>JAZKJV010002032.1:0-688245 GCA_037367405.1 Ottelia alismoides
TAAAATGCAAACTAACTATCAAAGATGAAACCTGGGATAAAATGCTATCTAAACTACTAAAACAAGAACTGAAACAACCTCGATTGGCTGGTCGGCCAAGAGATAAGGTACCTCACGGTCGCGTGGCCAGAGATGGGCTGGAGCCGGCCAAATGACCACGCCAAAGGCCGCCGTGGATGGCTGGAGACCCGCCTATCACCCAGGTCTATCCGGAGCACATCCTCGGGATCAAAAGCAAGGTCAAAAGGGGTTCCAAGGAAAATGGAAGCTTTTGGGTCGGTTTTGAAACTTGGTTGAGAGGGCTCGCAAATCGAGTTGCATCGAGCGACGTAATGATCCTCTGCCTGAGATAATTACTGGGCGAGCTAGAGGGATTGTAGGTGGACAACTCTCGTGAAGACATCGATCGGATTTGGTGAAAGATGCGGCCCCCAAAAAATGTTGAAGATGGGTCAAAATCAGTCTGACACGCAGCAGGGAGAGGACAGGAGAGTTGACCAGCGGGTCAACTTTCCTAGTCACCTGGTTGGTCCACGTGGACCAACTAGGAAAATCCCTGGAAAAATACTTTCTAAAATCTATAAAAAAAATAGATAACGATTTTATTGATTTTTAATTATAAAATAAAAAATGTTTATTTTTTATAAATTATTTTATTATGATTTTTAATTATTTTTATGTGGTTTATTTTTACAAGTTACCTATTATACCCCTATATAGGTATATTATCTATATACTTTAGTATTTTATTTTTATTTTGTGCATTTTATTTTTATTATTTTCATTTATTATTTTATAAAATTATAAAATACTTTTATGTATACAAATATATTTTTATTTTATTTTTCTGATTTATTTTGTATATTTAATAAAATATAAGAGTGTTTTGTACATGTATACATATAGGTATAGTACATGTATAACCTATATATGTTTATTTTTATTTTTATTTTCTTTGCATTTTTATTCTGATTTTAATGCACATATATATTATGAGTAATATTTACACAATTATAAAAATATAAAATTACAAAAATAATGATTAAATAATAAATTGAATATTTTAATCTGTACACTGTACAATGAGGGTCCAAAACTCAACTTTCAAATCGTAGCTCCGCCAAATGCGAAACCACCACCATTAAATAGCTTATTTCCTTCTATATACAATTAAAGGTGAGTACGCTGCATTTGGAGTTTCCAGTTGTGAGATACGGGTCTGGGAAGTTGGGATTCTGGATTTTTATTCAGACCATAACTTTTTATCAGTACATTATTTTTTTGTGAAATTAATTTTGTATTTTTCTTTATAAAATTATCTACAACTTTCATGTAAAGTTTCTTTATTTGATGAATAAAAAGTGGAACCAAAAATAGGTCCCAAAATGAATAAAGAAGGAATTAAAGGTATAGGCATTTTATCTGTATTTTGGCCCTTATCTCCCCCTACTTTATTCCTTGTCGACCTATTCATCAAGATGCCTTGGTCTCGGGGGTTTTGGGTCATAAAATATTTACAATATTTTATTCTTTTTCTTTTCTTTATTTATTCTATAATTTTGGCTTTAATTACAGCATTTTATACACTATATAGATGCACATGCATGAATGCTAAGATGTTCTATTTAGAGCTATTTACAGTCATTTGCTAGGGTTTTTGGTGCCAAAATGATAGAATAAAGATGATGAAATGTGGATTCATCATCCCCCTATACTTTACCTTTGCTAGTCCCTAGCAAACACTTATGCAATAAGTGCAAAAAGAAAAAGAAAGAAAAGAAAAAGAAGAACTTGGATTTTATTTGATTATCAAACTTGTCTTCACAAAATCAAAGTTTGGGGCTTAAGTCGGACCTTTGGAATTTTAGTGCGGGCGGAACCTTAGTGAGAACCGAATTTGAAATCCAACAGTCCTTGAGAATCCCAACACTCTGTCCAAATCTCCTCAATTGCCAGATCAGAAATACTTCAACTCATACGCAAACTCTTACGACTATGAATCTGACTCGTACAGTGTAAGTGATGGTGGCTCTCCCCAACTAGAATGGCAAAGAAACTGACTTCTCCAGTACGACAACCCAATGATTCCCCAATCCAGCAACTCCATCCTCGAGGAGCGGGGTATTCCCTTCTAAGTTCAAGTGGCAACCAGCTCAAGAGGAGGGGGTGAAGAGAAGAATGGACGGTAGCCAGTGTAGCTACCTATCTTGGGATGCAAGACCAGTGTAGTCAAGTCATCCTGCTGCAGGCTCACATATTTGACTTTGGAACTCAAGCTTTCTTATTGACTTTAGAACATTTGTACATACTTGCAGGCTTTTTATTTTTGTACATGCCTGAACATTTTTTTTTGAATACTATATACAACAGCATTTACATAAGGAGTTCTTCCTCTTGAGCCAGTAGACTATCCCTCTTTTGAAGCTTTATCGCAACCCACAGCCTCCTGTCTTTAGACTTCCTAATCACTGGATGGGTTGGGGTGCACTTCCTTCCCTAAAGGAGGACAAATGTTTCCACTTGTGTGCGTCTCATACCGGCAAATCCAATCCCCTCACCACTCCAACTGAGTTGAGCCATGTGAAAGGTGCAGATGTCCAAGTTAGGTCATTATCAACAAGAGTCGTGCGTGTGCTCCAAAATACTCTACTTAGGCAGTCAAGAATCCATTGAACCAAGTCCCGTGATCCTCAAAGAATTAAGTCAACTAGACCTGAAGTATCTCAAACCCAGTTCCTATAAGGTTCTTGTAATTAGGTAGATTTTAAGGTCCAATCAAGCTCCAATCTCCGGATTTTACTTAGACTTGTTCAACTTATCAAACTCAATCCGAAAAATGCTCATGCTATGCAATGCGATGCAGGAAATATTTTTGTGATGCAATTTTCAAGATTTCGAACTTTTTATGGATTTTTGAAAAGATGATAATGATGCATATGCAGATGCATTTTTTTGTATTTTTCAAAGGAATTGTTTTCAAATGTTTTTGGATTTTACTTTTGCAAATGTTTTTGGGATTTTTGAACACAAAAAGTTTTGGCTGAAAACTAGGTGAAAATATGTACACGGGAGTGCTTCTTCATATATACAAGAAGTGAATTTTAAGAATTTACAAGGGTAAGTGATCAATTTTATAAGTACATATATATAGGTAGTGAATTTTTTTGGTGAGATGTTGTGTTCCTCAAACTTATTTGACACAAGTTTTTCAAACAATTTTTTTTGAAGACTATAGTCCAAAATAATTTTTACAAACATTTTTACAAACATGTACACATATTTGAAATCATTTTGCAAAGGCTTTCAAAACAGTATAGATAGATTTTTCAAAATATTTTTGCAACCATTTTTCAAACCATTTGCAAATCATTTTTCAAACATTTTTATTTCACACAAAGAAAAGAAATTTTACAATCCACACAATTTTACACAGGTTGAAAACATGTAACAAAATATTTTCAAAATAGTTTTCAATAGATGTTCACAAAAATTTTCAAACTATTTTTCAAACATTTTGCAAAAAACATTTTCACCTGATTTATTAATCAGTAAATACAAAAAGAATTTGAGGAATAATAACATCTTGTTATTAAGGATTTTAATGAATTTTAAAGAATAATTAGCCATATTATTAGGAAGATACGAAAGTACGAGTTATGGCTAAAGTATATACGTAGTATATACGACCCCCCCATACTTAGCTTGAGCTATGTACTCATAGATTGGAGAGAAAAGAGAAGACATAACTCGTACTAAGTATAGGCAAGTCTAAATAATAAAGAACTAATGAATGAATCAACGAATGAGAAGTTGACCGTCCCCCCTATACTTAGGATCAAATAATCCTAAGTATAGCAGACTGTACACAACGCAGGGAGGGTCAAGGGTGGGAATGAACAGATCGTACTCAGATTGTCTCCCCCTATACTTAGGGTAAGATATCCCTAAGTATAGACAAGAAGATGAGACAATGGAGAGGATCGAAATGAAAATGAAAGAAACTCGGGGTGCCAACCCCCCTTATACTTAGGACAAAGTACGTCCTAAGTATGGAAAACTGTCTACAAGGGTGGCACCTTTTTAATAGATAAAGAAGATAGAATAGGAAAAGAAGAAAATAAGAAAAGAAGAAAAGAGATCTGAAGATGGAAAGAGTGATATAGATAGTTGAGAATGGGAGAAGAGATCGGAGGATATACACACCACTCCCCCCATACTTAGGGTAAAAGAAGCCCTAAGTATAGGCAACAACAGGAGTGATGACACGGAACGAAGAATGAATACTCAACTCATCTACCCCTCCTATTTGTAGGATAAGGTACGTCCTAAGCAAGGCAAACATGAGAAATGGGTAGACGAGCAAAAACGGGAGATGGAAAGAGAGTCACAGGAGAGAATCTACAACATAAATGGGTGATCATCAGAAGGTGGAAAGCAAACCTTCTTGCGGGACCGCTGAGGGATAGATCGGATATGGTGTATGTCGACATCGGGGTCCACAGTGGACGGAAGCCGATTAGGGTCGACACGGTGAAGGCCCTCAGTGGAATCAAAACAGAAAGGGACGAACTGATCGATGGAAGCAATATGGCTCGGTTCTCCCTTGGTGGTCCTATGGTGTGAAGGCGCAGACTGGTGAGTGGAAGAAGTATGACTAAGTCCGGCCTTGGAAGTCTCGCAGATATTGAAGTGGAATGGGACAAACTCACTATCCTCGGAAGAAGTGTAATCAGAGTCATCCTGCGAGGGATCGTCCAGGTCAAAATCAAAAGGAACGAAATCATCGGTGGAAGTATACGAACTCAGATCGTCCTCAAGAGTCTCACCTGAATCATGTTTTTCATCAAGAGGCCAGAAATTGTGAAGGTTCGCATCATAGCCGACCTCAATCATCTTCACTTGTGATGGGCCAGGAACGGATTTATCAGTGGAAGTAGTCAAACCAGGTCCGTCCTGTCTAGTCTTACCCATGTCATTTGTTTCCTTATGAGGTCTCTCAAAATAATGGGCAACTTCATAAACATCCTCAATAATCTTGGTATCTGCCCCATGCTCAAATGGTTAAATCACGTAGATACTCTGGATTTCATCAACACATCGCCACACACCAGGAGGAGGATCAGTGAGGTCCATGCTTTCCGATTTCCTCCCCTTTCGGGGGATCCGTCGGGTCTCATCAGTGGTCGCTAAGGAAGTATCTCTAGTAGCATCAGATCGGTCACAGGCCTCAGAGTCAGCTATAATCGATGAAGGTGCATCAGGTGCAGGTCTCTGGTCAACTGTGGGTGCGGTGATCGACACTTCGCTCCCGTCAACAGGACGGAAGCGAACATCTCCTAATCCATAATCAATAACGACCCTCGCAGAGGCGAGGAATGGTCGTCTCAGGATGATTGGAGATGGCTCCCCTGTGGAGTTCTCCATGGGCAACACGACAAAATCAACATGGTGGCTCGTGCCCTGAATAGAAATGACGGCGTTTTCAAGGATACCCTTCGGCCTCTTGATTGATCCATCAGCAAACTGAACGATCATCCTGGTCTTCTTGAGAGGCCC
Source organism: Ottelia alismoides (assembly GCA_037367405.1). NCBI lineage: Eukaryota > Viridiplantae > Streptophyta > Magnoliopsida > Alismatales > Hydrocharitaceae > Ottelia > Ottelia alismoides. Next base: position 5,557 of record JAZKJV010002032.1, read on the forward strand.
TAAGTGAAGAGACTGTACCAGCGAGAAGGGTAGTATGCTAATAGAGGCACCGCCGTCCAGGAGAGTGTGATCACATGTATAGTCAGAGATGGTGCAAGTGATGAAAGGTGTAGCTGTGTTCTTCCTCTTGGGAATGGGACGGTGTGTGATGGCGAGGGCAGTGGCCATGGTCAGAATGTGATGCTCAGATCTGCTCCTCCGCTTTCTCTTCTTGGAAAGAGGGGCAGATAAATCAGTCATGGCCTGCTAAAGTGGGGCACGGATAATCTCATGAATAGTAGCCACCACTTCGGGTTCAGATAACATTTTTTTGAATTTTTGGACTTCCTCCATACAAGGGAGGAAGTCGGAATCAGCATATACACGAGGCATGCCAAGAGCAGTCTGTACAGCAGCATCCTCGGGGTCAAAGGTGGGACTAGGTGTGAATGCATGTGTGGTCCAAGGTTCTGGCAAGTGGACTCTCTCCTCAAAATATTGATCAACCAAGTGTCTCCCGAAATCTTTTTGTATTTTTAAATTTTTCTCATTTTTTGTATTTTGGGCGATTGCAAGCTCTCATGTTTACCCACAAGTAAAGTCGTATCCTTGACAAAAAGAGCACTCGTCCGATGTTCTCTCAAAGTGGCAAGATTTTCTTTCATCAAATCAATGTGCTCCAGCATTAGGTTCATGACAACACTCATGGAGGTCGCAGGAGGTGACTCCAACAGGTCAGACTCAGGTGGATGTGAAGGTGGAGATGAATAATACACAGGTGGGGGTGGGTGTGGATAGAACTCCGAGTCGTGATACTGTGGCTGAGGCGGGTATGTACAAAAATCAGAAAAATAGGAGGCGGGTCCTCCTGATAAAAGGGAGGTGGATCGGCTGGAGCGAGCGAGGGGTCCGCAAAGTCCGGATAAAATACACTCCAAGGATCCATCTCGAAAACAAAAGGAAATGATTCGGGGGAGCACGTCGGTCAAGTCAAGAGAGTGAAGAAAAAGGCGCAAATGTGCAGAGGAGATCTAGGACACACAAAAACAATCACAGACAAAAATGAAAATAATGCAAACCCTCAATTCACCTACTCAACTCGGTAGAGACTGAAAAGAGCGGTCTTTTTATCTTGTCTGTTTTAGAGTTAGGTGAGAAGTCCAAAATTGCGCAAACACTTAGGGGGCTGAATGGGATTTTGGGCTCTAACCTTAGTGTGTGCGCGAGCAAATAAAAGCGAAGACAATGAGGGGATTACTCGCCCCAATACAAGATGTTTCTTTTTGATCGGTTTTAGGGTCAAGTAAAATTAAAAGTCCCAATTTTATGGATTATCACTTTTTTGGTTTTTTAATGAAAATGCACGATCCTATCGAGGAGTCAATTCCTTTAAGCACCTAGGTTGGCAAAATCAGAGGGAGAGGCGGAAAAGCAATGCAGGCGGCAATCGATGATGTATGCTAAAGAGAAATGCTCACCTTGTCTCCAGCACTCTACATGCAAGGATGCTCAGCAGAATTGAAACCTATCTATATGCAAATGAAAAAGCCGATGAAATCGCCCTAAGTTCAAAAATTGCTATTAGCGGGAAGAACCACAAGTTGACCACCAATCCTCAACCCTAGAGTCCGGTCTAGGCTCACCCCTCCTCTGCTCAACACACTTGAGTTTAGGAGAAAGCGCTTTGCGGGGAGAGCTCGCGGCACGACGGATTGAAGGTGATGATCAACTGTTTAAAATTTTGACTAAGTCCAAACGAAACTATAGGCACATGCAAAATATTAGGTGTTTGGCCTTAGTCTATCGCAACCAATCCTAAAAGCTAAGGGCTCAATCACACAAAATAAATAAAATCGAAAAACAAAACAAAATAAAAAGAATGCGATGAAAGCCGATGAAAACCGCGGCGAGCCCCCAAGTGAACAATCACTTGGAAATTAGGCTCAAGAGTCCAAGTCCGGGGGTACCTGTATTATTACAATAAATAGTCTCTCTCTCACTACGAATTACAAAATAAATACAATGCACGAAAATAAATGCTAAGAAGTTGTCTTGCAAAAATCCTCCAAGTCCTTCTTCGTGCTAAGCTAGAGTCGCTTCACGTGGGTGCCAAGGTGCTCCAAGAGGGGCTCCTCCCTCGATCCGCGTACCTCGCACGGAATCCAAACAAGGAGAGTGGTTAGACAATTCAAAAGATATATCAAAAATAATGCAAAATAAAACAAGCAGAAATAAAAGCCGCAAAGGTAGACTAATAATAACAGACACAAGCAAAAATGATCTACGCGTTGTTGCTCCCCGGCAACGACGCCATTTGATTTTCTCAGAAATCGATCGGCCTTATGTTCCACACAAGGCGGGGAACACAGTCGAAGTGTCGACCAATCAACTCTAAAATTAATCAACAATTAACCCACACTAAAGATCAATAATTAGAAATAATGTGGAGTTAAAATTTATTTTTAACTCTGCACAAATGATGTATAGTGACAAGTATGCAGAGAGTTCGAACACAGGGAGCAAACAGGGTAATTCAAATAAATGTGCACAAGTGAGTGAATGTGTGAAGTGTCTACACTAAGCAAGCAATCAAAGGAAATTTTGGTGGGTTTTTAATTTTTATTTTTTTTTAATTTAATTTTTAATTTTGTATTTTGATTTTTAATTTTCTAATTTTTATAATTTTATATTTTATATATTTTTTTAATTTCTTTTTCAATATTGGAATATAAAGACATAGTAATAAAGACTAGATAAAGTATTTATAAAAATGTGCAAAAATAACCAAAAATTCAGGAATAAAATGTTTTTGATATATTTAGGATTTTTTTACTGTTTTTGTGATTTTTGGGGATTTTTCAAGGTGTTTTTGGTATTTTTAAATACTGAAATAAGGGCAAACAGTGAAATATGTGCTGGTTGTGAGTAAAATGGAAATTAAAAATAGACAACAGCCACAAAATTTGTCCACACTATTTTTCAAATAACGATAATGAAATATAGAACAACCAGGAAGTGAGTTTGTGATTTTTGGAGTTTTCTTTGATTTTATATTTTTTTTGAAGTTTTTGAGTGTTTTTAAATTTTTAGTGTTTTTCTTTTGAGATTTTTAGTGGTTTTTGGATTGACACTAAAATGTGGTAAAATAGACATTAGGAAATATTTTTGGAATTTTTCGAGGTATTTTACTATTTTTTGGCATTTTCTAAGCTAGACAGTAGGCAAAAAGCATGTTTTTGATTTTTAATAAATATAAAAATAAAATAAAATCAAAAACTAAAATGGTGGCGTGGAAGTATAAGTTACCAGGAGCTTAAACCTATTTTTGTGGAATTTTTGGACTTAAAATGAGGCCTTAAATAAATAGCTCTATCATGCAAAAATTAAGGGCATGGCAGGGGCTTTTCTGCAAATAGACAAAACTTGCAGGGCTCGCTAGCAATTTTCAAACCAAGATTTATACTGAAATAAATATGTTCTGAACCAACATCAAATTACAAAACTCGCAACCATTTTCGCGCAAAATACCCACCCAAGCACGTGCGATGCACGCGCTAGGGAAGGGGCTAAAATGCGATACTACAAAAATCTGAGGGCTAACGTAAAAAATTGCCAAAAGTTTTAAACTGCAACTAAATGTTTTGGAATTAAACTTTAATAGCAAAATCCCCGGGGGGTACACTGCAAAAACACCAAGGCGCGCGTGATGTGCACGCGCGTGGCAAGGGCTCGATTGTAATAGTACAAATAACGGGGTGCAGTCCGCAACTATTACCAAAAATATTAAATGCAAATGAAAGATTATGGTTCAAATTTAAAATACAAACCTGTCGGGGCTTATCTTGCAAAATGCCCAGCCAAGGGCGCGATCTGACGGTGGGAGATGTCCCACTTAAACACGTGTCGACACGGGGGCCCGCGATACCCCTTCGTGATCCAGCGGCTCAGATTAGATCGGCCGAGGCCGATCAACGGTCGAGGTGGCTCATCATCCGACGGCAGCTGTGCTCCTGGACAGCGGGACTCGATCGAACGGTTGAAAGAGGGGGACGAAGAACAGGGACGAAGCTTCGCCGCAGCGAACTTCTCCCGGTGATCCCCGCCCCTTCCGACTCGCTGTGAAGCTACAAAATGTCCCGGAGGCTTCCTGCAAGGCTCGCCAAAGTGCTGAGGGTTTCAAAACGCTCCGGCGAAGCCCGGAGTGGTCGTGCGAGCCCGGCGGAGCTGTGAAGCTCCGAGAACCTCGGTCGACCTTCAAAACTCCCCCAGGTACGCTCTTCAACTTCTGAACCTGCAAGGACAAAGTGATAGGGTCGGGGGTAAATTGACCCGACCCCGCAGCGCGGTGGTGTGAAGGTGTGGGCGGCGGAAACGGCGTGAAGAACGAAGGTGGCCGGAGTTGCTCCGGCCGACTATCGATTGAGCGAATCGATGCGCGGATGAAATGGATAAACGGGGGAAAATGAAGCTGGGAATGCAAGGAAAGAAATGACGACGAAAAACTAAGGGAATAACACGGCCTCGAGCCCAGGAAGGGCGAGGGAAAGGTACCTCGGCGACTTGGCCGGAGGTTGATTGGAACTCGCCCAAACGTGGCTGATCCACCGCCCTGACGAGGGCTCCACGGAGCTGTCACCTCCGGGGAGTACTAGCGAGGTCAAGGGGGGAAGTTTGGCTGGATTTGCGGTTCGGATGGATCAAAATGCAAACTAACTATCAAAGATGAAACCTGGGATAAAATGCTATCTAAACTACTAAAACAAGAACTGAAACAACCTCGATTGGCTGGTCGGCCAAGAGATAAGGTACCTCACGGCCGCGTGGCCGGAGATGGGCTGGAGCCAGCCAAATGACCACGCCAAAGGCCGCCGTGGATGGCTGGAGACCCGCCTGTCACCCAGGTCTATCCGAAGCACATCCCCGGGATCAAAAGCAAGGTCAAAAGGGGTTCCAAGGAAAATGGAAGCTTTTGGGTCGGTTTTGAAACTTGGTTGAGAGGGCTCGCAAATCGAGTTGCATCGAGCGACGTAATGATCCTCTGCCCGAGATAATTACTGGGCAAGCTAGAGGGATTGTAGGTGGACAACTCTCGTGAAGACATCGATCGGATTTGGTGAAAGATGCGGCCCCCAAAAAATGTTGAAGATGGGTCAAAATCAGTCTGACACGCAGCAGGGAGAGGACAGGAGAGTTGACCAGCGGGTCAATTTTCCTAGTCACCTGGTTGGTCCACGTGGACCAACCAGGAAACTCCCTGGAAAAATACTTTCTAAAATCTATAAAAAAATAGATAACGATTTTTATTGATTTTTAATTATAAAATAAAAAATGTTTATTTTTTTATAAATTATTTTATTATGATTTTTAATTATTTTTATGAGGTTTATTTTTACAAGTTACCTATTATACCCCTATATAGGTATATTATCTATATACTTTAGTATTTTATTTTTATTTTGTGTATTTTATTTTTATTATTTTCATTTATTATTTTATAAAATTATAAAATACTTTTATGTATACAAATATATTTTTATTTTATTTTTCTGATTTATTTTGTATATTTAATAAAATATAAGAGTGTTTTGTACATGTATACATATAGGTATAGTACATGTATAACCTATATATGCTTATTTTTATTTTTATTTGCATTTTTATTCTGATTTTAATGCACATATATATTATAAGTAATATTTACACAATTATAAAAATATAAAATACAAAAATAATGATTAAATAATAAATTGAATATTTTAATCTGTACACTGTACAATGAGGGTCCAAAACTCAACTTTCAAACCGTAGCTCTGCCAAATGCGAAACTACCACCATTAAATAGCTTATTTTCTTCTATATACAATTAAAGGTGAGTACGCTGCATTTGGAGTTTTCATTTGTGAGATACGGGTCTGGGAAGTTGGGATTCTGGATTTTTATTCAGACCATAACTTTTTATCAGTACATTATTTTTTTGTGAAATTAATTTTGTATTTTTCTTTATAAAATTATCTACAACTTTCATGTACAAAGTTTCTTTATTTGATGAATAAAAAGTGGAACCAAAAATAGGTCCCAAAATGAATAAAGAAGGAATTAAAGGTATAGGCATTTTATCTGTATTTTGGCCCTTATCTCCCCCTACTTTATTCCTTTTCGACCTATTCATCAAGATGCCTAGGTCTTGGGGGTTTTGGGTCATAAAATATTTACAATATTTTATTCTTTTTCTTTTCTTTATTTATTCTATAATTTTGGCTTTAATTACAGCATTTTATACACTATATAGATGCACATGCATGAATGCTAAGATGCTCTATTTAGAGCTATTTACAGGCATTTGCTAGGGTTTTTGGTGCCAAAATGATAGAATAAAGCTGATGAAATGTGGATTCATCAACTAACATCATGCTATTTTTGAATAATAAAATACAGTCATGTAGAGGTCTAAAATCACTAAAGAACATAGGGTTATAACTGCAATAAATAAATAAAATAAATATAATGCAAAGGGTTGTAATGTAATTACCAAATCGATGGGGACTAGGTATGCAAATTTTCAAGAAGGTCATGTACTTGGACTGGATTGCAATTTCGAGGAGCGCCAGGGGCACCGGTGTATTTTCCCAGCGGGTTACGTGTGTCACACGTGACCCATGGAGGATGATGTCAGGTGACGTTCCCCCACGCACGTGCTCCTCACGTGGGGGGCCTCGGGCCTCGTGCTCGGCTGAAGCGGTTGTGGAAGGCCGGAGTGGCCGCTGCTGGAGGCGCCTGGAACTTTGGCTGCAGAGGAGGAGCACCAGGCGACCGACGATGAAGCCGATGAAGGAGCGGGCGGAGCTGGTGGAGGAGGCGGAGCAGTGCTCTGGCCTGAGGAGGGTCGTGCTACGGAGCGTCGTGGCGAGAAGCCTCTGGATGTTGGTGGGGCGGAGGTTGGTGGAGCAGCGTCGTTGAAGGAGATGGCCGTCGAAGGCGAATGTTGATGACGACGGAGCTCTGGAGTGTTGTCGACGGGGTGTTGACGGTGATGAAGTCGACCGGAGACAAAGTTGAACCCGGAGATAGCGTTGAATGAAGTTGGAGGTGAGACTATCGTAGGCTCGGCAGGGATAGGCTGGGAGTAGGGGAAGTAAGGCGAGGAGGACGTCGCTACAACGAGGGTCGTGGCCCTCGGATCTCGCTAGCGAGGGCCACGCGGAGCTGTCACCTCCCGTGGTGGCAATGGAGCCCAAATCGAAGGATGAAGGGCGAGGTTGGGGCGGCTGGTTCTTAAATAAGGGTGTCGAGCACGGCCGGAGAGGGAAGGTCGGCGGGAGATGGGATTCAATTGGGTTTGACGGAGGCTGATTGGGATTCGACGAAATCGAATCTTAGATTGCGGCGGCGTGAGATATGCGATCAGAGGCGATTTGATTGCATGTAGGAGATGGCCGGAGATTTCGCGGATGGCGGTGCGGCGAAATGTGCGGCGCAATCGCGGGGGCGACGGAGGTTCCAAAAGAGTGAAGGAAGCGGAGGAGGACGACGACCCCTAGGTCGTCCGATCGGTCGATGATCGGATGGCCCAGATAGGGCCACGTGGCGGGCAGAGGGTACAGGTACGGGAAGCACGTGTGTGGCGCGTGCCCGGGGGGAACGTGCCTCGCACGTGCGTGGTTTAATAAAAATTTTTTATAAAAACGAATTAAAAACCTCAAAATGGCTGACACGTGGCTGCTCCAGGAGCTGCCACATGTCAATACCAGAAAATTCAGAAATTAAATCCTTTAAAAAATACAAAAGAAATAGCAAACGGCTTCAGATCGAAAAAATTTTCTTTACAAAAATTGCTTATCTCGATGAGATCTACAACTTTCATGAAGACGTCAAAACCAAAATCGATCAAATACACAAAGTGATATTTTTGGGATATCCCATGTACATAGAATACCTTGATTTTTGGGTTTTATAATTTTTTGTCGTTTTTAAACCAGAAAAAATCCGAAAAAATATGGTAAAATCAAAGATAAATAATTATACATTAATCTGATTTTTTTGGATTCTATTAATTAAGAAAAAGAAGAAATAAATTAAAATATGAAAAAGATGATTTTTGTACAAACGGTTAGTGAAGACTCTGACTCAATTTGTTTCTTTGATTTCAAGCTCAATTTGGATTTGAATTTTTGTGCATTTTAATAAAATTTTCAAAAAAAGAAGACAAATGAAAATGAAATGAACTAAAATAGGTTAGTTATGTACATAAAATAATAGGTCAAAAACCGTTAAAATACAAAATGTACAAAAGAGTCCCAAAACCCAACTTTCACATATGAGCTCTGAATCACTTGAACTTGGTCTTGTTTTGAAGGTAATTGAATGTACATTAGTTCAAAAGAGGGTAGGAATAAAACGGTCATTGGATGAGGAAGATATGAGGTTTTTAATCTAGAAATCCTAAAACTAGGGTTTGGGTTTTTGGTCCACTTATTTGGGTTTGTTATTTTTTTGTATTTTTCACTTATTCTTGTTAGTGATATGTACATAATGGAGGCAGTTTTGGGTCATTAGGAGTTAGCATGAATTAGTTAAAAATCAAGGAAGTTAGGCTATTTACATGTCATTTTTTGCTTAGATTTTTGGCTTCTTATTTTGTGCAGAAATTCGTGCTAAAATGCAATTCTTATTAAAGCATGCATGAATGCTAATTATATTGAATAGATGCAGAAATGCTGTTGATTTTGAGGGATTTAAGCTTAATTAATGATATTTAGAGTGATGAATCTGAGATTCATCATCCCCCTATACTTAAACCATGCTCGTCCCTGAGCATTAAAAAAATGCCATGAGGTGAAATGAGATTGGGTTCCATACCAAGACCATGAGCTGAAGGTGAAAGTGAAACTATGCTCGACCTTTGGATTATTAGTGTGGCGGAACTTCTGTGAGACTTAGAATTTTAAAATCAACAGCCTTCAAGTTCTACACATCATTATCACAATTTCGGCTCAGAAGTCATCTTAGATCAATCCTCTTCCGAAAGCATACCCTATGAACATTGAACAATCGACTCATGTGTGTGAAAGGTTTTAGCTCTTCCCATCCAGAATGTCGGACTACCATGCTCATTCCCTCTTCAGTAACTCGTCCTCGATGAGTCAGGTATTTCCTTTTAAGGTCTGTCGCGTTGTGTTCACAATCGAATTGGGGGGAGAAGTTAGAAGAAGGGGAAAAGAACTGGAAAGTGGCCAGTGTAATCACCTCTCCTTATGAAGATGGCCAGTGTAGCGAGTCTCCACCAAGATCTGTAGGTTTTCTTGAAGCTTGGACCTTTTTGGTCGGATTTTATTTGGTAGTTGCTTCTTTGTATTTGGATTTTTTGGTGGTTCTGCTTGGATCTTGTTGTGCCCCTACGGATATAGAATCTTTTTTTTCCGTACATTTTTTGAGGTCTTAGAAAAAATTGTGCCCAACCGTCCATCCCTTTTCCGAAGCTTTATTTCAACCCGTACTCCGATCTTTAGATTTCCACGCTACCAGAAAAGAAACTCACACATTCTTCCAACATCCCGTCTGAGTTGAGCTAAGTGCATAGTGCGAGAGTACAAATTAATTCCCTATTCCAGATTTGTACCCAGAATGAAGAGACCTGGTTAGATACTGAGAGTCAAACTCTGCACATTGTCATGTGGAACTCAAAGAATTAAGTCAAAGACCTAAAGTTTCTAAAATCCTATTTCTCGGTGAAGTTCCTCTGAAAATTAGGTGGATTAAGGTCAAGTCCAGACCACTCTCGGTTTCTGCTCATAACTCGGTTCAGAACCCAAAGGATTTTCACAGATGCAAATGAATGCGATGTTGGATGAAGTGCATGTGTGTGAAATGCAGACACATTTTTTCTTTTTGCGATTTTTTTTATTTTTTATGCAAGGGATTTTTTGTTTTTTTATGCAAAAATGAATAAGAAGGTATTTTTTCAAAAAATTTGGGCGTAGTCAGTGTTAGTAGCAAAAATCTTTTTTTCTTTTATTATTGTTGTTTTTTCTAATTAATTACCCACCCTGTAAATATATATAGACTTACGCCCAAGTACGAGATATGGGTAAAATATATACAAAGTATATATATAGACCCCCCTATACTTAGCGAGTGTTGTGTCCTCAGAGCACAAGAAGCGTAAAGAAGACATAGCTCGGGCTAAGCGTAAGAGAGTGAAAAAGGAAAAAGAATAAGAATAAGATACACAGGTCTGCCCTCCTATTTAGACTGTGAACAGTCTGAGTATATCAGAAGGGCGGAAAAAATGAAGCAGCCGAGATATGTGAATGAGGAGAGTATATACAAGTGGACGTCGGTTCCCCCTATACTTTGGCTCTGTTCAGCTTAAGTATAGAAGAGGGGTGGAAATGGAATGATCAGGAGATTGGGAGAATGGCATATACAGATGGCATCGGTCCCCCCTATACTTAGGCCTTGGCCTAAGCAGAGGAAGAAGCTGTACAAGGAGACCGATGTGGTCGGGAGGGAGGGTGGGTAGCCGATGATTAAGGCGGTTTCCGAATGATCTTCTTGTGAGCCTGCGATGGGAGATCGGAATAACAAGACGGAGATGAAGCATATGATCCCAACTATTATAAGTGTCATCCTCAGAAAAGTCATGATGGATAGTGGATGAAGTGTTTGAGTCAGATGAAAGATATCCATGATCGGAATTATCCTCAGAGGAATAGTATTTGAAAGTGGATACACTCCAGATATTCATGTCTTTTAGTTTCTTCAGTTGTTTCCTCAGAATTCGTTCCTTCTTGGGGTCAATCGGTTTGTCCTCGGATGAATACTCAGAAGCACCGATCTCAGTCAGCTCATAAGAAATAATTCCAGTGTACTTGAAGAGGGCAGGAGCATCAGCTTTGGATGAATATTAGTTCGGAACGGGAGTTATCCAACGAGAATCGAATTTTGGATCCTTGCGAAGATATGACTTTAGACCTGACGAACAGACTTCACTCATGTAGACTACCTTTTCCTGGACCTGATGAGGGATCATCAGCTGATTCCTCTTCCGAAAGGTCAAAGGTGGCTTTCTTTTTCTTGTTTCGTGAAGGCATCGGTTCACTTGAGTATCCAGATGAATAACCATTAGAATGCTTCTCCTTTGTCGGTGTGCGGCCGGCGTGTTTGTTCTTAGTCTCCTGAATGTTGGTGCACTCTCGATTTGGGATGATTTGGTCAAGATATTCAGAGAAGGTTGCCCCTGGGTGCAACCATGGATATGTCTCAGGATCGTAGAAGAAGGATTTGTCTATTTTGAGATCTGCGGGAATTGAAATACTGGGAAGAGTCTCTGCATGTTCATTCTCAATTGATTTGAAATTGGAGCATTCTTGTGTCAAGTTGATGTGATCCATGTAGTCAGAATAGGTTGACCCAGGGTGTGCCCATGCATAAGTCTCCGGATCATATGATTCATCATATACTCGATTTTCCATGGTGAGAGCGGCTAGGAATGGAGCAGGAGGGAGATTCTATAAATCAATAGTCTCATTAACAACCGTTATCTCAAGTGTAGCAGCGGGGTAGGGCTCTTCTACCGCTTCATGGTTACGGATGTCGGGGACTTCGTGGGTTGCCTTAAAAAATCGTGATTCCTTAAAGACTAGGTCAGATCGAAGTTCTTCCAATGCTGTGAAATTGATTTCCTGAGTCTCACAATCAATAATTGCCTTAGCCAATGCTAAGAATGGCTTTCTGAGAATAATTGAAAACTGGGTGAATTCTCCTTGATGCTCAATATCAATGATCGTGAATTCTACTTTGAGCGGAGCACCTTGGAATGTCATGATGACAGAAATGATTCCTCTCGGCCGCTTTATCGATCGGTCAGCCAATTGAACAATCTCTCGTATTTTCCTGATCGGTCCGAGTTTGAGTTCGTGAAATACAGAGGTCGGGAGGATATTGATCGGTGAATCGTCATCAATCCGAGCATGGGTGAAAATTGTGTCTTTGATTTCACAGTCAAATATGGGCAACCGCTTCACTATGTGGCTTTTGGTTTTTCTCCTCAACACCAAGGAGGAGGCCATTGACAAGATATGTCTTTCAATATTTGTCTGTATCATACCCGATGATGAACCATGAATCCAGCCCTTTAAGAGTGTGGAATTAGCACTAATATGTCATCGTAGCTGGGCTGGATTAGGTCCATCAAAGACCATCTAAAAAATCGGATGGTCATGAATTTATTTTTTTTTCTTGGTAACAAACCAAGGTCGAACTCAGGGACACGAGCCTCTCTCGTGATTATTCAGACTTTTATTCATTAATTAAGCGTTGAGTTAGAGGAAAATAGGTCAATGTATACATAGAAACAAGACTAGATGCATCAAGCAAATATAAAACATGTATTTTTTTTATTTAATTTTTTATCATGCAATTAGATGCGATGAAATGCAATGAAAATATTCCCTAGATCAGAAATACTTGAGCAATTTAAATAGAAGTAAAATCAGGGCAAATAATAAAGCTCTCTTCATTCATGTAAAAATTAAGCACGAGAATCATAGAAACAAGACACTTAACAAATAAAATAACACATCAAATTGCATAGTGTCAAATTGAAAAGACAAGCATACCATTAGGAAGACAATAAAGAGAGCTTAAAAATGCCACTAAAATCATCTCAATCGGAGTTACGACGCTCAAGATATGCATAAAAGAAGACAAGGGAATGACTGTAAGAAAACATGAAAGATAACTAAAACAGGTCCCAAGGAGGGACTAAAATGCAAATACAAGAAAGTTCGAGACCTTTGCTGTAATTAACCCACACGCATAGGGGTATTTTTTCAATTATGAAAACCTGCAGGGGATCGACTGCAAAATACACACTGTACACGTGCACTGCACGTGATTCAGGACCTGTCTGCAAAATTGAAGACTTCGGTTGGCCTCTCTGCAATTTGCCCATGTGGCACGTGCTATGCACGCGCTATACCAGGCTCGGTGGACGCTGAGGCTCGGAGGAGGGTCGATGCAGCTTCGCTAAGGCTCGGAATGAACGAACCTCCAGAAAGGTTCGATGTAGGCTCGGGCGCTCCGAGCCTGGAGGGTCGGGGACGGAGGCTCGGCGTAGCTCTGACGTTGACACGTGGACGGCTCTGGACCATTGGATTGTGAGAATCCAACGGTAGCTGGATCCTTCGCTGCTGCACACGTGGCCCATCGTAGACCGTTGGATGGCGAAAATCCAACGGTGTCTGCTCCTCCTTCTTCTGCAGCAACCGGCAGCGAGGTTCGAGCTTCGGCGAAGGAGCCCAAGCTCCGCCGCTGGTTCTCGAACGTGGTGGATCTCCCCGGAGCTCCCTGGAAGTACGTCGAGGTAGCTGGGAGCTCGGGGAAGATGCCTGACTGCCTGGATAAGACCATCGGAACTCGGTTGTTGGAGGCAAGCTCGACGACTTCCACTACAATGGGGCTCCGGCCATTGAAAGATTTGAAGACCTACATGGTTAATCAATAGCCGAAGCATCCTAAAACTATGGTGGGCGAGGGATGAAGTGGTATGGTTGGCTGTGACAGGATGAAGAAGGCGGCGGCCAGCTTCCTTCTCCGGCGAACCCGGAGGAGGTGGGTCGGAGATGGTCTGAGGTTATGGAGGGTAGGGAGCGTGAGCGAAATGTAGCACATGAACGGGGGCGTTGAGGCGGAGCTTGAGGAGTGATCAATGGGGGCCTAAGGGGGTGCAATGACTTAATTAATTCAGAGAAGAAAGATGAAAAATACGAAAAGGTTTGAGGAAGCTTACCTGGCCGGAGATGGAAGTTGTGGTATGTGCTTGAGCTCCGAGGGGAGCTCGGGTCATCGCTGGACTCCGGCGACCCCTCGGAGCAGCTAGGCGAGGCTGGGCCATCGCGAACCTGGCCATGATGGTCAGGGGTCAACATTGGAGGCAAAACGTCATTTTTGCGCCTCGATCCGTCCCTCCCCCTGTCACGGGGAGGAGGAGAGGGGCTAGGTGGTGCCCCGCATAAAGGTGGACGGGTCTGAATGGAGGCGAGGATGGCGTATTTGAAGCGTGGAAGGAGGTGGTTTTAGTGGTGAGGGGAGTGGTTTGACCAAGGGATATGGAGCGACCGGAGGGGAGTCGTGGATGAAGCTGCAGCTCACGAGGATCGTGGATGACGGGGGAACATCGTGGGGGTGTTGGAGAGTGGAGATGGAGACCGAGATGACGGGGAAAATGAGAAGGGTGAAGGGGTCCCTCGAGGTGGAGAACGTAGGAGTGAGGGAGGCTGGAGGTAGGTGACGAAGATTCGACCGTTGGATCTTGAGATCCAACAGCCGAAAGAAAGGCGCTAACCAGCGGCTTGGATCTGATCGAGGGCGGAATGATCGGAGGGTCCAGGATGTCACCACGTGTCGAGCGCTCAGGCAGGCGAAAGCCAACGGTGATGGGGGGATAAGGTTTATGATCGAAGGGCTCAGAAGAGGACGGGAACGGACGGCTGGAATTCGATCTATGGCGGCTGAGATGGACGGCGATTGGGCGCGCCACGTGGCGTGCTTATAGAGCGGCGAAGGCGGATGGCGGTGATGAAGTCAGGAGCTTGATCTAACGGTGGGGGATAAAGGGTGTGCGTAGAGAGCATTGGACCGTTGGATCAAGAAGAGATCCAACGGCCAGGAGCGAGGGCAGCAAGGTCAAAGGCGTTGGGCCACGTGGCTCAACCAGAAAGAGCCACGTGGCCCAATCAGATTATTAGAAAGAAGAATTTGAAATATGAAGGGGCAAATGGCCGAATTTGAGAAAACTCAAAACATGAAAGTTCTAGATCTCGATGAGATCTACAAGATTCATGTTGATCAAAAATGAAGAGGTCATTTGAAGACACAAAATTTTTTTAAGGGTATTTTTAAGGCTAAAAACACCATGGATTTTAATTTTGACATTTTTTGTGATTTTTTATTTATTCAAGACTCTGATAATTACAAGACTTTAACTGGTTTTTATTGACACACATTTAAGCAAGGGGGTTAAAAATGCAAATTAAGATGATGAAATCGAGTTTCATCACCCCCTATACTTAAACTATGCTCGTCCCCGAGCATCAAAGAAAAATGAATGAACTGGATTAACCCCCTTGTGCATGTGAGTACAGGATCCAATCTGTTCAAGTCCACTCAACTTTAGAGGTCCAAAATTTTAGAGTCAACTTTAGAGGTCCAAAATTTTAGAGTTCAACCCAGCCTTAATCAAGAGGAAACCAATTCCTCTAATTATCCAGACTCTCTCTGATGTACATATAGATTAAGGTTATGACATTTAGTGTTGACTGTGTTCACGAGAGTAGAGTCAAAACTTCACCCAAGGTCTTGGTCCGAGAAACTCTCCTAAGGACCCAATCCTCAACACTAGGGAATAAATCAAATCTTGCGTCCAGTCCATCGTCTCTTTAGTTGTCAGACTTAGAAAATGTAGATGGAAGGTCAGTAATGGAGGGCATGGGATTGTGTCATTTCTTCTCTCCCTCTCATTGGAACAAGGATTCTCTTTTTACACAACACATTTTTTTGGTGTTGATTAGTGCGTCCGTCAAGAGAAGTTGGAGCCGTCTGCACTTGTTTTCCTGGGAATACACCGGGGTGTGTCTTTTTTGAGTACCTATCATACCTTCCACACCCAAACTTGTAGCATTTACGATGCAGAGCCTTTTTTGGTGCAAGCCCGAATCCTGGTCCTAATAGCGGTGGTCCAAGTGGACACTTTGAAATGTTTGGAAGCGCTTTCCTTTGGTGGAAGATCTTTGATATGTAACTTTGTGGAATGAGAGCTTTTCTTTGACATTTCATTGATTTGTAGTAATTTTTGGCTAGCTCATTGCTTTTACCAAGAGTTGGCGCACACTGATCAACATTTTTTTATTTATTTCACACCCTGACACTTAGGTCAATGTCAAGAGATTAGTATAAGAACCAAGTTCTCATACTGGCTAAAATTGCTGACACTCAGGTTTCATGAAGCCTCCAAAGATTTTATCCCATCCTCGAGCATCATTAGATCAAGTCCAGACTTGAATCCCTCATCCCAATCCCTCGAGTGAGGAGTCAACTCATCTCATCGAAACCGCAGTCGTGCATGTGATGTGCTGATCATATTCTTATAGTCTGAGACTAAGCATGGAATATAGCATGCAAATCTAGAAATCTAGGGGAAGGTGGATGATCAAGTCTAAGACCCTGATGGCTAAGGCTGGTTAACCTAAAATCTCAAGTCCTCATAAACTAAGTTTCTTTGAACATTTCAGATCCTGGGTGGAAGTGTGATTGTAGAGGATTAATCCAACTCCTTCATTTACAAACACAATTTTTTACTTCAAGAGATATTATGACTGCCTAAACTCAATTAAGTAGATGCATCTGCATTCAGCCAGTATGGGTGTAAGTACAGGCCGGAGCCCATTGCTTGAGGATGGGGCCTTACGCGATGTCCTCTAAACCACCCACTCTGCTAAGGGCGAACCCTCACTGAACGCGGCTACTTATTTGGGCTTAGTAGTCATTAATGACTCTTAAAGGATTTTTGGATGTTTCTCATTTTTATGGATTTTTAATTAAGGGTTAGAACACTGGTTAGACTCAACTTTCCTTTAAAAGAGAAAGAAATTTTCAATATCATGTCACACAAAATAAAAAAATTTCAAAACTTTTTTAAAAGATTTTTCAAAACAAGGAAAACTCATTTTTCAAATCATTCTCAAAAATATTTTTTTTCTAAAAAATAGTGTAACATAATATAGAAAAGCCTTGAAAACCACCGAGTCCACTTAGTTCAATGAATTTTACTTTAAATAAAAAGTTTTAAATTTTTCAAAATTTTTCAGATTGTAGCTAAAGTAAATATATTGTATATATGGTATACCCTCCTATACTTAAATTTTGCTATGTCCTCATAGCAATAGATGATACAAGTCCATAGGTCCATTTAAATATAGAGAAAAATACGGGAACTAAGGGTGCTCCCCCTATACTTAGGTTAGAAATAATCTAAGTATAAAGGCAAGGAAAGATGATTGGAGAAAATCACAGGGACTCGCGTCCCCGCTATACTTAGGCTGAGAGTAGCCTAAGTATAAAGATGGAGATCTGATGTTGGGAAAGACCCGAGGTGAACGAAGAAGATGGATGGATATACAAGTGAGTAGATGTATCTTCGGAGATAAATGGAGTTTCTAAGGCTCAGAGGAGGGTGTTGGAGCAAACAAGGCTCAATCAAGCATGCAACACACTTCAATTTCACCAACTAGCACATGAAACCAACAAATGTTGGTTAATTATCTTGTACATTTTATTGGTGATTAAAACATCTTATTTTACGCGAAAGAGATGCTAATTAAAATCAACTGCGTAAACGAGGGTGTTGCTCTCCCAAAACAAAATTTTACTCCATTTTAGGTTGACTTGCAATTAACAGTCCCAGTTATTTAAGGTTGTCAATGAATTAAGGTGAGCACATAAATCAAGCAATCATCGTCTACCGTTCATTCCCATTTTCCATTTACCTAGGTGATCAAGCTAGGAGGGGAAATCGAGAAAAACCATATATTCGATAAAAACCATGATCTAGGCTAAGCGATAAAACCTGCAGTGACTTGGCGAAAATACTTGAAAACTTGGACTGATTTGAAAACCAAAATAATGTATGCAAGTTGATCAAAAGCCGCACCTAACATGCATCTATTAGTGAGGAAGAATGTCTTTTAAATTTGGCTAAGTGAAGCGAGGCTATGTGCGTCTATATCATAAGTGTGCCCTACCTACGAGCAAGCACGTAAAAAATGAATGATACAATAAACTCGAAGAGTTGTGTGCCTGGTCCTAAGTCGACACTCAAGTAGGGACGATCCCCACACAACCACATATATCGTTCATTTACAATCGTGAGTCTTTGATCGAAGATCATTGTAAAGACGATTATTACATGATGCAATGGTATGCAAAATGACATTTTTTCGACTTGCTCCAAGCATGCTTTTGCGGCTCCTCGCAGCGGGAAGCACCTGCTCCTCGCCTCTTTGAATCATCAAGGGCCCTTTCACAAAAGCAATGATTAGATATCAATTGAAAAGAAAAAAATTATAATGCAATATAAATGAACAAATTGACCTATATAAAAGAAACACTTAATTAAATACATAAAAATCCAAATAATACAAGAAATGAGTCGTGTCCCCGGCAAAGGCGTCATTTGACGAGCCGTGAATCCAGCACTTTAAGAGTGCGGAATTAACACTAATATGGCATCGTAGCCGGGCTGGATTAGGTCCATCAAAGATCATCTAAAAAATCGGATGGTCATGAATTTCTTTTCTTTACATGGTAAGAAACCAAGGTCGAACTCAGGGACACGAGCCTCTCTCGTGATTATTTAGACTTTTATTCATTAATTAAGCGTTTAGTTAGAGGACAATAGGTCAATGTATGCATAGAAACAAGACTAGATGCAACAAGCAAATATAAAACATGCATTTTTTTATTTAATTTTAAATCATGCAATTAGATGTGATGAAATGCAATGAAAATATGTCCTAGATCAGAAATACTTGAGCAATTTAAATAGAAGTCAAATCAGGGGCAAATAATAAAGCTCTCTTCATTCAAGTAAAAATTAAGCACGAGAATCATAGAAACAAGACACTTAACAAATAAACTAACACATCAAATTGCGTAGTGTCAAATTGAAAAGACAAGCATGCCATTAGGAAGACAATAAAGAGATCTTCAAAATGCCATTGAAATTGTCTCAATCGGAGTTACGACGCTCAAGATATGCATAAAAGAAGACAAGGGCGTGACTGTAAGAAAACATGAAAGATAACTACAAACAGGTCCCTAGGAGGGACTAAAATGCAAATACAAGAAAGTTCGAGACCTTCCCTGTAATTAACCTGCACGTACAGGGGTATTTTTGCAATTATGAAAACCTACAGGGGGTCGACTGCAAAATACCCACTGTGCACGTACGCTGCACGTGATTCACGGCCTGTCTACAAAATTGAAGACTTCGGTGGGCCTCTCTACAATTTACCCAGATGGCACGTGCTATGCACGCGCTATCCCAGGCTCGGTGGACGTTGAGGCTTGGAGGAGGGTCAGTGCAGCTTCACTAAGGCTCGGAATGAACGAACCTCCAGAAAGGTTCGATGTAGGCCCAGGCGCTCCGAGCCTGGAGGGTCGGGGACGGAGGCTCGGCGTAGCTCTAAGGTTGACACATGGACGGCTCTGGACCATTGGATTGTGAGAATCCAACGGTAGCTGGATCCTTCGATGCTGCACACGTGGTCCATCGTAGACCGTTGGATGGCAAAAATCCAACGGTGTCTGCTCCTCCTTCTTCTGTAGCAACCGGCGGCAAGGTTCGAGCTCCGGCGAAGGAACCCAAGCTCCGCTACTGGTTCTCGAACGCGGTGGACCTCCCCGGAGCACCCTGGAAGTACGTCGAGGTAGCTGGGAGCTCGGGAAGACGCCTGACTACCCGGATAAGACCATCGGAGCTCGGTTGTTGGAGGCGAGCTCGACGACTTCCACTCCGATGGGGCTCCGGCCATTGAAATATTTGAAGACTTGCATGGTTAATCAATAGCCGAAGCATCCTAAAACTATGGTGGGCGAGGGATGAAGTGGTATGGTTGGCCGTGACGGGCTGAAGAAGGCGGCGGCCAGCTTCCTTCTCCGGCGAACCCGGAGAAGGTGGGTCGGAGATGGTCTGAGGTTATGGAGGGTAGGGAGCGTGAGCGAAATGTAGTGCGTGAACGGGGCGGTGAGGCGGAGCTTGAGGAGTGATCAATGGGGGCCGACGGGGGGTGCAACGACTTAATTAATTCAGAGAAGAAAGATGAAAAATACAAAAAGGTTTGAGGAAGCTTACCTGGCCGGAGATGGAAGTTGTGGCCTGTGCTTGAGCTCCGAGGGGAGCTCGGGTCATCGCTGGACTCCAGCGACCCCTCGGAGAAGCTAGGCGAGGCTGGGCCATCGCGAACCGAGCCATGATGGCCAGGGGTCAACACCGAAGGCGAAACGCCATTTTTACGCCTTGATCGTCCTTCCCCCTGTCACGGGGAGGAGGAGAGGGGCTTTGCGGTGCCCCGCATAAAGGTGGACGGGTCTGAATGGAGGCGAGGACGTCGTATTTGAAGCGTGGAAGGAGGTGGTTCCAGTGGTGAGGGGAGTGGTTTGACCAAGGGATATGGAGCGACCGGAGGGGAGTCGTGGATGAAGTTGCAGCTCGCGAGGATGGTGGATGACGGGGGAACGCCGTGGGGGTGTTAGAGAGTGGAGATGGTGACCGAGATGACAGGGAAAATGAGAAGAGCGAAGGGGTCCCTCGAGGTGGAGAACGTAGGAGTGAGGGAGGCTGGATGTAGGTAACGAAGATTCGACCGTTGGATCTTGAGATCCAACGGCCGAAAGAAAGGCGCTAACCAGCGGCTTGGATCTGATCTAGGGCGGCATGATCGGAGGGTCCAAGATGTCACCACGTGTCGAGCGCTCAGGCAGGTGGAAGCAAACGGTGATGGGGGGATAAGGTTTATGATCGAAGGGCTCAGAAGAGGGAGGGAACGGACGGCTGGAATTCGATCTATGGCGGCTGAGATGGATGACGATTGGGCGCACCACGTGGCGTGCTTATAGAGCGGCGCTGGCGGATGGCGGTGATGAAGTCAGGAGCTTGATCTAACGGCGGGAGATAAAGGTTGTGCGTGGAGACCATTGGACCGTTGGATCAAGAAGAGATCCAACAGCCAGGAGCGAGGGCGGCAAGGTCAAAGGCGTCGGGCCACGTGGCTCAACCAGAAAGAGCCACGTGGCCCAATCAGATTATTAGAAAGAAGAATTTGAAATATGAAGGGGCAAATGGCCGAATTTGAGAAAACTCAAAACCTGAAAGTTGTAGATCTCGATGAGATCTACAAGTTTCATGTTGATCAAAAATTAAGATGAGTCATTTGAAGACACAAAATATTTTTATGGGTATTTTTAAGGCTAAAAATACCACGGATTTTAATTTTGACATTTTTTGTGATTTTTTATTTATTCAAGCATCTGATAATTACAAGACTTTAACTGGTTTTTATTGACACACATTTAAGCAAGGGGGTTAAAAAATGCAAATTAAGATGATGAAATCGAGTTTCATCACCCCCTTATACTTAAACTATGCTCGTCCCCGAGCATCAAAGAAAAATGAATGAACTGGATTAACCCCCTTGTGCATGTGAGTACAGGATCCAATTTGTTCAAGTCCACTCAACTTTAGAGGTCCAAAATTTTAGAGTTCAACCCAGGTCTAATCAAGAGGCACCCAATTCCTCTAATTATCTAGACTCTCTCTGATGTACATATAGATTAAGGGTATGACATTTAGTGTTGACTGCGTTCACGAGAGTAGAGTCAAAACTTCACCCAAGGTCTTGGTCCGAGAAACTCTCCTAAGGACCCAATCCTCAACACTAGGGAATAAATCAAATCTTGCGTCCAGTCCACCGTCTCTTTAGTTGTCAGACTTAGAAAATGTAGATGGATGGTCAGTAATGGAGGGCATGGGATTGTGTCATTTCTTCTCTCCCTCTCATTGGAACAAGGATTCTCTCTAGTGCCTTTTTACACAACACATTTTTTGGTATTGATCAGTGCGTCCGTCAAGAGAAGTTGGAGCCGTCTGCACTTGTTTTCCTAAGAATACACCAGGGTGTGTCTTTTTTAAGTACCTATCGTACCTTCTACACCCATACTTGTAGCATTTACGATGCAGAACCCTTTTTTTGTGCAAACCCGACTCCTGGTCCTAAAAGTGGTTGTCCAAGTGGACACTTTGAAATGTTTGGGAGCGCTTGCCTTTGGTGGAAGCTCTTTGATATGTAACTTTGTGGAATGAGAGCTTTTCTTTGACAATTCATTGATTTGTAGTAATTTTTGGCTAGCTCCATTACTTTTACCAAGTGTTGGCGTACACTGATCAACATTTTTTTATTTATTTCACACCCTGGCACTTAGGTCAATGTCAAGAGATTACTATAAGAACCAAGCTCTCATACTGGCTAAAATTGCTGACACTCAGGTTCATGAATCCTCCAAAGATTTTATCCCATCCTCGAGCATCATTAGATCAAGTCCAGACTCGAATCCTTCATCCCAGTCCCTCGAGTGAAGAGTCAACTCATCTCATCGAAACCGCAGTCGTGCATGTGATGTGCTGATCATATTCTTATAGTGTGGGACTAAGCATGGAATATAGCATACAAATCTAAAAATCTAGGAGAATGTGGATGATCAAGTCTAAGACCCTGATGGCTAAGGCTGGAACCTAAAATCTCAAGTCCTCATAAACTAAGTTTTCTTGAACATTTCAGATCCCGGGTGGAAGTGTGATTGTAGAGAATTAATCCAACTCCTTCATTTACAAACACATTTTTTTACTTCAAGAGATATTATGAATGTCTAAACTCAATTAAGTAGATACATCTGCATTCAGCCAGTATAGGTGTAAGTACAGGCCGGAGCCTGTTGCTTGAGAACAGGGCCTTACGCGATGTCCTCTAAACCACCCACTCTGCTAACGGAGAACCCTCACTGAATGCGGCTACTTATTTGGGCTTAGTAGTCATTAATGACTCTTAAAAGATTTTTCGATTTTCTCATTTTTATGGATTTTTAATTAAGGGTTAGAACACTGGTTAGACTCAACTTTCCTTGAAAAGAGAAAGAAAATTTCAATATCATGTCACACAAAATAAAAAATTTTCAAAATATTTTCAAAAGATTTTTCAAAACAAGGGAAACTCAATTTTCAAATCATTCTCAAAAATATTTTTTCTATAAAATAGTGTAACATAATATAGAAAAGCCTTGAAAACCACCGAGTCCACTTAGTTCAATGAATTTTACTTTAGCTAAAAAGTTTTAAAATTTTCAAATTTTTCAAATTGTAGCTAAAGTAAATATATTGTATATACGGTATACCCCCCTATACTTAAACTTTGCTATGTCCTCATAGCACTAGGTGATACAAGTCCATAGGTCCATTTAAATATAGCGAAATATGCGGGAACTAAGGGTGCTCCCCCTAAACTTAGGTTAGAAATAACCTAAGTATAAAGGCAAGGAAAGATTATTGGAGAAAATCACAGGGACTCGGGTCCCCCCTATAGTTAGGTGAGAGTGTCCTAAGTATAAAGATGGAGATCTGATGTTGGGAAAGACCCGAGATGAACGAAGAAGATGGATGGATATACAAGTGAGTGGATGAATCTTCGGAGATAAATGGAGTTTCTAAGGCTCAGAGGAGGGTGTCGGAGCAAACAAGGCTCAATCAAGCATGCAACACACTTCAATTTCACCAACTCACACATGAAACCAACAAATGTTGGTTAATTATCTTGTCCATTTTATTGGTTATTAAAACATCTTATTTTACGCGAAAGAGATGCTAATTAAAATCAACTGCGTAAACGAGGGTGTTGCTCTCCCAAAACAAAATTTTACTTCATTTTAGGTTGACTTGCAATTAACAGTACCAGTTATTTAAGGTTGCCACTGAATTAAGGTGAGCACATAAATCAAGCAATCATCGTCTACCATTCATTCTCATTTTCCATTTACCTAGGTGATCAAGCTAGGAGGGAAAATCGAGAAAAACCATGTATTCGATAAAAACCATGATCTAGGCTAAGCGATAAAACATGCAGTGACTTGGCGAAAATACTTGAAAACTTGAACTGTTTTGAAAACCAAAATAATGTATGCAAGTCGATCAGAAGCCGCACTTAACAAGCTTCTATTAGGGAGGAAGAATGTCTTTTAAATTTGGCTAAGTGAAGCGAGGCTATGTACGTCTATATTATAAGTGTGTCCTACCTACGAGCAAGCACGTAAAAAATGAATGATACAATAAACTCGAAGAGTCATGTGCCTGGTCCTATGTCGACACTCATGAGGGGGTGATCCCCACACAACCACATATATCGTTCATTTACAATCGCGAGTCTTCGATCAAAGATCGTTGTAAAGACGATTATTACATGATGTAATGGTATGCAAAATGACATTTTTTTCGACTTGCTCCAAGCATGCTTTTGCGACTCCTCACAGCGGGAAGCACCTGCTCCTCGCCTCCTTGAATCATCAAGGGCCATGTCACAAAAGCAATGATTAGATATCAATTGAAAAGAAAAAAATTATAATGCAATATAAATGAACAAATTGAACTATATAAAAGAAACACTTAATTAAATACATAAAAATCCGAATAATACAAGAAATGAGCCGTGTCCCCGGCAACGGCGCCATTTGACGAACCGTGAATCCAGCCCATTAAGAGTGCGGAATTAGCACTAATATGTCATCGTAGCCGGGCTGGATTACGTCCATCAAAGACCATCTAAAAAAATCAGATGGTCATGAATTTATTTTTTTACTTGGTAAGAAACCAAGGTCGAACTCAGGGATACGAGCCTCTCTCGTGATTATTCAGACTTTTATTCATTAATTAAGCGTTGAATTAGAGGAAAATAGGTCAATGTATGCATAGAAACAAGACTAGATGCATCAAGCAAATATAAAACATGCATTTTTTATTTAATTGTTAATCATGTAATTAGATGCGATGAAATACAATGAAAATATGCTCTAGATCAGAAATACTTGAGCAATTTAAATAGAAGTCAAATCAGGGGCAAATAATAAAGCTCTCTTCTTTCATGTAAAAATTAAGCACGAGAATCATAGAAACAAGACACTTAACAAATAAAATAACACATCAAATTATGTAGTGTCAAATTGAAAAGAAAAGCATGCCATTAGGAAGACAATAAAGAGAACTTCAAAATGCCACTGAAATCATCTCAATCGGAGAAACGACGCTCAAGATATGCATAAAAGAAGATAAGGGCATAACTGTAAGAAAACATGAAAGATAACTACAAACAGGTCCCTTAGAGGGATTAAAATGCAAATACAAGAAAGTTCGAGATCTTCCATGTAATTGACCCAACGCACAGGAGTATTTTTGTAATTATGAAAACCTACAGGGGGTCGACTGCAAAATACCCAATGTGCATGTGTGTTACACGTGATTCAGGACCTGTCAGCAAAATTGAAGACTTTGGTGGGCCTCTCTGCAATTTGCCCAGATGGCACGTGCTATGCACGCTATCCCAGGCTCGGTGGACGCTGAGGCTCGAAGGAGAGACGGTGCAGCTTCGCTAAGGCTCGGAATGAACGAACCTCCAGAAAGGTTCGATGTAGGCTCGGGCGCTCCGAGCCTGGAGGGTCGGGGACAGAGGCTCGGCGTAGCTCTGACGTTGACATGTGGATGGCTCTGGACCATTGGATTGTGAGAATCCAACGGTAGCTGGATCCTTCGTTGCTGCGGACGTGGTCCATCGTAGACCGTTGGATGGCGAAAATCCAACGGTGTATGCTCCTCCTTCTTCTGCAGCAACCGGCGGCGAGGTTCGAGCTCCGACGAAGGAGCCCAAGCTCCGCCGCTGGTTCTCGGACGCGGTGGACCTCCCCGGAGCTCCCTGGAAGTACTCGAGGTAGCTGGGAGCTCGAGGAAGACGCTTGACTGCCTGGATAAGACCATCGGAGCTCGGTTGTTGGAGGCGAGCTCGACGACTTCCGCTCCGATGGGGCTCCGGCCATTGAAAGATTTGAAGATCTGCATGGTTAATCAATAGGTGAAGCATCCTAAAACTATGGTGGGCGAGGGATGAAGTGGTATGGTTGGTCGTGACGGGCTAAAGAAGGCGGTGGCTAGCTTCCTTCTCCAGCGAACCCGGAGGAGGTGGGTCGGAGATGGTCTGAGGTTATGGAGGGTAGGGAGCGTGAACGAAATGTAGCGCGTGAACGGGGGCGGTGAGGCGGAGCTTGAGGAGTGATCAATGGGGGCCGAAGGGGGGTGCAACTACTTAATTAATTCAGAGAAGAAAGATGAAAAATACGAAAAGGTTTGAGGAAGCTTACCTGGTCGGAGATGGAAGTTGTGGTCTGTGCTTGAGCTCCGAGGAGAGCTCGGGTCATCGCTGGACTCCGGCGACCCTCGGAGCAGCTAGGCGAGGCTGGGCCATCGCGAACTTGGCCATGATGGCCAGGGGTCAACATCGGAGGTGAAACGCCATTTTTGTGCCTTGATCAACCCTCCCCCTGTCACGGGGAGGAGGAGAGGGGGTAGGAGGTGCCCCGCATAAAGGTGGACGGGTCTGAATGGAGGCGAGGATGGCGTATTTGAAGCATGGAAGGAGATGGCTTCGGTGGTGAGGGGAGTGGTTTGACCAAGAAATATGGAGCGACCGGAGGGGAGTCGTTGATGAAGTTGCAGCCAGCGAGGATCGTGGATGACGGGGGAACGTCGTGGGGGTGTTGGAGAGTGGAGATGGTGACCGAGATGATGGGAAAATGAGATGGGCGAAGGGGTCCCTCGAGGTAGAGAACGTGGGAGTGAGGGAGGCTGGAGGTAGGTGACGAAGATTCGACCGTTGGATCTTGAGATCCAACGGCCGAAAGAAAGGCTCTAACCAGCGGCTTGGATCTGATCGAGGGCGGCATGATCGGATGGTCCAGGATGTCACCACGTTCGAGCGCTCATGCAGGCGGAAGCGAACGGTGATGGGGGGATAAGGTTTATGATCGAAGGGCTCAGAAGAGGGCAGGAACGGACGACTGGAATTTGATCTATGGCGGCTGAGATGGACGGCGATTGGGTGCGCCACGTGGTGTGCTTATAGAGCGGCGTTGGCGGATGGCGGTGACAAAGTCAGGAGCTTGATCTAACGGCAGGGGATAAAGGGAGTGCGTGGAGAGCATTGGACCGTTGGATCAAGAAGAGATCCAACATCCAGGAGCGAGGGAGGCAAGGTCAAAGGCGTCGGGCCACGTGGCTCAACCAGAAAGAGCCACGTGGCCAAATCAGATTATTAGAAAGAAGAATTTGAAATATGAAGGGGCAAATGGCCGAATTTGAGAATACTCAAAACATGAAAGTTGTAGATCTCGATGAGGTGTACAAGTTTCATGTTGACCAAAAATAAAGATGAGATTATTTGAAGATACAAAATATTTTTAATGGTATTTTTAAGGCTAAAAACACCACAGATTTTAATTTTGACATTTTTTTGTGATTTTTTATTTATTCAAGACTCTGATAATTACAAGATTTTAACTGGTTTTTATTGACACACATTTAAGCAAGGGGGTTTAAAAATGCAAATTAAGATGATGAAATCGAGTTTCATCACCCGACTTTTTGATCATTAATTTGTCCATTACAAATCCTTTAAGGTCGGGGAAGTGTTTAATGGCCTTTATAAAGGGAAGTTCAAAAATCAAGCATTTCTCCAGTGCTTCCCATAAAGCAGGATCCAAACTCTTCAAATCTTCTTCAGTCTCAATTTTTATGAAATTTTCTGGATTTTCGATTTTTTTGGTGTTTTTGAATATTCGCATTTTTTGGTATTTTCTGTGTGGTGTGATGATGTGGTGTGTTCCTCAGATGAGCAGGGATTCTGATTTTCAGAGTAAGAGTCAGAGGCATAGTCATGTCTAGGGGAATAATAAGCAGAAGTGCTACTGTCAGAATCGTCCCTATATTTCTTAATATCCTCAAAATTTTCAATCATATATCCAATTATTTCCTCATTCATTTTTATGTCTGAGCTCCCAGAGAGTGAAGTCAGTTGGTCGGTAAAATTTCAAAATCTATCCTCCATTAATTCAAATCTTTTATTTATCCTCGAAATATCACTCTCAAAATTATGTTCATGATCAATCATGGGAGTAGTCGATGTGTATTTTTGTGATTCAATACTTTCATCTTCCATTTTTCTGTATGTGCTGAGAGGAGAGTTTCTCATAATATCCGACATATGATCATTATTTTCTGAAAATTTCTCCTCAGAAATTATGGAAGGAGGCTACTCAGTAGAAGGGTTTTGCGGGAATGTGTAGGTCTCATACTCAACATGTCGTGACTCGGGCATGTCATCCTGGTTTGAGTAGAGACTACTTCCATGGTCATGATTAATTGTATCCTCAAATAATAGGGTCATACAGGGTGCATATGTGTCGATCTCATCCATGTGGTCCTCTGTATGTATAGGCTGATCAAATGAGTGATATTTGGGTTGATCAATAGGGATTTTATCGTTGCGGTCAATCCAACGCCGATGATCATTAAGTGTGGGTCTTCCATCTGGGTTTGGTTTCTCGGCCAGTCATGAGACTCAAAGGTATTTTGATCTTGAAATAGTTCATTAGCGAGAAACCGGGAATAAGACGGTTCAGTCCAAGATGGGAGGTGGCCATGTGCGGTCGGATAATTCGAGTAGGAATTAAATGAGGGGGCTGAATTCATCCACGGGTAAAAGTCTCCCGTAAATATTGGAGGATTATTGAAAGAAGAGGATTTAGTTGATTTGGGCCTAACCGAGACAAATTCATTTTCATAGTATAGCCCTGATGGATTTTTAGATAAATGTTCGGCCATTTTTGAAAGTGCTGAAAGGAATGATGGTTTGGGTTTGCAATGATTTTCTGATCTGGATGCGGAGAGTTTTTGCACAAAAGTTCCATGATGAGGTTTAAATCAAGAAAAGAAGAGAGACGATTGCACGGGATAGTCAAAAGAATTTTTATCAAATGTGCGGCTTTTAATCTTCGATATCGGTTCACGTACACCAATGCAAACACAAATCAAACCCTAAGTTCATCAACACACACAATAAAGCCGTAAGAGTTGGGCTATTATCTTTTCAATTTTAGTTGGTGATAAGACCATCTTGGAAAGAATTTAGCGAGCTGTTAGGTGCCGAAATTTTCGTAATGACTGGCCCGAATTCTTACGACTAGTTGCACTTACTTTCAGCCAGTACGGGAGTAAGTACGGACCATAGAACGGCTACCCGTTACTTGAGGATGGAGCCTTACGCAGTGTCCTCTAAACCACCCACTCTGTTAAGGAAATCCGGACCGTTTACCGGCTACCCGTAGATCCTCACTGAGAAGTAGCTAATCGTTTTTGATGGAATTAGTAGTCAATATGAAATTCCGGATTTGGGCTTTAGCCTTAAGTGTCATCTCTTGTTCACTCAGAAAAATAAAAACATCCAAGGTCGGGGTTGCTCTCCCGTAGAAATTCTTGATTTTATGGGTTATTTTGAAATCAGCTATATTTAGCAGTCTCAATTTTAATTAGGCGATTATTGAAGAATTAAATGAGCACAAATGCACATTTACCGTCCAGTCCCAATTTCCTTTTAAAATTATGTGACAAAACAAGAGAAGAAATTCGGAAAAAGCTCATGCCTGCGAAAAACTATGATGAATGCTCAGTTAGAAGACTTACAGTGAATCCTCGCAATCGTCATGCGGGATGCAATACAGAAATTGAAAATTAAATCTAGATGAATGCGAGCCGATGAAAAACCGCACCTAGCAGAAAGTTCTATTAGCGGGGAAGAATTGAGTTGAATTTGGCCAAGTTGAACGATCTATGTACGTCTCGATTAATAGTGAAGTGTGGCCTTAGATCCTACGAGCACAACCAAAAATCAAAATGCTCTGAGAGTCGTATGTGCATGTATATCCTAATCGCCACTCAAGTCGGGCCCCACCCTCATCGAAGAGTAAAATAGGCCACAACACACCACAAAAAGAGTTCAAGGTCTTTTTACACACGCGAGAGTCCAAATGGACACCGCTATAAATGAGAAATTAATTACAGAAATTTAAAATTTGCAGAAATTAAAATCCTAGACTCTACGCTCTCTCACGGCTGACTCAATCTTAATTTAATTGTGGCTTTTCGGAAATCGATAAAGATGCGTCGGTTTCTTGAAAAATCGCTCCACATAGGTCGGGTACCTTGCAAGAAAAATAAGAGAGATTTTGTAAGAGAGTGACTCAAAAATAAATCAAAAATAAAATAAGAGAAATAAATGCTGAAAATAATAAATGCAGGAAAAAATAGAATTTACCATGAGAAATTCGGGGGTCAGACGACCCGAATGCGGAAAACCGAACGAAAATTTTCAAAACAAAAAAGTAAGCCGTTTGCCTCCCCGACAACGGTGCCATCTGACGAGTCCAAGATTCGTTGTGTGTTAAAAAGATGTGTATTTGATCGTGCGTAAAATGATTTGTCATTTCGTTGTAGGTGGCAATCGGAATCGGTCAAGAAAATAACCACACAAAATATTTATTGATTTTAATGAATGCGGTTTTATGTTTATTTTACTTGGGCAAGTCCCAAGGTCGAACACAAGGAGGCAAAGGAACAACCTATGATTATGTCTATCAAAATTCGTACGCGGTTTTTGAGGCAGTCTTTTTTTTGTAATTTTTATGCAATAAAGGATGCAAAATGCAAATTCGGCCTATTTTAGGGACTAAAATGTAAATTACAATCAAACGATGTCCGAAAAATATGAAATTCGGCCTCAATGCAAAATATGATAAATTGAATGCACTGTAATTTTTTTGAAATTTTTGGATGCAAGATAATTTTTTTATGAATTTTTAAATGCAAACAAAATAAATTTTAATATTTAATTATAATAATAATTAAACCTAGTTATTTTTATGGAACAAAATTATCTAAGATCTATCACTAGGTGATTGATCTCAGAAAAATCCTAAACCTCGAAAATACTAGTTTCAGTAGCTATTAAAAATCAAACACTGAAATATACAAAATGATTTTTACAGGGTAATCTATGCATGCAAATGCAATTCTTTTTGGGCACAATGTTAACCACAATTAATTCTACAATATATGATTTTTTTGAGAATTTTTAGAGCGACGGTTAATCAATAATGAAATTCAAAGCACAAACAGGGCAAAGTATGTAATTTTCCACAGAATAATTAATTAATAATTAACCAAAGATCACAAATTTGTCCACAATATGTCAAAATGTAGAGAATTAATGAAAAAACATCATGCTATTTTTGAATAATAAAATACAATCATGTAGAGGTCTAAAATCACTAGAGAACATAGGGCTATAACTGTAATAAATAAATAAAATAAAATATAATGCAAAGGGTTGTAATGTAATTACCAAATCTATGGGGGGTAGGTATGCAAATTTTCAAGAAGGTCACGTGACAAGCACGTAACCTGATTGGCTGGACTGGATTGCAATTTCGAGGAGCGGCAGGGGCACCAGTGTATTTTCCTAGCGAGTCATGTGTGTCGCACGTGACCCCTGGAGGATGACGTCAGGTGACGTTCCCCCACGCATGTGCTCCTCACGTGCGGGGGGGCTCGGGCCTTGTGCCCGGCCGAAGCGGTTGTGGAAGGCTGGAGTGGCCGCTACTGGAGGCGCCTGGAACTTTGGCTGCGGAGGAGGAGCACCAGGAGACCGACGATGAAGCCGATGAAGGAGCAGGTGGAGCTGGTGGAGGGGGCGGAGCAGTGCTCTGTCCTGAGGGCCATGCGGCGGAGCGTCATGGCGGAGAAGCCTCTGGCTGTTGGTGGGCCGGAGGTTGGCGGAGCTGCGTCGTTGAAGGAGATGGTCGTCGAAGGCGAATGTTGATGACGACAGAGCTCTGGAATGTTGTCGATGGGGTGTTGACGGTGATGAAGTCGGACGGAGACGAAGTTGAACCCGGAGATAGCGTTGAATGAAGTCGGAGGTGAGACTATCGTAGGCTCGACAGGGATAGGCCTGGAGCAGGGGCAGTAAGGCGAGGAGGACGCCGCTGCAACGAGGGTCGTGGCCCTCGGATCTCACCGGCGAGGGCTACGCGGAGCTGTCACCTTCGGTGGTGGCAATGGAGCGCAAATCGGCGGATGAAGGGCGAGGTCGGGGCGACTGGTTCTTAATAAGGGTGTCGAGCACGGTCGGAGAGGGAAGGTCGGCGGGCGATGGGATTCGATTGGGTTTGACGGAGGCTGATTGGGATTCGACGAAATCGGATCTTGGATTGTGGCGGCGCGAGATATGCGATCAGATGCGATTTGATTGCAGGTAGGAGATGGTCGGAGATTTCGCAGATGGCGGTGCGGTGAAATGTGCAGCGCAATCGCGGGGGCGGCGGAGGTTCCAAAAGAGGGAAGGAAGCGGAGGAGGACGACGACCCCTGGGCCATCTGATCGGCCGATGATCGAATGGCCCAGATAGGGCCACGTGGCGGGCAAAGGGTAGAGGTGCGGGAAGCACGTGCGCAGCGCATGCCTGGGGGGCACGTGCCTCGCACGTGCGTGGTTTAATTAATTTTTTTATAAAAAACGAGTTAAAAACCTCAAAATTGGTTGACACGTGGCAGCTCCAGGAGCGGCCACATATCAGTACCAAAAAATTCAGAAATTAAATCCTTTAAAAAATACAAAAGAAATAGCAAACGAACTCTGATCGAAAAAGTTTCTTCACAAAAATTGCTTGCTCTCGATGAGATCTACAACTTTCATTAAGATGTTAAAACCAAAATCGATCAAATGCACAAAGTGATATTTTTGGGGTATCCCATGTACATAGAATACCTTGATTTTTGGGTTTTATAATTTTTTGTCATTTTTAAACCCAGATAAAAAAATCCGAAAAAAATATGGTAAAATCAAAGATAAATAATTACACATTCATCTGATTTTTCTTGGATTTTTACTAATTAAAGAAAAGAAGAAATAAATTAAAATATGAAAAAGATGATTTTTGTACAAAACGGTTAGTGAAGACTCGGACTCAATTTGTTTCTTTGATTTCAAGCTCAATTTGGATTTGAATTTTTGTGCATTTTAATAAAACTTTCATTAAAGAAGACAAATGAAAAAGAAATGATCTAAAATAGGTTAATTATGTACATAAAATAATAGGTCAAAAACCGCTAAAATACAAAATGTACAAAAGAGGCCCAAAACCCAACTTTCACATATGAGCTCCGAATCACTTGAACTTGGTCTTGTTTTGAAGGTAATTGAATGTACATTAGTTCAAAAGTGAGTAGGATTAAAACAGACATTGGATGAGGAAGATATGAGGTTTTTAGTCCAGAAATTCTAAAACTAGGGTTAGAGTTTTTGGTCCACTTATTTGGATTATTATTTTTTGTATTTTTTATTTATTCTTGTTATTGATATGTACACAGTGGAGGTGGTTTTGGGTCATTCGGAGTTAGCATGAATTAGTTAAAAATCAAGGAAGTTAGGTTATTTACATGTCATTTTTAGCTTGGATTTTTGGCTTCTTATTTTGTGCAGAAATTCGTGCTAAAATACAATTCTTATTAAAACATGCATGAATGCTAATTATGTTGAATAGATGCAGAAATACTGTTGATTTTGAGGGATTTGAGCTTAATTAATGAGATTTAGAGTGATGAATCCGAGATTCATCAGCTTGCAGAACGGTCTTCACGACCAAGCAGTTGCCTGATGGGTCCATTGACATATGAAGACCATATTATTTGCCAAAGACTTCACACAAACCTTTGAGGTTGATTATTTTGAAACCTTTTCTCGGGTTACGACAATGGGATCAATGCATACCATTCGTTATGTTGTTGCTAACAAGGCATGGCTTGTTTTCCAACTTGAAGTGAAGAATGCTTTCCTCTATGGTGACCTCGAGGAGGAGGTCTATATGATGCAATTGTTGTGTTATGTAGTCGAGGAGGAGTGTGTATGTCAACTACGTAAGGCCATCTAGAAGCAGAGCCCCATGGCATGGTTTGACAGACTCACTACTGAGATCAACAGATTCAACACCCTTAGTTTTCAGAGGACGACATTTGACTATATGTCTTTGTTAGACGACGATCTACTGGCGTCATCATTCTTGTTGTCTATGTGATATGGTTGTCACAGGAGATGATGAAGCCGACATTTCATAGACTAAGACCTTCCTCCATAAGGTCTTTGTCATGAAGGATTTTGGCCAACTCTGTTACTTTCTTGGCATTGAGGTGATATGCACTACAGAAGAGCTCCATCTCTCACAGAGGAAGTATTGCCTAAACTGAGGCATGACTACTTGGATGCAAACCACCTGGCATCCCTGTAGAAGTGAAAGCATTCCACATCTGCTGATCCATTGTTTGAAAATATTACACGGTTTAAAAGCCTAGTATGTAAACTGTTATATCTCACCGTTACTAGGCCATATATATCATATGATGTAAGCAGAGCAAGCCCGCACATGGAGAGGCCCCTTTACAATCATTAGCAGGATGTTCTTCTAATCCTTCGATACTTAAAGGAATCTCCCGGATGTGGACTCTTCTATGGGGTGAATGAGCACACTAATGTCTCTACCTATTCCGATGTTGGCTATGCCAGTTCTCCTGAGGATCGTCGATCCACTACAAGCTACGCCATGTTTGCTAGGGACAACCTAGTCACTTGGTGAAGCAAGAAGCATATAGTGGTCTCCAGATCAAGTGTAGAGGCAGAATCATGGCAATGGATCAAGCCACCTGTGAGATCACATTGCTTGTCTCTTTTCTATAGGAACTTGGACTTTCAGTTGCTACTCTTGTACCTTTATATTGCGACAACGATTCTGCTACGTGCATCACCACCAATCATGTTTTCCATGAACGAACAAAACACATTAAAGTTGTTTGTCACTTCATTCGTGATGTAGTATGAGGAAAGATCAGCACTCGACACATCTCCATTATCGAACAAACGCCTCTTGTATTTAGTTTCCAAGTTGGGCATGATCGACAGATATACTCCAACTTGAGAGGGAGTGTTAGAGTTATTATGTTTTCTACTTTATTTGTGTCATGTAACCCTTCACGATCTTTTATGTACGTTTATCATTTTTGCTCTCTAGGGTTTCTCTCTATATAAAAAGTCCTAGACCTATGGAATAAACACAACGGTTCATTTTTTTTCTCCATACTACCATTTCAACATTTGGTTCTTTTTTTTCGAACCGAATCTGAATTGAATCTTTAACGAATCGAACATGAGTGAATATTGAATTCGAGATTTTTTTTAACACTTCTAGTTGTAGATTCCCTGTCATGTAAGCATTAGATACATCTAGTAACAATTAAAGAGTGTATTTTTCACCTTTAAGGATGCCATGAAGAGTAATATTATTGTTCTTAGAGCACTTAACACTACCAACAATAGAATATAAATATTAATAAAGCTCTTATTATTATTTTAAATTTTGAGAAAATCAAAAAATATTTTCAGCTCTAGTTGATGTTAATATTCATAAAATAAAAAGATTTCTACATTTGTACCCTTTTAAGTTTTGTTGCAACACTTGTGTTCCAAACGTCTTTTCAACTATAATTGTATCCCTATATTCTTACAAATTCACAGAATCGCCTTTTTGTTAGTATAGTATAGGAGAATGAGTGTGATAATGGAAGAGAGAAATTGTAAGTAAGAATCTGGAAAATGGTTTATCCAACCTAAGAATGATTAAGACAATAAATTAGAGACGAGAGTAAAGGACGGAAATGAAAGCATAATTTCCCTTGGAATCCAAACTCGGTTCCCCTTGGAATCCAAACTCGGTTCCTTTAATGTGTTGCACACTGCACTACCATCAGACAACTCCTTCGTTTGATTGCAGGGTTGGGCAGGTTTGGATTGATGAATAGTAAACTATGAGGAGGGGGTACCCCTGTGAATAGTACCCCAACCCAACCCAACCATGCAACCAAACGAAGCCCTTGAGTTCTAAACTTCTTGTGTAATTATCATGATGGGAGGAAATAAAAAACCTAATTCCGCGCAGGATATATATAGTGCATTTAATTCGCAACCTGTCCATTTGAGAGTAGTTGGATTGAATGTAATTGCCAGTTGTGCATGCAGAGGCACCTGCTGGCTGCTGGTGCACCAATTATCATTCTTGATGGCAAAGGTCCACATCAAAAACGGCTATGTCGATCTGAAATGAATCAAAAATGTTGAGGCCCCACTGGAAATCCAAAAGCCGCAGGGATTCGTCTGGTTGGTGGATCAGATTTTGAGTAACCACCTAATGGGTGAATGAAAACCTTGTCTCAACTTCTCAACATTTTACTTTGAAAGTGTCCAACAATAAACCACGTCAATCTTTCGACTCTTTTGTTATTTACTATAATCCAAAAATAAAGTCAAACCCGAGGAAAAGTAAATCACGCTAAAAAAGTCAAATCTAATGAACAAAGAGCCGTGTGCGTGAAGGAACGCGGACCTCCGGCCTGGAAAATTTCCTCCTGACACTGGTCAATAAGCACTGATAATTAATGTTGGTGGTATTTTATATACAAATCTTCATACATATGTAATCATGACCGAAGATCACATCGATTTTCGGTTTTCCCGTTTCCTGGAAATATATGTATACTGAATGCTACTCGCTTGTACGTAACCGTTCAAATATGCCCATTTTGCTACCGTGACATTGAAGGGATCGCTCGGGTTAGAAAAGGGAACGGAAAAAACAGAAATAAATTAAGTAAATTACAAATACTCGATTGTTTTTACGTGGAAACCCTCCCTGGTAAAAATCAAGGCTATTAAGTTGCATGCTATGATTCTCCCCTCCAGTTGTCCGTAGAAGTTTGCTCCAATATAACCTACTTATTTTAAATCTAGAATAATGTAACCTCACATCCAACCAGGCTCTTTCTAGAACAATTCCTAAGAAATAAAGTTTTCTCTGATATTGAGGAAGGAAACCACAATCCAAGTATCTGCAATAGAATCCCTACATTAGCCTTTTATTATATTTAAAGTGGATTAGAACGCAAGCCAGAGGTTCAGAAGAGCTTCCCTGAAGTGGGGAGTTAAAGGCAATGATTTGGAAGCAGAGAGCTCAAGAAGATTGCAAAAGCTGAAAGCACCGGATTAGCCAACCAGTGTTATAATCAATCAGTTGATGATCTACAAGTCGTCTAATGGAAACATGAGTCAATTGAAAACTGGTATGGAGGTTATAGAGTCGAGGTGCAACGGTCAGCTGAAGTTTTGGTCAACTGTTGATTGATTTAGTCAACGGAATATCTTCTCAATCGTTGAGGAAACTACAAGAGCTAGTTTTGAGTTAATTTCTGTTGCTGGTTACTTTTAAACTTGTCTACACTAATTCCCTAAAAAGACAGAATCTAAAAAGACTCTTTATGACATGGAGAGCTTCTTTTAAGCTCAGAGAGACGGAAATCTTTCGTGTCAGTCCATCAACTCTAAATTTTTTGCATAGGCACCTATCAAGTGTCTTTAAACGTTTCTCAAGTTTTCCATAAAGAACTACATTTGGGATGTTACAACAACCCAATTTAGCCCCCTATTAAAATAACACTCGATATAACTAGAGAGAACAACATAAGGGTATAAGTTTAATACTAGTTAATTTGCGGAATTTGGGTGCAATTATAACTTTAGAATGCGTTATATATATTCGGAACTTCACAGAGGTAGGTGGGCACATCCCTCCGGAGCTATCACATGTGTTCAAAGAACTGCCATCAACAAGAGACTTACAAGTCAGAAGGCTTTACCTCATTTTTATGCACAACGTTACATGTCAATTTGGGATGCTCCAGACATCAATTGAGCACATCAGGAGTGGATCATCTTCTTGAGACAAGTCCAACTTCCAACCTTTTATTCAACCCCCCATTTATCACGAGTAAGCCATAACAAGCTTGAGAGTGTCCCTTGCACACTCTAGTTTGCGCTGTCTCTGATCATCACAAACTTCATTATCCGAAATCCCAATTTCAATTGAAGAGAACAACTCGCCGAGATAATTGTTTGTCAATTGAAGATCCTTGAGTTCGGAAAATTCAGCACCAAGTAGCTTCTCACAGATAAAATGTATCAGCCCCAAAGCAAAGTCAATATCACCGCTATCCAGCCCTCCCTTCGAGCATAACAAGAACACCAGAGCTACTGCATCTAAGATTTTCATATCTCCCTTCTGCAGCAGTGGAACCATCATTCCAACCAACTTCTTGAGAACAGAGGTCTCCGGTTCTGGAGCGTCATCGCAGTCCAGATCCAGACTCAATTTGCTCATAACGTCACAAACCTCAACCTTGCCAAACCTAACCAGCCATTCCGGAACATTTGTACCTGCCACTTTATGGCTTCCTTCTTCATCAATCTCATGAAGATGAGGCGAGCTCAATCCGAGTAATAGATCTGGCAGCCACGGCTGTGCAACAGCAACGATACGCCGTGCATATACTGGGCCAAGACAAGATTCTGCTAATGCAACAAGGTCAAGTATGTGATTGGCAAGATCCGACGCTACAAGTAGCATCGATGATGATTCTTCAGCAGCCGAGAAGAAATTGTGCAACATCATAGCTGTGTAAGTAAAAGAACTTCTGATGCATAAGAAGTTGTCTTCGCCGAATTGCTTATATTCCCTGAAGACTGATTTTAGGTGCACAAGATATGCTGATGAAAACTGCAACCAGATTGGCTCATCAAAAGAGATGAGACCAGTGGATGCCGAATCACAGAGAAATTTCAAAACTGTTGTCACAAGTCTCAATAGATTTGATGTTTTACTTGGCTCGACCAAACCTGAAACATGAATATCACCTACATAGAGGAATAGAAGATTTTAAAAAATGGTCAGTGGATGAGAGAAGTAAAAACAAACAAATATTAGCTAGGTATATCTTATATGACCCACTCTTCCTCTGTGTGCCCTTACCAGATATAGGTGTACCAGATAAATCTTCGCTGCAGTTGACACTTACATGCTTAACTGATTTCCCTAATTTTCTTTCAAAACTTGACTTGCTTGATGACGTTGCATCCCTCTCCAAAAACATCTTCTCAATGCATTTCACTAGATGTTTCAATGAACTGCTCAAAATTGTTTCCTAAAAGAAGGTTCAGAAAGAGATCATAAAAACAAAATCCTATACACAGATCAAACAAATATATCGGCACTATCCAGCTAGTTGTAAAAGAAACAAACATGGTTTTATTTGTTGTTATTAAATATAACAACCAATATCTTCACCCCCGTATCAAATTATTCAAGCTAAATAATGAACAAGACATGAGTGCTCTGTTATTAATAATTATAAGCAAGCAACTAATATATTTGCCACCATTCTCAAATTATTCAAACTATATAATGAACAAGACAGGTGTGCACGTGATAAGCATATCCCAGGATTAATCCAAGCATAATGAATTATATCGCAAACCCTCAACCATAAACAAAACAAACATGGTTGTACTTGTTATAATTGATAACTATAACCAAACAACCAACATCCTTCCCCCAGATTCAAATAATTCAAACTATAAAGTGAACAAGATGGGTTGGAGAGAAAGCAAGGGAGATCGAGAAGACAGGCTTTAAATTATGATATTTCAGGTAATTTTGCAAAAGTCGGTATTCGGTATTCAGTCAGAGGGATCACTGAATAGAGAATAATCGGTATTCATGCGACTATTCGGAATTATTCAGTTTTATATTTTTAAATTATTTTTAATATAAAATGATTCTTAATACATATATACTTATATCTTTATAAATATATTATTATCAATCAACAAGAATCCAAAAAAGTATCCACTAACAACATACATATACAAAGCTTTGACATTTTTGGTAATATCATGACAAATGTAATAAACTATGATAAGGTTTATCTAATAGTCCCAAACTAAGAAAAGGACAAAGTGTTAATGGTGCAAGAACATAGGTCACAAGTGCAATTGCAAAAAGAGGTGATCGACATGGATTTTAGTACATTTTGAATTGCACAAAAGTGATGTCACTATAATATTATTATTTATTTATTTAAACAAGAGGGGGAAACACGTACAGGTGCCTGCCCCAAGATTTGAACTCTGATTTTTTGGGTGGTCGGTACATTGCACTACCAACATACCATTGAAGTGGATTCCACTATCATGTAATGCATAATTCAAATATCACTCAAAGGCAACGCTAATATTGACATGTCAAAAACTCAAGAAAAAATGCATGATCTGAATAAAATAACTCATGGCCAATATGTAAGACATACGAATGACATGATCATTGATTCATTATAACAAGAATCAAAGATGCCTAACCACTTATTTTGTGTGCGTAACTGATAACAAATGCATAGATCCCATGCAAGCACCAAGCACCAGAAATAAATAGTCGGTAGTTAATCATTTTACAGTGTAAAATAAAATAGATGTTGCAAAGTTAAATCAAGGCTATTGGCGCTATACAGTTCTTTCATTTCAGTTAATGAAGACTGTTCACAATTTAGTGGCAGTTTTAAAATATAGATCCTTGTTTTGCCCTAATAAATGAGAATAATTATAAATAATTTTGCAAGTGCATTCTACGAACAATGTTTCAAGTATTAGCTGTGAACTAGCAAATTCAAGCTGGCTAAAGCCGTGCAGATGACAGTTTTAGCCATCCAGATCTCTATCCTAATTCCTATTTTTTTATGCAATCGTAATTCCTAAGTGACACTTACCGATCATGAAAAAGTCAATACATTCAAGCAAAAGCTTCTTCCACACGTAGGTCCCTGGATCCACACTACAGTTGAGGACATTAACATATCTATGGTTCTTATCATTATATTGGTAAAAATAAAGGGGCTTTACGTAACATCTTTTTTTTTAACTTCAGGTAATTACACATCAAGGACTAGAAATATTGATATTATATGCTCATCATATAATGCACGCTTGTTAAATCATTTAAGTCAAGGCCTTGGGTCAAAAGCAACTATATACCCCCCCAGGTATGGAAACTATTAAAATTAAACCACTTTTCCCTAGACACCTTGTTTTCTCTTCCTTGCACAATCATCTCCATCTTTCACCTCCACCACCAACCGCTACCTCCACCATGACCATCACCATAAATCAACCAACAATCCATCACCAACATACACTAAGTAACAATCACAATCTCCACCACGACCAACAACCTACACAACACCACTATCATGTTTCATCCAATATACCAATGATAATGAACCGTCAACAGCCGCAACCACCATATTTCCAACCATCCTCCCTCGATATCATCAAGACCATTAGCTACCCGCATGCCACCCCATCTCCATCATCACCAACTCATTTGTTGATATGATGTGAATCCTAACCATCCATTCTTCTAAACCAAATTAAAGAACCATCTTATGCACCCTCCTCTCGTGCCATACTCTACCCCCACTGCAAACCGTCTGGTCTCCAAGTAGGTCACATGCCTCTACAAAGCTCCCACACCTGAAAAAAAAGGTGATCCGCCTCCTCCATCATCTCTTGACAACGACGGCAAGTAGGATCCACTGCCTGAACAAATCTAGCAAGTCTGTCACCTGTAAGCAGTCTCCCTCTCCTGAATAGCCACATAAAATCTTTATCTCGTAGGAACTTTCCATTTCCATGCTCCTGTAGTCTGCAACACTCCCATGAGGGGTCGAAGACCATTGGACCCTTCAGTGTCTTATAAGCCTTGCGAACAAAGAAGCTCCCATCGCACCAATTCCAACAGTCCCGACCCATGGTGGGTCCACCCACTCTATCCAGCTCCATAATCATTGCCATAAGCACTTCCAAATGTTGATCCAAGAGTTCTTATCTAAAGTTGGGGAAAAAGAATGTTGGTCTCATACCTCAGCCACCGAGCAATTCGGATCCACAGCCAACGCCATAAGGTACAGAAATCTTTCACCCAGCACCCCAATATCACTCCAGACATCAGTCCATAATCTGAAACTAGCATTGTCCCCCTGAATTGGACTCAAAAAGTGGAGGATCGCATGTACCACATTGCAAATGCCCCGCCAAAAGTATGAAGGGGTGTGCTCCAGTTCCCCACGTCAGAGGAGAGTAGATCCAGACCCATAGATCCTTCTAAGCGGTGTACACACAAGGTTGTTGCAATCGCCCCAGATACAAACAATCCAATTGCTGAGCAAGGCCTTATTAATCTCCTCCAAGCTACGCATGTCCAGCATGCCATCCTCCGAGCATGAAATTATCTTCCAATCCGCCGCTAGCAGCCCGTTCGACTGCTCAAAAGACGACCAGAAAAAGTGCCCCATGATGCCCTCGAGCCATGGCTCGCGATTTCACGAAATTTAGACGAAATATCGATGAAATTTCGATTTCGACGGGTCCAGCATATCAAAAAGCATATGTATATCGATTTCTCATATTTCAATTAAAATCTCCTGAGATATCGGCAAGATATCGGTCCATCTTAATCTCCCATCGAAAAAAGGGAATCCTTGATAATAAATCACAATGGGCGACTTAAGACCGAAATTTCGATTGAAACAGCCCCATTTCGCTCCTTTTTGTTGTTGCTTGTTGCCATAGAAGGCAGTATCGGCTATATATAGGCGATATATCGCCGATATATCGGTTTCGATGAGGAAGGGGTTTCGATATCACTCAGTATATCCTTTTACAGGGATATCGGCGATATATCGCATATTAACTCATATCAGTCAAAAATGAATGTATTCAGTACAAAAAATTCCCGGATATCGATCGATATCGTCGATGTTTCACTGATATCTCTATATATCAATGCTATTATTCATGCAAAAATGATTCCAATACTTATCTAGTTACACCTAGTATTAAAACACATATCTAGCTACACCTAATATTAAAACACACAATGGTTTATATATATTTTGTTTCGATATGTGTGATCTAAGGGTATATTTGCAAGTTATTTAGTGATCTAAGAACTTGGATAACTCCATTTTCAATATATATAGGTCAACAACTAACAGTACCAGCGATATGTTCGATATGACCGATGTGTGCAATATAAAGATCATAGTCTTTACAAATGATCTATATGTGTTATCTAAGGGCCCGTTCGGTAGGAGAATAAGCAGGAATAAGGATGGGGAACAAGGGGAATAAGGGTCTATTCTCCATTCGGCTAGAGGATAAGAATAAGGAGAATAAGGTGAAATAAAGGTAGGTAAGGTGGGATAAAGATAGGAATAAGAGTGAAATAAGATGAAATAATGGGGAATAGTTGTACCACGGGGAAGCGTGTTGGGGGCTTATTCCCCTTATTCCATTCCTCCTTATGACCCAAATGAACAGGGCCTAAGTGTATATTTGTAAGTTATTTAATGTTATAAGAATTTGAATGGAACCCATTTCCAATATCTATAGGTCAGGAATAAACATTAACAACGATATGTTCGATATGACCGATATGTGTGATATATGGGCTATAAATGACCGATATGTGTGGCATAAGTGTGTATTTGTAGGTTATTTGTTGTTTTAATATCTTGGATTATCTAAATTTCTGAAAAAAATTATAAAAATAGATTTTTTGAGCTATTTCTGACATTTCCACCGATATCGCCGATATATCGGCGATATATCTGATATATCCATCTTCGGGTGGACCAAAATGATATCGATATCGATACATCCTTCCTTACTTGGTGCTTGGGCTGCCTCAATACTTCTCCAACTTCATTTTTTCTTCCATTTTGTTGAGGTAAACCAAAATTGGTTGGATCTTCTTCAGTTTGTTCAATTTTTTAAGGGCTTTTGTTCTGAACATGTTGATCCTGCACGTTGCAGTGTTATTTTTTAGAGATTTT
Organism: Ottelia alismoides; assembly: GCA_037367405.1. NCBI lineage: Eukaryota > Viridiplantae > Streptophyta > Magnoliopsida > Alismatales > Hydrocharitaceae > Ottelia > Ottelia alismoides. The sequence goes on from JAZKJV010002032.1 coordinate 49,108, forward strand.
GAATATTTTGTTAGATTTTTGGGATAAAAATTTTGGTCTTTTGTGTTTTCATGTGTATTCATGATGAGTTAAGAATGTATAAGCTTGGATCTCATGTATAACATGTTGTAAAGAATATTTCGAAAAAAAATTGTGAGATGTATGGAAGAGAAATTTGGGGCTTTTGTATTTTATTGTGGAATCATGATGAGTTTTCCAAGGATAAACTTGGATCTTAAGTTTAAGACATAGAAAACATGATTCAGATTTTTTTGGTACATGAAATTTAAAAATCGATTAATTCTGAAAATCAAACCTTAGATCTATGCATTATTTTACATGTTTTGTGTCTCTTATGTGGTTTTTTCTCGAAATTTGTCCCTTAATTTTTATATCTAAGACCCTAATTTCTAGATCTAAGATGTTTTTACTTACAAATCGTAATATAGAAATCTATATTCAATTTTAAACACCAAGTATTTACTAGTTTGTGCATATTAAGTGTTAGAAAAATTATAAATATATTAAATCCAAAAATAAAAACTTAAAATAATTAGCAAATACTTAATTGTTCTCATTGTATGGCTCGTGAATGATTGTTCTGTAATTTCTTCGCAGATTTCGGTGATCATCGCCATGGCCTCACATCCAGATCGAGATCTGACAGTTCTAAGAATCAGAGGGATTTCAGTAGGGACATTGGCTGGAGGTATGCCACCACTCTTGCTGGCAACAAAACCAAACCACAATGCAAATTTTATGGGAAGAGGTTGGGAGGAGGGGGATCACGAGGATGAAGCAACATCTTGATGGTGTTGGAATATATATGTCATATGTGGTAGATGGGTAATTGGATCCCTCCAGGGTCCAATTGCCACATCCAGTGTTTAGTCCTGAATCTACCAGTGGTGGGACTTGGAGGGTCTGTGGAGACTATATAAGAAGCCCCAGACATCCTGTATCAGATGAGAAAGTTGAATGCAACAATCAGCCCTTTAAGGTGTTTTCCTGTTGTTTCATCCCACCCCTTACGGAGTAGGGTTCCACACAAAAATTGTGGTGTTCTTTAATGTTTATTCTTTTTATTTGATTACGCTTCTACATTTCGTATTTCTAACATGGTATAAGAGTGGGTTCGATTCTCGAGGAGTTATTTTTATCATTTGTTCAAGATTCGATTTGATGTTATTTTCTAGAAGATCATTATATTTGGGATTGTTCAAATCCAAGTTCTAGGGTTTTTATTGAAACCCTAATTTTTTGCTCAACGATCATCGTCGATGGTTCCACGATTCATGGAACCCTAACTCTGTTTGAAGATCCGAAGATCTCCATCGTCATTTTGATTATCTCCAAGCAGTGGCACTCTACGATGGCGAGAAGAAGAATATGAAGCTCCAGATCTCTTCCAGCCGCAGGGCAGAAGAAGGGGAGGAGGCGGCACAAGGAGGCTCCAGACCTCCTCTCTTTCAGGCATGCCACCCTCTCCAGGAGAATCTCCGACTGTCATGGCCTCCTTGAGGGTGAAAGTAGCCCAGCGGTGCATTCCTTCGCGCATCTCCTCTTGAAGCTCCGATCCCAGCAGGACTTCTCATACAACCTCCAACTTTCAAGTCCCAGGGCAACGCTCGCTCATACTCCAACCGCACCTCCGCAGCTTCGATTGTTGCTTGATGGTTCTCCTTTGTAACCCCACGTATTCCAATACACTCCCACCGCCACTCCCCCTCCTCCGTTATCCCAGTCGGGGCCCCAGGCATGCACTGCCCACGCCTTTAGCCACAACTCCAAGCGGCGAGCCCCGCCTCCTTCTTCGATCTCCAGGGCGGTGAGCCCCATCGCCATGCGCCTCCATCTCTTCAGCGACGCAGCCCAGGTGGAGCTCGAGCTCCAGGCGACGTCCCTCCAAGCCGCAATACATGCAACCCCACTCAGGCTCGCGTGCGAGCCCTATGTGCTCCTATTGCCACGATGAAGCAACCCCAAGAGGAGGCGCAAGCAGATCTCAAGCGGCATCCTTCGAAAGAGGGTTCCCAAGTGGGAAGCCTAAGTTCTAGAATGGCAGATGGGAGAGAAGAGAAGGGTGGCACAGGGGGCCGAGTCGTCATGCGACGAAGAAAGGAGGCACCGATTAGGGGTTGGTCGCATCAAGCGAAGTCGTTCGTGAATGCATTTGGGAAAGGATGCTTCCGATGCAGGTCCTTTCTTCGCAAGTGGGAAACCCAAGTTCTAGGATGGCGGATGGGAGAGAAGAGAAGGGCGGCGCAGGGGGCAGGGTCATCATGCGGCGAAGCCGTTCCTAAATCCATTTGGGAGAGGCTGCTTCGAAAGAGGGTTCCCAAGTGGAAAACCTAAGTTCTAGGATGGCGGATGGGAGAGAAGAGAAGGGCGGCGCAGGGGTTGGATGGGCGTGTGGTGAAGAAAGGAGGCACCTATTAGGGGTCAGTCGCATCAGGAGAAGCCGTTCTCGAATTCATTTGGGAGAGGTTGCTTCCGATGCGGGTCCTTGAAGCATTGGGCTCACCAGTGTCGTGAACCAATCCGTTGTTTCCGATGCCATCGTTTCTCGCACAGAAGCAACTCTTGCTCGATGTCTCAGAGAGCAAGTCATGGCCCATGGCAGCGTCAACCCACCGTGCTAGTGGGGGAAGGCGATGGGCCGGGGGAGGCGCTATTCCGGGGCACGTCTGATGTCGACCTGGTCTCGACTGCGCTTTTCAGAGGCGACATCGTGCAACTATCGCCATGGTGCGTTCTGGCAAGAGGGCTGGAAGAGAGCGTCTGCACAGAGTTGCTGCGGCAGTCTAAAGAGGGATGGACGAAGTTGCGTTGGCAACATCCGATGCCTGCAGACGGAATTCTACAACCAAAGCCGCTAAATCAGGTACGGGTGAAGGGAGTGCCCGTGGTCATGCGTAATCTATCGAGCATCCGTGATTTGCTGGGGGACGATGAGGAGGTCGTCGAGGTTGAGTCTTCGGGATGCCGGTTGGGGGAGCCTCTGGACCCCGTGCGCAGGGTGAGGGGCTTGGTTCCGGAGCTGATGGGTTGGAGGAGACGGCAGCTTGCAGGAAGGAACATTTGCATTGACCTTGCAATGATGGTTCGTGACTCTGGAGGTGGTACCCGGGAGGATAAAAAGGCGGCTGGAGAGCTGGGCATGCGGATGGGGGATGAGATGCTAAGATCGGCCGAAGACCCGCCGCGACAGCCGGGTCAACCATTGGAAGTTGGATCAGCGCAATCGACTGGAGTGTCCCCTCGCCTTCCGCCCGTGATCCGTTTCGGGACCCTTGGCATTTCTTATTTAGAGGCGCGATTCGATTCCAAATACCCTTTCCACGCGGCGGGAGGGGCCCATTGCGATGACGTGGAACTGAATTTGCTGGGGAGGCCTGGAAGGCGTGCCTCGCCTGTTGGGGTCGAACCTGTAAGGTTTGGCTCTTCGGACCTGGCGGGTCAACCCGCCATGGAGGGAGCGTCGGGGGTCCGAATGGGAGATTCCGGCAGTGGTGTGTGGGTCGGAGGATCCGACTCGAGTTTGAACCCGATTGAGCCACCTATCTCTGTTGCGGCTACACGACAAGATAAGGGGTTTCAGCAGACCCTGAATAGAGCGTTCAGCAATGATCTTATTGCGGGAGGGGTGATTTCTGGAGGGGGTGAAGGGGGGTCAGGAATGGGCCTTCGAATGGAGAGGGTTTGTCAAGGGAGGGAATCTAGGAGGAGTTTGTGGGATGTGTTGGATCCCTGGCCGAAGTAGACTCTCCGTAGGTGGGGGTGGTAGTAGTGGTGCCGGGGGTGACGAAGCAGATGTTGGCGTGGAGGGGTTGCGGGCCATGGAGGGGGACTTGAGATTCGGGGCGTGATATGTCAGGAAGGGTAACCATGAGAGAAGGAAGAGGAGAGCAACGATGTTTGCGAAGGCAGAAAGGGAGGGAACAATGTTCGGGGGTCGTTGCCGGTCTTTCAGGCAAATCAGAGCCATTTCTGAATTTTGGATCGGGCAGTAGCTGAGCGGTTGGACCTGGTCCCATCTAGGAAGACTAAGTAGGTTCTGTGTCAATGAAGATTCTCTCGTGGAACGTGAGAGGGTTGGGTTGGCCTGAAAAAAGATTGGGAGTAAGGAACCATATGTCTAAAGATGGTGTGGATATCTTTCTACTGCAGGAAACAAAGCCGTCGTCAGGGGCGGACGCTGCAAGAAGAGGACTAGACGGGGGTGGTCGGTTTGACTTGGTTGAGCGGGAGGCGCATGGCGCTTCGGGAGGTCTGATATGGTGGAGGGACGCTAATCTTAAAATGATTCGAAATCTTTGTTTTGCTTGTAAGTGTTACTTCGGCGGCGGGCGGATGGCCTTGTGATTCTGGTCACGAATGTTTACGGCCCAAACAACAGCGAAAGAGGAACCCTAGTGTATGAACTTGAAGAATTGGGCAACTCGAGAAGGGATGGGATATGGATCACTGGGGGAGATCTAAACGTTACTTTACTATCGGATGATCGTCCGCGGGGTGGTGGGGGTAGGGACCCTGGCTCGGTGGAGTTTTGTGGGATGATACACAGTTTGGGTATGTCAATCTTTGATGCTACGAGTTGTGCATTTACCTGGCGTAATACTCAGGCACGATCCAGATTGGACATATTCTTGCTTTCTACGGAGGGTGCTGAGAGGTTTCCCCTTTCGAGGGCATGAGCCCTTCCGCAGGCGCATTCCAACCGTACACCTATTATGTGGTCGTCTGGCGAGAAGCAGCGAAACAGATTCCCTTTCGCTTTGAACGCAGTTGGCTTCTAGAGGACGGATTCAGATATATGGTGGCAGAACGGTAGAGAGGGGGTTCTGGTGAGGGTTCGACGGTTTTGAAGTTAGCAACTAAGCTCGTGTCATTGAGGTCTTTTCTAACATCCTTCGGGAAGGAGGTGAGGGGGAGAAGGAGATCGAGACTTCTTGAGGCGGAGATCAAGGTCAGGCAGGACTTCCTTGAGGTGCTTCTACTTGAAGACAGAAAAGAAGAGGTGGAGTAGCGACAAATATCCAGACAGAAGTGGCTCAAGGAGGGGGGCGTCAACACAAGATTTTTCCATTCCACAGCCTCAGAGCGGAGAAGGCAGAACTTCATTCATGACCTTGACGTTGGGGGGGGGGGGGGGGGGTCGTGTTTCGAGAGAGGCGACCATTAGGAGTGCATTAAGAGGCCATTTTGTGGGAGCCACGCGAAGGAAATGTGGGAGTGGGTGGGGGTGGCTGGGGACGGGGGTGGAGACCATGTCAACTGCGCAGGCTGATGGGCTACTAGTTCCTTTTTCGGAAGAGGAAGCTAAGCGAGCGGTTTGGGAATTGAACGTGGATGGGGCTCCTGGCCCGGATGGCTTCCCAGTATTTTTCTACAGAGATTTCTGGGATCTGCTGAAGGAAGAGGTTTTGGATGTGCTGAATGAATTCAGGGAAGGAAACAGAGGGTTGGAGAAGATCAACCGGGCAATTTTGTTCCTGTTGCCCAAGAAGGAAACACCCCTGCAGGTGAAAGATTTTAGCCCTATTGCGCTCTCCAACGTAATTTACCTCATTATTGCAAAGATTCTGGCAAATAGATTGAAAGGGGTCCTGGATTCAGTTGTGCTTCAGGGACAGTCGGCTTTCATCCCCGGGAGACAGATGGCAAATGGTCTAGTGTTGGCTTCGGAGATCTGCCTTGACCGGAAAAGGACGAAGGCGAGAGGAGCTCTTTGGAAGATTGAATATGCGAAGGCTTATGGTTGTGTTCAAGATGGGGACTTGTGTCAGGACATGAGATTGGTGTGGGCGGCGAAGATCCTGACTACAGTTGAAGTTTTCTTATGATGCTTGAGACGGGTTCGGCTCTGTGATAAGGAAAGGAGAGGGCGGTTGTTCGGTCTGGCAGACACGTAGTGCGTTAGATGCGATGAAGCGATGGAGGACTCTAACCATTTGTTTTTCAAGTGCTTGGGCTCTCAACAGGTATGGAGACATATTGGCCTTCCTTGGGTGGAGAGCGTTGGGACATCGGAGTTCTGGACGCCTATCCGGTCGTTTGGTTCAAATTCCACGGATGATTGTTCGAAGCCTTTTGTTGCACTCTGGACCATTTGGCCGTGCATGAATGATTTGATCTTTAACAATCAGAGATTTTATGTTGAGAATGTACTTGCTCATTGTAATGCACTTTGTAATCTCCGGACATCACGGTAATGTACTCTAAACTATTTTTAGTGGAATTTTTTCGATGGTAACCACCATATGGGTGGTTCACCTGATTTTTATTCAAAAAAAAAGTGGGAAACCTCAATAGAGCCCCAAGTGGGTTGCTGTTGTAAGGGCCCAAGTGGGCCAAAAGAAAAAAATGATGTGAAAAAGAAGGAAAGAGAAGCCTAGTTGGACTGCTGCAGATTTATGCCAACGTTGGGCCTCAGTTCTTTAAAAAAAAGGTTTTTTTTTGAAAAAGGTCCGTAAAAAAAACCGTACGCAATAAAAAAGGGAAAATGAGGCAGCTAAAAAACAGGAAAATAGCCAAGAAAAAAAAGAAAGCCGGAAAATATGGAACGGCTCATAAAGCCGGTAAAATTTTGAGATCGGCTTATATGGATTTTTTGTTTCTCCTCATTGTGTTTGTCTTTTCCTAACTTTGTCGATGTCACTGTTTTCCGACAAGTATGAGAGAAAGGGGGAGTATTGTGTAGAGTTCTACATGCTAGTTTTTCATATTCTCCATATTCCAGGCCAACCTGATTTCAAACTCTATAGAGATTTTCAGATTTCAGACTCGATGGTCAGATCCCGAGTCTTCAGTTTCATGTGCACATGTTTGTCATCATTCGCGTGGTCCCCATCTTTGATTTTGTTCTCAAAGTTTTCATGTGATCCATAGGGACTCCAGAATAGAGATCACATTCCCGATGCCATGTAGGCTAGGCTTTTCTTGGGGTTTCATAGGGACACCAGAGTAGAGATACCATTCTTTGAGCCAGCATGGGAGAGACATGATTTTTCAACGAGGGGACTTTTCAGACTCCATTCTCCAGCGACCGTGGATTCCGATGAGGATGTTTCCATGGCTTTTTCAGTTTGACCCTTTAGAGATGGAGCAGTTGTCCACATGATGCAGTCTTACATGTAACGGGTCGGAGTACTCCGACGAGGAGATTCTTTTCAATTTCAATGACTCTGATAGGCTTGATTCAAAGCACATGTTCTCCGACGAGGAGACACAGTTCGACTCACACTCCAGCCAGTCTGTTCCTCCTCATCTGCACGGCATGCGAAGCAAAGTCCTCGACAACAACCGACAGTTGTGTTTACGTTGAGTTGATATTGGCTGTAGTGTCTTGTATTGTGAGTTTAAGATTTCTTTCTGTTTGTCCAAGCTGAGCATTGCATGCTCCAATTTAAGGGGGAGTGTTGGAGTATGTGTGTCATATGTGGTAGATGGGTAATTGGATCCCTCCATAGTCTAATTACCACATCCAGTGTTTAGTCACACATCTATTAGTGGTGGGACTTGGAGGGTCTGTAGAGGCTATATAAGAAGCACCATACCTCACGTATCAGATGAGAAAGTTGAATGCAATGATCAGCCCTTTGAGGCATTCTCTCGTGTTTTCATCCCGCTCCCTGGGGAGTAAGGTTTTTCAACGAGGGGACTTTTCAGACTCCAATCTCCAGCGACCGTGGACTCCGACGAGGATGTTTCCATACCACATCCAGTGTTTAGTCACACATCTATTAGTGGTGGGACTTGGAGGGTCTGTAGAGGCTATATAAGAAGCACCATACCTCACGTATCAGATGAGAAAGTTGAATGCAATGATCAGCCCTTTGAGGCATTCTCTCGTGTTTTCATCCCGCTCCTTGGGGAGCAGGGTTTTTCAACGAGGGGACTTTTCAGACTCCATTCTCCAGCGACCGTGGAGTCCGACGAGGATGTTTCCACGGATTTTTCAGTTCGACCCTTTAGAGATGAAGCAGTTGTCCACATGATTCAATCTTACATGTGACGGGTCGAAGTACTCCGACAAGGAGATTCTTTTCAATTTCAGTGATTCTGATAGGCTTGATTCAAAGCACATGTTCTCCGACAAGGAGACACAGTTCGACTCACACTCCAACCAGTATGTTCTCCTCACCTGCACGGCATGCGAAGCAACGTCCTCGACAGCAACCGATAGTTATGTTTGCGTTGAGTTGATATTGTCTATAGTGTCGTGTATTGTGAGTTTGAGATTTCTTTCTGTTTGTCCAAGCTGAGCATCGCATGCTCTAGTTTAAGGGGGTTGTTGGAGTATATGCGTCATATGTGGTAGATGGGCAATTGGATCCCTCTAGGGTCTAACTACTACATCCAGTGTTTAGTCCCGCATCTATTAGTGGTGGGACTTGGAGTGTTTGTACTTTGTAGAGGCTATATAAGAAGCACCATACCTCATGTATCAGATGAGAAAGTTGAATGCAATAATCAGCCTTTTGAGGCATTCTCTCATGTTTTCATCCCGCTCCTTGGGGAGTAGGGTTCCACGTAAAAATCATGTTATTCTTTAATGTTTATTCTTTTTTCTCTGATTACGCTTCTGCATTTCATATTTCTAAGAGTTGGCAATAACAAGAATGTTATCAAGTGCAAGAATTGCCCCAAAGATGTGAAGGACACGATGAAGGTCAACTTGGACGAGAAGAAGGACAAGGATATCGAGAAGGCAAGGAGGGATGAATAATTGAAGGAGTTCATGTTTAAGAAAGAGTTCAACGCCCTCTTTGATTCAGATGACGACGACTTTGTCGACACCGTTGATATTCATTGGAAGTATATGTGACAATTTATAATTTCAAACAATGTGCATGTCAAGTACTCCAAGGATGCTTTGGGTTCCTTTGGTAGAGTTACCATGGTTAATGGACGGGGCAATACTCTTCTTAGTAAGGATGAAGACGAATAAATCCATTTATTGTGTTGTGATGTATTACTATTATTTATTATTATTGATTTATCTCCTTTTGAATTTCCTATAGTCGAATGATGGTTAGTGTACAGCATGGAAGGCCATGTCGGCGATATATCGGCGATATTATCACCGATATATCGGTTTCGATGACCCCCCCATTTCGATATTCAGGTGTATAACCTTTTACATGGTATGGACGATATATCGGGCGTCGGCGATATATCGCCGACACATGGCATATTCTTTTCTTCCTTGCTAAATTTTGGGATCTTTTTTTGCCTATAAATGAGGCATATCGGCAGTTATTTCCACCATCTCAACCTTGGCATTCCAACCTTGCTTTCCTCTCTTCCTTTGCATTTTGAGGTGAGATTTTGATTTCCTCTTCCTTATCGATTTTGCTCTCATGTTTGTTATGTATTAGTATTGCATAATTTCCTTTTGCATGTAATTTGGGCTCTAAATTTTGGGGCTTTTGATGTTTGTGTAGTAATTAAGAGATCTTATGGATGAATTGGTTTGGATCTTCTCCTACTCCGAGTACATAGCGGTACACAGCGGTGTAGTAATCGAGTACACAGCGGTGAGAACTACCAAGGTAGCCAACCCGAGCAGAGCCAGGGCAGCTTCTTTGGTGGTAACAGTTTCGATTTCTTCCCTGAATATTACATTCCTCCTCCAGGTCCTCCTCCTCCGCAGAGATCTTCTCCTACTCCGTCGTTGTCATCCCGAGGATCTCAAGCTAGTACTTCGCAGCCTCGACGTGCACCTCGTGACACCGGATCTAGCAACGTTTATCCTCGACTCGGGAAACTCCTAGGGATTGATGACCATCAAGACAGGCAGTATATCATGGATTATAAGGCCATGTACTCATACATGACATGGGAAAACTATTGCGAGTTCATTGAGTCCGCAATCCGCTATGAGAGACAACAGGGCAGGGGGCGATTTAGATCTGCCGTGGAATTCTTGGTTTTAGGTCATCTCTTTTACAATGTTAAATTGATTTGGATATTTTTTTCATTTATTGTCGTAGCATGTATATAGATAAATCTTTATACCAAACAATGATTGTCTCGTTATATATTCCAATCGATATGACAGCTATGTGCAGTTTAAGGATCATAATCCTCATAAATTATCTATGGTGTTATGAAGTGTATATTTGTGGTATTTCATGTTATAAACTTATAAGAACTAGAATGGAATCCATTTCCAATATTTATAAGTCAAGAATCAACATTAACATTGATATGACCGATATGTGCGATACCGATATGTGCGGTATATGGTCTATACTCTACAAATGGACCGATATGTGTAATATAAGTGTGTATTTGTACGTTATTTGTTGTTTTAATATCTTGGATGACCTTGATTTCTGAAAAAATGTCAAAAAATGGCTTTTTTAGCCATTTTCGACATTTCCACCGATATCGTCGATATATCCTAATATATCCATTTCTGAGCGGACCGAAATGATATCGATGTCGATATGACCTTCCATGGTGTACAGGATTGAAGCTCACAACCTAAGAAAATTGGTAGTGAAAGTATTGTCTCAAACCACATCTATTAGTGGTTGTGAGAGGAAGTAAAGTACATTCATCCTGATCCATTCGAAGAGACGGAACAGGTTGGGACAACAAAAGCTCCATGATCTTGTCTGCGTGCACTATAACTAAAGATAAAACATGCAAGGGAGGACTAAGACAAAGAAGACTACACAGATCCTATCGATCTTGCATACATTTTCAAGATGCACGATGACGACGCTGATGAAGATATTTTCTGGAGGTGGATGAATTTCAATGGTGCTTCAGTACTCGATCAACTAGGAGGAAGAGAAAATGAGGATATATGCCAGCAAATAGGAGCAGATGTAGGTGACTACCTGGCTATATCCGGACGGATTATGGACCCTCTTGGAGGGTTGGGGATGAGGTTGATGCAGTTGTTGATGAAATTCTCTCCGCTAGTTCCAAATCTAAATCCAAGTCAAAGGATGACAGTGGAGATGATGATAATAATGATGATATTGTTGGCGATCCTAGGGGATCTGATGAAGGCGAAACATATTCAAGGGACTCAGTAGGGGTGGTCCTAGACCACATGATACAAGATTCGAGAAAGGGATCCATATAGGGCGTGAATATATGGAGCGATAGAGGAACGCACATGAATAGTTTGTTCCAAGTCCGAGTTTAGGATCTATGTATTACAAAGTATACGGTCGTGGTCATCATCCTATCGACAGCCACATGTATGATTTGATATCATCTGCAGGTTCCTTAAGTTGCATGGACAATGGACATTGACAATCCATATCATGGAGGGACACCAAGTCCCCTGGGCGGATATGGATCATCACACGATGAGAGATAATTTGGCGTCTTCACAGAATACTTCCATGCTCCTCTTATTGGACCTCCTCCTCAAGTGCATACACCTCCATCATATGATTACAAGGGGTATGGAGGATATAGCAGTTACAACGGTGAGAACTACCAAGGTAGCCAACCTGAACAGATCCAGGGCAGCAATTTTCTGGTAACAGTTGTGGTTTCTTCCCCGAGTACATGCATGTGTTTCCTCCTCCGTAGAGATCTTCTCCTACTCCATCATCGTCATCTCGAGGATCTCAAGTCAGTACTTCGCAACCTTGGCGTGCCCCTCGTGATACAAAATCTAGTGCTACTTATCCTTGTCTCGGGATACACATGGGCATCGATGACCATCAATACATGCTAATATGTGATGGATTACAAGGCCACGTACTCGTACATGACATGGGACTACTGCAAGTTCATTGAGTATGCGATGTATTATAAGAGACAGGGAAGTGGGCAATACATATCCACCATGAAACTCTTGGTTCTGAATTGAACTCGTGACCATGAAAAAATCTTTTATTTCATTAATCATTAATGTGCATGTTGTCATTTATTTTTGTGAATAAATAGTTTTTTGCTTGCTGATATTAATTATTAACAATGAGATGTTCGATATGATCGATATTGTGTGATATTTTGTCATAGCATAGTAAGCCATATCGTGATATATCGATGCTATATCAATATCGATAGGTGACCGATATATCACCAAAATGGCCGATATTTGCCCTTGGAAGGCTATTTTCTTTTAAAAAAAATCGGTTCGATATCGGCGATATGATGTCGATATATCGACAATATATCGTATCAACACAATACCAATACCGATATTACCTACATTGCATCATAGTAATAGATGATTGATATGTGTGATATAAGCCTATAAGTATATATCTATTGTTTGAAGAACTCAGATAAGCTCCATTTCCAACATCTAACAGTCAGCAATCAACATTACCAACGATATGGCCGACAGGACTGATATGTGTGATGTAAGGTGCATTGATGAGCGATACGTGTGATATAATTGTGTATCTATAATCTATTTATTGTTCTAATAACTTGGACGATCTTATATTACAAAAAATTGAAAAATAACTTTTTGAGCCATTTCCGAGATTTTCATTAAAATTGTCGAAATTTCCCGAAATTTCGACAAAATTTCGATTTCCAGGGTTATCGAAACGTAATCGAAATCGAGATTTCAAACCATGCCTCGAGCTTCTTCCGCACCCAAGCTGGCAAGAGGCTAGAGGATAGGAAGAAAATTGGGATCACAGATAGAACATACTGTAGCAGTACTAGCATGCCACCTCTAGACAAGCAAATAGACTTCACCCAACTTCCGATCTATCTTCTCAATCACAAGTATCCAGTCAGGTGCATCCTTCCAGCAATCAACAGCACGCTCATATAATGCAACGACATATCTCTACGCAGGGATCGAAACCAGCTGGTACAAAAGTCAACCTCTGCATCATCCAAGCCTAAGGGGACGAATTCTAACTTCTTCTTGTTAAGTCTCAAACCAAATACGGGCCCAAATAAGTCTAAGACTGTAGAAAGACATATGCAACTCTCATAATCGCCCTCTGTGAATAAAATCATGCCGTCCACGTATTGAAGTAAAGGAATAGTAATATCCTCTATGTATCTGCAGCATAGCCCTCCAGTCACCGTACGTCGTGTACGATCAATCATGATCGCCATCACATCAGTCGCAAGAATAAAGAAGAGAGGAGCCAATAGACGCCCATAGCGAATCTCACGTTGCGGCTGAAAGTACCCTCCCTTTGGTTTTCCATTTACCAAGACCACGCAAGGCGCAGTCATGATACACCTCTTCATCCTGGATATCCATTTGTCTGGACCACGTCTGTAAAGTGATGCCTAGATGAAATGTCCGTCCACGCAGTCGTATGCCTTCGAAAAGTCGACCTTCCACAAGACACCTTTGGTCTTCCTCCTGCGGCAGTCAACGACAATCTCAGATGCAAGGACCACACTATCTACGAGTTGCCTGCTAGGTAAAAAAGCACGATGCACCGAGGATATAAACCTGCACAACACCCCCCTCATCCGATTGGCCAAAACCTTTGTCACAATCACGTAGATTGCATTCGAAAGGGCGATCGGCCGATAATCTTTTACCCTTGTGGACTCATCCTTCTTAGGAAGAAGAAAGATGAAAGATCTGTTGAGTCGCTCGAACCCACGATTCCCATCTACAAAACTTGGAAACCATCCGATCCAAGGCACACACATGCATCCGAATTAAAAAAGCCTATTGAATCTCATGCATGTTAAAACGTCTCGTCAACAACTCCGACTCTGAATCTGAGATAGGATCCACCCCGAGGCCCAACCACTTAGAACCATTATGCGATAGTCGTTTGTTCATGCTCCTGAAATAGACCGTCACCGCCCTTGCAACCTCCTCCTCCGCATGGAAGGCCATATCGGTATCGGTATTGATATCGGTACTCATGTGTCGATACGATATATCGACGCCATATCGCAGATATCGAACCGATTTCATGAAGAAAATGGCCTGCCAAGGCCAAATATCGACCATATCGGCGACATATCGGTCACTTCTCGATACCGATATATCGTCGATATATCGCGATATGGCCTTCCATGTTCCTACCCATGATGCACCCCCCTCCCCAGACATCAACCGAGTAAATCATATTTCTCATTCACCTCTCATTTGACATTGCATAAAAAAATTTAGTATTAGTGTCCCCCTCCTTTAGCCACTTCTGACGAGACATTTGCCTCCATTCAAAATCATGTTTCCATCCTCCTCGAGGATCCTCTGCACAAATCCCCATCTCAGTAACTCCTCCTCACCAAGATCCTTACTATACTCCAGTAGATCCAACATTTCCATCTCTTCATGAGCCTCAGTCCTTCTCGACTCTCACACAGCACGTGAGTCCATGAAAATCTTCAGTCTTTGTCTCAATGCCGCCAGCTTCAAGGTGAGCCTCATAGTCGCAGAACCTTCCACGACTAATCTAGTCCAGAAGGAATTGACCAGCTCTCAGAAGCCCTCTTTCGGCATCCAGCAACGCTCGGATCAAAAATACGAAGAAGCACCTCTTTAGTGACAAGTATCCAAACAAAGTGGCGTATGTTATGACCTTGATCTAGGTAAAGAAGTAATTGTTACCAAGTTATAAACACTCAGAGGCTCAACAAACACCAAAAAGCGATCAATATGTGAACTCGAGGAAGAGTTCCTCCATGTGTACTTGTAGTTTGTCGCATCACAAACCTCCAATGCGAGCTCCCCCACCACTCCTGCAAAGGCACTAGACCCGAGGTCATGCGCCCCTCCGCCTCTAGGTCTATCCTCCGCAAAATAAATTGACATTGAAATCGCCAGGCCGCCTCCAGGAATCTTCCCCAAACCTCCCACAAGTCACCCCATAGAATCGTGTTCAACGAAGAACCCGCAATGCCGTACATTGAGGTGATCACGAACCGAGAGTGGTCCCTCCTGCTAATCAGAACAACTGAGGTCGCGTGTGCCAGCAAGACCTCATCCATCAGATCGAACAAATCATCATTCCATGCAACGGTAATGCCTCTCGAACGGCCATTCGTTGCCACGACCATGAATTCACTAAGATGTGGCCTAGCAATTGAGCTCCATCTCATTAAGTCCCACGACTCAATTTTAGTCTCTTGTAGGCAAGCTACATCCACCTTCCACGCAACCAATAATGAACTAAGCGACAACCGCTTCTCCGATTGAACCAGCCCCCACACGTTCCAAGATAAGAGTTTCATTTGGACGTCGTGGAGGAGCCCCCACTACCTTTACCCCCAATGTACAACTGCCTTCTCAAAACTCAAAGCTTTTGAGCTCCCTTCTATCTCCTCACGGATGTCCAGGGTCAGATCCCCCCTCCATACCTTGAGATTTGCTCTCATCTGGTAGTCTGACACTACAGTTTGGCTCCTCCCACCCGACGAGAGGTACAGCCTCCATTGCACACCCACTTCCAGACATTTCAAGGCCCACCACCGTGAAGCTTCATTCCAGTTGCGGGGACTCCCATTCACCCATGTACGTGCGCAAGCACTTCCTTGAGAAAAATTGTATTTGATTATCCTCACGCGTAGCTTCTGGAGAGGGTGTCTCCTCCTGTACCCAGGCTCCGGTCCACTTCCCTTTGGTTCCCTGATGACTCAACGTCACTCACCTCTAGGGGTTTACACCTAAAGCTTGCTCTTCTCCTCTCCCTACCGTTAGTCTTATTACACATATTTGGCACTCAAGAGTCCTCAGTTGTCTTTGTTGCATTGCCCTCCTATCCTAACAAGCCACTGTGGGCAGAGGGAGTGATCCTCGCTTGCGAAGCTACCAAGAAGATAGTCGATAAAGCCACCCTGAGGGCGGAGCGGTGTCGCCCCCTGGAGTAAAGATTTGATCCCTATTCCGCGTTCATCGTCGCATCTGGATCTAGTGATCGGACTGTCACAAGTTTGGGCCCTCCCATTACAGGAATCGGGTATAGAGGGGCACCAGCATACCTTAATAGGTGCTCCAAAAGATGGCCCGACATTACTGAACTTATTGGGTTCAGTGGTGGACCCAAGAACTCAAATGTAGCACCTGAAAGGTTTGCCTTTAAAGTGGGAATTATGAAAGTCCCGAGAATCGAGGCGCGTTTGAGTAATCGAAACGGAGAGCATTCAAGAAGGAAAAGGCCCCATGCAATTTAGGGTTTCCATTTATGGTAGCCACCGAAACCGCTTCAAATCCCGGTGGAATAGCAACTTATGGGGTATCTATCGTCGCCCCTGGCCCTTGATTGCCTCCGGTGGTCATCCAATCCGTTGGCGCCTTGTCTTCCCGATTTTGACAACCTTCTTTCGATGATTGCTCCTCCAACACCTCCAGCAAATGAAAAAAGGGGCTCTTTTCTTTTCAATGGAAATCATCGTATGCATGTTCGATAATCGGCTTGGTATCCCTCATGTCGACCACCGCATCAAGGCCTTCCCCCAACTTCAGCCCCGAGCAAGTCAGCCCTAGGACTTCGTTGAACTCCACCAAGGCTTCCCTCAAGATCACATCCCCCCTACATCGCAAGGGGACCCCTGATACCTTCATCTTCCACTCTAAGGTTGCGCTCTTCGATACTCCATTTAAATATCGAGGGCACCTCCACTGGATCATCCCCTTCAACTCTAGTAGAAGCTCTCCCTCCAAAGCACCTTCCAATACCAATTTCGCACCTACAGAAGAGAGGCCCCTCGCACAAAGGGATTCTCCTGACAACCAAAATGGCATTAGCCACATCCTGGTGCGTATAAGCAGAAACCTAAATTCTTTAGGCCAGAGACATCACCTTCCCCTATCAGCACATCTTCCAGAGGTCATTCCAGCACAGCTCTCTTCGCAAACTCCTTCAATAAACCAAACACATCCTCAGCGGGCACTTGTGATGAGATCATCGAAGTCACGTCGTTCTTCAGTACTTGTTGACGATTCCTCATCGACCAATATCCTTGAGTGTTGCACTCCTTGCGATGATGGTCCGGACGATCGCATTTGGAGTACAAATGTAAAGTAGCCCAATACCCCCTCGAGATATGGTCGGAAACCCCGCATCTATAACACCATGTGCTTCTCCCGCTTGTAGTCTTGGTAGGTCGGGGTCGTCGCTTCACCGAGCTCCACAACCCTTCCCCTGCGAGGTCCTCCATGACTACATCTTCCAGTTTTTCTTCGTCAATGGGGGTGCCTTCTCCTCACCTCCCCACTCATCGATGGCTCTCTGTTCAACTAGCAATGGAAAACCCTCTCCGCCTCCCCCCTTCCTGCTCCTCCCGCTCTCCCACCCCTCCTGCTCCATTATTGTTTAGACCATTGCCCAGTTAATGATGACTGACGAACCTTTTTAAATCCATGTATATGTGTGTTTGCTTGTTCGTGTTTGTGTGTGCTTGATTCCACTACTCGCAACACCATCACCAGTGCCATTCTATATAACACACATTTCATGTACCTCTTCCCTAATTCAAGACACCCCCTCCTCCCCAAATTTGTCATCATTTTATCCCCGTTGTCGTCTAGTTCGTAGAACCTGAATCTTTTCTTTAATTAACTTTTTAATGAACTTTGCGTATGTGGATGATTGATTATGATTAACTCAAATTATAAAGTGGAATTAAAACACCAACCTACTCTAGGAACTTTGGCAACTCTCACATGTCAACATGTAATATCAACACTTCCAAGCCATGCATGCCCTAAAACATAACTATCATATGTCAAGAACTACCACGTAAAATTCATATAATATATAGATGATAAGTATACTCTTTGATGGCAAAGCCTTCTCCCACTTTAAGTAGGATCAACTACATGGATTCTTGCCCAAATACAAGTTGAAAGATCTGACTATTTTTACATGGGCTATTGGCTATCAAAGCAACCCTCGCAAGGAGGGATTTGAACCCTGGTCTTTTGGGTGGTAGGCACATTGCACTACCACCATGTTATGGCTTCCGTCCCAAGTTATATTAAAGCGGTAAAATTACAAAAGCCGAGTCTCGAGGAGAGATCTAGTAAGGTGGATTACATTCTCTATGTAATAATGCTCATCTCTAATAATAACACAGTTACGCATCAACCAAATAGTTCATAAAGTTGGCATCGATCTCGACACCTCAATCGCAGGTTTGAGCTAGTCCGCGACCAAACTGGTTCAAAAATTGGGTTGAGAAGAGAAATCTAACCAAACAATATCTGCCAACTCCTAAACATGGTGAGTGGAAGCATAAGTGTAGAATAAATAGCTGAAATTTTTAGTGCTTGAACTACGGATGGGGCAAATGTTGTCCTTCCCAAAATGAAAAAGGCCCAACATACCCTAGTCAAAGTCCTCTCCCGATGATGAATCCACAATAAAATTTTGATCTTCAAGGGAATGCAGAGAGCCCAAATAAATTTATAGTCTTGTTCCGCATTCCCCATTAGCGATATGCGAGAAGTCATGAGTGCAGCATATGCCTTCTTCAAAGAAAATAGCCATCCTGCCAAATCCAATGGTCGTAACTTGTAGTTGGACCCATATCCGGATGTAAGATCCATCAACTTAGAAAAAACCTAAAGACAGTGCTTAGAAAAGCCTGAAGAAAAGATCAGCGCACATTGGTTGTCAAGCCAAGTGTCCCATAGAGACACCCATGATCCACAACAAAAACGAACAGCTCAGGAAAGCAGGGGTTTAAAGGGCCCTCTCCAGTCCAATGGCCAAGACAGGATCTAAAAGAAGAACAATCCCCCATAGGATCATAGCCTCAAATTTCACTGAAATTCAGCTGAATTTCGGTAGAATTTTGATTTCATCGGGTCACCGAAATTGTTGATAATATGGAGGCCATAGTAGAAATCCTAACCAAAATTTCGATCCAAATTTCATTTCGGTCGATCATTGATACGACAACCGAAACCGACATTTAGGGCCATGAATAGGACACACATAGGAAACCAACTCGAGAATCACGGCACATACTTGACATACTCCTTTGTAGAAGATCGTCAGACAGGAGAACATGAATCGTTCGAACCAAACAGCATGCAAGGTTCATCTCACTACCCCATAGTCTGCACACCCACTTTAGAAGGAAAGTTTTATTCATAGTTTCCCTTCGAACTCCCCCCTTCCTGATCCAAAGGAAGTGTAATGGTGTCTCATCTCACGGGTGCATACCTCTAGATTTGCCATTAAAACACCAGAAAAATCTTCTCGTGCATGATTCGAGGCACTGACGACTCCCCACCAGAAGGATGCAAGTGGACAAGAAAAATACTAGAATTGCTAGCAATACAGCATTCAATAGCACAAATCAACCTCCTCTAGAGAGGCATGAGGCCTTTCAACCCACCAATTAATACTCTCCAACCTCCCAATCACAGGCAATCCAATTGATGTAGACAATTAATGGAAAGTGGCAACCCCAAATAACTTAGATGGAGACAATCACATGGGGGCGAGATGATCGTCGTACATTCAGCCATGGCCTCAAATTTCAGTGAAATTCAGTCGAATTTCTGTCGAATATCGATATCCAGTCGAAATCGAAATTCGACCGAAATGACCGAAATATGGGGGTCCTAGTACAAAAAATGACCGAAATATTCGAAATTCCGGTCAAAATTCCACCGAAATTCTGCTTTGGTCGATACCGAAATGGTGACCGAAACCGACATTTAGGGCCTTGCATTCAGCAATACCCACATCAAAAAACCAAAGGAGAAATAGCCCAAATAGCTCCCCAACAATATCATGCATCGTACTAATACATCTAGTTTCATATGAGCCCATTAATAAAAAAGATAGCACCATCTGCATATTGCAACAATAGAAAAGAAATCTCATTATTATGATAGCATGAGATGCCACCTCTCTGTAACACTTGCATCATCATCATTGCAAGGACGTCAGGTGCAAGCATGAAAAGCAACGAGACAAGAGGACAACCCTACTTGACTCCACATTATGACTAATAAAACCCATTATTGTTTCCCTTAACTAAGATAGATTGTGAGGTTGTGGTAACACGTCTCTTCATCCATGATATCAGACATCAGGAAACCTTGCTTTGCCAGGACCACCCAAAGTTAATGTCAATCAATGCAATCATATCTTTAAAAAGGCAATCTTCCAAAGAAGTCCACAAACTCTTCTTAGTAACCAATCTCCCATAGTATCCGAAAAGTAAAACAATGTTGTCCATCATCAATCAGTCAAGAATAAAAGTAGCCTATACCTCATCTATATGCTCATCCAGGACATTATACAAATGGTTAGCCAACATCTTTGCCACCCGCGAATAGACTGCATTGAAAGGGGCATTTGGTCCGGAACCCTTCACTCTTACCAAAACCTCCTTAAAAAGAAGGAAGATAAGTGCACGGTTCAATCTTTCAAAACCATCATTTCCAACAACAAACTCCTTCATCGTGTCCATAATATCATTGCTAACAAAGGGCCATAATTCTTTGAAAAAGTGGACTGGAAAACCATATGGGCATGACGCCCCGTCCACATTTAGTTCCCATAGTACTCGCTGAACCTCGGCAAATGAAAAATACTTAATGAGAGCATTCTCATGCTCAATCGACACTCGACAAGGAGGAGGCACTTTGTTCATGCCATCTCCAGCCACTTCGAGGCCTCCAACGATTCATTTTACAAAAAAAATTCACTGCAACTTGACCCACTTCCATTTCCCCTTCGAACCGACTATTCTCTACTAACATCGAGTGGATGCAATTTTGATGCCTTTGTCCATTAGCAATTGAGTGTACTTTATGTTGGCATCTCTTTCCCTTACCCACCAATGCTCATATCATTGTTGCCATTCAGCCTCCTACTTCTTGCCTTCTAAGGGAACCCCCTTCACCACATCAAAAAAAGATATTCCATTGTTCCTAGGTCTGGAATCAATGCCAGATTCTGCAACACATGACGCACGACCACCATCGTGTTCTCCAATTGTCGATCATCTTTCACCCTACACGGTAATCAAAGGAACCCATCCCACCCTAGATGAAGCATTCATCTAGGTAGGGAAGAACACAAACACCCGCAACAAAATCATTATGGACCTAGACGTAATCGCTTTTGATGGCTCATCAACAACCAGACCTCCAAATCAACTCCTCCCACAGTTTGGTGGCCCTCTTTTCCCCATCACCCTCCAAACTCCCTCACTAAACCAACTCCTTCCCCAGGAAGAAGGCTTGGGTCCCCTCTAGTGTCCCCATCCTCTCTCATCAATGCTCACCACCTCTTATGTAAAGATGTTGCTGGCAATAAATCAAAGATATAATAATGGCTAAGCAAAGAATCAAAGATAGATCATTTTAGGATATTTAATCTAGAGGGGGGCTCTCTTATCCATGTAACCAGCCTACCTGAAGTATCCATAATTGCTACCATCCTCCAATCATTTTTTTGAAAGCCTGAAATAGGGGGAGACACTCGACGGTGTTCGCCCCATCTTTTATTTTAAAAATAGGAAAACAAAAGAGTTAGAGGAAAAAACAATAGTGACGACAAAAGGGAAGACCAATTACAACACCCACTCCTCCACTAATCTCGTGGCATGAATCTCCATGTTTTCCTTATAAAAGCGTTGCCCCGAGAATAGTAAAGCATTCCTTCCTAGCCAAACAGCCCACAGGATGGCCATAGGATAAATCATCTCCCTCCTAGCTCTGCTCCTATTCGCCACCAGCGAGCCACAGAACGCCTCGAGATCTTCAACGCAACACCAGGACAGACCGATCCCCTGCCAGACCTGAATCACCTTGGGGCATCTGAAGAATAGATGTTCGACGAACTCAATTGCCTCCTCGCAAAGAACGCACCTATCAGAGGTGTACCCCAGAAGCCTCGCACACCGGTCCCTCGTCATCAGCCTTTGTCTCCGAAACAGCCATAAGAAGAAACCAATTCGCTCCGGCAGCTTGAGAGCCCAAAGAAACGCACAATCACGAATCATAACCTCCGAGCGTGATGGCGGTGGCCTACGAATTGCCCCAATAACCGTGAAAGGACCGCACGCCAACCTCAGTGGTCTCTCCCCTCCGTTGGGCGCCCCACCTCCCTGATAGCATCCAGCAACGCCAAGAAGTCCTCCATCCTCTGGTCGAAGAAATTAGATGAGAAGGCCGGGCACCAATTTCCATCCGACCAGCAAGCCGCAACCAACACACATTTGTCCTCAGCGAGAGCATACAATCGCGGGAACCGCGAGCAAAGGGGCCCTCCTTCCGTCCAATCATCCGATCAAAAAGCGAACGCTTCACCCCCGCCAAGGATCGACCTAAACAAATATATATTTTTGGAGAAAACCTCCACCACCCCCCTCCAGAACAGAGTGGGAGAGTCCATGCGAGCACCTGGCCTCGGCAGCGCCCCCCAACACCGTATATCTTGCGCAGCACGGTACAACAAAGATCCTCCCCAGGTCCCTAAATTCTGCTTACCCACTTAAGAAGCAAGGCCTCGTTCATTTGCTCAAGACACTTTATCCCCAGCCTTCCCTGATTCTTATTGAGCGTAATATCCTCCCACCCGACAAGGTGGATTCCCCTCGACTCCTCCCGATGATTACCCCATAAGAAACCACGCATCCGCTTCTCCAACCGGTCACGAATGCCCTTTGGTATATGGCGGTTCGACAGGAAATAAATCGGGATGGAGGAAAGGACCGCCTTGAGGAGGACCAATCGCCCCCCCCCCCCCCCGATAAAACAGCCGACTTCCACCCCGCCAACCTCGCCTCAACCTTCTCCACGACTCTGAGCCAATCTCTCGTCCTCGTTCTGCCTATAGTCAAGGGCATCCCCAGATAGTCCATCGGTAAAGAGCTGCAACCCGACCCTAACGCCTGCGCGCAAGCAGCGGCCTCATCCACAGAAAGACCGATAGGGATGACCTTCGACTTACCAGTATTTTTGAACAACCCGGACAATTCACTGTAGATTTCCATAGCCACGGCTATTCCCTTTACCTCCCCAACCCCCCCTCCCCCCCGCCTCAATGAAGAAGAGAGTATCGTCGGCGTACTGTAAGAGAGGAATCAGCGACCCGTCCCTCGAGTATCCATTTGAAAGCCCGCAGTTAACCACACGAAGCGCAATGTTAGTCTGGACGTCCGCAGCAAGGACAAACAACATAGGAGCAAGAGGGCACCCCTGGCGTACTCCCCTCCAAGGCTGGAAGAAGCCCCCCTCCGGGCGACCATTAACCATGACTGTAAAAGAAGACGTAGTCACACAGCGCCTCATCCAAGTAATCCACTTCTCCGGAAACCCCCTCCTCCGCAGCACCGACCAAAGGAACCTCCAGTCAAGGCTATTGTAAGCCTTCGCAAAGTCCACCTTCCACAAAACACCGCGATTATCCCTCCTCCGCCAGTCCGCAATGATCTCCGACACGAGAGTGAGGCAATCCAAGATCTGTCTCCCCGGAACAAAAGCAGATTGCATTGGGGAGATAGTGCTCTCAAGAACATGACTCAACCGAATGGCGAACACCTTTACGATAATCAGATATAAAGCGTTCGAAACCGCAATTGGACGGTAGTCATCAATAGCATCCGACGTCGAAGACTTGGGGAGCAAAATGATCATCGCACGGTTAATCCTCTCGAAGCCCGCATTTCCCAAACATAATTCAGAGGCGACCTCCAACACCTCAGGGCCAACCAAATCCCAAAAGTCCTTGTAGAAAGACACCGGGAAGCCATCTGGTCCCGAAGCGGCATCAGCATTCAGGTCCCAAACCGCATCCTTAATCTCCTCCAAGGACACATCCCGAGTGAGCATGTCACACAAGGAGGTCGCTACGGGCGTTGCCCCCAGGCCCAACCACTTCCAGATTCTCGGAATAATCCTCGATGAGACGTCTTTATAGTGGTTGATAATAGCTTTCCCCATTTCTTTGTTCCCCTCCACGCAGACCCCATCAATTGAAATCGATCGCAACGCATTGGACCGTCGTCTACCACTGGCCACGCGATGAAAGTAAGACGTGTTCATATCCCCTTCCCGCAGCCAAACAATTCTCGACCTCTGCCTCCACTCCGTAACCCGCTTGCAATCCTCAATGGCAATTTGCTTTTGAGCAGCCGAGCGAGAAGCCAACTCGTCCACCGAGAGCTCCCTACGATCCTCCAACGCATCAAATCTCCGAACCACCTCCTCTGCCTCCTTCCTCTCCGCGCACCTGACCGCCCTAAAATCCCTCCTGAAGGCAGACAGCCTTACACGCAAGGAGGTAAGCTTCTGAACAAAGCGAGACGCGACGGAGCCAGAAACAACCACGCTAGACCAATGAGAGGCCACCACCTCCCTAAAGTTTTCCTCCATTAGCCAATACTTTTCATATCTAAAGAGCTCCCTTTGCGCAGGGGCATCACCAGAATCCCAAACAATTGGTGTGTGATCGGATAGAGTCCGTGGCTTGGCCCCCACAAAGGAGAGAGCGAAGGACTCCAGCAGCTCGGGCGAGGCCAAAAAGCGATCGATACGCGAGCGCGAGTTGGTGCTTCTCCACGTGTAGGCAACGTCCTCCGCATCCAAAACCTCGAGTCCCAAGGAATCAATAGTGCCAGCAAACTCGACCGACCCCGGGTCCTGCCCCCCCCCCCGCACCCGGGCCTATCAGTAGACCTCAACGTTACATTGAAGTCCCCCCCCCCCCGATGAGCCAACGAACATCCGTAACCGTCCTGCCCACCTCGAGAAGATCCTCCCAAGCCTCTTCACGTAGCCCAGCAGAACAGGGACCGTAAACACACGAGACAGCCAACGGCAAAGAGGAATTCGCACATACCAGTAGGACCGTCAGCACGTGTCTCCCGCGAAAAACCGAGTTGAAAGCCATAGCCAAAGATCTCCACGCCACCAGCATCCTACCAGAGGTGCCCACCGCATCCACCGCTCTAAAATGATCGATTCCCCCCGCACCAAAAGACCTCCACAGGTCGTCTGTGACGGATTGAAGCTTCGTTTCTTGTAGCATAATGACATCGCAACCCCACTCCACGAATCTCGACCCCAGTGTCCTCTGCTTGCTCGAGTCCCCGAGCCCTCAAACGTTCTAGGACAGAATTCTCATTTGGGACCGTCGTGCCTCCCCTGAATGTGGGCCACCCCCGCGGCCTCCGCAACAGTATTCTTTAATGTCGAGCACGGCTGCGCCTCCAATCGGGAAGACCTGGTCCTATTCCTTCTTCTGTATCTCTTACCAGCTCTCTTGTCACTTGTCCCCTCCGAAGACTGATCAGCACTCGTGCTGGTGCTCGGCAACATGGTGTCAGCAGTGGCAACATCCTCACGACAGAGGTCATCGGCGACAACGGGCGAGGACGAAAGCGCAGGACCGAAGCTTGGCAATGGCTGGGTCCAGATTCCTCTCTCCGCCACGACGGGGCCGCCCAAGTAAGTTACCGACTGCGGAGGATCACCAATGGACGAACCTCCGGATCCTCCAAACGGGATGGACCACGCCAGCGAGGCCGACAAGGCCACGTAGGGTAAGGGATCAGCGGGGACCGATGTTGCAGAGAAGACCCGATTAAGAACCGAATCCGAGAAGCCCTTCGTACCCGAGCAAACGTTAAAAGGGGGGACCGGACCCGCGAAAGGGTCCGTACGCACAACACGGGCTCTCGGACCCACAGCCAGCGGTAAAGAGCAAGGCGGCACTGTCCATACAGTTATCCTTCTTTCCACGTCAGAAGACAAAGGGAATTTTTGGGACACCATGCACAGTACCCGAGACGAACCCGCCAAAGGTCGCGTGTAATCAATCTCGCACGTCGTTCCACCCAAGGCTCCCCTTGGAAAGCCAACTGTCATCTCGGTACATGAAACGTCGTCGTTCAACCAACCGAAGTTCTCCCTTGGAAGCTCCGGCGGCGACGGAGGCTCAACGATCTGCAGCTCGATTTTGAACGTGAAACAACCAACCTCCATCTCCGCGAAAGAACTCCGACCATGTATACCGTCCAGGAAGCCCCTGTTGCACTCCATCAACACCATCGCGTCGTCCACCGGTGAGCCGGGCTTGAGCCTGTCTTCAAGCACCGCAAGAACCGTTCCCCACCGCCGTAAGGCCTTCCGCAAGCAGCCTACCGTCCGAGACAGGAAGGGAACGCCTATCACCCTTGCAACACAGACCTCCACCTCCATACAGGAACCATCGACAAATCGAAGATTTCGCCAGCAAACATCGCCAGCATCACCATTCTGAAGAACGTGATCCCTCTGGATTAATGAGAGTCCCCGACGCAGCACCTCCGATCATCAAGCTTCACCACGTCACCCTTGAACCGCGATCCAAGGAAACCATGCAAATGGGTCTTCATAGCCTCCACCGAGATAACACCACGCACCGCGACACCGATCAGCGCATGCACGTAGGACCCCGAACGTCTCCCCTTACCTCCTCAGAGGTCAACGAGCCAACTCCCCCACCACAGGTTGAGGTTTACTCGCATGCTGAGCTACACTTACAGGTCGAGGTTCACCCGCAACCACCTCGGCGAAGCTAGGACCCCCCTGGCGAACAGATGATGTATAGGAAACATGCTGCCCGCGTTGACGAGCCGAGCCACGCGTAGGACCATCAGCCGCAAAAGACCCAAGAGCAGACATGCACGTAGCTCGGCGGTGTCCAGGCTTCCCGCAAGAGAAGCATCCCGGTGGGGATGGACAGAACGAAGCAACATGCCCCCTAGTTCTACACCGGAAGCACCTCCTCTCCGGCTCCCTGTGTGATACATGCACCCACTCGCCACGTCCCCCTCTGGTAGGCTCCGCAAACCCACCGACGACCTGCCCCTCCCCATCCTCCCCGTACACCACCGACTTCCCCTTCTCCGAGACCCCGCTCGCACCCCCGCCCACCAAGGTTCAGAAATGCGGTATACGGTATTCGTTCGGTCATGCGGTCTAAAGCGAGTAAGCGTATATGCGGAGGAGTATACGGAAGTATATGTGGTTTATGCGATTTCTAATATTTTAATATAAACTATTATAAAATAAATAATAAAATGTGATTATATAAAAAAGTTGATGATCTAACAAAATCCCAAATCAAAAATTTTAAATATGATCTTATAATTAATAAGATATATAAGCAAGATATTATAAATTGATTATTTTTTTAGTAAGTATTTGAATTTAATGCATTATATATACATATACAAATTTGGATTCAACAGGAACACATGAATTTTATAAGAAAATTATTAATGTATATATTAGAACATATAGATAACAAGAGCTAAAGAATAATCATAGGTATACGAATGATACATCCAAAATTTGGACAAAACATGTTGACACAAAATATAGGTGAAAATTGTATTTTCATATAAAATTTATTAGAAGCACAAAAATGTAAAGTGCAAGTCTGTTAGTCAATTATTTCGTGTTTTATTTGAAGAATTAGAATGAATTTCATTAGATAGAAAATTCAAAAAATAGTAAACAATCATTAATAAGTGTTGAGAACGATGGGAAAAATGGATGAGGAAAAAATACCGTAGATTATGTTCCCAAACGCAACATATACAAGAATAATGAAAAGATGCATCAATGTAAATGGTAATATAAGAATTGCTCGGAAAAAAATCGAGTTAATGTGTCATCAACATGCCATGGATTAACATGAATCCTATCAGATATGCGACCGCATATGCGTTTTGACCGCATATTGCCGCATATGGCATATGCGCTTCGGTCAAGTGACCGAATACGCATATGCGGCCGCATGGACCGCATTTCCAAACCATGCCGCCCACCGCACCGCTGTGAGGGACCTCCTCGCGCTCCCGCCCCGGCACCACCCCAACACCGACCCCTCGCGAACAAGCCTTCCCCCCTTCTCCCTGCGACGAGTCTCTCCCCAGCGGAGCCCCATGCAGCGAAACACCCTGCGTTCCCTGCCTTCGAGCTCTCCACCACCGCTCCATCAAACAATCCCGATATGGATGAAAACCTAGCCTTGTGGAAGATGATGAGAAAATACAATAACTTCTACCATCCCGAATCCTGATTCTTATTGAGCGTAATTAGTTGTGGAAATACTAGCCTTGTGGAAGATGATGAGAAAATACAATAACCTCTATCATCCTCCAATCATGTGGCATGATATTAATTAGTTGGTCACCAAGTTTCACATTTCTTAGTTGTAATAGACAGGAGGAAAGATCATGGGAATCAGTAACAAGCAATAGCTCGGTCCCTAGTCAAAAAATTCTCAACCAGTTTTTACTATTCAATACCTATCATTCTACATTCAGTTCCAGCTGTTTGAGAGGTACGGATCCTAAAAGAAAACATGTGTTGCAATACAATTGAGGTTGGTCTAAACCCCAACTCATTTATTGGTGCCATGAAGTTTACACCACATTTCACTTACTCGTTATTTTGTAGGGTAAGCTAGTTTCCTCTTTTTATTGTTTTTCTCTTCTTTTTTCTTCAACTAAGAAAAATTGAATAGATGAAACAAGCATATATAAGCCAGCCTTACCTCTAAAAAAGAAATGCACCTTAAACGACCAAGTATATCTCTAAAAAAGAAAGGCAACTTAAACATAATGGCCAAACACGTTGCACCAAATTGTAAAACCTTACCTCCACAGGTTCTTCAGTAAATTGGCGTTCAGCCATGCTATCAGTAATGCGAAGAGACATATGCATCGAAAGAGACATGTAAGCTAGAACAGGAGAAATGTCCGATAAGCAATTTGTAATACACATTTCAGAAAGAGCACTCAAGGCATAAAGGGTCGACTCTGAAACAAGCTTCAACACGGCATCTCGTGTGTCAGCTGACATGAGTAAATCTCTCACTTGCCAAGAAGCTGCAGCTGCGAGGGCATAACCTTCCTCAATACCTAACATTCTACTTATTGATGAATTCTTTTCATTGTCACGTCTCAACTTTGTTAAAACCTTCTTAGGCAATTTAACCTTTTTCTTTCTAACAGAAGATGCTTTAGGTATTAATGATGTCTTCAGGCTTAATGTCGTCTGAAGTTTTAGTGAGGCCGTTTCTAAAACCTCTATCAACAGTCCAACCAATCTATCAAACCAACCACAAGCAAACATTAATTTATGAGCTGCCCTGATTTCTGCTTGCACTTCTTCACTATCAATTAAACCATTCTGGATCATAACAAGTTCCATGCAATGCTCACGCAACTCAGTGATTTCAGCATGAGAAAACAATAAAACAATACGCATAAAGGATGTCCGAGAGCGTGTTGATTTGGCCGCTCTTAGCAACGACTTCAGTTTGTCCTTGCAAAAAAAATCAGAAAGAGCCACTTTGCAAGAAGTGTCGTTAGATAAACTGCAGCACAGATTTGCACTGGAAATAAACAGCCCGTCCACTTGACAAGGACTTAGATCCCTGGATGAAAGTACCGAGTTCACACATGTTTTCACTAGCTCAAGGAGTGCTTCCAAAGGCGCTTCTTCTACATATGCAAATTCACATAATCGAGCACCAGCAAGGGGAAAACTTTTTATTAGAGCAATACAACGATGGCATGCCTCATTCACGGGTAGATTTGCCGGGAAATAAGATGGTACAAGAAGCCTTGTTATTTTCTGAGCTACAACTGATTGGTCGTCTGCCAAAGCAGACAGCAAATCAATTAAGTTCACAACCTACAAAAAACACCGTGTCATAAAAATTTGCCAGCCTTGTCATTTTTAAAAATGAAAAAGGATGATCATCCAAGATTAATGAAAATCCGTAGAAAATGAACTTTTTGTACTAAAAAGTGATCAAACTGGGATTAGCAATTTATAAATGATGCAACAAAGCAAGCATGGAAAATAGAGATGCAGACCTTATTAAATGGTATCGCCCGAATATCCCTTACAGTTAGGAGAAATTCAGCAAATGCCTTCCTCACAGAGAGAGCAGAATCAAGAAACAGATGACCCAGACGTGGAAGAAGCATTTTTAAGACTTCATGACTTTGTGGGTTTTCGAGCAAGTAGATGACTCCATTTACAGTTGAAATCCTCACTTCAGGGCTGCTATCATGAGACATTGTGTCGACTATTTTTGCAAACAGAGTTGTGATCATTGAAGAAGGAATAACTTCCCAAAACATATTAAGAATGCGACAAATTCCTTCCACATCAACTGCTCTTACATCTGGGCAGTCATCTACAAGCAATTTCTCCAATAAAAAGAGCTGTTTCTCCAGAGAGGTGTATTTAGCCTCTCTCATGACATCGGGATCCTCAAGTGGGAATAAGTCAATGAGCATATGAAGTGCATTTAGACGAACACTTGAATTAGCCACCTGCCAATATAGACAAAAATGGAGAAGGGTTATTCTTCATCTATTGAATAGTAACGACCATTATTCTACGCAATTCCAGAATTCAAGAGGTTACTTAAAGTGGGAGAAGGCTTTTCCTTTTTTACTGATTAATCACCTTAGTAGAACCTTCATGATTCACTTATTTGTTTCCAACAGCCATTTTTTCAGAGGTTTGACCCGATCACTATTTAAAGGACCGCATATCCATTTTTGGAACGCATACCACAAACTCACAACAAGAAAGAAAAGTCTTCTAGAGTCGGTCGTCTCTCTCTTTGTTCTTCAAGCTATTAAGCATTTTAGAGGGATTTCAATCTTCGAGAGACGATTCTGATCATTCGTATCCGCAAGTCCACTCCACAACAACGTTTGGTAATTTTATTGGTGGGAATTTATCAGCTTCCAGCTTCGCTTAATAGAAGCAACATTAGTTGGTGGGGACGCTATTCTGAAGATAGATTGCAGTACCCATTCTCTTCCAGATGAATCAAATATTCAAGAATTTTGTTTATAGAGAAGAAAGCATCATCTTATTATATTTAATGGTCAAGAGAAACAAATAAATAGGACGAGTGAAACTTCCTAAGCCAACCTTGCTTTTCAATCAAATGAAGTAACAAATTAGCTGATATCCCCACTTTCTCACCATAATAAAATGTTTGCCTTTCTGTCCGAACATCTTGAACATCCACAAAAACGCCATGTCTCATGATCCAAATATTATTTCCTTTCCCAGGTCAGGAAAAGAAGATAGTTATCAAGTAGCAATAACCAACATAAAAACTCCATTAATAGTGCAAGAGAGGGTTATCAGTGAGAAATTTCTGCCTCTAGTTCATCTGTGATCAAAATACAAAAGTCCAAGAAAGAGCCCAAAAGACCTTTACACGAAACAAGAGAAAACCACCATTAACTCACAATCTGAGGGCAAAAGAAACAAATGAGGTAGTCTTCTCATCACATGCCATCGCATGACCAAACAGCTGTGAATTATAATTTCTCCCTGATAATTATGCGCCAAAATAAAGCCTATTTTTTTGTCAACAATGTTAACGGATTTGAAAGTACGAATCCACTCAAGTGTAAAATACTTGCGCAAAAACAGAATAAAAAAGTATTCTACGCTGAAATAAAATACAACTCATCGTACCTGCAGGGACCTGAAGAGTATAGGCTCCGCAAGGCGGAAGAGCAGCTTGTTGACCCCGTCTGTTGCCCTGTGTTCAACAAATCCCCCCAGCACCCTCCTTATGGACATTGCAAGTTCCCTCGAACTAGCATAGATGGCCCCTTCGACAAGTGCCTGCAGGAAACCATCCTCCATCTCTCCCTTCAAGCTCCCTTCCAAGCTCTTCCATGCCGAGAACAACACGTCCCGATATGCCTCCAACACCGACCTCCTACCGAATGGAATCTGTGACCTTACCAATGCCAACGCCTCCTTCAGAAGCCGGGCGTTCAACCCCAATGCATACGTTATGAACCGCCTGCCCTCATCCGTCTTCAGGTACAATGGCGTGATCACGCACCTCACCAACAAAAGCCTAAGATCCTCGCTGCTCTCGTCCTCGAGATCGAACATTGTGAATGCCTCCCGCACTGCGTAGACCCTGCGAATATCGGCCTTCCTGCCACCTTGCTCCAGCGACCGGGAGAGAAGGAACGGCATTGACTGGGAGATCAGAAGCTCCCTTCCGGGGAGAGACCGCTTCCACCAGTCCTCGCAGAGCCCAGCGACGACGGAGCGGAGGTCCATTTGCGCATCGTAGAGGACAATGCCATCGTGGAGGAGCTTGAGGGAGGGGAGCAACTGGGAGGGGTCGAGGGGGTGGGAGGGGTGGGAGGAGCAGAGGGAGAGGATCTCGGCGAGGATGCGTAGCGGGGACGGGGGAGATGGGGAGGGGCGGGGGGTGCGGCGGGGGCGCTTCGGGGGAGGGGAGAGGGAGTGGGGGCGGGAGGGGGATTGGCGGGCGGGGGACTGGAGGGAGTGGGAGATAGAGGAGTGGAGGGCGGAGGAGAGGGTTGACGGGAGTGGGGTTGTGGAGTAGATGGTGGTTTTGAGAGCGGCTTTGAGCTGTTTGTTGAAAGCGCGGGAGGTGGCCAAGGAGAGGAAGGTCTCTGCGGAGGAACGGAGGGAGGATTTCAGTTGCTTCTCCATGGAGACTCTTGGTGGTGGTGTGTGTTTTTGGTGTGGGAGTGGGCGGGCGACTTTGGCTGAGGATAACGACGACAGAGAACGGAAAAGGGGGATTGGAGGGAGGTTTGTATGGGAAGAAATTCAAATTTCGACTATTTCTTGGTTCGCAGGGAGGGCTGCTAAAAGAGAACCAGCTGCACATCTGGACTGGACCGGACCAATTGGGTCTAATAAGCTTCTGAGCCTAACTGAGAGAGTGATCTATACCATTATATGTCATGCTAAAGACCCTGCAGTTGCATGTGGTCTTTATAGTCAAATTACATGGATTACAAGACTTATTGTCTCATATATCATGTTTATATTAAAATCTCACAACGAGTGTGGAGGAATAAATTAGATCTTTATTATGTTAGTATATGTTAAAAATCATTGAAAACTTTAACTGATCATATATTGAAAACTTTAACTGATCATATATTCCTTTTAAAGAAACCTCATTTTGAATCGATTTCGAAAACCAATATAACAAATTATCACTATGCGTATTGCTAATGGTTCCAGTTTCATATATATCAACACTAATGAATGGGATGCAAGAAAATCAAGAAGATCTAAGATGTGTACAATATCCGTATCAAAAAGAACGGGTGCAAAGTCTCTAATGTATCAAGGTGGGTACAATGCAATATAAGAACTCTCAAAGTTGGACGAGGTAATCCAACTCAATATTTGGTGATTTTAGTTCATCGGTCGGCTCGGGCTCATAAAATATCTAGCAAAAGACATCCTCGAGAAACTAGATTCCATCAGATCGGTTTGATTTGCATGTGTGTGACTGGCATACATCCGCCTTTGCAATCGTATGATCTGAAATGTGATGCATATGGTCTCAAATGCTCCATATGCTATGTTGATTTGTTCAAAGAAGCTACAAGTGTAGTGATCCCTATCTTCCTCCCCGAATGGGAGGAAACTCTGGCTCTACGTCTTCCTCTCTATGCGAGAAGAAGATCTGATACTCGTGACTTTGGATGAACGCGCAACATTTTTCATTTTGTTGATCGCTCTCATATATTAAATATGATCCATAGATGACATCTTTCGTCTAAAGATGGCTTGCCACTCTCTCGTCTGACCATATCGAGTTGTATGCATTCTCTCAGAGTGTGAATGTGCATCTTCCCAGTATCATAATCAAACGTGGCCCAAGCCGCATGAAGGAAGGGACGTGGCAGGCATGTAGGCTTGAAATATTAGACAGGCACCGATGTCAAAGTGCACGTACTGATATAACCAATGCAACTTATAACATACACATAAAGGAAGAATATTACCAAGAAATAACGATGAGGAAGGAAATAAATCACATGATAAACACATGCCTCAACTATAAAATAGAATTCGTGAATCCATGTTTGGCCTCAAGTAGTCGTATATTAGCCTCAAGGAGGCTTGATTCCACTAGACTTAATCTAGAATAATGCTACAAGCCCTCACGAGTTGGGATCTCAAAATCCTTGATACAATTGTGAGTAGGATTGATGCTCCAAGAGGGACGGTTTTGAAGAGATTAAATCAAACCTTGCAAAGATGAGTGCTCGCAAATTTGACAAGGAATATTAGCTTAGGCTATGACCCACAACTACGTATTTTCCAAGCCCATCAGTTTTTAAGCGATATAAGTGACGCAACCTCACAAGGTTTCATCCCTTGACCTTCACACAATAAGGAGTTCTAACTAGGGCGGAGCATGGGGCTCGACCCGACCCAACTCGGGAAAGCCCAGCCCGGGCCCGTCAACTTTCCTCGAGCTTTGGGTCGGGTCGAGGCCCGGAATTTTGAGCAATCCTAGGACAGGACCCGACCCAAGACCCGTAGGGTCGGTCTCGAATCGGATTGGGCCCGCCCCCGATTAACGATTACAAAAGGTAGTGACATCCCTGTTGGGGTAGCTGCATCTCGAAAAGAGAAATTTTCTCTTGTAATTCCAACTTTGCAGCGCTAGCTGCATCTTGAAAATTGTTCTGGTCAGCTCCATGTTCCTTATTTAAATATTTAGTCACAATCTCTCCATTACCGCTGTTCTTCATAGTGCAACGGTTGACATCGAGATTCTCCTCAACAATTAGTGTAAAGCCTTGAACTTGGCTTCTCTCAGATATTATATCATAAGATCCAGCTCATCAGAGGAAAATAAAGGAATTTATTTCGTGTGAATCAGACTTCATTTTGAATTGTTATGATTTTGGAAGAAAGAGAAGTAAAGAGACTTAAGATGTCATTAACCCTTAATAACCTTCATCAAGACTAATTAAACGTGATTAAAAAAACTAATGATAGATTGAGAACCATTAATAATCATAGCGAACACTGATCAAAAGTCAACAAGAGATAAGCGTAATTACGAAAGTTAACTTGCGATTAGTCAAAGTTAATCGTGATTATTATTAAGGGATTTTATCACTTGTGCCCCTCCGAGATATCGCAATATCAGTTATGCTCCTATCTTTTTGGTAATATCTGTTGTGCCCCTCACTTCTTGTTATTTTGTCACTTGTACCCCTCGGGTTAATTACCGTCCGTCTACAGTGCAAACGGACGTTAACTTTGAGGACATAGGCGGAATTAATTTAAAAAAAAGGTTAAGAGGTCATTTTTCATCCTCTTCCTCATCCTCTTCTTCTTCCTCTTCCTCCTCCTCCAGCTCCTCCTCCTCCTCGCCCCTGCCCCGAGCCACCTCCTCCCAGCCCCAGCCCCGTCGCTGCCCCTGCCCCCGCCTCCTCCTAGCCCCGCGCCGCCTCCTCCCAGCCCCGCCCCCTCCCAGCCTGTCGCCCCCTTCCAGCCTGTCGTGTTCGCGGAGCTCATGATGTCGTCGGGGCTCGTGTGCAACGACCACGTGAGCTGGGTGACGTTCCACAGTGCCTACGACTTCGCCTACCTCATCAAGGCGCTCACCGCGGCGAGGCTGCCGGAGAGTGTGGGGGAGTTCATGGGGCTCCTGAGGGCCTTCTTCAGCGAGAGGGTCTACGACGTGAAGCACATGATGCGGTACTGCGACCGGCTCTACGGAGGCCTCGAGAGGGTCGCGAGGGAGCTGGAGGTCGTGCGGGAGATCGGGCGGTGCCACCAGGACGGTTCCGACAGCCTCCTCACCTGGCAGGCCTTCCTTAGGATGAGGGAGAGGTTCTTCGTCCTCGACGGCGGCGTGCGGCACGCCGGCGTGCTCTACGGCCTGGAGTGCCACTGATCATTAGTGGAAGCATCGATCAATTGTTTAATTAATTTGTTGGTATTATTTCCTTGAAGAATTCGATTCAATTATATGTCAATTGCATGATCTTTCAGTTGAATTATATTGATATACTAATCTATTTGGTGGGTCAAATCAAATGGCAAATCGAAAACGCTCTCTGAGTTTAATTTGTTGTGGTTTTTATGATCAGATGAGATGACTGCTAATTTGTCCTCTTTAAACAGAGGAATTTGACTTTTTTGAGCAATTAGAGTCCTTGTTGATCATAATGCTCAGATTAATTATAATAACGCGTCGTGCTCAATTACCACGAAGGTTCATAATCTGGCATAAATCACAGCTGCGTTTCCGTGTTTGTTTGAATGCCTTTGCACTTTGTGCATAGCAGAGAAAACGGTGCATAGTAGAGCCCGCCGCCCCCTTCCAGCCTGCCGCATGTCCCCTCCCAGCCCCGCCCCCGCCGATGCCCCTGCCCCCGCCTCCTCCCAGCCCCGCGCCACCTCCTCCCAGCCCCAACGCTGTCCCAGCCCCCGCGCCTCCTCCGGCCCCTTCCGCCCTCGTCCTCCACCTGTGGCTGAAGCTGGAACAGGAGTTGAGTTTTTTCTTAAATTTTGATAAATTTTTGACTAATTGATTCATAAAAAGTCATCCAAAAAATCAATAAAATTCATCGTTTGATCCGTAACGAGTGATATGTCCGTGGAAATGTAAAAATTTTAGAGATTCGAAGGATGCATGAAGGTGTTAGTAAGAGAGAGAAATTATGAAGAGAAGGAAGAAGAGCAAATGGAGGAGGAAGAAGATGAAGAAGGGTATGGACCATAATACCCTTCTTAACCACACCATGGTTTGAATAAACCATGGTTATTTTAATTTTTTGACGGTCAATCTGACGGAAGGGCACAACTGGTGATGGAGCAAGAAGTTAGGGGCACAACTGATATTACCAAAAGATAGGGGTATAACTGATATTGCGATATCTCGGAGGGGCACAAGTGATAAAATCCCTATTATTAATTAAGTATCATTAGCAAATCTAGAAGTTTTTGAAAGATTCTAACTAAAGCTCTAAGTTTCAGATAAGACTTGGCCAAAATCATGGGCTGCTAACCGTAGTTAAGGGTTAAACTATGGTTTACTAAGCATGGTTAGCGGTTTTCTAAGCATATAAATATCCCCCCACCCATTCATTATCTACAATTTCTATTATCACCACTACCCTAAGGGCTAAGGTCGAGAGGTCGGGAGGAGGAGAGGGAGACGGGGATGAAGCGTTGCCGAGAGGACGAGGAGGAGGAAGACGGTGCAGTCCTCTCCTAGTCGACTTCATGTAGGAGGGAAGTAACCTCTAATTTGAGCCAATTCTTCGATTCGTCTTATCTTTCAAGCTAGGTTTCCGATTCATCTTCCTTTCAAATTTTTTTTTGTTATGGTCCGAGGATGAATCTGAGCATAGCCATGCTCAGGTGTGGGCGGCTAGGCCGTCAGTGAGCATACATGTTCTTCGCATGACTCGCTCACCCTTGACAAGAGACTTGTCGATTCAGTAGTTTTTATCGATTTTATAATTATTTTGATGGAGGAATATGTGTAAAGTCATAGTTAGGTGCATGCAGCTAGGCACGTCATTGAACCATGTGATTCCTCAACACGCTTCACTCACCTAAGATGTGTGGTGTCTACCGATTCTCCATCACTTGTAGTTCTATATTATTCTTTATGTTTCATCGTTGTTTTCCTCTCAAAGAAACTCTTTCCGTTTTTCTTTTGAAATACCTCTCAATATAAGGGAAAACTCTACTAAAATTTTCATAGAAATGTGTCCAAATATAAGAGGAAACTCTGCCAAAATTTCATAGAAATATGACCCGATATAAGGGAAAACTCTATCAAAATTTCCTAAAAATATCATCTCGTATAAGGGGAAGCTCTGCTAAAATTACAAGAGAAAATATGTTCTTTGCGTTCTCCGTTCGTTCTTCGTGTTCTTGGCACGTTCTTAGTGTTCTTGATACGAAAGTGAATTTCTAACATTTCAGGTGATGTAAATCATCCTTTCTGAAAACAAATCACAATAAAGCACTACATACACGAGAGAGAACTCAATTAGGTAACAAAATACTTCCTCTTGTTGTTGGGTTTTCAAGTTGAACTGGATAAAAAAATGTGTTTATCATGTTTTGTATTTTGAAGAATACTTAGATGCTTGTTTTATGATTTACTTTAAAATAATTGCTAAAACAGAGTTGTTGTAAGGAATCATCCTTGAAGTTGCTACGATTTATATGCAGTATTACACCAATATTAGATGAAAATGAACATGGCATAAATAAGATCTAATTTTGATTTTCATTCTATCTCTTTATGATAAAGATGACTTGGAGTAGATACTACAGGTCATGCATGCAACCTATACAGAAGAAAATCCGTATTGGCAGGCCACACCTAGGTGGAACACGATTGCCCTATAATGATAAGTACGCAGGAATTGAATGAATGATTTGCAACGCATGGTACTTGATTGCCGCTAGACGGGTTGATTGACTAAAGATGTGGTCGTACCATGTGGAGGCATGGATGGTTAGATAGCGTATGGGTCACAATAACATATATTTAAAGTCGCTAGTATATGTGATAAAAGGGTAGCATGCGGTTTTAAGCTATGGGGTCCTCGAGGATGGTGTACTTCTTTGTTTATCAGGTTGAGGGTATGAAACCCTAGATAATAAAAGAAAAGGAAATCATCAGGGCAGTATTGGAGGATTGCTTGAGGCAACGTGCGATGACATAAGCTCACCAGATCAACGCAATCTTCAATACCAAAGTGTCCACAGCTTCGAAGTCCATGAGTGATGAGGTGTCCCCTAGACTAGTCCCTAACATGGAATAGAACGAATAAGACTTAAATTAATGAGAAGAAATGAAACTTTCTTGTATAATAAGTTTTGCTAAACTATACTACTTGTTTGCTTTTCTCTTCTTCATTATTTAACACTCTCTAATATTCATCCTATGATTTTTAGAAACCCAACAAGTGTTGGTGAGGCATCACAAGGACTTTAATATTCCATCCAGCTAACAATAGTGCAGCCACAATAGCATTAACCTATAAGGTAGTTGGTAATTTTTTTGTGCATTTCATTTCCAGTTGATGTACATGTAAATAGTTAAGTGGGGCAATGTAACATGTAAACTTTATTTTGTGAATGGAAAAGAGTTAAAATACTCCCTTCTTAATATTTTTAATTCCAGTATATTTCAAGAGTCTTAAGAATGTTGTCGACACCAAAAACATGCTTCCCAGTATCCTGACTGATTTCTTCAAAGTATTTACCTATCAATCTTTTTTCGTGAATGAACTTAACATTGGAGAACACTTCAACAGATAGTTCGATAGCCTGGTTAAATCCATTTTCCTCGCCATACGAGACATCTACAACATTAAGTATCTTGGCCTAGAGACGCTGATCAAACATATTAGATTGACTAAACTTAGCCTTGAAATCGACGGAACCAGAGCGAATCATACCAGCAATGCTATTTTGACTCGTAGCAGGGCTAATAAAGAATTGGGTGGCAAGCTTGGCAGCCTTATGCACATAATTATGACGCTTTTCCATATGAAGACAAGCAAAATGCAAAACAGATTGCCCTCCCCTTCCATGCTTTTCGGGAAGATCAACGGTAAACATAGGGAAGCTGGATCGGGTCGGGTGGGGCGAACCCGGATTCTCACGGGCTCGGTGGGGCCCAGCCCGAGCTTGATATTTTGGCAATATGGAAGCCCAGGTCCGACTTATATGTACATCGAGCTCAAGTCGAGCTTGGGCTATTGCAGGTTAAGTCAGGGTCGGGTCAAGATCAGCTCGATCCAATGCTCCACCCTAGTTCTAACTGCTTGCCCCGGTATTCATTCTTCAATTTTATGAGGTTTTGGATAAGACTAATGACGTGAATGGTTAATCATTGCTCAGATGTAGAGGTAACTCCACAAAACCCTAACAAATGTGCACCTCTTAAACAGTAAGACGCCAAGATGCATCAAGGGAGGCGTTTTTGCTTACACTCTGTCAAGTTTCTTATACCTTTTATGCATGTGCATCACATAACTAGACGGAGGGTTATGTAATTTTGCTCCACCAAGTCAATTGGTTAGCCCAATGCACATATGTGAAGTACCTTGAGAGGGATCATGCACTTACACTTGTAGAACTTTCTCTGGCCTCTTCTAAAAGTCAACTTGAACATAAAGGTTCCTTGTAAGCACCAACCAATTATATGAAGTCATGTTATCCGAGGAGAGACCACCTATTGCAAAGGTCTTATTGATCATGCCTACTTCAAGCGTCATGCTTATGACATTCTAATATATTGACTCTGTGTAGGTACTTTTCCTGTAAGGAAGTATGAGATAAAGGTCTAATACTTAGGTTCGTTTGGTTATAGGGTTGGGGTACCCCTGTGAATAGTAAACTGTGAGGAGGATTGTGAGGGTTGGAAGGAGGGGTACACCGGGGTACCCCAACCCAACCATGCAACCAAACGAAGCCTTAGGTGCCGTTCGTTTAATGGGGTAAACCTCCCTTGGGGTGGTTTACCCCCCTTATCCCATATTTTCTCCCTCCATGTGGGTCCCACTTTTTATCTATTTTTAAAAATTAAATAAATCAATTCTCCATCATCAATTCCATCAAAAAATAATACACTGTACCATCATATCATATAAAAATTATAAACTACTCCACTTCTACTCACTTTTTCAAACTCCAATACAATTACATCACAATAACTACTCACTTTTTCAAACTTCAATATAATCATATCACAATAAACTCACTTCTAACCCACCCCCAGTTTAACCCTATATCCAAACACCAAAACCCAAAAATAGATTACCTGCAACCAGTTTAACCCACCTAAACCCACTATCCAAACACACCCTTAGTTTGCATACATGTTAGAGGCAATCCAAGGCTCATTAAATGTACTGCATTCATTGACTTTGTTTCTTGCCCTCTTTTATTCAATAAAGGCATAACATCTTGGAGGTTATCTAATCCAATATTCAATTACCCAAATATAAATAGGTCAAAGTAAACTAATTAGACACGATTCACAATTCATTCAGCCCATGGAAAAATTATGAGCCAAGTACGAGGAACAAAAAAGCTCCAAACAACTAAAATAATGGAGGTTTAATTATATTGATATATGAAAGTTTAATTATTAAGAAAATAAAATATAATTAGCATAGGTTATTCAAATTTAAAAGGACAATGAAATAAAAAAAATGGGTTGTGAGTGTAGTATGATATTTTTGCTGAGCTTCTAGAAGTTATAGAATAAAATAAAGCTAAGGACATACAATATAAAATTCCATGAAAGCATCTTGAAACTAGAGGGTCTATATATGTCTATATACACCAACTAGTGAAAGTGTAGGCCGGGCCAGAACATGGGTCGGACCGAACGGATTGGAGTTCTAAAACCCTTTGTCCAAGGTTTGGGTCGAGCTGGCCCACGTGCCATACTCCAAGGTCCAAGCTCGGCCCAGGTCTGGGACGAGTCGGTCCATGGACCGAATGTAAAGTATTTTTTTCTAAATTTTTTAATCTAATTTATAGAGATAATTAAGTTTTTATAGCATCATCTAATATTTCTATATCCAAGTAACCATAATAGGTGTTACTTAGCATGTAAACTATAAAATATGATGTAATATTGATAATGTAAAATAAAATCTTAAAGTATATTATATTAAATGTATCCAAAATATATTTTTTAAAATTCATATTTTTATTTGTGCGGGTCGGGCCGGGGCGGATGGTTTTGTGGCACATGTCCACGGCCCGTCCAGTTGATAGGCGGGTCAAAGAGCGGGTCGGATCGTGCCAGTCCGTTCATGAAATCTCTAGGCTCAAGCCTAGCCCATAAACGGGCTGGACAAGCTAGGCGAGCAGGCTCCGACCCATTGGTCAGGTCTAATACCAACCCCTTCACAATGTTCACATGTTCTTCCCATTTCCGGAATGAGAGAGAGAGAGAGCAAGTAATCCATAGTCTCCACTCTTTTCCGGAATGAGAGAGAGAGAGAGAAAGTAATCCATATTCTCCACTCTTTTCCTTAGGTGGCGGCGCAGCTTGTTGCCCATCTCCCAACAGTTTCGTTGTAATATGACTTACTGTATTCATTCTGATTTAACCTTTGGGACTCTAGTAAAGGAGACAAAATACATGGAAGGAAATATCGATATCGATATCGTGGCGATATCGATATCGCCGATATATCGCTATATCTAGGAATCTTTCTGAAGAAAATGCCTGAAAATCGGATATATCGATATATCGATTTCGATATCAGTCCCATGCCGATATCGATATATCGGCGATATATCGCCGACATGGTCTTCCATGATAAAATATAAGCCATAGGTGACCTTGGAGAGAGTTCCTACAAGGAACAAGGCTGAGTCGACTCACCTTCTATGAAGTCTAGAGAGAACCCAAGTGCGTGATCTTAAGTTGTAGCTGCGGAGTTATTTATTATTATTTTCTCCTAAGATGCTTAGTTGTTAAGACGAGTATGAACTCTCTCACTCGGTTTGCGAATATTTTTATCCGATTAAGAGAGGTATATTGACATGTACTTCATAATCGACTTATACAAATTATAAGTCGATATTGTTCATTTTAGTCGTGGTTTAAATTACAAAATTTGAAAGGAATGACTATGCAATCTAACTTGGAATCACCAACAAATTTTGTGTGTTTTATTTTACTTTTTTTAGCAAAGTGAAGGGTCGAACTTGGTGAGGCATATGTTATGATGTGCTTTAGAAAACGTATGAAATTAGTTGTTATTATAATTTTCAATTTATATCATATTTTTTTATATCTTTTTTTATTTTTATGATTTTTTAACATTTCTCAGTGTTTTTACATATTTCTATTGTAAACCAGGTGTGATTAGGTTCAAAATCAATGTAAAATATGCGTTTCTATACAATTTTCTAATACTTTTGTAACTTTGTAATAGTTTTTATTTTCTTTGATGTTTAATTGATTACAAAGGAATTTTTGTTTTGGCTTTTAGGAGATTTTTCGAGTTTCCAAGTGTTTTTAACTTTCAAAGGTTCAAAACATAATATTTTCAAAGGAATTTTTATGGTAAATATAACTTCGTCATTGGAGTATATGCGATTTTTTGAGAATTTTTCTAAATGGCATGTGGTTATAGTAAATAACGACTACAATTTTGTGACTCTGAGGTTTTTAAATTTAAAAAAAAATCAAAATGTAATTGTCTAGCAAAGCAACGTCATGGAATATAGCATATTA
Source organism: Ottelia alismoides (assembly GCA_037367405.1). NCBI lineage: Eukaryota > Viridiplantae > Streptophyta > Magnoliopsida > Alismatales > Hydrocharitaceae > Ottelia > Ottelia alismoides. Next base: position 92,076 of record JAZKJV010002032.1, read on the forward strand.
AAAGGAATATGGGTATTTTTAATTTTAAAAAATAATATGCTTTGAAACTTTTATGAAGTTTCAAAGGAAATGGCTTTTTGTACCCTTTTCTTTTTGCAATGTTTTCAACAAACACAAGGTGAAAATGGTGCTAATGAAAACCTACTCTAAGAAAACTTTTTAAAGCTCCTAGATTCGCCAAATATAACATGGAGCAATTTTCTAAGAAAAACAACAAGGCAAACTAAGAAGAAGATATGGAAAATATAAGTAAGCCGAGAAAATGAGAGGATATTTGCAATCCATGAAAATTAAATGCATAAAAAGAATGTGATATGGAATGAGAATTAGAGTCGATGCAAATATATAGAGATTACCATGCAAATTGTTCAATCGAATATAATATTATTGTAGAGGACTTATGCCAATAGGGAAAAGATATGGGGTTTTCATGTAAAAAGTCCCTAATTGATCCTTTGACTAAGAGTATGAGAGAAGATGAAGCTTTTCTAAAATGTTTGGGCACAAACAATATCTACTCAATAAAGGGATGAAGTTGTGTTATTGAGTGAAGTTGTTGCATTCGTTGTTCACAGAGAAAATGTAGCCTTGGAGAAGAAACTGCTAAAGATCTAGAGATATGCTTCCTTCTCCACTTTTTCTTGGGAATATTTGACATTGCTCACAATGATATTTACTTTCTTGAACTTAATGAGTAGAGTTATTATGTCTTTACAAGTTCAATAGAAGAGCACCCTAGTTATTGAATTAAGAGGAGCTCCTTTTCTTCTTCAAAAAATCATAGATGATCAACCTTCTCCATAGATAATGCTGATAGTTGAGGGCTAATGTTCCCATGTCTACTGTTGAGGGTTAATGTTGTAACACCCATACCTCCAAACATAGTCTCGCATCTAAAACTCAGAAAGTGTGAGAGTGGGCTATAAGTGGTGGGGTTTACTACTTGATAACTTGATCTTAAGCATTTTTGGTGGTTGTCAACGGATTTATTTAGGTCCGAACTCAACAAGTTGTCAATGCTAGTTTTCCTTGATAACGGGTCAGGACCTAAGCCCGAGACGTTATAATTGGGCTCAAAGTGTAAAGCTTCCACGGATTTAAGATCTAGAGACATGCTATTTAGATGTTGATACTGGAGAAGCTAAATGTGGTGGATAAAAAGTAGAAGATGTGCTTCATTGTTGGTTGACTATTATCTATAATGGATTAATGCTAACATGCATACATCTTTAGAAATAATAAAATATTAAGGGTATTTATTCTCGACACAGATCATATCAAGTTTATCAAATCAGATCTATTTTGTATCTCGGTTACAAGCAACAATAAAAATTCTCATTAAAGTTTAACGTTAACTTAAACACAGTTAAACTCGATAGCTTCCAAATTAAATAAATGAATGAACATCAACAATATAGAAGGATTAACAATAAATATCTTCTCATTCAATTCAAATAATAAACATAAAGAACATCTAGTCAACTAATATTAGTGGATTTTAAATAGGGTGAAAATGAGGAATAAATAGATGGATGCTCCATTGTATCGAGAGGAAATAGAGGAACATGATCAAGGATTTGATCTACAATCGGATTTAGAAAAGGTATGGTAAGGTGGAAGAGATATACCAATTGAGGGAGAAAAGCATGAATGAAAACAAGCATGTTTTGGAATATTTAATGAAGTTAAAAGAAATGAAAAGAAATAAATCAAACAAAACATACAAACTAAATTAAAGAACAATGGTATAAAATGCTTGAATGATCTATCTATCCAATGTAATCACAAGTAGAAATTGGTCCATGGGGACATGGCCTCAATAATGTTAAACGGTAGACTGTCATGTGTGGCGAGGCATAGAAGAGAACCTTACAAGTTTTGTTCATGAGCCAAAGGCTAAGTTCTTAAAAAGTCAAGATAAATAACTAGTAAAAAATTAGATAAAAATAACTTATGACACACGCCATTTTATTTCTTAATCATTTTTATAGCTTAAATTTATTTATTTTATTATAAATAAAGATAGTTAAATAACCAAAGTACAATTACTTCTTCATGTTGAAAGAATTTAAACCAAAAGTATATGAAACGTAAAAAGTGGAAAACATGTCAAATTGACTAGTAGATAAATATGTGAACTTTTTAATTTTGTGACGTTTTATATTTTTATATGAAACTACAAAATCAAGAGAATGTTTAAGATTAAAATCAAGGAAAAGGAGTTCTATCTAATTCATGATAATTTATTATTCTTATCTTTCAAGTATTTTTAAGATTTATATTTCTAGTGATGTTGAACTTTAAAAGTTGGTAGAGGTGAAGCGGATTTTATATCCTCAAGTTACGATGGTTTTGAATGCATGCATATTTATTTTTAAGGTTTGAATTTTATCGGTATATTTACAATATACAATTTTGATTTTTCTTATATTTTTCTATGAATTTTTATGAAAGCGTACAAAATTTAGGTGAATTAGAGTTAATACAGAAAGTATAGAAAATTTTAAATTTTGTGTTTATTTTTTGTACATTTACACGACATGTCAAAAAACTTGAAACCACACTTTTCAACACCAATATTTTTATTCTTTTTTATAAAATTATTGCTACATGAAGTTTGAAAACTGTGCTTGATTTATTTAGAGTTTACTATAATATAGACAAACTTCAGAAGTCTATCTTGTATGTAATCAAGGGTTGTATTCACTCCCAATCATTAGTGGTGCTATTTTTGACACTTTCCTTCATTTTTATACACATCTTTATTTGCACAATGAACAAATAATTGATGTAAAAAGGAATTATATTAAAAAGGTTCTGGAATGTTTGTAGTTTATATCCAATAATGTTAAATGGGAGACTGTCATGTGAGGTACCGCATAGAAGATAATCTTATACAAGGTTCTAATATAATGCAACTCCTCCATTCTACTTCACGTCTCACCGCATAGCTTTGGCGAAGAGCTCGATCACAAATCCTATAATTGATAATCAAAAGGTAGAAGATTATTGAAATACTTAAAAAGATGACAATATAACTGACTTTGAGGCTATGTATGTGGAGAATTGGAGTGGAGATGGAGCTCCATGAAGATGAGGGCATGAAAGAGTGATGTGGGTTATATAATTTTATATTTAACACCCTTGGGATCCAAGGCTTATAGTTGAAGTTGCATGCTTCAACTATAAGCATGCTTGGAAAGATAGTTAATTAGCCTTGGTCGAACTTGATGGAAGAGGAAATGGCCTTTACATGAATATAACACCAATGTAACTATTAAATACTTTATTTAATGAATTTGAAGTTTAAATTAATTAAATTTAAAATTGATAAAAAAACCAAAATTTTAGAAAGCTAAATAATTACATGTTTTATTTATGGGCCAAAGGTTAATTTTTTTTTAAAAAAAGTCAAGATATAAAAATAAGGGGTGTCTATCACTTGTGCCTCTCTGAGATATTGCAATATCACTTATGCACCTCCCTTTTTGGGGCTCGTTTGGTTACCGGGTTACCACAGGGGTAACCCGATTTACCCTCTGTATTTATGGATCATTCCTGGCTTGGAATTCCATCACATTCCTTATTCCAACCCTCTGCCAACCCTCATAACCATCCAAACAGCTACTATTCACAGGAGATTACCCCAACCCACCTCAACCCTTGAACCAAACGAGCCCTTTGAAATATCAGTTGTGCTCCAGACTTCTTCCACAATGATCACTTGTGCCCCTCAGGTTAGTTGATGTCCATCCCCAATGCAACGGACGTTAACTTTGGGGACACAAGGGGGAATAGATTTAAAAAGGTTAGAAAGTCTTCTCACTCCTCCGCCTCCCCCCCTCCTCCTTCCTCTGCCCTACCCTCCTCCATCGCCCCCACGTCCTCCTCCACCCACTCCTCTTCCATCTCCGCCTTTGCTCCTCCATCGCCCCTCCTCCTCAGCCATAGCCTGCTCCTCCTCCTCCTTTGCCCCAGCCTCCTCATCCTCCTCCTCCACCCACTCCTCCTCCATTTCTGCCCCTGCTCCTCTACCACCCCCTCCTCCTCGTCCTTCTTGGCCCTAGCCTCCTCCACCTCCTCCTCTGCCCAAGAATCTTCCTCCTCCACAACCTCCACCATTTCTCCCTCCTCTATCTCCCCCTCCTCCTTTGCCCTAGCCTCCTCCTCCGCCTCAATCTCCTTCTCCTCCTCTACCCCAGCCTTCTACTCCTCCTCCTCCGTCCCAACCTCATCCCAACCTCCTCCTCATCCTCTGCCCTAGCCTCCTTCTCCTCCTCCTCCTCTGCCCCAGCATGTTCATCCCCAAATTGCTTCGATTCTAGTAAAGGCTCCAGCCAGTAGTCTTCCTCTCAAGCAAAGGTGGACTTTAATCTCTGATGTGAGGCTTCATATCAGACACAACTCTAGTCAATAATCCCCCGAGTATGTCAAAGCTCGGATCTTCGATCATCTTGTATAGGTCTTGATGCTGATCGTGGCTCTGGTACTTTGCATGGGCGTACTCCAGTGGTGCGAATGCTCGATAATGAAGGCGGAAATGCTCAAACTTCATGTGATAAGGTTGTGTGATGAGATCAGAAGGTGAATCTTGATGTGCAAATGCATGCGATGGTTTAGATCTCTAGTTATTCAGTACACTTCTAGCGATGGCTTCAATTTACTTCATATCTATTCGTAGCTCGATGAGGATAGTACATGAAGGTGGAGGACACGAATGAGAGCTGCATAGATGTGGAGGCGAAGGTGAAGGTGGTATGGGGGATGACGAAGGAGGAGGCATGGGGTGTGGGGCAGAGGAGGAGGGATCAGAGGAGGAGGATGGGAGTGGGAGAGTCTTTGGATAGTTATGCCCCTTTTAACTACACCATGGTTTGAAAAAATCATGGTTAAATTCAAAACCATTTATGGCTAAAGTAACAGAAGGGCACAAGTGATAGAACAACAAGAAGTTAGGGGCACAACTGATGTTCCAAAAAACCTAGGGGCATAACTGATATTGCAAGTGATAAAAACCATAAAAATAATTAGTAAAAAAAACTAGATAAAAATGACCCTTGAAACTCCATTTTTATTTCGTACGCTTTGTTTATTTCCAAGATGCAAATTCATTCTATAAATAACAAATCAAACTTCAATATATAAATGCGAGTACTACTGAAATGCTTGGAGAAATTGGTGAAATTTGAGTACCTTCAAAAGAAATCTCTCACTTATGAATCATTGAGGGGACTCGTTTCTAGGATGAGAGTAAGATGATCCTTATCTACGTGATTTTGACTTGACTTTTACTCATTCATTCGAAAACCGCACTCCTCCCGCACATTAATCGACTTCTTTGACCTTCCCCGGGGGGCAAGAAAGAAATAGGGGATAATCGACGTGAGTGAGTCTTGGGAAAACAATGATCTCATATAGTAGAGCATGGGAAAAGGAATGACCCCCCCCCCCCCCCCCCCCGCTCGCCGGAGCTAGGAACGTGCCTCTTCGGGGGGGTCCTCCTCCCCTATTCTTTGTATTCTTCGTGCTCTTTGGAGGGGAAGAACTCAGAAGAGCAAGAACCTACGAGACAATTATCTAATTTCATCGCCAACTAGTACTAGATATCCGAGCACCGAAGTGAGAACCTCTGATCAAATCAAGAGAATTATAGAAACTTTCACCCCTTTCCCTTATCCGTTTATCGGAGGGTGACCTAATACATAGAGGTGGAGGCTTAACCAGATTGTCACAGGCGGAGGCTCAACCAGATTGTCACAGTCGGGGATAGACAACAACCAGATTGTCACAGGCGGAGGCTCAAATCATTTTTATAGCTTATTTTTTTATTTCATTATGAAAAGAGATAGTTAAATAACCAAAGTATAGTTTATTCCGTGTTAAAAGGAATTAAAACAAACGGTGTAGAAAATGTAACAAGTGAAAACACATGTCAATTTGATATTTTAATTTTTCATATTTTTATATGAAACTAAAAAATCACGAGAATATTAGCATTAAAACCAAGAGAAAATGAGTTATATATAATCAAAAAATAATTTATTAATCTCACATTCCAAGTATTTTAAGGATCTAAAGATTTTTTCTAGTGATGTTGAACTTTAAAAATGGGTAGAGGCGAAATAGATTTTTGCTCAAGTTGCAAAGGTTTTGAAAGCACAAATATGTATCTCTAAGGTGTGAGTTTTATTTTCATATTGAAACGATACAAAATTTATTTTTCCATATTTTCTATGATTTTTTATATAAGGGTAAAAAATTAAGTGAATTGATGTTAATATAGAAAGTATTGAAATTTTAAAAATTTGTGTCTATTCTTTGTACATTTACACAAATGTAAAAAATTCGAAACTACACCTTTCAACTCCAATATTTTATTATTATTTTTATATGCAATTTTAAACACGAGTTTGATTTATTTGGAGTTTACCATATATAAACAAAAGCCTCGGAAGTCTATTATGTATGTAATTAATGGTTTTATTCACTCCCAATTATTAATGTTGTTATTTTTGACATTTTTTATTTTTATACACATTTTTATTTACACAGTGAATAAAGAATTGGTTTAAAAAGGAATTGTAATAAAATCTTAAGAAATGTTTACAGTTTATAACCAATTATTCACATGTGTGTTAATATGATAGATTAGTGAGTTTTGGATTTTTCCTTATCTTACCATTTTTGTTTTTGTCAATTGAGCTATTCTGACTCATTCACGAGGTTTAGCAACATAAAATAATCATGCAATATACATTTCTTCTATTTTCTCTTTATTGTTGAATACACATATTCATTCTCATCATTCTGAGATTTGGTATGAATTTATAAAAGAAATGCAATTTTGACCTTTCATAAGCGGAGACGGAATGAAACGTCCATAATAAAGATGTTTACTGTCTACTCTTGATTGAACACACTTCCACTATAGTGTTCGAGTAGATCAGCTTATGGCATTATGAGTGGATTATAGACTGACAATAGCCATATTAGGATGAGTTGTTTGAATTTTGTTAAAGGTTTAGGGTGGGAATTTTTAACACTAAGAATTCATACATACTTTTGGAAAATTTTAGCCCACTCCACTGCCTTCCTTTCATTTCAATGTCGAATTCATAGTAGACAAATTAGTAATGATTTTCCCCTGAAATTTAAAACTATCACATATATCAATATAAGTTTTGACCCATTTACAAATTCCAAACAACTTATAATCAACGAAAAAATCCATGTCTATATGATGAGTGCCCAGCTTCCATATCCACCTAAGAAACACAAGCTAAAGCCCCGTGAATAACAAAATACAAATCAAAATAACAAATCGTGCAATATAAAGTTTTGTGTCAACTTAATAATATTAAATTAAAGTTCTAGGAATACTCAAATGCAAATGAACCAATTCAACATTTTCATACCATGTCCACAAATCAAAAGGGATCTGTACTTCATCGTCCATGTCCATATATCAATGTATAAATTTCCGGATACAAAAAGAAGACACTAATTACTTGAGAATAATAAAAGATTTGCCTTGGCAAATAAATATTCAATAAGATCTTTTATAACCATATCATTTACGGATGCATTACTATCGTGATAATGCATTTTTTCTCAATATCCCATTCTGACAACCAACTTGGGTTTGTTTGATTACTGGGTTGGGCTGGGTTGGGTTATCCTCCTGTGAATAATAGTTGTTTGGAGAGTCGTGAGGGTTAGAGTGATAATTGTGATGTGACATTGATTATGTGTTATATTACTTTTTTTAATGATTATAATATGTTTTTTATATTAATAAGTTTATTTGAACATGGTTAAAAAATATTATACCAAAGAAATTGTAAGGTCAATACAAGCAATCCGAACCCAGGAATGCAGGGTTGGAGCTAGGGGTATGCCAGCGTACCCTGGCAACCAAACGGGCACATAGTCATGTCAGATATATTATCTCTGATGTGAGGAGAACAAATCGCATAAAGTTGAGTGTTTTCTCTTTATACACCAGTGATAATCAATGTCATGTCCTTTACTAATAATATATCCATTTGTCTACATGGATATCCATAAATATGTATTTATACACACACTTTGGGAAGATCTTTTTTATTTTCTTATTTCAACTTAATCTTCTATATCTCAAACACTTTCATTGTTTTCAAGCGATCTCTTCTTATTGTGAACCGAGATACATGCTTTGAACTTGGGTTGAGAGGCTGGAGAGGGACGCAATAAAGAAGCACAAACAAAGTGCTGCTCGAAAGAAGAGAAGAAAAAAGGCGCGAACCTATCCTAACAAGCTTTGTGTAAGATGTAAGTAGATCTAACTTAACCTAACTTTTCAAGTTCATCTCCTTTCGTATATTAACATTAGCCTATAAGGAAGAAAACCTGATCATAATCCTGCATGGGTAAGGGGGAGCTCTGTTGTCAGTGGACATGTGATCCTTCACATGATTCACCCACTCATGATATAAGACATGTCGATTCTTTACTATATGCTAATAGTTGTGTTACTACGTGATGAAGAAACATGTACAGTGCCTTACTTGAGTAAGGGCCTACCATAAATGGACATGTGATTCTTCACATTCTTCACCTACCCATGATGTAAGGTGTATCGATTCTTCATCATTTACTATTCTCTATTCATTATCTTTGAAAAATCTATTGTTGTTTTCATTTGAATGTCATTTATAGACGAAACTCTGTCGAAATTCTCTATGAAATATCATTTGATATAAGGAAAACTATTGATTTTTTCTTTGAAAGATAACCTCATATAATGGGAATCTTTATGGAAATTTCATGAGGATTTATGTTCTTTGCGCTCTTCGTACGTTCCCATGCTTTTCATGTGTTGATTTTATTTAATGTTTTTTATTGTAAATTGATTTTGATCAATTCAGGAGCTACTAAACATTGAAGTTGAAAATGAATCAAAATAATCTGTCATCGTACAAAAGTTTACTTGTTAGTTAATTAAAATCTTTATTTTCCTATTTATATTTCAAGTTATATCACGAAAAACATTTACATAGTTATTATAAGAATCTTTTGGTTGATTGAGTTATATTTACATCAAACTTATATTAGACCTAAATTAGTGTGATGATCTATACACACAATTACTATGACTCACACAAATTTGATAAGATTTGATTATGAAAGCTATGTTTTCCGAAAGTGAATATAAATGATTAAGAATATACCCATATCCATATGTATAGTTTACTTGATGCCAAATCAAGTTTAAGTTTGACAGAGAGAATTATATCATTGATATAGTATATCTTTCTCAAAGGAATTATATAAAAATCAACATTTTTTAAGTAGATTCATTGACAATTTATGTTTATTCATTACAATAAGAATGACTTGAAGTAGAAAGTATATGTATATCTTACTTGGTGCCAAATCAAGTTTAAGTTTGATAGAGAGAATTATATCATTGATATAGTATATCTTTATCAAAGGAATTATATAAAAATCAACATTTTTTAAGTAGATTCACTGGCAATTTATGTTTATTCATTACAATAAGAATGACTTGAAGTAGAAAGTATATGTATATCTTACTTGGTGCCAAATCAAGTTTATGTTTGACAGAAAGAATTATATCATTGATATAGTATATCTTTATCAAAGGAATTATATAAAAACCAACATTTTTTAAGTAGATTCATTGACAATTTATGTTTATTCATTACAATAAGAATGACTTGAAGTAGAAAGTATAGGTTGGACATGCAACTTATATGACTAGCAGAAAAAATCCTTATGACAAGTTAAATCTAAAAGATACATGGTTTTACTAAAACATTGAGCACACAAATAATTACTTGCAACATGTTGTCTCCTGTTGCCATTATTTAGATTGCCCAACTGAAGATATTTTCATGCCATGTGGAGGCACAAGGGTGAGAAATTAGTGGACATCATGATAATATATACTTTAAATTGTTGGTAAAGAGAATTAAGTGGTTATAAGTTCGTAGATTTAAGTGACTAGGTCCTCGATCACAATAGGCTTCCATGTCAGACATGTTGAGGGTTTGAAGACTCGAAGAAAAATATAAATAAGAATTGTTGAGGTAGCATTGGAGGATTAGTTGAGTCGACATTTGGTGACACAAGCTCAGTTCAATACAACATCCAATCCCATAGTATCCACGGCTTTGAAATCGCATCACTTGGATTAATCCTTCTCATGTGTTTTTTGAGAAGGAAGCAGACATCCTTGTCCTATGTTTTTTGAAAAGGAAGCAGCCACTTGTGAATACCACAGGGTCAGTAACCAACTAGCCTGTCACTAATTATTTCCTTTCGGTCCCGAGTAATTAGTAATTTTTTGGATTCTTTTGTTTTCAACTTGATGGATGAATATAATGAAATAGTTTCATATTTAAACTTTTACTTTGTGAGTGGAAATACGTTGAATGCTTTCATTAGTGCATTTTTTATTGTAGTATTTTTCTGAATGTTATCTAATATCTATTATTATTGAGTAAAGTTATTTCAGGATAACCAAATCCAGTAAATGAGAGAATTCAATGACCCGAGAATTGAAGTCGTGACAAGAAATAAGCATAAAGGTTTGTCGGATTACAAGAAATAAGCATAAAGGTTTGTCGGATTACAATTTCCATTGGATTTGTAAATCTAATCCATTCTACCAATCCATATGGGAATGGATTCAAAAATAGTATCCCATCCTATCCATTCAAGTAGCCAACCAAACCAAACCACTCCACCAAGTCTTACTGAATCATGGCTCAAAGTGCCACTTTCGATTCTAAGTGTGGTTGAAGCTAAAAATCTTTCCAAGGTAGTGTCGATAATTCATCACTTATCCAGGTGGCTGGCGTCTGGCGAGATATTCATATACTTGTGTTCTTGGTAAAAGGATTGCTGAAGGCAGGTGACAAGAAGAGGGCGTGAAAAAATGGGAACATGACAACGGTGATGGCATGAATAATGGGAAGAGGCCTTTGCGAGGGTGCAAAACTTGCAGGAGGTAGAGAGGATCGTGGCAAAAGTCACCATCGACAATTGTCTCAATGAAATGGCAAGGCGATAATAAAGGACCATGGAATCAAACAAAAATCAGTGGCTGTAGACCACTGAGTGGTTGTCATGGTCGACGAATAGCCGTGGAATCAAGGCAGCATGACGGAGGATAGCAACTTTGGGGCACGAGAATCTTTAGGTGTGGCATCGGGTAACTAACTGACAATAAGGTGAGAGGAGAGGAGAATGAGTGTAGCAAAGAGGGATCAATGGCCTGCAATGCAGTGCCATTGGAGATGGAGATGATGGAAGGAGAAGACGGCGATACAAAAACAGTAGCAGAGTTGTCACTGGGAGATGGTGGTGGAGGCGAAGGTGTTGCTTCAGCCTCCAATACTTGTACATATTCCTCAGGTTGAGTAAGGTTCGAAGGGCGATTTACTTTACACATGCTTTTTCAGGTGCTTTGAACAACTTATTCAAAGATTACAATAGTCACAGAATTCAAATTTCTAACATAAATGTGAATGTCTATCCATCTGAGATGATAGAGAACCAATTTGCGATCTCCTGAATTTTCAACAGATTCACACAAGTGTGAGAACAATTTGGGATCATACTATAGTATCACTTGGAAAAGAACTGATAGATGAGAAAAAAGAAGAGGAAATGCAACTAGCTTCACGACTTAAGAGAACAAGGATGGGAAGATCAGGTTCTTAAAAAATAATGAGAAGAGAACAAAAGATTTACGCAAGTCAAACTCTACTTTCTCTATCTCATCATACACTATCTTCTAACTAATCAAGATATGTTTATTTATATGCTAAAAAAGGTTATTATTAACAAATAAAAACTTGAACTAAACTAACTTGGAATAAACCACCCTAATATCCTATCTTATTATCCTTAATGATAAAACAAATGTATACTAAAAACGAAATTAAAATAAATGACTAAAACTTGATCAAATAATAGAAACAAAACAAATAAGCTAAACTTAAATTTGGATTGCATCAAATGCAGTGATTTAATAACATATTTATCAAGAAAAATCTCACAGTGAACCCACAGGTAACCTAACAATAATATTACTGACAGTAAAATGCTAATCATTGATGCAGGCTACAGGTTAAACGACTCATGTATAGCAACATCCCTTGATGCTAGATGGTTGAATGTCATAAGCAATCCTGCAGTTCCGATCAAATCATGTCCTGCAAATATATGAAACAATCATCATAGAAGAAACTCAATCATGTCATGAAGATCTTGCCAACCATGAAATGTTAGGTTCCATCATCATCTTCTGGCAGCAAGAAATCTTTTATTTGTTCTCTGCACCCAATAAAAAAAGATAGGTAAAAGCCATAACGATCAGGAGTCCCAACCCATCAAGCCTTGATTGCAAAAAATACTAAAGAATTGGCTCAAAAACATACTAAAGCATTAGTTAAATAGACTTCCTTTTGCCTCGATACACCGAGAACAGCCCAGAGAAATGAACTTTCTTTAGTTCAAAGATGGCTTTTAAAATGCCCAAGTAGTAAATCATCATATAAAATACTTTCTACCTTAAAATTATACACCTAAATGAACACACTATTTTACCTTGGGTATTATTAAGTGGCATCATACTTCTTAGTTCTTACAGCTTATCCAGAAAATGAAAACCCTTCTTCAATGATAAAAGGTTGGATTTTTAACTCCCAAAATCTTGTCAAATTACACCATGATCGATATAATCTTTATAATTACGCCGCAACCCCACTTCCCGCTAGTTTTGACTGAAACCGTAAAAAACTTCCATTTTTGCCCTAATAAGTGTGTCATATTTGCAATAATATGCTGTCCATCCTCTTCCACCTCCTCCAAACTTACACCACTACCATACCTCCTAATTGCGAACTCCGCTTTCTCCACAACCCGTCTTCCCCAGCCCACAGGTTCCCCCCTCCCCAACATCATGAGCTCGATCTCTTAACTTAAGCTCCTCCTCTTCGTATTGGTGATTTGGTGGAGACACCGGGTACATTTCCATCTTCTCGGTGAACTCCAACCCCACCACCCAGGTATATGCAAAATTGATAGGGTGGAACTCTTTGACATTTCTGAGAGTCTGAGAGCCATCATGCATGCTAGCTGTGATATGTGAAGCGGTGACGATGACTGTGCTGGAAAGGCGAATGAACACGGCAGCTTCCAGTTGGTTTGCATCAACAGCACCTCCATCTTGGGGCCTTGCAAGTTCACTAGCATCATATTTCAATGGGAGAGATCACCATCAAATTCCTTGTCCAGAAGATCATCGAACCAGTGTTTCTCCTATTTGTCTCACTTTCCCATAATCAGATCACAGTAACCAGTTCGTGGCACTCCGCTGCAATGCTCTCACATCCTGTGATCTCAACGATTATTACATGGGTGACCATGCACGTGCATGCCTTTAGAAGAGATCAAAGATGACATCTACTATGGGTTGGCTGCTGCAAGATTGTCATCCCTATCGACACCTTTGATTAAGCTTAAGGTTCAGTTCCAAGTGTTAGGATTAGGGTCATTTAGGATTGGGAATCCTAATGGGATTGGACTCCTAATCCTAATAATAGTTGAGTTCTGTTCTATTTATAGTCCTAAAGGGAATAGGACTATGGGGCTGTAACTAGACTATATATAGAGGGGGTTGGAGGCATTGCCTCAACACCACCAGAAAAACAATGTAACCCCTAAAGAGGGGGAGAGAGAGAAGAAATAGATGACAGAGCAAGGAACGGAGAGAGTAATACTCGTTCTAATTTATAGTGATAGTTCTTCTCCAGTGGTCGCGAGAGGTGACCGACCACTGTTATATCTGGATTTTCTTCACGTAATTCTGTGATGGTGGTCGATTGCGCATCCGTATCCGTATAAGGCGGTTCGTGTTCACATCCACATGCATTAGAGCAAATTGGTACTGCTTCCGTTCCCAACAACTAGTATCATAACCGGGTTCAACATTGTTGAAGGGACATGATGTGTCGGATCAGAGCGAGGTTCGATGTCGACGAGACGATGTGATGCAACAGATGTGCAATCCTCAGAAGCTATGATATGATGGTCTCTTAAAGAAATCGACCAGAGGCGTCGAAGAATACTGCTAGCCACAGCTGGCATGAGATCGTGCAAGGTGGCACGTTGAGGGCACCCAGTGACGGGTACGTCGCCAAGAGATGGTGAGTTCTTGCTAACGAGACTTGCAGATGATGACGATGATCCAGTGCAAACCTAAGACGATGAAGAGATCGTGATGGAATTCAACTCAACGGGGAGATTGTTAGGATAAGATTCATTTAAGATTGGGAATCCTAATGGGATTGAACTCCTAATCCTAATAATAGTTGAGTTGTATTGTATTTATAGTCCTAAAAGGAATAGGACTATGAGGTTGTAACTAGACTATATCTAAAGGAGGGTGGAGGCATTGCCTCAACATCACTACAAGAGCAATGTAACCCATAGAGAGGGAGAGAGAGAGAGAGAGAAGAAAGAGATGAGAGAGCGAGGGAACAGAGAGAGTTGTACTCGTTCTAATTTATAGTGATCTTTCTTCTCCTTTGATCGCGAGAGGTGACCGTCCACCGTTATATCTAGTTGTTCTTTCTTTCACGTGCTTTCGTGAGAGTGATCGATTGCGCATCCGCATCCATATCCGAGGATTCATCCGGTATCCGAGCAGAGATGATACCAGAGACTCGTATTCCATCACCAAGGATGATCACATTATGTTGCAGGATATGATAACTGCAGCTACACCATAATGAAGAAGAGCAAGTTTATATTCAAGTGGTTGATGATGTGTTCCATCATCCTCAAATATGCGAATATGACGATGGTGTGGAAATGGTACATGCATAATTTATGCAACAATTCTTGGGAGAGCTTTGCCTGCATTAACTTCAATTCCAAAATTGATTGGTTTCCATGTGCAGAAGGTCGCTGTGTCACCTGATATACCCCGCTAAAACGATCACCTTTGTCATCATGTCTCCAAAGGATGCAATGGCAAAGGGGTTGTTGTGGGAATGCACGTCCACACAAACAGGTGATGACTCCAACACCAAAGATCAGGAGCATCATTTCTCTAAAAGTCTAGTGCCCAATGTTAGGCCGGGGTAATCAAGAGTGTAGGTCGTGAACAGTTTTAGAATATAGTCAACGAAGATTGGGAGGAAACCCTTTGCCTTCTTGATGCTGTTGAGTCTCACTTTAAAGCCATTAAATACCTCACCGTGCGAGTAAAGAAGCCGTTAAACTTTCTATAATTATGACGACGAAGACAGCAGAGAATCCATCGTCAAGTGGAGGGTGAAGGCGAAGCTGAGCTCCAGGAAGATGATGCAGAAGCAGATCATTATGCACATGGTGTTGTTAAGAAAGGTGAGGAATCTGAGTCAAAGGTTGGTGATGCATGAGAGGATGGTGCCGACAATGCGGCCAATGCCAAGAGCCTAGATGCCAAAGAAGAAGGTAAAGAGCGAGCGAGTGTTGTAGATGGGGGAAGAAGATGAGTATTGCAATAAAAATAAAATAAAATAGTTTCAAAGTTTAATACGAACCTTTAGATTGTAACCTGGATGTTTGGTTAAATAAACGCAAGAATGGTAAAGTTAGAGGAGTAAGTTGATGGTACAAACTTATGTTTTAAATCATAGCAAGATTACAGGGGTCAAGGTGGAACTGCAAAATATTATAGGGTTCATGGAGTAACTGGACAAAATTTCAGAAGTCATGGAGTAAAAATCCCTAAAAACTAAAGCAGATCATTTAGAATCCTCCATCTCCAAACCTCAAGAAGAAGAAGAAAGACATATTTAAGATAAAATAACCATAATTAACTTAACTGCCCCTACATGAAAATTCCCCACACAATTATCAAACAAAAAGATATACAAATACTTTGGCCTACCTAAGTCGAGCATGATCAGATTCTGTGACATCTTGAGCTCCTCGAAGCATTTGTGGCGGAAGGAGACTATAAAACTCCTCGAACTTGGATGCTTCTTTTGGTAGAATCTGGTTTATACAACTGTGGCAGCAATTGGAAGCAAATAAATCTTGGGACCTCACTGAAGCACCTCTCTGTATAGGTAGATCTGAACCACCGATTGGACTCCCGCAGATTGTGCATAGAATATCAGGAGTATTCAAGCCATTTACTTCTGAAATTTGAAATTTCCTTCGTATTCGAGAAGGTAGCATATCACTGCAAATATTGTCTAGTTTATTGAAGGAGAAAGGACTGAGCTTTTCTGCTGTTCTTACTATAGTGCGAGCTCGAGAGGGGTTTTCTTCCTGAAAATTTCAAATATTTGTAATCATAAGATCAGTTTGATAAAATAGTGGTATGCATATAAACATGAAAAGATAACCTGCAATCGAGCCAAGAATGATGAAATTAACTCGTTAATGCCAGAGCACGTTTGATCCCGCATTCGCAGTGTTTGTAAGCTGAATGATGATCCTCATCGTTCATCAAATATTTTCTAGTTTGACCTAATTAAAACACCAACAAGAAAGCAGTGATCACATGTAAAGGGAAAAGTTGAAACATACCCATCGAGATGGCAGAGCATTGTAAGTTCTTGTGCTAGACAATCACGGAGAGGGTACACTATCGGGATTTCCCACCTTGCATCTACATACTGAACATCTGCAGGGAGAGAATACCCTTGCCCCTGAGAATAAAAATTGACTTTAAATGCATTTTTCAGTCATAGCCATGAAAGCAATCTAAAGGAGTCGTGCTATGTAATACATAGACCATTGAAGTCAATTGTTCTAATCTGTTTTCTGTTTAGGAAGAGAATGTGTAACAGAAATGATTACAGACAAGTTGTGCCAGAAAGTTGGTATGACAGTTACTGGTACTAAGTTCATCAATGGTCATGACTATGCATGCACAAGATTCCAACTTCCAAGTTTTAATCGACAATAATGCTTCGACCTAGACTACAGACACGATTAGAGTTACAAATCCTAGGGCTGGGGCAAAAGAACTTAAGATGTTTAAGAAATTTCGACAGATATGATGCCCAACAGACTATAGAACAAGCAACATACCTTCACGGTGGCGGATAAGATATGGCATGCTATTCTAGTGGTACACGATCCTAGCAATAATTTGCTGAATCCATTGTCCAAAGCAATCTGGTGATTGAAACCAAAACATAAGCACGTATAACCAATATTGCCATTTGAATTAAAAAATGAATGGTTGGACCTTTTGCAAACAAAGCATACGCATGTACTGCAGAAGATCTTCCTTTCCTGTTGCATCAGTTACAGTGTTTAACAACTTATTCAACCTGGTTTTTCCCTTGGTAGAATCTGGAGACCAAATGCTATCAATTGGTGCCATGTATAATTCTTTTGTTGGAGGAGCCAAGCTTGAGACTACTTGTCTAATTTGATCAAATGCATTCGTCATTTCATCAGAAGGCACGTCTAAAACTGAACTTTCATCAACAACCGCAACACCTACACCAAATACGGGCAGCGATTGATCTTTGCTTGCATCCCAACTTTTTTGAGCTTTTAGCTGCATCTCATGTACAAAATGCAAAGCTACCCTGTAAGAGAGTTAGATTGCTTGAGAGTTTTTAACTATATGAATCACAATTCGGTCTCCGAATTCCTATTTGGCAGTTTGATTTCAGATTTCTAGCCATTTTTCGTGCATAGGAATCAAAACTAAGCTAAAACAAGCTTCTGGTACAAAAATAAATTGGAAGCCCGTCATAAAAGGTGCATTAATCAAACTTGAAACCCATCCTTAACCAAATACTTTAAGCTGCAACCATAAAAAATTCAGCCACAAAAGACTCAAACATCGAGGGCATAGTTGACAGAGAAATTAGGTGATAACAGTTAATAATAAAACAAGATTATTAAAATTAAAAGGTAACACACATCCATGCACGAACGCGCACACACACTCATCAACAGGGGTGTCTAACGAGCTCAACAAGTTGAGTTGACCCCACGTTGGACTCGGACTCAGGCTCAATAAAGAACCTCCATCTGTTGTCTGCCTATACTAGCCTGTACGGGCTTGAGCTCGGGTTCGATAATTTTCGAGCCCTATAATGCTGGCTCGGACTCGAACTCATCGAGTTCGATCTTTCTCATGAGCCTCTTAACGAGCTGTGTTCAATGAGTCGACCTGCCAATGAGCCTCTTAATTAGCTGAGCTCTTAGGGCTCGTTTGGTTAGAGGGTTGGACAGGGTTGGCTTGGCCCAACCCGGGTTGGCCCTCCAACCAAACATGGTTCTCCTCCTCACAGTTTACTATTCACAGGGGTACCCCTGCCCAACCCAACCCTGTCCAACCCTGCAACCAAACGAGCCCTTAGAGTCGAACTCAACGAGTCCGAGCTGGCTCACGAGCCTCTTTTTTTTGATGAAAAATTGGGTCAGATCCCAAAAGAGGGATTCACCACTCGATGAGACTCTATTAATGATACATTACCGTGATAGCCAGAGGTGATATAAGAAGTTTACATGGCATATTACATTTTCATAGCGAGGCGTTTGATTTCTGACGATAATCTCGTTTCTTGCAATCCAAATGCACCATTAAACCGCGAAAGGCTTCGCGCAATCAGCTTGGGAGTTGCCTCCCACATCTCTAATGGAAGTCCAAAATTCCGTCGAACCGCCCACCGCGACCCAGTCCCACTCCACACCTGAGTCGAAAACGGGCACGTGAAGAACATGTGGCCAGAATCCACATCGCCAAGGCATCTGTCACAGGTTACGTCGTCCAGGTGAAGAAGGCGGCTCCTCCTCACCTTATCGAGCAACCGTCCTCTTCTGAAGCACCACAGGAAAAACTTGACGCGGCTAGGAATGTTAGCCGCCCACACAATTTTCAGATCTTGTAGCAACGTCAAGTCTCGGTTCTCCAAGTCAGTTTGCATCTCTTTATACAGCTTCTTCACCGACAGGCCGAAACCACCCCACAAGAAATGATCGCGCTCCCGCGAAAAGGATACCGCGTGCAGGATCTCCCCAACCATCTTGATGAAATCCTCCGAGCGTTGGCTCACGAGCCTCTTAACTAACCGTCCAGGCTCATGGGCTCTATTTTAAGCCATAGATAGCTTTCTGCAGACGGCACACATACTCCCTCTCAATGGTGTAGCTCGATGATTGTACCATATAGACCTCCTCCTAAAGATCACCATACAGGAAAGCATTCTTGATATCCTACTGAAAGATTGGCTAGTTTTTGTTGGAAGAAACAAAAATGAGCGTATAGACCAAGCCCATCCTGGCTACTGGAGAGGTCTCAAAATAATATACACCATAAGTTGAAGTGTAACTCTTGGCACCTAATCTACCTTGCAGTTTATTCATTGACCCATTTGGAGCATGTTTGTCGTAAAGATGTATCTGCGAACAATGTAAGCAACACCTGTTGAACATGACATAAAATCCCAAGTGCATCTAGAAACAAGAGCATCCATTACTTCATCCATAGCTCGTTTCCAACCCGAATCATGAAGGGTTGTATTATATATACCCGTGGAAGAAGCATAACCATAACATCTGTAAAAAATCTTAAAACGTCAATAGATGTAAAGTGTAACATAGGTGCAGAGTACATTACCTTTTAGATTTCCTCAAAGCAATAGAAAATATGTATCGACCATCCAAGTTTAAGCTCGTCATCCTGCATAATAGGAAGATGTGAACATACCTACTACAACAATATGGGGTGTTGATGTTGTCAAGCCCAACCTGAGAATCCGAATTAAGCAACAAAAGGAATAAATCACATGGTTTGTAATATGCCAAATCTTAATGATCTCTGTGTAAAATTTCCTTTTATATGTTTGTTTTGAGACAGTGGACGGTGCAACTCCATGTATAAGTGCACCTCCCCTTTTTTATTTTGATTCAGTGGTGCAATCCCATGAAACTGCATTGTCCCCTTTTGTCATGTAGGGGTTCTTCTATGCTATAAAAGGAGGGGGATGGACAACAAGAGGGGCGATCAGAAGAAGTGGAAAACCCATACGAGCCATACATTACCTCCTCCCTCTCCCCTCATCCCAGATTCTCCTCCCCTTCGTTCTTTCTTCCTCCCCTCTCCCAGCTTATGCATCCTCTCCTCATCCTTCCTGCAACCCTCCCAGCTCCAGCCTCTTCTTCTATCTTCCCCAGCTCCCCTCCTCTTCTCTCTGGCAGTCTGACAACCCTCCTAGCTCTCCCGCTCCTCCTAGCTTTCTTCTATATCTCCCCAGCTCCCTCTCCCAACTCCCCATTCCACCTTCTTTCTTTCTTGTGGGAAGTCGTGAAAATGAAAAGTGTAATTCATCGCAGTCTTAGAGCTCTCTTATATATGAGAAAAGCTCTATGGGAAAATCACATAAAGTAGACAGAAGAAATAGAGAAATATAAAATAAAGACAAAAAGATATAAGCATCTCAACACTCCCCCTCAAGTTGGATCATATATATCTATCATGTTCAGTTTGGAACAAAGATGAAAAGGACCCCTCGCAAGAGCTTTGGTGAACATATCTGCAATCCGATCGCCTGAAGCAACATGAGAAGTGGAGATAAGTCCCTTCTGAATCAAATCACGAGTGTAATGAAGTCAACTTTATGTGCATTGTCCTTTCATGGAAGGTTGGCACGGAAATGATATGAATAGAGATGCTTGATTATCACATTTGAGGTGCATAGGAAGATGCACCTCAATAGCTAGGTCAGTCAGGACGGACTTGACCCACATCATTTCCGTGCTCCCTTGGGCCATGGCTCTGTACTCTGATTCAACACTAGATCAGCAACAACTGTCTTTCTTACTTTTCCATGAAACCAACGAGCTACCAACAAACACAATGAAACCTGAAGTGGACTTCCTGTCCTTAGGATACTGGCCTAATCCGCATCTGCACATCCATTACTTGTGAGAGACGTATCTCGTCTGAATAAAAGGCTTGCACCTGGAGAAGACTTCAGATATCTCAAGATCATGTTAACTGCATCCATGTGAGCATGCCTAGGTTGCTCCATAAACTGGCTAACTCTGCTAACAATAAATGATATATCAAGCCTGGTAATAGTAACATACAACAGCTTCCCTACTAGCTCTTTGTATCGTCTCTTATCCACCTCCTCGAAGTCATCATCATAAAGCCTAGCATTAGGATCCATTGGAGTAGTAGCAGGTCTGTATCTTGTCATGCATGTCTCAGATAAGAGATCAATGGCATACTTCCTTTACGTCATTACTATACCATGCTGATTTCTTGCAAACTCTAGGCCAAGAAAGTAATGCAGCTTGCCAAGGTCCTTGGTCACAAACTGTCGTCCAAGGAAATCCTTAGCTGCCTGAATGCCATGTTCATCACTGCTAGTAACAATAATGTCATGAACATAAACCATAATAGCAACGGTACCCCTCTGGGTTCTCCTAACAAAAAGAGAACGATCTGTTGTAGATCTGACAAACCCATTCTATTCAATCAACTATGAGAGCTTCTGAAACCAAGCCCTCGGACTCTGCTTAAGGCCATATAAGGCCTTATAAAGTCGGCACACCATACTGGACTCCCCCTCAGCAGCAAACTCAGGTAGTTGCTGCATGTAAACTTCCTCCTGCAGGTCTCCATACAAGAATACATTCTTGACATCTTATTGGAAAAGCAACCAGTCACGTACTACAACAATAACAATAAGAACCCACAGCGTAGAGTGATGCGCAACTGGAGAGAAGGTATCCTGGTAATCCACCCCATAGGTTTGGGTGAACCCATGAGCAACCAATCTGGCCTTATATCTGTCCGTGGTAGCATCCGCTCGGTGTTTCACAGTAAACACCCACTTGCTGCCAACAACAGATGCACCTGGAGGAGCATGTACAACACTTCACGTATGACAGGACTGTAAGGTTGCCATCTCCTCCTCCATTGTCAGACATCACTGACTACTCTGCAATGCCTCCTGATAGGACCGTGGTATCTCCACGGCTGATAGTCCCACAACAAACCTCTGAAAATCCTCGGAGATTCATGCCAGGGAAACATGGAAGCAAGAAGATGGATAGTGCATGCACGCCTCTTCTTCCGAAGAGCAATAGGTATATTCAAGTCCTTAGCCTACTCAGAAGGTGTATCATCCAAGACATCATGCACCTTAGACTGCACACACAAATCACCAGTGCCATTAGTAGAACTCAAATGCTCAGAACATATGGATGATGGAGGAGGCACATGAGCACGGGGTCGGCGCTGGTAAACCTGCGGAAAGAAAGTAAGCATGGCTGGTAGTAGAGGAGGTAGTGTGGTGACGGCAGAGGAGAAGGTAGTGGTGGCGGCGGGAGTGGAGATGATGGTGGTGTAGTGAATCCTTGAGTAGACGAGATCGGAGGTAGAGGCATATAGACCTCCTCTCCATTCTTTGAAGGAATAAGCTTGTCACATATAGGAGAAAAAACATATGGATTCAAAAAAGGTGACATCCATACTAATATAGTACCTTCGTCGAATAGGGTTGAAGCAACGATATCTCTTTTGGGTCTTGGAATATCCAGCAAACACACACTTGACAGATCTAGGAGAGAGCTTGTCAAGACCTGGAGACATCTGATGAACAAACTTAATCGATCCGAAAATACGAGGCATAAGTGAGAAAAGATCCGTCTCGGGAAGCGCTATCGAGAACGGGATCTTCTCCCCCAGAACCGAAGAGGGCATACAACTTACTAGGTAACAAACAGTTAGAACCGCGTCCCCCAGTACGAATGAGGGGCATGGCTCTGAATCAAAAGAGTCCTGGTAACATCCAAATATGACAGTGTTTTCGTTCAGCCACCCCATTCTGTTGAGAGGTATACGCACAAGATGTCTGATGCACAATACCATGGGATCTAAGAAATTGGGAAAGTTGAGCATTGCAGAATTCTAGCATATTATCTGAACATATAAACTTGACATTCGCTGAAAAGATATTCCTTATTTCATTTAAAAAGGACCGAATAACAGGACCAACATTGGATTTGTTCTTAAGAAGAAAGACCTAAGATAATCTTGAACACTCATCAACTGCAACAAAATAAAACCTAAGCCCCTGATGATCTGGGACACGACTAGGACCCCAAATATCAAAATGAATTAACTCAAATAGACTCTGACCACTTCGACCCTGTCGACTTTGGAATGTAGACCGATGATGCTTCCCAAGCTGGTAGGCCTCGCACTGAAAAGTAGAACGAGGAGAAATCTATGGAAGAACATGACACACCTTTTGCAGAGGAAGATGACCAAATCGAAGATGCCACATATAGAGAGAAACAGATCCAGTGCGAAGAGAAGCATCCGCATAAGGAGATAGTACCGGTCTGTAGAGACCTCCTTGCTCACGGTCAGATCCATCATCCTGCCCGTGAGAATGTCCTGAAACACAAGAGCAGAAGGGTCAAAAATGGCACGACAATGTAAATCCTTGGTGATTTGACTAATTGATAGTGGAAAATTCAGGAGCGTATAGAACATTCTGAAGCCACATTGCGGGAGTTAACTGCACCCCACCTGACCAGTAATGGGAGAATGTGTCCCGTCTATCACTACTGAACATCCTGACTGAGTCGGACTGTAAGTACGAAACTGTCCTTTGTCACCATAGATAATCGGATGCTCTTGAATCCATAATCCATTCTGACAAATCTTCCCTGTAACAGTTAGTAAAGGCATATGGTATACCCGATGTGGATGCTGACATTGAGGCAACTACCTTTGAGGATCCTGAAGGAGAGCAGGTTGATCCAGGAGTAGGCATCTGTTAAGCCTTGAACTTGGCATCTCTCGGATCCTATATAATAAGATACGGCTCGTCAAGAGGAAACCAACAGAATTTGTTTCGTGTAATCGGACTTCGTTTCGATTTGTTATGATTTTCGAAAGAAAGAGAAATAAGGAGGTTTAAAATATCATTAACCCGTAATGATTGTCATTAAGACTAATTAAGCATGATTAAAGAAACTAATAACGAATTGAAAACCGCTAATGACCATTAGCGAACACTAATCAGTAGTTAGCAAAAGATAAGCATAAGCTGCGAAAGTTAAATCATGATTAGTGAAGTTAATCACGACTAGCATTAATTAAGTGTCATAGCGAATCTAGAATCCTCTGGAATGTTCTAACTTAAGCCCCAAGTTTCAGATAAGTTTTGGCCAAAACCATGGGCTAAAACCATGGGTCGCTAACCGCAGTTAAAGTCTAAACGATGGTTTTCTAAGCATGGTTAGCGGTTTTCTGGAGCCTATAAATACCCCCCTACACATTCATTCTCTACGATTTCCACTACTACCACCACCCCAAGGGCTAGGGTCGAGAGGTCAGGAGGAGGAGTAGGAGGCGAGGAAAGAGCGCTAGCGAAGCGCTGCCAGGAGAACGAGGAGGAGGAAAGTACGATCCTCTCTTAGTTTTCTTCGTGAGCTAGGTTTTCAATTCAAGTTCAGTTTCCTTGTTGTTTTCCTTTCGGTGGTTTTATAACGGGAAACTCTACCGAAATTTTTATAGAAATATGTCCCAATATAAGGGAAATTTTTGCTGAAATTTTCCCTAGAAATATCACCCCATATAAGGGGAAACTCTGCCGAAATTTTTCTATAAATATCACCCCGTATAAGGGGAAGCTCTGCTGAAATTTCAAGAGAAAATATGTTCTTTGTGTTCTTCGTGTGTTCTCTCGTTATTCGTGTTCTTCGTTCGTTCTTTACGTTCTTGGCACGTTCTTAGCGTTTTTTATACGAAAATGAAATTCGATCGTTTCAGGAGCTATAAATCATCCTGTTAAAAAAGAATCACGATAAAGCACTGTATACGAGAGAGAGCTCTATTAGGTAACGAAATCCTTCCTTTTACTGTTGGGTTTTCATACGAGATTATTGAAATTCCTGATTTTATGTTCTTCGCTATAAAGAACCCTAATTTGGCTATTTTTGAGAAAGTATGAAAAGTTGCTTTGTGATTCCCACTAAAATAAGGTTTAAGCATCGAATTGATGCAGTGGCTTGGAAAGATAAGGTTTGGGAGTTAAAAAGAGCATACATTGAGTATATAAATATATGAATTAATCTATGTGTAAGTCTATACACAGTATTTATGGTTACGTTAATTTAAGGCTTAACGAAGGAAATACAACATAGGAATTGATGTGTTTTGAGTTGGATCATGTAAAAGATCATGTGTCACGTTAAGGATGAGTGGGAGTAGAACTACAGGTCGGGCATGCAACCTGTAGGTTTGTCGGAAGGAACCCGTATTGGTGTTTCCCTACCTAGGTGGTACACGGTTGCCCTGTTATGATAAGTGCGCATGAAATGAATGATTTGCAGCGCGTGGTACCGGGAGCCAATATCTTCGGGTTGAACGACGGAAGATGTGGTCGTGTCATGTGGAGGCACGGGTGGTTGGATAGCGGCTGGGTCACGATAACATGTATTTAAAGCCGCTAGGTTATATGATTAAATGTTAGCCTGAGGTTTAAGAAATCGAGTCCTCGAGGACGGTGCGCTCCTTTGTTTGCCAGGTTGAGGGCTTGAGACCCTGGATAATATAAGAAAAGAAAATTGTCAGGGTAGTATTGGAGGATTGGTTGAGGCGATGTGCGGCAGCATAAGCTTACCAGATCAACGTAATCTCCAATCCCGAAGTTTCCACAGCTTCAGAGTCCATATAGTGGTGAGATAATTCCCTGGACTAATCCCTGACGTGGAATAGAAAGGAATAGGACTTAAATTAATGAGAATGAATGAAACTTTTTATGATAACAAGTTTTGAAAAATTACACAATTTGTTTGCTTTTCTCTTCTTCGTTACTTAGTATTCGCTAATTGTTATCCTATAATTATGGAAAACCCAACAAGTGTCAGTGAGCCATCGCAAGGACATTAGTAATCCAGCCAGCTTACATAGTAGATATCCAATCAGCCACAGTAGCTTTACTTTATAACGTAGTTAGTAATCTTTCTTTGTATTTCCTTCCAGTTGATGTACATGTAAATGGTTGTAGTGGGATAATGAATCATGTGAACTGTATTTTGTGAATGGAAAAGTGTTGAAATACTTCCTTCTGAGTATTTTTATTTGCAATCTTTTTCTGAATGTTAGTTGTGATTGCTGAATAAATTATTGCTGAGTAACCAGATTCGGATTTGGGAGGATCCGACGGTCCAGAAATCGGGGTCGTGACAACATCTCCCTGAGTCGTACCACAAGTTCATCAAATCTATGATCAGAAACAGGTGATGAACCTCCAACCTGCTGAGTCTGCGCTGCAACTCGAGTTGAAGTAGGAAACCCATGCTTAGAGTAGCATGTCTCCTCAGAGTGCCATGACCAATGGCAGTAGGTGCACAGCTGACGGGGTCGACCACCCCTCCTCTGCCACGGTTAGCGCCCCCTCTACCACGATGTGGTGTAGAGCTCTCCTTACCACAAGATGCAGCCATAGATGAAGATGTCTGAGACTACGGAGTTCCACCACCAGAGGATATGGAGAGCCTACTCAATCTGCGATATGCCTCCTCCATTGGAGGTATGGTGGCATCAGTAAGGATCTGGGCTCGAGCATCGTCGTACTCAGGATCAAGAGCTGCTAAAAAGATCCTCCTCATCACAAAGTCTCTGTAAGCCTTGAGCTGCTCTGGCGTAGCAGTCAAAGGAATGTAACCATGGAGCTTCTCAAACATACCCCTTAGAGGGTATGGAGGGGACAACCATTCTGCTTCGATGTGAAAATATCATGTTGGAGCTGGAGTATCTTTGTCTCATTCTTCGCCGGAGAATATGTGGCGGCGAGAATGTCCCACACAGTCTTTGCAGTAGGTTGAACTCAATATATCATTAGCTATCTATGTTGACACGGTACCAGATAGCCACACACGTACGTATGCATTTTCTACCTCCCATGAGGCATTTACCCCATTCTTGCCACTTGGCTCCTCCGTCGTGAGGATGTGCTTCTTGCCATTGCACTGCATTAAACTCATGAACTGTGGGCCTCCTCTGTCGTGAGGATGTGCTTCTTGCCATTGCACTGCATTAAACTCATGAACTGCATGGCCCACAGTTGATAGTTTGTTCCATCCATCTTGACGATGGTCGCTGGACCTTTGAAGGCACCCGGATATGAAACATCAGCTTTGTTGTCAAACATGATGACAACTATCTCCAAGACTGGGTCTGCAACAAGTAAGACCAACGTCTACACTGACATATGGGAAGACGGTTGTGTGTGTAGACTCAGCCCACAACCTCTTCCATTCGTTGGAGGCTCATTTGGGTAACTAGGGTGTTTGAGATGATCACGCCACACCCTAGAAACCTAAGAACATACCTAACCAAGGACGGTAGCACCGTCGGCGGCAGGAGCCGTCGGCGACAGGAGCGGACAGTGGCAACGGGAGCGGCCGACGGCGGCGGGAGCAGTCGACAGCGAGCAGGAACGGCGACGGGTAGTAGTCGCTACCGGCGGCCGGCTACTGTGTGGCGGCCTGCGGCCCCCCGAGCAATAGACGGCGACGGCGGCGACACCCGGGAGATGGGCAACACGGGTGCGCGTTAGGATTTTGGTGGGGTGGGGCTCCAGGGTACAGGCTCCGATCTAGGACCATCGCTCTGATACCATGTGGAAAGTCGTGAAAATTAAAAGTGTATTTCATCGTAACTCTAGACCTCTCTTATATAGGAGAAAAGTTCTACCGAAAAATTATATAAAGTAGATAGAAGAAATAGAGAAATATAAAATAAAGATAAAAAGATATAGGTATCTCAACATTTCTCACCAACAGCTCCAGCAATCCCTCTCCATTCTCAAACTCTCCTTCCCAAATCTCCACTCCTTCCCCAATAGTTGTCAGCCCTCCATGTCCTCCCTTACAGTCCTTGTTTTAAATCTTCAGTTTGATAGTTCTCTCCGATTAGATTTATCTTTGTTTGTATTAGAGTATGCGTCACTTATTTGTATAGATGGGTAAATGGATCCATCCATCCATTTACCATATCCAGAGTTTAGTCCCACATCTACCAGTGGTGGGCCTTGGAGAGTCTGTGGAGGCTATATAAGAAGCCCCACCCCTAGACCTCTTGTAACAAATGAGAAAGTGCAATGCAACATATGACCCTTTGAGGCCTTCTCCCGTGGTTGCATCCCGCTCCTCAGGGAGTAGGGTTCCACATTAAATCTCAAATTCTTCATTGTTCTGTATCCTTTATTTCTGATACGCTTCCGCATTCAAGTGTTTTAACATGGTATCGGAGCGAGTTCAATTCTCGAGGAGTTATTCTTGAAGATTTATTTCATTTTTTTGTTAAAGATTCGATTGTCAGATATTCTTGAAGATGATTATTATTTTTTGTTCAAGTTCTGCCAAGTTCTAGGGTTTCTATTGAAACCCTAATTTCTGTCCTGCTATAAGCATCTGCAACAAGATATTTTTTCCGTATTGTTCTTCACATCCAACATCAAGATGGTGAACGCCTTCGAGAAACTTTAAGGTTCCTTATGGAACTCTTATTCTATCGGCAGCAAGCTTCTGGAATGAGATTGGTCTAGATAGCTATGAATTATTGCAGCACAAAAGTGAGGATGCAACAACAATCGTCGTGGTGCACCCTCCAGCAGATCCCGATCGTTGTGCACAAACCTCAGGCTGTGCCTCCTCTTTCTTTGCACCTCCAGGTAGAGGACCCTCCAGACGGAGGCCCCTCCAAGCGGCGAAGGCTGCATCCCCTCTAGGCACACCTACTGCTAATGTACCAAAAAATAAAAAAAAATAATAGGGTTTCGATCCCCTATTTCCAAGAACCCCATCCTCTCCTCGTGGTTCTCGCTCCTGGTGATGAAGCATGTTCTCCCTCTCCAGGTGATGAAGAAACCAAGGGCGACAGTACCCTCGCGAGAAGCCCTCGCCAACTCTCAAGCTTCGACGCGAGTTGCAGGTGGCGAGCCTCCACTTTCACGAGGCCCAGGCAGCTGCGTCGATCATCTCCAGGCAGAAGTGGTTCTTCGAGAGAGGGTTCCCAATCGTGGGAACCCTAAATAGAAAAGGGAGCGACACTTCGGTTGGGGCCATTTTTTTAGAAGGGTTGTTGCTTTATTCGAGAGAGAAGAGAAATAAAAAGGGGTCCAAGTGGGTCGTATGTATAAAAAATGTGTGTTTTTTGGGGGGAAAAGATGCGCTTACAAAAAAACTTTACGCGGATTTTTTTTTCAAAAAAGGAAAAGCAGAAAACTTTTTTATGAACAATCTATTTGAGAAAAAATGGCTAAAAAAAATGGAAAAGCCGAGAAAATGATCATTTTTTTATGAACAATCTATTTGAGAAAAAAGGCTAAAATGGAAAAGCCAAGAAAATGATCATTTAATTTTTTTTTGACAAAGTCGAGAGAAAAAATGATTATAGGCTATGTGATGTTTTGTTTCCCCATCTTCATGTCTTCTCCCAACTTTGTCGATGCCAATGTATTCCGACAAGTATGAGAGAAATGGTGAGTATAGTGTAGAGTTCTACGGCATCGTACAACATCATCACTCTGACGAGTCACATTCCAGTTCAGAGTCAGAGTTCATATTCTCCAGTCCATATTCTCGTTCAGATTTCAGACTCTACGATTTTTCAGACTCGACGTTCAGATTCCGAGTCTTCAGGTTGATTCGCACATGTATGTGATCTTCAGTTTTGTAGTCCCCATCTTTTTTTGGTCAGAGATTTCATGTGATCCATAAGGACTCCAGAGTAGAGATCCCATTCCCTATACCATGTGGGCTAGGGTTTTCATGTGGCATCATAGGGACTCCAGAGTAGAGATCCCATTCTCTGAGCCAATATGGGAGATACCCAGTTCTCCGATGAGGAGACTTTTTCAGACTCCATTCTCCAACAACAGTGGACTCCGACGAAGATGTCTCCACGACTTTTTCAGTTCGACCCTTTCAGAGATGGAGCGGTTGTCCATATGATGTGGTAGGCCAGAGTTCTCCAGGTAGAGACTCTTTCCAATTGCAGTGACTCTTATAGACACAGTACATAACACATGCTCTCGGACGAGGAGATTCAGTTTGACTCAAACTCCATCCCATTTGTTCCTCCTCACCTGCACGACATGAGAAACAACGTCCTCGATAACAACCGATAGTTGTGCGCATTGAGTTGATATTGTATGTAGCGTCTTGTATTGTGAGTTTGAGATTTCTTTCTGTTTGTCCATGCTGAGCATTGCATGCTCCAGCTTGAGGGGGAGTATTAGAGTATACGTCACTTATTTGTATAGATGGGTAAATGGATCCATCCAGGATCCATTTACCATATCCATAGTTTAGTCTCACATCTACCAGTGGTAGGACTTGGAGTTCGTGGAGGATATATAAGAAGCCCCATACCTCCTGTAACAGATGAGAAAGTGCAATAAAACATACGACCCTTTGAGGCCTTCTCCCGTAGTTTCATCCCGCTCTTAGGGAGTAGGGTTCCACGTTAAATGCCACTTTCTTCATTGTTTTTTATCCTTTATTTCTGATACGCTTCTGTATTCAAGTTTTCTGACAGTTTGGGTGCTTGTGTAAGAGTCCAAGTATGCTATCATCTTGTTATGAATCAAAGTGTGCATTTTGAAAATCAATTTTCAACATGTTCTGGAATCATGGACATGGAATGTTTATTTTTTAACGTTGATTTATTTTCTCGAAGGTATCACTCAAATTAGTTTTCACTGAAAGTCGTTCATTTGATGAATGGTTGATTGCTATAAATTAATTCACTTATTTTCGGGCTCCTGAGATATTTTATCTTGACATATGTTACTTTTCCTATATATGATAACAATCTTACCTTCTTTTCGCCTCTTGTGTATTTGTAGCAACCATCCTCAGAAGACTATGCAACTGTATTTTTCTGTTTGGATATCTGGGGGGGTAAACCCCGTAGTTGACGTAACACCATAACCACACATTAAGTTGGCTATTAGTGGTAGTACTCATATTTTGCATGTATACCTCCTCACCATAGTCAGATTGAGTCAACCTGTCACATGTAGGAGAGAAATACATAATAGACTCAAAGAAAGTGACATTAGCACTGATAAAGTATTTCCGTTAAGTGGATCAAAACAACAGCACCCCTTTAGGGTAAGAGAGTAGACAACAAAGATACTTGACAGCTTTACGGGAGAGCTTGTCATGACCGGCCGTCAGATTGTGAACAAAGGCCACGAAGTCAAACACTCGAAGTGTAAAGGAGAACATGCCCTTCTCAGGAAATGCAATCGAGAATGGAACCTTTTCTCCTAAAATAGAAGATGGCATACGGTTCACCAAGTAGCAAGCTGTGAGAACCGCATCACTCTAGTAAGAGTGAGGGGCATGACTCTGAATCAAAAGAGTTCAGGTCACATCGAATAAATGACAATGTTTGCATTCTGCAACACCATTCTGTCAGGATGTGTATGCACACGAGATCTGTTGTACGATGTCAAAAGGCCTGAGGAACTCGAATAGTTGTAAAGTGCAGAACTTAGGCATTGTCAGATCGCAAATACTTAACAGTAGCAGAGAAAAAGTTCTTTATTTCATTAATAAAAAAATGACAGACCCAATCTCAGGCTTAGTTTTTAACAAAAAGATCCAAGAAAGTCAAGAATAGTCATCCACAACAACAAGATAAAAAACGGTGTCCCTAACTCCCTGGTGATCAGGAATATGAATCAGACCCTAAATATCTAAGTGAATAAGCTTAAATAACTGAGTACTGCTACGATTCTGATGACTAGGAAAAGAAGAGCGATGATGCTTCCCAAGCTGGCAAACCTCACACTAGAAGGAAGATCGAGTGGATATTTGTGGGAGCACATGACACAGCTTCTGCAGAGGAAGGTTGTCAAAACGAAGATGCCACAAGTACGGTGAGACTGGTCTAGTAGGAATAGTAGAGGCATCAGCATGAGGAGGCTGACCAATCTGTAGAGCCCCGCTGCTCATGGCCACATCCAATCACCATGCCCGTGCGTATGTCCTGAAACACAAGAGGAGAGGGGTAAAGAATGGCATGACAATGCAGATCTTTCGTGATCTGACTAATAGAAAGTAAGTTTATCTGAAAATAATCAGTAGCATATAAAACATTTTATGGACGCATGGATGGCGTCAAATGCACCTCCCCCCATCCTGTGATGGGTAAGTAAACTCCATTCGCAATGACGACTCATCTACCATGGGGTATATACCTGCAAGAACTGAACTGGACTCTGTCTCCACACAGATGGTTGGAAGCACCAGAGTCCATAATTCCACTCTATCATATATGTCCTACTACAACAAATAAAAGCATATGCTATACCTGAGGAGCTCAAAGAGGCTCTAGCAATGGCTGCAACATCTGAGGAACATGTAGTGGTGCCGACAACAGGAGTCATGATCTCCTGTACACGAGAGACAATATCATCAAGGAGTGGATCTGCCTGAGGAGTCGAAGTGTATGGAGGCTCAATATGCTCTATCACTCGAGCAGATGCGCGGTATCCATGCTTTTGATAGCATGTGTCCTCGGAGTGTTCTGGACGACGACAATAGGTGCATGGGACACGCTGACGTTCACCTCCTCTACCACGAGACCACACCCTCTGAATTGCGTAGAACCTCTATTGCCGTGAGATGCATCCATTACCGAGGAGGTATGTGTGGTGGCAGCGGGTTGGATAAGAAGCATGCTGAGGTGACTGTAAGCCTCCTCTATGGGAGGTATGGTCGCGCCTATAAGGAGATGTGCGTGTGCGGCCTCATACTCCGAATCCAGGGATGTCAAGAAAACTCCAACTATCGTGGAATTCCTATATGCCATCTGTTGATCCGTGGAAGTGGTGACATGCATGAAGCAATGAAGAGTAGAACGTATGCAGAGGCTGACAATTCTGCTTGACCATGTATATATCAAACTATAGTTGAAGAATATTGGACTCATTCTTCGCATGGGCATACGTGGCTACCAGAATATCCCACATCGCCTTGGCAATGGGCTGGGAACCGGGGCCTTGAAGGCATCAGACGAAGAGAAAGAATCACCCTTGTTCTCTGACATGATGAGAAAGAAGGTCAAAATGAACTGGGGAGAAAGACCGATCCGAGCGAGTTTACATGATCATATAGAGGATTGGTTGTACTTGTACGTGTAGACTCATAAAACCATCCTCGTCAATCATCGATCTGCGTTAGAGCTGAAAAATATAATTTAGAGGTCTGAAATCATGTTTTCCGGTCGAAACCAGACTGTTTCAGACTGCAGTTCGGTGTTAGAGAGGAAATAAATCAGCCATGGGAATCGTAAACGACGCCAGGAGTCACGAGGGGCGTGAGGGGTCGCGATGGACCACAGGGAGGCCACGGAGGCGTGCGGAGGCTGGCAGATGAGGGCTAGGGCACTGGTGGGGTACTCGAACTCCAGTCTAGGATTGTCGCTCTGATACCATGTTGGGAAAAAAACAATGACTTGCGTATTCATGAGGCCCTAGGGTTCTCTTATATAGAGAAGAGACCCGTTGGGCAAATTACAAAAAGAGAATGGAAAGAATAGAAAATACATAAGATAAGTAGTATCTCAACAGCTACTAATAGAATATGAAAAGGAAATAGTTTGTTTAAAGAACATGACATCCCCAAAACATAATACCATACCCAATTGAGTCATAACACACGTACTCCTTGTGAGGCTTGAAATACCCAAGAAAACACACTTGATTGCACTTGCAATTTATCCTCAGTATAAAAGTTATGGACAAAAGATAGTGCAATCAAAACTTCGTAAAGGCAACGAAAAAGGTTTCTCATGTCTAAAGAGTGGGAAGATGAGGTTACCCTGTCAAGGACAGATGAAGGTACCTGATTAATCTGGTACATGGCAGTAAGAATGGCATCTTACCATAAGATTATTGGGATCTCCATCTGAATAAGAATTGTGTAAGCTAAATCTATGAGATATATGGGTTTCCTTTCCACCACCCTATTTTATAGTGACCTGTACGAACAAGAAGTCTTATGTTGGGGACCCTAAGTAGCAAAGAAACTAGTCAAATCATGATGAACGGACTCAAACACATTGTCAGATATGAAATTTTTAATGCCCATAGAAATAGGATTTGTAAAATTAAAAGGAAAACTTGGAAATTTATAATGCTCATAGAAATAGAATTTTTAAAATTAAAAGAAAAACTTGGAAATTTTATCTCCAACCCTTCATCAAATACACCCAAGGTTCGAGATATCGATATTGATATCGTATCCATTCGCTCGGAAAAGGATATATTGGGGATATATCAACGATATCGATGGAAATTCAAAAATGATGCAAAAAGCGATTTTTCACGAATTAAGATCGTCATAGTTACTAAAACAATAAATAACATACAAATACACATTTATATGCAAGAATGAAGTGTATTTAGCACACCAATACACATTATATTGCACATATTGCCGGTTGTCAATGTTGACAGTTGACTGTTTGACTGTTGAGGTATTAGAAAGGAAATGACAAATATATAAGTCATTATGTAATTTAATACTAGGAGTAGCTAGATAAGTAGTGAAATTAAGCTTACATGAGTAATAACATTGATACACATAGATATCGGTGATATCGGCGATATCGATCGATCCAAGAAATTTTGCACTGAAATATATCATTTTTTAGCGGTATGGCTCGATATGGCGATATATCGCAGATATCTCATGAGATACCGGTCGATATCCGGGAAAAAGAAATATGTATATATACACATGGATATTGATACCTTCATCTCATTGATATCGATATATCGATGATATATTGTTGATATATCGCGCTATCGTAAACTCTAAATGTAGAAATATGAAATGCGGAAGCAAATTAGAGCAAGAACAAAACATAAATGAACACTTTGATTTTACGTGGAACCCTACTCCTGAAGGAGCGGGATGAAACCACGGGAGAACCGTCTCAAAGGGTTGTTTTTCTATTATGTTTTCTCAATGGATACATGGGATGTGGGGCTCTTTATATAGCCCCACCAATGCACCAAACTCCCACCATCACACGATGTGGAACTAAACACATGAGCCACCAAAGACATCCTTTAACACTCCCCCTCAAGCTGGAGCATGAAATGCTCAGCTTGGACGAACACAAAGAAAACACTCACTCATTGAATACAAGACACTATAGACAATATCAACTCAACGCATATATTGTCGGTTGTCAAGGACATTGCTTCTCATGCCATGCTGGTGAGCAGGAACTGGAGGCTGGAGTTTGAACTGGCTCGAACTGAAATGAGTCTCCCATCGCGGGAACTCTGGCCTGCAACATATCTTCTTCACTAAAGACTGCTTTATCTCTCTGAAGGAACGAACAACAAATGAAAGTCGTGGGAATATCCCTGCATAGTGGAGTTCACGGTCACTGGAACTTGTCGTGGGAATATTCATGTGTACTGGAGTTCATGGTCACTGGACTTGCCGTAGGAATATCCATACACATTGGAGTTCACGGTTTCATGTCACGGGAATATCCATACACAAGGAGTTCACGGTCAATAGAGAATGGAGCCAAAACATTGAGTCTCCCACTGGGAGAACTCTAAAACAATGGGTCACTCTAACATAGAAGGCCTCGAACATTGGTAGGATTTCAAACCATTATCTCACTCCCCCTTTCTCCCATACTTGTCAGAAATGGAATGATACTCGACCAAGTTGGGAGAACAAATGAAAAGTGATTAAACAAAACTTCAATTTTTTGTGCTCGTTTGTTTTTGTTTCTCCCATTTTTTCTTCGATAATTCTCTTTTTCTCGCACAGCTTCTTTTTATATGATCACCTTCTTTCTTTTTTCCTTTTCTTTTTTTGCAATCATTCATTATTTAAGCCTAAATTTGTACTGTACTGGATTTTTATTTCAGCCATTCATGATATTTTTTTGTTGGCTGTCCTATCTTCTTCCCTTTTCTTTGACTCTTTTCTTTAAATAGCAGCAGCTTATTCTTTTTTTTCTCTTAATCAAAAGTAACTCTCGGCTTCATTTCATTTTTTTATTCACTATTACAGCAACCATTCATTCCAAAAAATGTTTTTTGGTGCAGAAATCCAGGCTGGTTGGGCTGCAGCAACCTCGTCATTTTTTAGTGGGTTGTTCTCTTCTCCAATTTTCTTTTTATTTTCAGCCGCAGCCCAACTTTGGGCCCCATTTTTTTGTCTCTCTCTCTCTCTCTTTATATGTTGGAAGAATAGAATAGCGTGACACTATAGGGACCTTAGGACTTTATTATATAGGAGAAAAACCCTAGGTAAATTACATCAGAGACACGTGAAATAAATAGAAATAAGAAATGAATACAAAGAGATACAAACCTCAACACTCCTCGTCAAGCTGGAGCATATATGTCTATCATGCTTAGATTGGAACATCTCTGAAATGAACCTCAAGCAAGAGCTTTGGTGAATATATCAGCCATCTGATCTCCGGTAGAAACATGGGAGGTGGATATGAGAGCCTTCTGGATCATATCTCTAGTATAGTGGTGATCCACCTCTATATGCTTGGTTCGTTCATGGAATGCATGATTATTGGCAATAAAAAGAGTTGCTTGATTGTCGCACAGAAGCTGAATGGGAAGAGGTACCTCAACTGCAAGATCAGTCAAAACCGATCTAACCCACATCACCTCTATGCTCCCCTGAGCCATGGCTCTGTACTCAGATTCTGCACTAGATCTAGCAACCACTGTCTGCTTCTTACTTTTCCATGACACGAGTGAGCTCCCAACAAAAATAGCAAAGCCAGAAGTAGACTTCCTGTCTCTAGAGCATCCTGCATAATCTGCATCTGCACAAGCTGTCACCTCAAGAGATGTACCTATACTGAAGATAAGACCAATACTTGGTGAAGACTTCAAATATCTCATAATCGTATAGATAGTGTCCACATGAACCTTCCTGGGTTGCTCCATGAACCGGCTCACCTTGCTTACAACAAAAGATGTGTCTGGACTGGTGATAGTAGCATAGAGAAGCTTGCCAACAAGATCCCTATATCTCCTCTTATCTACTTCCTTAGTGTCTTCATCATATAATCTCATGCTCGGATGCTCGGATCCATAGGGGTAGTAGCAAGTTTGTACCCTATCATCTATGTCTCAAGTAGAAGATAAGTCACAAACTTCCTCTGAGTCATCACAAGACCATGCTGGTTCCTGGCAAACTCTAATCCAAGGAAGTAACAAAGACTACCAAGATCCTTAGTCACAAACTGCTGACCTAGGAACTCCTTGACAGCCTGAATGTCCTGCTCAACATCACCCGTGACAATAATATCATCAACATAAACCAGAATAGCAATTGTACCTCTCTGTGTCCTTTGGACAAACAACGAATGATCCGTGGTGGACCGCGCAAACCCCGGTTCTCTACCAACGTTGATAGCATATGGTACCAAGCTCTCGGACTCTGCTTCAGGCCGCCTTGTGGAGCCTACACACCTTCTGAGACTCCCCCTCAACAGCAAATCTTGGTGGCTACTGCATATATACCTTCTCATGTAGATCTCCATATAGAAACGCATTCTTCACATCAAGTTGGTAAAGAGGCAAGTCCCAAGACACAACAACTGATAGAAGAATGCGCAACGAATGTCTGGCCACCGGTAAAAAGGTATCCTGATAGTCCACCCCATAAGTCTGGATGAACCCTCGTGCTACAAGCCTTGCCTTGGAGAGATCCACAATGCCATCTGCCTGACGCCCGACGCTTCACTGTAAAGATCCATGTGCACCCTACAATAGAGGCACCTGGAGGAGCATAAACAACACTCCATGTACCACGAGACTGCAAAGCGACCATCTCCTCCTCCATGGCAAGACGCCAGCTACTATCCTGTACAACCTCCTGGTACGTGCATGGTATAGTGACAGTCAAGAGTCCCATGACAAACCTCATATACTCTTCTGAAAGATGATCCGAGGAAACATGAGCAGCTAGAGGATAAGTGGCACAGTTACGACGCGACTTCCTCAAGGCAATAGGTACATCAAGATCACCGGTCTCTCTAATCTCTATTATCACCTCCTCATGTCTAGTATCATGTAGTACAAGCATATCACCAGTGCCATCAGTAGAAATAATGTGTTCATTACATACCTGAGACGTGTTGGATGACAGGGAAGGTGCATGAGCAGAGGGGCAAGTAGAGGACTTGCGAATGTAGAAACGTGGTAGGAACTGTATGTACCAGGGTAGACGGAGGTGGAGGTGGTGGAGGAGGTGGTGGTGGAGATGACTATGACTCAACATAAGGTGGTGTTGGTGGAGATAATAAAGGTGGTGGAACAAAAACATCCTTACTAGAGTCGGAGTTAGACAACCTGTCACCAGTACGAGAAAAATACATAATAGACTAAAAAAATGTGACATCATCACTCACATAATATTTTCTCCCTGCAGGATCAACATATCTATACCTGTTGGAAAAAATAAGAGACTTGTTTATTCCATACGCCCTAGGCTCTCTTATATAGAAGAGTAGCCTATGGGTAAATTACATCAAGAGTCCAGAAGAAAATAAAAATATGAAACGGTACAAAATAACATAGCGTATATCTCTACACTCCCCCTCAAGATGGAGCATAGATGTCGATCATGCTCAGCTTGGACGAGCACCTCTGGAATGGCCCTCTAAGTAACGCCTTGGTAAAGATATCTGCAGTTTGGTCCCCTGAGCTAACATGAGATGTAGAAATAAACCCCTTCTAGATCATATCTCGTATAAAGTGACAACCAACCTCAATGTGCTTGGTTCGTTCATGAAATGCTGGATTATTTGCAATAAATATAGCAGCTTGATTGCCGCATTCCAGAGCCATAGGAAGTGGGACTTCTATATATAGATCTGTAAGAACAACTTTCACCCGCATCATTTCTGTATTGACCTGGGCCATAGCCCTATATTCAGACTCAGCACTGGATCTGGCTACAACAGTTTGCTTCTTGCTTCTCCACGAGACGAGAGAGTTTCCAACATACACAACAAATCCAGTGGTGGACTCCTATCCTTGGGGCATCCTGCGTAATCTGCATCTGCACATGATGAAATAGCAATCTCCTTGTCTTTCTTGAACAACAGACCTGCACCTGGAGATGATTTAAGATACCTGAGTATCATATGTATAGCATCCATACCATATGTACCTGATGTGATTGCTCCATGAACTGGCTCACCCAACTAACAACAAAAGAGATATCGGGTCTGGTAATAGTAACATAAAGAAGTTTGCCCACCAGTTCTCTGTATCTTCTCCTATCCACCTCATCAGTGCCGTCGTCATATAATTTCATTCTCGGATCCATGGGTGTAGTGGCCGGTCGACATCCAAGCATTCTTGTTTCACTCAACAGGTCAGTGACATATTTCCTCTGGGTCATTACCAGTCCATGAGGATTTCTGGCGAACTCCAATCCCAAAAAATATCTAAGGACTCCAAGATCCTTGGTGACAAATTCACGACCCAACATTTCTTTCACCCTCTGAATTCCTTGTCCATCATCACATGTAATCAAGATATCATTTACATACACCATAATTGCAATAATACCTCTGGATGTCTTCTGTATGAACAGGGAAGCATTGGAACATTTGTACCACTGTTTTCCAAACAAGTCTGAGAGCTTCTGGAACCAAGCTCTGGGGCTCTGCTTAAGGTCATAGATGGCCTTATGAAGTCTACACACCTTAGAACACTCCCCCTCAACAGTAAAACCAGGTGGTTGTTGCATGTAGACTTCCTTCTGCAAGTCACCATATAAAAATGCATTCTTAACATCTAATTGGAATAGTGGCCAATCACGAGTAACCACAACAGAAAGAAGGATCCGTAGGGTGGAATGGCGAGCAACCGGCGAGAATGTATCAAGATAATCCACCCCATAAGTTTGTGTAAATCCACGAGCAACCAGGCGTGCCTTGTATCTGTCAATGCTGCCATCTGCATTCTGCTTAACTGTGAATACCCACTTGCAGCTCACTGTAGAAACATCGGTAGGTGCAGGGACAAGGCTCCAGGTACCTCTCGACTGAAGAGCAACCATCTCTTCTTCCATGGCTAAATGCCACCTATTGTCCTTCAATGCATCTTGGTAATTCCGTGGAATATCCACCGCCGATAGTGCAATGACAAAGCTCCTGAATTCCCCAGATAAACGATCAAAAGAAACGGTGGATGCTATAGGATATGACGCGCAGCTGCGCTTCTGTTTCCAAAGTGCAATAGGAAGATCCAAATCACATGTATCCTCATCTGGCCTCTGTAACACATCCTGCTCAGGTAAATCGTTAGATCCATCAATATTGATTATATTATCAGAACATACCTCAGGCGAGCTAGATGATGAGAGGTGACCATGAGCAGAAGCAGACCGACGGGTATAGTGGAGAGGCAATGGGGGAACATGAACTGTAACAGTTTGTGTAGGAGATGTAGGTAGTGGTGGAGGTGATGATGGTGGCGGCATATATATGGCTTCATCAATGCCCGAGGATACCAACTGATCACATGTAGAAGAGAAGTACATAACATACTCGAAAAAGGTAACATCATCACTAACAAAATATTTCCCGCGCAATGGATCATAACACCTGTACCCCTTTTGTGTTCTGGAGTACTCGACGAAAACACACTTGACAGCCCTAGGAGAGAGCTTGTCAATACCTGGAGACAACTGGTGGACAAAGGCCACCGGGCCAAACACACGAGAAGTGAGGGAGAACAATTCTTTTTCAGGAAAAACAAGGGAGAAAGGAATCTTCTCACCTAAAACAGACGACGGCATGCGATTAATGAGATAACATGCCGTTAGGACAGCATCGCCCCAGAAAGAATGAGGAGCATGACTCAGTATGAGAAGCGACATGATGACATCAAGTAAATGACGATGTTTCCTTTTTGCAACTCCATTTTGTTGGGAAGTATAAGCACAGGATGTTTGGTGGACAATCCCTTGTATTAAAAAATAATTGGAGAGAGTATAGGTACAAAATTCCAAGGTATTATCACTTGTCACAATCTTTACAGATGCAGAAAAAACATTACGAACTTCATTGATGAAATTTATGATAATATTCCCAGCTTCAGATTTAACTTTAACAAAAGACCCAAGACATACGAGAAAAATCATGCACAATAACCATATAAAATCTGTGTCCCTGATATAAAATCTGTGTCCCTGATGATCAGGAACACGACTAGGACCCCAGATATCGACATGAAATAACTCAAACTTGGAGCTACTACTCCGACTCTGACGACTGGGAAAGGTAGACCGATGATGCTTTCCCAACTGACAAGCCTCACATTGGATGGACGTGTGACGTGAAACCTGGGGTAAAACACGACATAACTTCTGAAGCGGTAGATGTTCAAAGCGCAAGTGCCACAGGAAAGGAGAGACAGATCCAGCAGGAAGATAGGAGACTCCGGCATATGGGGTCCGACTGAGACGATAGAGGCCACCCTGCTCATAGCCACGCCCAATCACGTTGCCCGTAAGGATGTCCTGAAAATGAGAGACGATGGATCAAAAATTGCTCGACGATGTAAATCCTTTGTAAGTTGGCTAATGGACAACAAATTCATAGAAAAATCAGGTGCATGCAGCACGTTCTTGAGGTGCATAGAGGGTGTCAAGCTAATCTCCCCCTGACCAGTAATCGGGGAGTGCGTCCCATTAGCAATAACCACAGTACGACCTGGAGGAACCTGTCGGTAGGCTGTAAGTAGACCTTGATCACCACACAGATGATGTGTGGGACCAGAATCCATAATCCACTCTAAAGTATCAGATCCACTACTACTAGTGAATGTATAAGTGCTACCTGAGGTACTGGTGGATGCAGAAGCAGCAACGTCGAAATGACTCTCAGAGGCAAGTGTTGATGCAACAGGACCGGATGGAGGAGTAATGCCCCTCAGACGAACTACAAGATCATCAAAGCGCTGATCCAAAGATGAAGCAGAAGGAGGTTCAATTTGTTCAGCTACTCGTGCAGAGGAAGGAAATCCATGTTTGGAATAGCATGTGTCTTCGGTATGCTCAGAACGGTGACAAAAAGTGCATGATGGCCGAACACGACCTCCTCTGCCCCGAGGTCCACAGCCACGAAACTGATGATGACCACCACGACCTCGATTCGCTGCCATAGCCGAGGCGGTCTGATTTGCAATAGATGAAGGAACAGTAATACGACTCAGTCTGTGAAAGGCTTCCTCTATCGGAGGAATGGTGGAATCTGCCAAGATCTGGGAACGTGCTACCTCGTATTCTGAATCAAGGGCTACCAGAAATATACCAACCATAGTTGCATTCCGGTAGGTCTTCTGTTGCTCAGGAGTGGATGTGAGAGGCATGAAGCTATAAAGCTTTTCAAACATTCCACGTAAAGACATGTATAATGTGTAGAGGTCGTCCATTCTGCTTGATTGTAAAGATGTCATGCTGGAGTTGCAGAATCTTTGTCTCATTCTTGGCATGTGAATAGGTGGCGGCCAGAATATCCCACATTGCTTTTGCAGTAGGCTGATGGAGAATATCATTGGCAATCTCAATTGCTAATGTTCCCGATAGCCAAACCTTGGCATATGCATCATCGGCCTCCCATGAGGCGTTGACCCCAGTCTTCTCAGCAGGCTCTTCCTCAGTAAGAATGTGCTTTTTACTGGTCGACTTCATTATATTGATGAACTGCATTGCCCACAGTTCGTAGTTTGACTCATCCATCTTCACAATAGGCGCAGGACCTCTGAAGGTACCTGTAGATAAGATATCTGCCTTGCTTTCTGACATGATGATAATGGAAGACTGGGGTTGTAGACTGAAGATGTGATTGTCTACACTGACATTCACAGGTTCGGTTGCATGTGTAGACTCAAGCAACCAAACCCATCAACGTGGGGACGCGGACGAAGGTCTCCTTGTTGACGGAGATACTCTAGGGTTGGTCGAACCCTAGAGAGAGGCGGTGTATACTAGGCAATATGCGGTCAAATCACGGCGCACGTGGTGCAGATGTGCGTGCGGAGAGATGGAGGAGCGTCGGGGATCACGCGGGAGACTTGGCACGTGGAGCCAGGAGACGGGAGAGACGCTCGCAGGAGACCGAGGGCCTGGCAACGCGCGGAGGAGCACGCGAGATCCTGGCGGCGCGCAGAAGGGTGCGGAGGAGCACGCAGGGCCTGACGGCGCGCGAAGAAGTGCGCAAGGCCTGGCGGTGCATGGGAGGACACGCGGGGCCTGGCAGCGTGCGGGAGAGCGCGCAAGGCCTGGTCGCGTGCGGGGGGCTCGGAGGTGGGGCTAGGGTTAGGGTTTGGTTCGAGAACTCCGGTCTAGGACCGTCGCTCTGATACCATGTTGGGAAAAATAAGAGACTTGTTTATTCCATACGCCCTAGGCTCTCTTATATAGGAGAGCAGCCTATGGGTAAATTACATCAAGAGTCTAGAAGAAAATAAAAATATGAAACGGTAAAAATAACATAACATGTATCTCTACAATACCCTTTTGGGTACGAGAATAGCCAAGGAACACATTGTTGAGATATTTGTATCTCATTAGAGTTTTTTCTTATTATTGAGTTTCTTTGTAGCTACTCTGTAATTTACCCAAGGTCTTTCTCCTATATAAGAGAGCCCTGGGTCCCTATGAATACACCTCAGTCTTTTTCTCCACGTGGTATCAGAGCAACGATCCTGAACCGGAGCCTGATCAAATTTTCTCGTCCCCACCTTCCAGCCATAGCCTCATCCACGAAAGAAAACTTTAGGGTTTTCTCGTGCGCCGCCAGCCCTCTTCCAGGGTTCCTAATCTGCCAAGGCAGCACCATCAAGGGGTCGCCACGGGGCCCTGTTAGGGGTCCTACGTCCCTGCCGTAGCTGGAGAAAGCGGTTAGAGGCCTCGCCTGGATCTCCTTCGTCGCCTGGGAGACTCGATAGGAGCCGCCAACGGTCCAAGGGCTTTGCCAGCGGCCCTAGTGCTCCGCCAACGGCCCCCCAAGGGCTCCGCCAACAGCTCTGTCGTCCACTAAGGTCCCTGCCAGCGGACCTAGGGCTCCGTCAAAGGCTCCAGCGGCTCTGCCAGTGGCCCCCTCGACCGCTAAGGGTCCGGTTCAAGATCTCAGCAAGTTTGTAAGGTTTTTTTACAAGCTCCACGTTCTCAGATTTATTGAACGCGTTGTTAGACCCAAGCACACATTCATGGTTGATGAAGAAGGTTATGTGAGTCTACATATACAACCAATCCTCCAAATAATAGTGTAGACTCATTGCTATTGATACATTTCCCATTCTTTGTCTTGTTCAGACTTCAGAGTGGTATCTTGCCTCATGGTCGAAAACAAGGGTGATGTGTTTTCTACATGTCCTTTCAAAGGACCGATCCCTATTGTCAAGATGGATGTGACCAACTATGATTTGTGGTCGATGCAATTTCTCACCCTTCTGCAGAGCATAAATAAGGAGCATATTCTGACTGATCCAAAACCTAAGGACAAGACTGGGACAAACGCATTTTGGAAGCATCATCGATCTTTTCTGAGTCGTCAACGTCATTATAATACTTATTTATTTGA
Organism: Ottelia alismoides; assembly: GCA_037367405.1. Classification (NCBI taxonomy): domain Eukaryota; kingdom Viridiplantae; phylum Streptophyta; class Magnoliopsida; order Alismatales; family Hydrocharitaceae; genus Ottelia; species Ottelia alismoides. The sequence continues at coordinate 136,774 of JAZKJV010002032.1, forward strand.
GTTATTACATTTTGATATTTGGAGACCCAGTCGTGTTCCTGATCATCAAGGACATAGACTCTATTTGGTTGCCGTGGATGATTTTTCTAGATTACCTTGGGTATTTTTATAAAAGAATAAATCTAAAGCCAGTTCTATCATCAAATATTTTCTCATTGAAATCAAAAATATTTTTTTTGCTCATGTGAAGTTCATTTGGTCTGACAATGCTTTGGAATTCTCTATTCTACATTTATCTGAGTTTCTCAGGTCTGCTGGTATTATGGATGAAAACGGATCGGATATGCCTATTTTCATATCCATATTTGCTTCATCTCTATCGAATATGAATACGGATATGGATATGATTTAGATATGCATTAAGGAAACCATATCCTTATGGATACGAATCTGAATCGGATATTATCGAATCCGAATACGGATCGAATAACAGAGCTAATCCAAATATGAATCGAGAAAAGAATGAAACCAAATATGGATCCAATAAAAATGGAATCCGAATACGGATCGAACAAAGACTACATACGAATACAAATTGAATTTTTATCAAAGTTCATAATGATTTTAAAAAATGATCATGAAAAATAAGTTGCATCATGATAAAAGGGAGCACAGGGTGACTTTTGTTCTTACACATCCCCAAACAAACAGAAGTTTATTAACTTGTGTTCTTGCACATCCCCAAACAAAGAGAAGTTTATTAACTTTTGTTCTTGCACATCCCCAAACAAACGGAAGTTTATTAATATCATTAATATATTGTATTTTATAATGTACAATACTAATATAATAACACGGAGTAAGTGGCTTATATTATATTAACTAATATATAAAATAATATTAAATATTGTGTTCGGATATTCGGATCCGGATATGGATATTCAATCGTTATCATATCTGTATCCGTATCCGGAAAATTTTTACAACCCATATCCATATTCGATCCGTATTCGATTAATATTCGAATACAGATATTCATATCCGGTAATTTTTCGAATACGGTAAGCGGATATTCGGATATATCCGTATTCGTTTTCATCCCTAGTCGGTATCATTCACGAAACATCTTGTGTATACACCTCACAGCAGAATGGTATTGTTGAACGCTAACATCGTCACCTTCTTGATATCACCAGGACCCTTTTGATTCAGAGCCAGGCTCGTCATTCGTTCTGGGGGGATGCGATCCACACTGCTTGCTACTTGGTGAATCACATGTGCTCAATAATTCTTGGTGAAAAGGTTCCCTTCTCGATTGCGTTTCCCGGGAAGGATTTTTTCGCACTTACCCCCAGAGTATTTGGTTCTGTGACCTTTGTCCACAATTTTACTCTTGGTCGTGACAAGCTCTCTCCAAGAGCCATCAAATGTGTTTTTATTGGTTACTCCCGTACCCAAAAGGGGTATAGATGCTTTGATCCTATAAGGAGGAAGTACTATGTGAGTGCTGATGTCACATTCCTTGAGTCTGTCACGTATTTTTCTCCTACGGGCGATTGGTTGTCTAACTCAAAGTCTGGCAAAGAGGTTTTTGTTCCATCGCCACTAGTTGCTCAAGCTGACCCTCAATCAGCCCCTCCTTCACCAACTCCACCTTTACCACCTCCACCTTCACCACCTCCATCCCCATCATCTACACAGATTCAGTTGTTGCCATGTGTTTACACTCGCAGGCCTCCTACTCTTCATGTTGCTCATGCGCCTTCCCCGTCATCCAGCATGCCTCAGGTATGTATTGAAAATATTGTTTCTACTAATGGTACTGGTGACATGGATGTACCACAGGACTCTATTCAGGGGGAGAAGCCATCATCTTCGGAGAACAAGGGGGATGATGATCTTAATATCCCTATTACACTACGAAAGCCACGTCGCATGTGTGCTACCTATCCTTTAGTTGCTCATGTTTCCCTATATCATCTCTCAGAGGCGTACAAGAGGTTTGTTATGGGACTCTTGGCTGTTACCATCCCATGAACATACCGGGAGGCTATACATGACAGTAGATGGCGCCTAGCCATGGAAGAAGAGATGGCAGCTCTTCAGTCTCGTGGTACTTGGATCCTTATTTCTGCTCCCCCAAGCACCTCAGGTAGGGTGCAAATAGATTTTTACAATCAAACAATGGGCTGATGGCAGCGTGGATCGCTACAAGGCACGGCTTGTAGCACGAGGTTTCACCCAGACATATGGGATGGACTACCTGGATACCTTCTCGCCGGTAGCTCGACCTTCTACTCTACGTATTCTTCTATCTGTTGCAGTATCTAAGGGATGGCCGCTTTATCAGCTTGATGTGAAGAATGTGTTTCTTTAGGGAGACCTTCAGGAGGAGGTCTACATGCAACAACCACCAGGTTTTACTGTTGAAGGGGAGTCTCAGAAGGTTTGCATGCTTCATAAGGTGATTTATAGCCTAAAACAAAGTCTGAGGGCCTGGTTTCAGAAGCTATCAGAATTGATAGAGCAGCATGGCTTTATGGAAGGCCCTAAATGTCGGTTTCGATCACTATTTCGGTGACCAACTGAAACGGAATTTCGGTCGAATTTCGATCGAAATTTCAGCCATTTTGGTCATTTTTTGTACTAGGGCCCCATATTTCGGTCATTTCGGTCGAATTTCGATTTCGATTGGATATCGATATTCAACAAAAATTTTACTGAATTTAGCTGAAATTTGAGGCCATGGCTTTATGAGGTCTATTGCCGACCATTCACTTTTCGTCCAGAAGACACAGAGAGGTACCGTTGTCGTTCTGGTGTATGTTGATGATATAATAGTCACTGGTAATGATGAGCAGGGCATCCGGTATGTTAAAGAATCCTTAAGTCAACAATTTCTGAGTAAGGATCTTGGCAGCCTATGTTACTTCCTCGGATTAGAGTTCGCCATGAACCAGCGAGGTCTTGTGATGACCCAGAGGAAGTTTGTGACAAATTTACTATTAGAGACAGACATGAGTGAGTGAAAACCTGCTACCATTCCTATGGATCCAGGGATGAGATTATATGATAACACCAGTGAGGAGGTAGACAAAAGACGGTACAGGGAGCTGGTTGGGAAGCTCCTGTATGTTACGATCACCAGACCAGACATATCCTTTGTTGCAAGCAAAGTGAGTCAATTCATGGAGCAACCCAGGCAGGAACACATGAATGTTGTTCACATGATTCTTAGATATGTAAAGACTTCACCAGGTAATGGCCTCATATTCAGCAAGGGTACAACCCTGGAGGTGACCGCGTGTGCAGATGCAGATTAGGCCGGTTGTCCTACAGATAGGAAGTGTACATCGGGCTTTGCAGTGTTTAGTAGGAGTTCTCTTGTATCTTGGAAGAGTAAGAAGCAGATTGTGGTTGCCAGATCCAGCGCAGAGTCTGAATACAGAGCCATGGCTCAAGGATGCACAGAGATGATGTGGGTAAGGTCTGTTTTGACAGATATTACCATAGAAGTACCTCTTTGCATGCAGCTTCTACGTGATAATCAAGCAACTCTATTTATAGCCAATAATCATGCATTTCATGAGCGTACCAAGCATATAGAGGTGGATTGACACTATACCAGAGATATGACCAGAAGGGATTCATTACCACTACTCATGTCTCGACTGGAGATCAGACTACGGATATTTTCACCAAAGCTCTCACCCGAGGTCCATTCCAGAAATGTTTTTTTAAGAAACCCAATCCAGAAATGTTTTTTTTTAGAAACCCATTCCAGAAATGGTGTTCCAAGCTGAGCATGATAGATATATATGCTCCAGCTTGAGGGGGAGTGTTGAGATATCTCATTAGACTCTTTTCTTATTATTGAGTTTCTTTCTAGCTACTCTGTAATTTACCCAGGGCATTTCCCCTATATAAGAGAGCCATGGGGTCCCTATGAATACATCTCGGTCTCTTTTCTCCCCACATTTGACAGCTCATGGAGAGAGCTTGTCACGACCAGGAGTAAAATTGTGGACAAAGGCCACAGATCCAGAAAACCCTGGGAGTAAGGGAGAATAGGTAATTCTCTGGAAACACAATCAAGAAAGGAACCTTCTCTCCAAAGATCGTAGAAAGCATGTGGTTCACTGAGTAACAAGCAGTGAGAACTGCATTACCCCAGAAAGAATGAGGAGCTCGACTCTGAATCAAAAGAGTCACCGTGACATCAAGAACTGCTGTGAAGTGATGCAGCGTGGAACATAAATATAGGGCCGCATTTTTATTTAATTTTATTTACGTTTATTTCAGTCGTCGAATTTTTTTATTTAATTTTATTTAAGTTTATTTGAGTCGTCGAATTTTTATTTAAATAAAATAGAGATCGCATGTGATCTCAATTAGTTGGAAATTTGAATTTCAAATTAGTCGGTTAGTCGGTTAGAGTCAATTTAGGATAATTAGTTGTTTTTCTATTTTTGTAATCTCATCCCTCCTATATAAAGGGATGATAGACTACTTATGTAATCAGTTCATTGATTTATAAAATTGAGATTTATTCTCAGTCTCCTCTCCTTCTCTCCCCCCCACGTGATCTACACGTTTCTCCTCTCCATCCCCTCGTGTTCCCGACAAGTTCTCTTCTCAACCCCTCTATTTCTCTACCACCAAAAAAATCCACCGTTCAAATAGATTTTTATCGCCGCGCAAAATTCTATTTGCATCATGAACTGTAAGCACAAGAAGTCTGATGAACAATACCAAGAGATCTGAGAAAGTCAGACATATGTAATGTGGAAAATTCCAAAGCATTGTCAGTGCGAATAAACTTCACATTAGCAGAAAAAATATTCTTAATTTCAATAAAAGACAGGACCAGCTTCGGACTTATTCTTTAACAGAAAACCCAAGATAATCTAGAAAAAGCATCCACAGCAACCATATAGAATCGATGACCCTGATGATCAGGAACACGACTAGGACCCCAGATGTGAAAATGAAACAACTCAAATGACTGACTACTGTGACGATTCCGGCAACTCGGAAAAGAAGACCGATGGTGCTTCCCAAGCTGACATGCCTCACACTCCAAGGTGGTGCAAGTAGAGATTTGAGGGAGAACATGACACAGCTTCTGCAGAGGAAGGTGTCCAAAGCGAAGATGCCACATGTAAGGAGAAATTGATCCAGAAGGAATGGTAGTAGCACCAGTACACAGAGGCTGGAGTAGTCTGTAAAGTCCTCTCTGCTCAAGACCACATCCAATCACCATGTCCGTGAGTATGTCCTGAAACACAAGAGAAGATGGATCAAATATGGTACGACAATGTAAATCTTTTGTAATCTGGCCAATAGAAAAAAGATTCATCTGAAATGCAGGAGCATGTAAGACATTCTGCATGCGCATCAAGGGAGCTAGGACAATCTCTCCCTGACCAATAATGGGTAGATGGACCCCATTTGCAATCACCATTGATCTACCAGGATGGATAGACCTGTAAGAAGTAAACTGAGCTCGATCGTCATACATATGATGAGATGCTCCGGAGTCCATGATCCAATTACTCAAAATTGAACTGCTACAACTGGTATGTGCATAAGCAATATCCGACGAACTCGTAGAAGCTCTGGCAGCAGCGGCATCTGAAGATCCTGCAGCTGGAGTAGTCGGTATAGTCATCATCCCTCTCAATCCAGAGACAATATCGTCAAGCTTCGCATCATGAGAAGGAGCCGGAGTAGGCTCTGTCTGCTTAGCTACACGGGCAGACGCAGGATACCCATACTTCAGATAGCATGTCTCCTCCGAATGACATGGACAGTGGCAATGAGAACATGGGCCATGTTGACGTTCTCCTCCTCGACCACAGGATCCTCGCCTGCGAAACTGTGAAGTACCCCCTCTGTTGTGAGAAGTTGCCATTGCAGAGGGAGTTTGGGCCATGGTAGTAGATGAAGTAGTGATTCTGCTCAGCCTCTTGTAGATCTCCTCCACTGGAGGTACCATCTCTCCAGTAAGAAGTTGAGTACGTAATGCATTCATACTCAGAGTTAAGAGATGACAGAAAGATTCATGTCATAGTGGCATTAGGGTATGCCTGTTGTTGCAGTGTTGTAGTAATGGGCATAAAGCTATGGAGACACTCAAACATGCCTCGAAGATGCGAAAAGTGAGCATGAAGAGGCTGACCATTCTGCTTGGTCGAAAATATGTCATAATGCAACTGTAGAATCATGCTCTCATTCTTGGCTTGCCCATATGTGTCTGCTAAGATGTCCTGCATAGCCTTGGTTGTGGGTTGATTGACGATGTCGTTGGCAATCTCCGTGGTGAGAGTCCCAGAGAGCCAAATCTGTGCATAGGCATCATCTTGCTTCCAAGAAGCATTAACTACAGTCTTGTCCGTCAGCTCAAAATCCGTCAAAATATGCTCCTTGTTATGGCACTGCATAAGGGTGTGAAATTGCATGGACTACAACTCGTAGTTGGTCCCATCCATCTTTACGATGGGAGTCGAACCCTTGAAGGCACCAGACTACGAAAATATGCCACCCTTGTTCTCTGATATGATAAAAAGAATGTCGAAAAAGCGAAACAAACTGGGGAGTAGACTACTCTGAGCGAGTATACACAATCATATGGAGGAGTGGTTGTACGTGTAGACTTATACAACCATCCTCTTCGATCCTTGTTGTAGTTCTATGGTCAGAAAGCGTGATTTATGTGACTGAAATCATGATCCCCGATCAAAATCAGACCATATTCGGCTGCAATAGTGGCTGAACCGCAGCCTGATGAAGGTGGAGTAGCCCACAAATGATTGGGCAACAGCCGGCGGGATGTGGGGCGGCAGCAGGTGGTGGCCTGCGATAGCGAGCGATGGCCTGCAACAGCGAGCGGGAGGGCCGGAGCGGCGACAGGCGGGGGGGGGGGGGGGGGGGAGTAGAGTTAGGGTTTTGGTGAGATACGGGAACCCCAGTCTAGGATCGTTGCTCTGATACCATGTTGGAAGAATAGAATAGCATGACATTATAAAAACCCTAGGGCTCTCTTATATAGGAGAAAAACCCTGGGTAAATTACATCAAAGACACATGAAAGAAATAGAAATAAGAAATGAATACAAAGAGATGCAAATATCTCAACAATATAAAGATTACAATAGTGGGCAACAGTGGCCCATTGGGCCTAATCATAAAACCATATAAAAGGAATCTAGAAGCCCATCAAAGGAGAAGTTATCAAGCCTACTCTTCTATTCATGTACGAGAGAACCCATCAAAAGGGGACTAGGGTTCGAAAAGCCCATCATGCTTTTTCTGTAATCAACTTCTCGCGCCGCCGGTGCTACTGCTGCTATGGTATTGCCATCTAAAGGAGGTACTCGAAGGCTCGGGAGCGTCCGTCTGGATGCATGCAGCTGTGGTGATGGATGTGTTGCGCCATGGAGAAGGTGACACGCCATGGCTTGGAGGGAGGTGGGTGATGCTGTGCATGCGGGCCTGGATGTCGCTGGTGGGTCGAGGTTTTACTGGGAGCCTTCGCACGATATCTTCAAGAAGGTGCGACCAAGGGAGAGAACCATGAGGAGGATCTGATCATGAGCATCGCAACCACTATTGGTTGTTCTTCGCCGAGAATGGAAATAATAAACTCTTCATTATGTAGCTGCCGCGACTGGTGGCTTGGAGAAGCGAATGCCTACAGAGGCCCCTGCGTTTGCGGAGGGGCTTGTCCACCTCAAGGAACGCATGACGATAAGTCCTGGACGAGGCACATAAATCATGTAATTCTTCAGATGCGGGAGCTAAATCTGGATTTGTGTGCATAAGAACACAAGATGCTTCAGGGTTTCATGCGGAAACAGAACAACAATCTTGACTAACAAGTGAACAATAATCTTCATAAAAAAATTAAAATCCAAAACCTCTGATACCATGTAGAAGTATGAATGCGGAAGCGAATTAGAGCAAGAACAGAACATAAATGAACACTTTGATTTTAAGTGGAACCCTACTCCCGAAGGAGCGGGATGAAACCACGGGAGAACCGTCTCAAAGGGTTTATGTTCTATTATGTTTTCTCAATGGATACATGGGGTGTGGGGCTCTTTATATAGCCCCACCAAAGCACTAAACTCCCACCATCACACGATGTGGGACTAAACACATGAGCCACCAAAGACATCCTTAAACACTGAATACACCCAAGAGGATTGGCTATATTCATCAACAAAAAATCAAAATACTTATGACAATCCATACTATGAACCGGACAAGTCCCCAATAACCACAACGGATTAAAGTAAAAGAAGTAGAACAATCATGTTCAATCTTTTGAGGAAACGATGTTCACTTATGTTTTTCAAACTGATGAGCCTCGCAATCAATTAGGTTTAGCAAGTCAGTTTAGGAAACATATGAGATAGAGAGCTGACATACGCTAAGCAAGATGCAAGTGCCACAAGAACGAGTTGACAGAGATCGAAGTAGCTCCAATAAAATAGGAATATGTAAGAATACTAAGATAATACATGCCATTCTTCTCACGGCCCCATCAAAATTGTGCATTATTTGATTATTCCGAAGATAGTAAAAATACTCATAAAAAATCTCTACCAAATGAGCTCAGAATATGAACATAATCGATACACATATGATAAGCTCAAAGCCTCAAAGAAAAGTCAGGTACATAAAAAAACTCCAAAAGCTTAAGTCTTGGTGAAAATTCATACTATGAACAGAGGTAATAGATGGAAGAGCACCATTATCTAATAAAATTCATGTTACATGTGCACAAGGAAATGTGAAAACATAATTGGCTAAGGTACATTAGGAGGTGACCGAATTGCATAGTCAGGAGCAATAGTAACTGTTAGAGTATTTGGTTGTGCGCTCTTTATGTTGTAACAGGGTAAATGGATCCTGGAGAAGATCCATTTACCCCCATCCAGTGTTTAGTCCCACATCGCCTGTGGGTGGGACTTGGAGGCTCTGGGAAGGCTATATAAGGAGCCCCGGACCTCCTGTACTCATTGAGAAAAAGGAATGAAGTATCCGCCCCTTTGAGGGCTTCTTACGTGGTTTTATCCCGCTCCTCACGGAGTAGGGTTCCACGTAAAATCCCGCGTTCTTTCTTGTTCTTTATCTTTTCCATGTTTACGCTTCCGCTTCCGATTTTCTAACATGGTATCAGAGCGGGTTGTTCTTGGTTGATTTTTGAAGTTTTATTCTTGAAGTTTTGTTTTTAAAAGATCGGTCAAGATCGTTGATCTTAGAGATTCGTTCACTTTATTTTTTGAAGATTATTCTGCATTCAAGTTCGGGAGATCTGCATTTTTTCCAGAAATTAAAGGGTTTGGAACCCTAATTTCATGTGAAGCCGCACATTGGGTTCTCTAGCAGCCGCGCAAAGATCAGATACAGATCCTGGCATCCTGGCCCTGGCGATGGTCCAGGAGACTGCGTAGGCTCCAGGCGGAGCGGGATCCCCCATCGTGCGCCAGTCCCAGAATGTGCAAATGAATGGGGGGAATCCCCATCGCCTTCGAGCCTCCATGCGGAGGCAGTGACTCCAGGTCACGCGAGCATGCCGCACCAGGCGACACCAGCCCTTCACGCGCGTCCTCCAGCCCATGCGCGACCCCGCATCACCAGTCCATTCTCCATGACGTGCGGCGACGCACGATTCTCTGAGGCGGCGCAGTTGCGCACTCGTGGTGCTCCAGGCCGGCGATCCTCCTTCGCGCGCGACTCCCACTTCTCCTCCAGCGCGCGAGAACGCGCGACGCCCTTCTCCGCTCCTCCGATGTCGTTCAGGCGGCGCCGCATCTCCATAGGCGGCAGGGCGATGCCGCCCCTTTCCAGGCGATGGAGGCTTCGGTGCCTCTCTCCCTCTCTTGGAGCCAGATCGCCCAGCGCAGCCAGCGCCTCTTGGTGCGCACCCCAAGGCGGCGCCATCCTCCAACAGGGGCCCTCTCTCTCACGCGCGTGGACCCGCTTCTTCCTTGTTGTGCTCCATCCAGCTGCCCTACCCAACAGGCGCATCTCCTCCAGTATGCAGCATCCCAACCGCTGCGGCGGCGGCGCGAGTCCAAGCGATGGCAACCCCGCGCGATATGCTCCAGGCCACTAGCGGTGCTCCTCTAGGGTATCGCAACCCAGGCGCGAGGCGGCGCCGCTCCACGCACAGGCGTCTCATTCCAGGCGCGAGGCGGCAACGCGCCCTTCTTCCTCCCCGTTGCGGCGGCCCCTGCGGGGGGCGTTGGCAATAAGAATGGGTTCCCGGATGGGAACCCTAAATGGGTTTCCTATTTTATCCAAGAGAATGGGCCCAAGGGGTTTTTTTAAAAAAAATTGCTGCTTTGTAACAGCCCAAGTAGGCCAAGACTGCTTTAAAAAAAAAGAGAGATAGAGAGCAGGAGAGTGCATATTTCTGTAAAGCCCAATTGGGCTATTATATTGTGGTCTAATTGGACTACAAGTTTTTTTTGTTGTTTGAAAAAAAAAGGCGCGTACAAGGAAAAAGCCGTACGCAAAGCAAAAAAAATCTAATTTGAAAAAAAACAAGAAGAAGGCGCGTACCGAAAAAAAAAAGGCCGTACGCAAAGTTTGTCTGAAAAAAAAAGAAAAGAAAAAAAAAGTCGCGTACAAAAAAAAAGTCGTACGCAAATTTTTAAAAAAATGTGTAAAAGTCGATAAAAAAAAAGTCAAACGACTTATTAAAAAAATGATGAATGTTTTGAGAAGCCGACAAGTTTTGATCGGTTAAGTGGTTTGTTTTTGTCCCCATCGTTGTTGTCTTCTTCTCCCAACTTGGTCGACATCCATATTTTCCGACAAGTATGGAGAAAGGGGGAGTATATGTGTAGAGTCACAGGTCTGTTCATGATCCAGATTCCAGTTTCAGATGACAGTTTTCCAGACCAGCCAGTTGATCAGACTCTACAGTTGTTCAGACTCGACGATCATTATTTCTGAGTCTCCAGTTTCAGACACGCACGAGTGTGCGGTCATTGTCAGATGAGCATAAGTTGCCATCTTTTGTTTCGCGGTCCCCATCATTCTTCTAATTGTCAGGCCAGAGTTTTCATGTGAGGCATAGGGACTCCAGAGCAGAGGACCATTCCCTTGAGGGCAAGGGTTTTCATGTGGTATCATAGGTACACCAGAGCAGTGCACCATTCTCTGAGCCAGATGGGAGAGACCCAGTTCTCCGACGAGGAGACTCCAGGCGCAAGTTCAGACTCGATGGTCAGGTTCCGAGTCTTCAGTTGACTCACACTCCAGCCCGTTCGTCCTCCTCACCTACACGGCATGAGAAGCAACGTCCTCGACTGCAGCATGTGCGCGTTGGGTTGATATTGTCCGTAGTGTCCTGTAGAGTTGAGTTGAATTTCTTTCTGTTTGTCCAAGCTGAGCATTGCATGCTCCAGCTTGAGGGGGAGTGTTAGAGTATTTGGTTGTGCGCCCTTTATGTTGTAACAGGGTAAATGGATCCTGGAGAAGATCCATTTACCCCCATCCAGTGTTTAGTCCCACACCGCCTGTGGGTGGGACTTGGAGGCTCTGGGAAGGCTATATAAGGAGCCCCAGACCTCCTGTACTCATTGAGAAAAAGGAATGAAGTATCCGCCCCTTTGAGGGCTTCTCCCGTGGTTTCATCCCGCTCCTCACGGAGTAGGGTTCCACGTAAAATCCCGTGTTCTTTCTTGTTCTTTATCTTTTCCATGTTTACGCTTCCGCTTCCGATTTTCTAACAGTAACAATATTACTCTACAACAGATGAATGAGTCGACTCAAGAGTAATTCGTAGAGGAGAGTTAGACCATCCATCCCTGATTTGCAGAAATCTCAGCAGTAGTCGGAAAACCATCAAACTCAATAAAAGATCGGTTGGCCACAAGAAGTCATCCAAACTTCGCTCAAGACCTATCAAACGGATTGGCCAATTTTGTGGAATTGCATACATAGAGGATGACTATGTCCTAGGCCAACTCCAGAGTCAACCTATAATACCATGTAAATCAAAGCAACCACTATGTCCAGATGACATTAGAAATGATATGGTCTCCGTTGTTTGGAATTGACCAGATTGGACAAGAGTAGAGTTAAGCTATGTAATCATCTAAATGTCCCCCAAAGTGATGGAGCAATGTCGGAGGTAAGGAACTTATCATTCAGTGTCTTGTAACGTGGATTCAATCCTGCAAAAACTGCAAGCCTGCCATTTTGATCGCTCTTTAATCTGCCTGGTACAGCATGCTAACTGAAAAACGGTAAGTTCATCATATAAACATCTAATTTGTTGATAGTATCTATTGAGGGAGAGGTCCCATGAGGGATGGATCGAATCCACATGTAGTATCATCAAGGTGGGATTTGGATGTCTGTTGAGATGTTTGAGGCAACGCCTCACACGTCTCCTTAAACGTCTCACCATATATAAAATTTACACAACTATATGATCTAATTTTTTATCAACCAGTTCATTCCATGATAATTATCATGCATCCAGAATTCGTATTCCTTATCCTCTACTGCAAGAGGATCTTTCTTAAGGAATAAAGCTTCTTATGATCGCCAATGAACAACTGAAAGCCATGAACCAAAGTACATAATCTTCGTGCCCATGAGTTTAATAAAAGTCCCCTTTAGCACAATAGTTGAGGTGGATAGCATGGGATTTGTCTGGGCAGGAGTCGTGGCTATTGCTATTAGATAAAAGGAAGAAGTATGAATGGTAATCTATTCGGGCATTTACGATCCCCGTCAGAAACCGCTTAGACAGTGATGGTGAAATATGCTAGCGAACAACTGCTAGGATGGCTAGGCGATAACCGCTTGGGTGTTGGGCTATAGCACCTAGGGTGGTGGCTGAAACCATAGGTGTGGTGAACGACAATTGTACGAGAAATGAAGGCTGTTGGAGGTGACCTTGGTGCCACTAGGTGCGACAACAGTTATAGCAGTGGTTACAATGTTTGAGGGGTGGTTGTGGAGCGGTCGCAGGTGTGGTGATCGAAGATAGCACGAGCTGCTTGGGTAGCGAAGGTCATTGGAGGCAACCTCGGGTGCTGCTAAAGCAGCAACAATGATCGAGGTGGAAGGTAGGGCAAAGATTTAATGCAAAGGAGGCCCAGAATTCCAGTCTAGGACTGTCAATCTGATATCATATCAGATAAATGGGATGGAATGAGATGATTCCTATTGAATACCCACATTCGAGGCACAACATCCCCACCTGCGGATTCCCCAGTTGCCACTGCCTAATGAAAAGGAGGGTATAGTCTTCCTCTCCTTTCGTATAGGTCCCCGACGCAATTATATCCATGCACCATCCTCTCTATCGTTATTCTCCTCCCTACCTTGAGCCCATACGCTACCATTGTCCATCTATCCCCCATTCCTCACCTATGCAATCTCCCTACACAATACAAAAGTAATATCGAGACAAGTAGTAATGGCATAAATATCTACATATTTTTATTCAATGAATGCTCTCAACAAAGGTCATTTACACATGAATAAAGATTCAAATATGTTGAATTGATTAAGTTAAAGAGTTAACTTGATGAGGTCGAGATATGTGTGAAGTTCTATCTTGTAACTATCACGAAGTAGCATTCATCCTTTGATTGGAGATTGATATATGTCTATATATTTGAGTATATACATTTGGAAAACCAATATGTTGATGGCATGGAAGGACATATCGATATCGGTATCGATATCGGTACGATGTCGATATCGATATATCGCCGATATATCGGCGATATATCGACGCCATATCGCCGACATCGGGATTCGGCTAGGCTTTTTTGCATGTCGATACCCGATATCGGACATATCAGCGATATATCGGTGACCTGTCGATACCGATATATCGCCGATATATCGACGATATATCGAGATACGGCCTTCCATGGTTGATGGCTTAATCAAGATGATGAGCTGGTGAGGATACATGATGTATATTGTCTTAATAGAATCATACATTTTTATATGATAAATCGAAAGATAAAGCTCATTTATGAGATATTTTCTCTAAGACAAAGATATAAATTCAGGAATATCGACTAAAACTCAAACCCCACAAGTATGTATTGCATAATCAACCGAAGTACTAAGGCACCAAATGACACCCCCTTCAAGCAAAACTCATTCTTGGCCCCAATTAGGAGGTGATGTAAAATCTTAACATAACTGTTGAGGGAAAAGAAAAAAGTTGTATTCCATCTTAACACTAGAGCTCTCTTATGCAGGAGAAAAGCTCTAAGGGTAAATTACAGGACAATAGAAATAAACAATAGGGAAAAAAAGGATAAAATAACATAAATATCTTAACACTCCCCCTCAAGCTGGAGCATATATATCTATCATGCTCAGCTTGGAACAACAGTGATGAAAGGACCTCTCGCAAGAGCTTTAGTAAACATGTCTGCAATCTGGTCTCCTGACGCTACATAAGACATTGAGATAAGGCCCTTTTGGATCAAATCACAAGTGTAATGATAGTCCACCTCAATATGCTTTGTCCTTTCATGAAATGCTGGATTATTAGCTATGAACAAGGATGCCTGATTGTCGCATTTGAGATGCATAGGAAGAGACACTTCAATTGTTAAATCGGTCAAGATAGACTTCACCCACATCATCTCCGTACTACCTTGGGCCATTGGCCTGTATTCTGATTCCGCACTAGATCGAGCAACAACAACTTGTTTCTTATTCTTCCATGAGACCAAAGAGCTGCCAACAAATACAATGAAGCCTGAAGTAAACTTCCTATCCTTAGGACACCCAGCATAATATGCATCTGCACACCCTATGACTGAGAGAGGCATATCTTTTCTATACAGAAGACATGCTCCTGGAGATGACTTCAGATATCTCAATATCATGAATACTGCATCCATGTGCGCCTGCCTGGGTTGCTCCATGAATTGACTTACTCTGCTCACAACAAAATATATATCATGCCTGGTAATAGTAACATATAATAATTTCCCTACCAGCTCTCTGTAGCATCTCTTGTCCACCTCCTCAGATTCATCATCATGGAGCTTCGCATTCGGATCCATCGGAGTAGTAGCTGGTCTACATCCTGTCATACCTGTCTCAGATAGAAGATCAGTAACATACTTCATTTGTGTCATAACCATACCCAGCTGATTACGTGCAAACTCTAGGCCAAGGAAGTAACAAAGCGTGCCAAGGTCCTTGGTAACAAACTGTTGTCCAAGGAAATCCTTAGCTCCTTGAATGCCATGTCCATCACTGCCAGTGATAACAATATCATCAACATAAACCAGAATGACTACAATACCTTTGTGGTTTCTCTTTACAAAGAGAGTATGATATGTAGTAGATCTGACAAACCCCTTCTGTTCAATCAATTATGAGAGCTTCTGAAACCAAACCCTCGGACTCTGCCTAAGGCCATATATAGCCTTATGAAGGCGGCACACCATACTTGACTCCCCCTCAGCAGCAAACCTAAGTGGTTGCTGCATGTAAATCTCTTCCTGCAGATCACCATACAAAAAAGCATTCTTAACATCTAATTGGAAAAGTGGCCAATCACGTATCACAGCAACAACAGTAAGTATCAATAAGGTAGAGTGACGCGCTACAAGAGAAAAGGTGTCCTGGTAATCCACTCCATAGATCTGGGTGAACCCATGAACAACCAACCTGGCCTTGTATCTGTCTACGATACCATCAGCCCGATGCTTCACAGTAAATACCCCTTGCTCCCAACAACAGATGCACCTGGTAGAGCATGGACCACACTCCACGTACCTCGTGACTGTAAAGCCGCCATCTCCTCCTCCATAGCCAGACGGCACTGACTGCTTTGCAGTGCCTCCTGATATGTCTGTGGTATCTCTACAGCACACAACCCCATAACAAAGTGCTGAAAGTCCTTGGAAAGACGCTCCAAGGAAACATAAGAACCAATAGGGTGCATAGTGCATGCACGTTCCTGCCGCCGAAGTGCTATAGGCATATCCAGATCCTCAGCAGGAGTAGTAGAGATAGTATATGCACCTTGTATCTCAGTCTGTACATGCAAATCACACGTGCCGTTAGAAGAACTCAAATGCTCAGTACATACCTTGGACGTGCTGGAAGATGGAGGAGGCGCATGAGCATGGGGCCTTCGTTGGTAGACCTGTGGAAAGAAAATAGGAGATGGTGGTGGAGGCGGTGGTGGAGGCGGTGGAGGTAATGGAGTAGAACATGGTAATGACGGGGGAGGAGGCATATAGATCTCTTCTCCATCATCTGAAGGAGTAAGCATGTCACCTGTGGGAGAAAAATACATAATGGAGTCAAAGAAGGTGACATCAGCACTGACATAGTACCTTCGTCGAACATGGTCAAAACAACGATATCCCTTTTGGGTTTTGGAATACCCAACAAACACACATTTGACAGCTCTGGGAGAGAGCTTGTCAAGACCAGGAGAGCGTTAATGAACAAATGCTACAAAATCAAAAACACAAGGCGTAAGCGAGAAAAGATCCATCTCGGGAACGCAATCAAGAATGGGATCTTCTTCCCTAACACCGAAGAAGGCATACGATTTACCAGGTAACAAGCAGTAAGAACCGCATCTCCCCAATAGGAATAAGGAGCACGACTCTGAATCAAAAGGGTTCTGGTAACATCCAAAAGATGGCGATGTTTCCTTTCAGCCACCCCATTCTGTTGGGAAGTATATGCACATGATGTCTGATGCACAATACCATGAGACCTAAGGAATTGAGAAAGCTGAGTACTGCGAAATTCTAGTGCATTATCAGAACGTATGAACTTGACTTTTGCAGAAAAAATATTCCTTACTTCATTAATAAAAGCTGAATAACAGGACTGGCATCAGACTTGTTCTTAAGAAGAAAAACCCAAGACAATCGAAAAAACTCATCAACTGCAACAAGATAAAATATGTGCCCCTGATGATCTGGGACACGACTAGGAACCCAAATATCAAAATGGAGCAACTCAAACAGACTATGACTACTTGGACCCTGACGACTGGAAAGTGGACCGATGATGCTTCCCAAGCTGGCAAGCCTCGCACTGAAAAGTGGAGCGAGGAGAAATCTGTGGAAGAACATGAATCAGCTTTTGCAGAGGAAGATGACCAAATCGCAGATGCCACATATATGGAGAAACAGATGCAGTGCAGAGAGAAGAAGAGGCACCAGCATACGGAAACTACACTAGTCTGTAAAGGCCCCCTTGCTCACGGCCAGCTCCAATCACTCCATTGTTGAAAAAATCCCCCGATTGGCCCGATTAGTAGGTCCGACTAGTCTAGTCGGTGGGGTGACCGACCGAGTACCGACTAATTCCGACTAAGGCCAATTAGTCGATCGGTTTTTGCTTGTAGATACCATTTTTTTTAAAGCAAACTTATTCTAATATGCTTAATGTTTTATTTAAATTCAATTTCTTCTTTTCTTTCATTATGACAATATAAAAAATGTACAAATCTATGTAAATATATAAGAATATAAATACAAAAATGATTTATATATTTAAAATAACTAAAAAATTCAAAATCGATTAAAGTCGGACTAAATCCGATTAGTCGTCCGATTGCCGACTAATCCTTAATCAGTGATCCAACCGACCGAGTACCGACTACCGATTTTTGCAACCTTGAATCACTCTGCCCGTGAGTATGTCCTGAAACACAAGAGCAGATGGATCAAATATGGCACGACAATGTAAATGATGATTTGACTAATTGATAATAGATTCATAGAAAATTCAGGAGCATAAAGAACATTCTGAAGCCTCAATGTAGAAGTCAATTGCACCTCTCCCTGACCAGTAATGAGGGAATGTGTTCCATCTGCTATCACAACTGATCATCGGTCTGAATAGGACGAAAAAAACTAAACCGGCCTCTGTCACCACAGAAATGATGGGATGCGCCGGAATCCATGATCCATTCCGATAAGTCTGCCCTGCAACAACTAGTAAAAGCATATTCTATATCTGATGTAGACGCAGATGCTGAAGTAGCAACCTATGAGGATCCTGAAGAAGAGCTAGTGGATCCAGAAGTACCAGGTATAATCTCCCTCAGTCGTGCTACAAGCTCGTCAAACCTCTGATCATATGCATGTAATGGACTCCCAACCTGTTGTGTTTGCTCTGCAACTCTGGCTGACGCAGGAAACCCATGCTTAGAATAGCATGTTTCCTCAGAATGACATGTCCTGTGGCAGTAATTGCACGGCTGAAGAGGTCGAACACCCCCTCCTCTGTCGTGGTTGGAACTTCCCTGACCACGATATGGTGTATGACTGCCTCTACCACGTGATGCCGCCATAGATGAAGAAGTCTAGGACTGTAGAAGACTACCATAAGATATAGATAGTCTACTCAGTCTACGATAGGCCTCCTCCATTGGAGGTATGGTAGCATCAGTGGGGATCTGGGCACGAGCTGCATCATACTCCGGATCCAAAGCTGCTATAAACACTCCAGTCATCACAGAGCCTCTGTATGCCTTGAGTTGCTATGGTGTGGCAGTCAAGGGTATGTATCCACGTAACTTCTCAAACATACCCCTCAAAGAAGTATAGAGGATGTGAAGAGGGCGACCATTCTGCTTCGATGTAAAGATATCATGCTGGAGCTGTAGTATCTTCGACTCATTCTTCGGCCGTCATCCGCCTCCCATGAGGCATTTGTCCCAGCCTTGTCACGTGGCTCCTTTGTCGTGAAGATGTGCTTCTTGCCATTACATTGCATCAAACTCATGAACTGCATGGCCCACAGTTCATACTTGGTTCCATCCATTTTGACAATGGGTGCCGGACCTTTGAAGGCATCCAGGGATGGGACTTCCACTTTGTTGTCGGACATGATAACAACTATCTTCAAGATTGGGTCAGCAACAAGAATCACCAGCGTCTACACTGACATACATGAAGATGGTTGTGGGTGTAGACTCATGCCACAACCTCTTCCATTCTTCTGGAGAGTCCTTTGGGTAACTAGGGTGTTTCTAGATGTTCACGTCACACTCTAGGTACCCACGAATTCACGAGATGACAAGGAGGCAAGGACGCATGAACACACCAAAGCACCAAAGCACCCGTGCGAAAGAGCGCGTGATGGCGCGCGAAGAGAGGAGCGATCGATGAGACAAGGACTAGACACGTGCGCCGCGTGGATAAGTGGCGATCAACTAGGACTGAAACGGCTAGGAAGCAGGGGCGGCGCTAGGCTAGTCGTGTCGTGTGAGTGGGGAGCACGGGCGGCGTTGGGCGTGTAGCCCGAGGTGAGCACGGGCGGAGCGTAGCCCGAGGTAAGCACGGGCAGCACGTAGCGCAAGGTGGCGACAACATGTATCCTGGGGTGGCGGTGGTGGTGAGCACGGGCGGCTAGAGTTTTGGTGGGGGTAGAATTATAGGGCACATGCTCCGGTCTAGGACCGTCGCTCCGATACCATGTTGAGGGAAAAGAAAAAAGTTTTATTCCGTCTAACCCTAGAGCTCTCTTATATAGAAGAAAAGCTCTAAGGGTAAATTACATAGACGGGACAATAGAAATAAACAATATGGAAAAAAAGGACAAAATAACATAAATATCTTAACAATAACGATCTTGCTCCCCACGATCTGCTAAAGATCTCATCACCACCGCTTCCATCTCCAGTTTCATGTTGCCTCCATTTAAATCGCGTAGACCATAACCCCACATGTCATCATCTATGTTGAACCATTGCCCACTTTACCCCCGCCTTTTCATGACCTTATACACTCACTATTTCCTTCATGCTCTCTTCGTCACCTCCATCCCCTACTCCCTCCCTCCATCTAATTCAAGAGACAACATGAACTTATAGGAAGGTCCTTTCAAAAAATGAACTGATAGGCATGGATTTCAATATCTAATCGGAAGATCAATCATATGAATGGCATTCAGAGAGACTATTTTCCTAAGCGTTTCACCTTGGATTCTGATAGTCAAGCTTCGATGGCGCAGTGTTGGACTAAAGGAAAAAAGAAGTATCATATGACTACTGAACTCGGTGTCGCCAGGGAGTTCGTCAGCGTGTTAACTATACTATAGGGAGTGGCCACTAGAAATGTAATGAGGGATACTTGGGATTGAAATGAAGATGATTTCATGGTTATAAAGCATCATGAAAAACACGGATTGTATTAAATTATGAAAAATTTTGGAAGAGAAGTACCGCCGAAGGAGAAAATACATACTTAGACTGTTATGGAGGAAGAAACATGTGAGGTAGGGAGATAGACACATTTTGTTCATTCTGCAATCACAGTCATGAAAATGTAGATCACTTTTCTTCGTATGTCCCTACTGAGTTGATTTTGAGGTGCATCAATTGCTTGGATGTGAGCAATTTTGAAGAATCTGAAAGAAGTTTAAGGTCGAAAACAACAAGAAGGGAAGGATTGGCATACATAAGAAAACATGATCCATTACTTCCATACTTCATTTAGCAATAATATTGACTATGTGGTTGCAACAAAATAAGATGATATTCAAAAGGAGGGTTATTATATGGAGAATGTTGTCTTATACACAAAGATGATATTATATCGTGGATAAATCTTTGTAATGATTGGAGATACTTTGCATGGGAACTAGTCTTTGTAATAGTAAGAAATGAGATTTTGTGTGACACTTGTCTTACTGATTAAGCTCTAGTGCTAGTTGACCAATATGGTTTAGTCAACTAGGGTTCTCCTAAGTCAATCAATTACCTTCCAGAAGCTCCAATCCAAAGTTAGTTGACTAAACAAAAGTTGTTAATCGACTACAATGCACCTAACTATCCCTTTACTTTATCTAGTCGACTAAGTGTTGCAAATGAAACCCAAGAGTTGAGTTAGTCAATCTGCGTCGGCTTCGGTCTGTCTTGGGCTTAGTGGTCTTACCGGCTCAATCTGCGTTCATCCCTGGTCGGTGTATGGCGGATGGCATTGTGACCCCCTCGGAGATTTGTCGTGAATGGAAGAGAACTGCAAAGAAGTGGGTTGCTTGGAAGATTGATTACGCCAAGGCCTACGACTGTGTCAGCTGGAGATTCATGTGGTCTGCATTGCAGAAGAGGGGATTTCCGGAGGAATGGATTGCCTGGGTTAAGAGATGTGTGACCACAGGTTCCTGCTCGGTGTTGGTCAACGGAAGACCAGAGGGTGGTTGGTTCCAACCACAGAGAGGGGTGCGGCAGGGTTGTCCTCTTGCCCTATTGCTATTTGTGTTGGTTGCGGATTGCCTTGCGGTCTTGTTTCAGCGGGCGGTGGAGGAGAGTTGGTGTGAGGGCTTCAAGAAGAGGGACATCTCCGTCCCAGTTTTGCAATATGCGGATGACACGTTGGTCTTCCTGGGGGGGACCGAGGAGCAGAATCGCAATGCGGCTATTTTGGTGGATGTGTTTGGTTGCCTCTCTGACTTACAGATTAACAGGCAAAAGCCGGTCCTAGTTCCTATGGGGATGGCTGGCGAGGAAAGCAACAGGTTGGCGGCGTGGGCTGGATGCCCTTGGGGAGATTGCCGATAACATATCTGGGGTTACCACTGGTAGAGGGCAGGCTGCGGAAGTCCGACAGGGACTGTGTTCTGCGGAGAATGGAGGAGCGATTGGAAGGGTGGAAGGCTACTACTTTGTCCAAGGGTGGGAAGCTTACCTTGTTGAAGCATGTTCTCTCCGCCATTCCGATCTTCTTCTCGACGAGGAGAATGTCGGCTGGCGTTAGAAGGAAGGTGGAATCTTTGATGAAATCCTTCTTCTGGTCTGATGGACGGCAGGAAACGAAGGGCTTGCATCTGGTAGCCTGGAAGGATATCGTCGTGCCTGTTTCGAAAGGGGGTCTTGGTATAAGAGATGTGGATACAATGAACAGGGCCTTGTTGGCCAAGTGGGTGGTACGTATCTGGGGTCCATCCGACGAGCTGGTGATGCGTTTGCTGAGGGAGATTTATGGTGTTGCGGGGGAGTTGGTGGCTGAGAGGAAGCGTCACGAGTCCTCTTTGTGGAGTGGGATTCGTGCGGTGATTTCAGGGCTCAGGTCTTTTTTTCGGCCGAAGTTGGGTAATGGCCTTCGTTTCCGTTTCTGGCAGGATGACTGGACTGGGGAGGGGGCGTTGGCCTCTCGCTTTCCTAGGTTGATGGCATTAGCCATTGACAGGGGGGCGCGGGTGGCGGAGGTGGTTGACTCAGGGTCGTAGGCGCCTACGTTCGCTGCTGTTCTCTCGGATCAGAGGATGGAGGATTTTCTGTGGTTGCTGTCGGAGATTCCCCCTATCGACGAGATGTTAGGGGACCCCGATCATTTTGCGTGGGTAGACGGTAAGTTCTCAGTGAAGAATACGTACAGGAAGCTGACTGCTGGGATGGTGGAGCGTGACGAGGCACTTTGTACTGACTTGAAGGTGATTTGGGCGGCTAAGATCCCTACTCGGGTCAAGGTCTTCCTTTGGTGCCTAAGAAGGGACCGGATCTGTGACAAAGTGAGAAGAGGAAGGTTGCTGGGTGCGATGGATACGAGGTGTGACAGAAGCGAGGGTGGCATGGAGGATGCGAACCACATCTTTTTTGGGTCCAGGACTTCGGCATGCGTGTGGGGCTCGTTGAGGCTCTAGTGGGTTCGGGCATCCGATGCGGAGCAGTTTTGGAGATCTATTCGGACGGTTGGTATTGGGTCATCCGGCGATGTCTCCAAGCCTTTTGCCGCACTCTGGGCTATTTGGCTTACCAGGAATGATACAATATTCAAGGGCCATCGGTTTTATTTTGAAAATGTACTAGCTAAATGTAATGCCCTGTACAATTTCTGGTTATCCAACTGATATAATTTTTTGTTGATCAATGAATGTGTTGGTGTGGTGACTCCCGACTTGGGAGGGCACCCCCGTCTTTCTTATTCAAAAAAAAAAGAGTTGAGTTAGTCGACTAACACAAGTTGTTACTCGACTACCCAAGAAATCAATCAACTAACCACCTCATGAGTCGATTGATCAGGCTCATGGTCGGCTAGTGGTTTTTTGAGCCGACTAATTGCGATTTAAGTCCATCTATGACATATACAACCAAAAAACTTGTGAAATAATGAAGTCATTTGTCATGAGCATAGATTCTTTTATAGGTACCATTCTTGACCGCTTTCTCATATAATCAACAAATCCAGTTTGTTAAAAGAAACCACACTCAATGTCCTTTTTTGAAAAGCAAAGTCCACCTGAATTAAAGGTCTATGTGCAAAGTGCGTGGCAAAATTCAAAGACCCCGCTCAAATTGTAGCGCAACACCTTGATCAAATCAGGTGCTATTTATATTGATGTAAGTCATAATCCATCTCCGACAAACAAACAGGAAGGTTGAAGTACATGTGATGTGAGAAAACTACAAATGCACTTTAATGAACTTGCATTTGTTTTATATCACCATCTGCCAAATGGCTAATCATATCTTCTGATGCCAACTTCAAAAAGCATCGGTTTTTTGGTAAACTAATCCTTCAGGTCTTTATTAACAAGGAAACTAGCTGCTACATCACCAGAATGTCATTGCTTCAACCATGTATCAGAACAGGCGGTCCGTAGCATCGAAATATGTAATTTAAAAATATAATCAACATAACCATCTTATCAATGAACAGAGAGAAAATCCTCACTTCTTAAACCAACGTGCAAGGTTATGAGTTGCACAAACACAATAAATATTACTTTTCACACATGGAAAAGACATTGCCCAACTGTATTCTTCATCCACTCACCCTCTTATTCTGGATGGATATATCCCGTCCAGAAACTAAAACTGGAGGTATTTCATAAATGCGAACTCCAACTTTAAGAAGCTCCATCGACGGATCAAACAGCGTGAATAGAAAGGAAAAGGCTTGGAAAAAGTTACGTATAAATTATCACCAACAGCACACTGGACTATTAGTACCTGCTCACATGAACTGAAAACTAAATCAAATAAAAACGAAAAGAATAATAAATCTTCTGCATGGTCATTAAATTTGCCTTCTTCCTCAAATGTTCCTGTTACTCTACAAATAATAAAAAATCGTGTTTTTTAATTTTTGTTACCTGGAGGCGGGGCCACCGGAGAAGGCGACGAGGACGTTGTCAAGCGGGGAGATCATGGCGTTGGAGGTGACGGCGAGCTTGAACTTGCCGAAGACGGTGGTGCGGAAGCAGCTCCGGCACTGACGGTCGTGGAACACATCCTCCTCGCCGCACTTGCGGCAGAGGAGCGGTCCCTCGAGGCTCGTTGTGGTGGTCGCCCCGGCAACCTCCTCGGCAGCCTGTGACTGGCAACCTCCGCTGCCGCCACAGCCGCCGCAGTTGCCGTGGGAAGATGGCGTCGACATCTCGCCTCGCTTCCTTTGGCGCTTTTGGTTCCGGTGCAAAGGATTCCGAACCGAGGGGCTTTTTACCGCGATGGGAGCGGTTGGTTCGACCTGAGTCACCTGACTCACATTTCTGACGTAAGAATGCGCATGTTTTCTTTATTAAGCGCGAGTGAGGATCGAACAAGGCACTGGTCTAAAACACCACAACAGTGAAGTGGGTTCGCTTGGCCATGCTTGTGAACTGGCTGACATAAAATACAAGAGACGTCAGAGATGTTAGATCCGTATGACTTTTTTTACTGGTTAGTGTGGGGGTCGAACACTGGTCTTTGGAGTGGGACTGTGGGAGCTAATTGCTTCTACCACTAAAGTACTAGATCATAAGGTGGGTTCAATAATAATAATAGTTGCGATGAGTGTTGAAAGCAAATCAATTCGCAACAGAAATTTTCTCTTTCCAATCTCGAAAGGTCAGGTGACACCGCTACCACGGTACTATTTTTAGTTCAAACATATATGTTTAATTTCTTTAACGATCATGTGAACAAAATAATAGGACTTTAAAGATCATGTGATCAAATATAAAAATCTCTTTAAATTTATATGTGTTCCTGTTGTACTCAGTTGATCTATTTTTTAGATTGCTTCGAAATACTTTCTAAGAATAATTATTAAAGAAATCTCGCTAATTATATGACCATGAGAATTGAATGCTTAAAAATGTGTATAATTCAATCCCTCCTCCCCCAGCATTCTTTCTTCTTTCAAACTCTCCAATTATCATTTCTTCCATTTCCTCATCCCAACCCCTCATATCGCCATTATCATCATCATGTCAAGTTCTAGCGAATAAAGAAATCGTTAATCCTCTCTCGGATATTTTTGTGTTTTTTATGCAAGAGATTGTCCGAGTTGAAGAAGCATATGTTTCTTTTTATCGTTATGAATGATATATCTCTTTTTTCCATCGACACTGTTATTTTATAATTCCACAGTCGATTATGTCACAACATATGTTGTCTTTTTTAGTTATACTACTCCTGCAAGTTAAATCATCACTCCTTAGATCTTGTAATTTAAGAATAATTTATATTTTGAAAGAAATAAAAAATATATACATAGCTCTTTTAGATTTTTGGAACAAACCCATAGTCTTACTTGCATATAATTCATGATTTAACATTAAATTCCTACCTCACCGGTGATCAACTTCTAGTGGATTCCTTATCAAGATCATCTTATTAAGTATCCACATGTTTATTTATGATCAGATCTTATAAAATAAGTTGGATGTCTATCCAATTAAATTACCACACATGGAGATAAATTATATATAATATAATATTTTATTCACAAAAAAAATCAAATACCATGGAATATATATACGATATAAATTCATGTAGAATTGAATCAATTAATAAGTAAAAAAGAGGTTAGAAGTGGTTTCTAATATTCATAGCTATCCCATTAGTATTTAATGGATAAAAATGTGTATGCCTCCTCATGGAACATGAATGAACCTGAACTCTTGAATAATAATAATTCGATATTCTGGTCAATCATATGAGGAAGATATATATATATATCCAATGAGCTCTATGTCCATTAGCATTTCAGTGAGCACCATTTATAGGTCGCACACATGTATTACCAATTAAGTGGTTACCTATTTCGAAGGATGTCATTTTTGAAAGGATGTTAAAATGCAAAGCGATTTAACAATAAGTGGTATTCCAATTTTATCGTGTCCTAAAAAAGGAAGATCGTTTTGGAAAGAAAACGTTCGAATCAATGATTTCTTACATAAAATCAAGATACAAATACTCATGTCAGTAATATATATACAATAGACAAGTAAATGGTTGCTACGAGATCAGTAATATCCAAACAACAGTTAGTAATTTACATTCATTTTATTTTATGGTACAGAATTCAGTAATATGTATACACTGGTCAAGTAAGTGCTGTGTGAAGTCAATAAAAACATAACAAATGGTCAGTAATTTCCATATGTATTATTACTTTGAACAGAATTCAGTAATTTAGAGACAATACTCAAGTAATATATATATAGTTATCAAGTAAATTTTAGTTGTGTGTTCAGTAATGTATATACCTATGTCTTATATCACATGTTTAGTAATATATATATATACAATTATCACGTAATGGCTACTATGAGATCAGTAGTAATAAAATAAATGGTTAGTAAGTCATGGACATTGCTCAAGTAAGAAAGTAACATATAATCATTAACATATTCGCATTTTATACGATTAATATGGAAATAATACTTTGAAAAAGAAGTTATTAAATACATGCACATAAGGAAAAATGAATTTAGTGAAATAAATGGACTGCTTCGTTGACGAAAAAGGAAAAAATATTATAGAAATAAATGCAATGTGTATTACATACACAATGGTATTACTAAACATTTGTTATGTTATTACTGATCTCGCAACACACGTTTACTTGACCATTGTATACATATTACTAAATTCTGTACAAGGTAACTATTTGGATGTAAATTACTAATCATTGTCTTGATATTACCGATCTCACAACAAGCATTTACTTGATCAGATTATATTTATTATTATCCTGTCGTTTGGATCTTAATCATCCGTACACAATCATTTATTTGAATCTTTTCTATCCGAAACCATCTTCTGTTTTTTTAAGGACGATGTATAATTGGAAATATAGTAATTGTTAAATACGTGTTAGCCTATAATTAGAAATATAATTATTGCTAATACACGTGTATGGCTGATGAATCCATATTTCATCATCTTTATCTATCATTTTGGCCTCAAAAACCCTGGCAAATGCATATAAATACCCTTAATTAGTGCATCTTAGCATTCATGCATGTGTATGTAAATAGTGTATAAAATACTGTTTTTAAAGCCAAAATTATAGAATGAAGAAAAGAAAAGAAAAGGAATAAAATATTGTAAATATTTTATGACCCGAAACCCCGAGACCTAGGCATCTAGATGAATAGATCGACAAGGAATAAAGTAGGGGGAGATAAGGGCCAGATACCAATAAAGATTTCCTTTTATTTTATTCATAGAACTGATAGTCCCACACTACGGAAGCTATTCCACTTTATGATTCCCGCTATTTCCGCAGTGAATGGAGCAGTCTAATCAACCTAGGCACAAGGCTACTCCCCAGTCGCAAACGAGCGAGCGGGAAGTCATAGCGATTAGCCTAGGAAGCTGCATCTGATGCTGTTGCCAGGGAAGCTTTTCCTGAAGCCCGCAGCAATCCTGCTGTTGATGCTTCCACAGCTGGGTGATTAATTGTAGTTGCAGCAATGATTTGAACGACCAGGTACAACATCACATTCCACAATCTCATCAGCTCCGCTGGATTCTTAATTGTAGTTGCAGTAGTGATTTGTTTTATTTATTTTGGGACCTATTTTTGGTTCCACTTTTTACACTCCAAATAAAGAAACTTTGCACATAAAAGTTGTAGATAATTAAACAAAGAAAAATACAAAATTGATTTCACAAAAAAAATAATGTACAGATAAAAAGTTATGATCTGAATAAAAATCCAGAATCCCAACTTCCCAGACCTGTATCTTTCAAATAAAAACTCAAAATCATCAAACTCACCTTTAATTGTATATAATTTTAAATAAGCTATTTAATGAAGGTGGTTTCGTATTTGACGAAGATACGGTTTGAAAGTTGAGTTTTGGACCCATATTGTATACTTGTAGAGATTAAAATATTTATTTTATTATTTATTCATTATTTTTATAATTTCATATTCTTATAATTTTGTAAATATTATTTATAATATTTTTATACATTAAAATCAGAATAAAAACCTAAAGAAAATACAAAAATAAAAATACATGTCTGTAATACATAGGTATGATACCTATACATATACATTTACAATTAATACTTGTATTTTTTAAGTATACAAAATACTTCAAAAAAATAAAATAAAAATATATTTAAGTGTATAAAAATACTTTATAGATATATAAAATAATAAACAAAAATAAATTAATTAAATACACAAAATAAAAATAAAATATTAAAATATATAGATATGTATACCTATATAGGCCTGAAAAGGTAACTTGTATTTTTATATGTCTTAAAAATAATTAAAAATCATATTAAAATACCTTAGAAAATAAAAATATTTTTCATTTTATAACCTAAAAATAGTAAATTTATTTACTAATTTTAATTGAATTTTCTAATAATTTTCCCAAGGTTTTTCTTGGGACAGTCCACGCTGACCGCGGTCAACTGGCTGTCCTACCCCTCTGCATTTGTCAGAACCTCGGTTTGACCCTTGTTTCTCTATTTTTTCGAGGCTTGCTCTTGCATCCTTTTGAGTTAGCGTCTTCTTGACTTTTGATCCTCGATCAACGGGCATGTCCGCCCATGTGCAACCTCGATCGATGGATCGACGTGACAGCCGCTGCGCCTCATTCTTCCTCGCCTACCCGTCAACTCCTCAAATACCACCCCTGACTTCCATTCGAATTTTGAGTCCCTTTGGTCCACATTCCTTCGTCCTTTTCGAGCTCCACGGATACCCGGAGGTGACAGCTCCGTTCCCGTGTCATCAGCCGAGGCGAGGAAGGTCAGAGGCACCTCCACCACCTCCGCCAACTCCGGCGTCGAGGTCTCCCTCCACCTCAGGTAAACCACCTTCAAGATTGTCGTTTTTCTTCCATTTACTTCGCATTTCGTATTCCCGGTAGCTTTAGGATCCAATTTCCCCAAGCATCATCGAGTTTCTCCTATCGAATCACCCTCCACGAGCATCTCGCCGGAGTGCACCTCCATCCATCATCTCGCACCGCCATCCCGCGCCTCCACTCCACCATCGCGGGGTCCAAGCATTTTGCCCTAGACCCTCTCACGCCTTTTTGCAGGTCTTCGCGCGTTGAAGAGTGTATGGGGCTCATTTTGAGCTTCGCCGGAGGACCTTGGAGCAACCCAGCTCCGCCGCCCCCTCGCGAAGACCTCGGCCTTTGCCGAGGATTTTTGGAGCCCCTAGGAGCTACAGGAGACCCCCAGGAGCTCGCAGGCAGTTTTGAGCCTTCAAGAATGCCGAGGGACGGAGCTTGAGCTCGGGGAAGCTCGCCTCGCCGGCGTTGCTTCCCTGTTCTTGCTTCGCCCCCCAGCACCGTCGGATCGAGGACACAGCTCCAGGTACACGTCAGCCATTGGATCTTCCCGCAGCTCAGCCGTCTGATCCACCGTTGGAGATCTAATCGTAGCCATCCGTGTCCGAACCGTCATTAGGCATTCCTGAGCTGCCACGTGTCAAGTGAATCGACGCCCGCCGTTGGATGCGCCAGGCGTTGGGTATTTTGCACCAAACCCCTCGCCATTTTGTTTATTTAATCATTAGTATTTAAACTTTCATCTGTAGCATAAAAAGTTTGCAATATTTGCATTTAGACCCCTACACTTTCATTATTTGCATTTAGGTTCAATCCACGTCACCTCACGTGATATGTGCATGTAGGGTGGTGGGTATTTTGCAGAGGACCCTCCGAGGTTTTTATTATTTCATTTAAGTCCAGGAACTTTTGAATTAAGTGTAATATTTTTGGAGAAATTGCAAGTACACCCCCCAGCTTTTGATAATTACATATAGGTCCTCTCAGGGCACGTGCACACCACGTGCGTGGGTGGGAATATTGCAGGTGTGCCCCTTGCAGGTTTATGTATTTGCATTTGGTCCTGGAAAGTGATTTATTAGTTATAAATTTTGTGGAAATTTGCGTTGTGGCCCCTAAATATCTGGATATTTGCATTTATACCCTGCTAGCAGTGATTTTTCTTTTTGCTTCCTCTATTTATTGCATGCATTTATAAAATTCCAAAAATCACCAAAAGAATACCATAGGTTCATGTTGCATTATATTATCATGCCATATTTTTGTTTTGCATTTTTAT
The DNA here is from genome assembly GCA_037367405.1 of Ottelia alismoides. Classification (NCBI taxonomy): domain Eukaryota; kingdom Viridiplantae; phylum Streptophyta; class Magnoliopsida; order Alismatales; family Hydrocharitaceae; genus Ottelia; species Ottelia alismoides. Next base: position 167,026 of record JAZKJV010002032.1, read on the forward strand.
TGCATTTTCTTATTTATAAAAATTCAAAAACACGTATTTTCTCTACTGTTTGCACTACAAAATTCATAAAAGTTATAAAAAACATCTCAGAAAATTCCCAAAAAATATATTTAGCTTATCTTAGTTTGTTTTAACTCCAATCCAAAAATCACTAAAAAATACAAAAGAAAACTCCTAAAAACTCTAAAACTCTAAAAATCTTCATAAAAATATTAAAAATTCATAAAAAAACATAAAAATACAATCTTTGTTTTCAAATCTTATTTATTTTACTATCTTTTATTTAAAATTAATTTGGAGAATTTTTTTTACTATTTGATATTTTATTTCTCCATTCTAGTTTCAGCTTTTTATTGTATCCACTATTTTCAGTATTTTTGACTTTAAAAATACCAAATAAATTAGTAAAAATCTGGAAAAATCACAAAAACATTATAAAAATATAAAAAGCCTTAAAATATTTTATTTCCTAATTTTTGCTCATTTTTACCTATTTTTATAAATACTTTATCCCTCTCTTTCTTACTTTGTATATATATTCTACTTAAAAAAGAAAATATAAAAAATATAAAATATAAAAAAGAAAATAGAAAATCAGAAATTGAAAAGCAAAATATAAAAATATTAAAAAATAAACAAAAAAATATTAGTTAAAAACCCACAAAAATAGCGTAATTGTAGGCATTTGATCACATTCAATTTTTTTGTGAATTACTGCCTTGATCTATCTTGTTTGCTCCCTGAGTTCGACACTCTACACATACTTGAACCTATACACACTTATTGTAGAGTTATAATAAATTTTAACTCCACATTTGCTTCTCATTGTTTGATTGTTATTGTGGGTTAATTGTTGATTTAGCCGGGAATTATCGAGGGTCGCTGCAGCGACTTTATCTCTGCCTTGTGTGAGACATTTAGACCCTTGTATTTTTCGGCTAATCAAATGGCATCGTTGCCGGGGAGCAAGAGCGTATAGATCATATTATGTGACTGATTAGATTGCTTGTCTATAATTTTCATTTATTTCCTTTATTTGTGATATATATTTTGAGCTTTCTGACCACCCTCTTTGTTGATTTGTGCGAGGTTCCGTCGATCGAGGGAGGCACCTTTTCCTAGGCACCTGGGCACCCACGTGAAGCCGGCTACAGCCTGCTCAAAGAAGACTTAGAGATTTTGTAGATTAGCTCATTTATTTTCTTGCATATATTTGTGTAATTATTTGTGAGAGAGAGTGACACTTAATTTATAACTAAACAGGACCTGGACACTTCGACATTTCACGAGGTCCAGTGCCCGAGGGATTGTTCCCTTGGGGGCCTCGTTTGCTTGCATGGTTTTCTCGCCGGTTTTTGTTTTCTTCGATTTTCTTTCATTTTGATTCACGAAGGTTTTGACCCATAGACTTAGGATTTTATTGTGATTGTGACGTAATTGATTAAGACCCCACACCTAATACATTTGCACGTGCTTATAGATCGTTAAGTGGACCTAATTAATAACTCACAAAAGAAAAAGTTATTTTGGTCACCTGAGGGGTCCTGTGCCGCTAGAGGTCGTATACAGCGCTGGCAGGATCCGTTGTGGAGGACACTGATCGGCATCAGAGACCGGACTCCGACTCCTCTAGCCAACCATTTAGCTATTGTTCTTCTTGTGTAGAATTTTTCATCAAAGACTGATTTCTTCGTGCATCATATAGGTAGTTTAATTTCTGTCTTTTATTTTATGCGTGGATCACCCTGCATGTAGAGTGATAGAGCAAGGTACGCATTTCTATCTCTGTATGCATCATTGTGTTTGATCGCGCATCGGCTTTTCTGACTTCCTCCCCTGTTTTATTGGACTTAAAATAACCAGGTGATCAGAAAATTCGTTAGGCATTGTCTTTATTTCAGAAAAATACTAAAAAGAGAAAACCATAAAATTGGGACTGCTAATGCAAACTTGACCTTAAAACTCACCTCATTTTCAAAAATTTTGTCTTGGGGAGAGTAACCCCCTCATTGATTGATTTATCTGCAGCGAGAGAGTGACCCGAACACTAGGATAGAGCCACGCCCGAAATCTTAGTTGACTACTGGTCTTGGTGGGTCGTTCTTCAGTGAGGATCTCTCCGGTAACGGTAAAGCGGGCCGCGACGTCCTTAACAGAGGGAGTTGATCGGGTAGCCGATAAACGGTCTGTAACTCCTACTAGATGGGAAAGATCTCATTTGGGATTGGGACAGTCGGCTAGGAGAGTTGGGTTCCCAACATCTCGCTTAACCGCTCTGATAGATTGACTGGTCATCTTAATAAAATTTGACAAGATAAAAGACCGAACTTTCACGATTATCAACTCAGAGTTGTGTAGGTGAATTAGGAGTTTGTTTTCACATCTTGTTTGCATTCCAGATCTCATCCGCCCTTCTCCAGATCAAAATGATGGGAAGGAGATCCCTTAGGCCACGTTTGGTGGCACCGCTATCGAGCACTCCTTTCTATTCATCTAGGTCGGCTTCGGGGAGTCCAGACCCACTCTCTGAGCCTGAGTTCACGTCCACCCTGTTCCCCCTCGACCACCCTTCTTCTTCCATCAGTCCAGTGGTGTCAGAATTTAGTGCAGCACAGAGCTCAGAACATTTGACGGCACCTGATATGGGTTATTTCGCCTTTGCAGACACCCAAGATATGGATGGCAGTGAGGAACACCCAGATGAGCAGAGACCACCACCATTCCTATATGATCAAGCTGCTATCAACAATTCACTGTTAGCTTCCCTGGAGACCATGCAGAGATAGATCAGAGACCAGGGAGTGTTCATGGGTGACATCATGAGGGAGCTAGCACAGATGCGAGAGGGAAGAGATGACAGACCTGAGGGCGGTGGAGGAGATATACCAGAAGCAGCAGACAAAGGAGGAGAACCTAACCAGGAGAGGCCGCCGATGACCATGAGGCAGTTGCACAACCCAGCCGCGACCCTCACTCACCGATGGATTCGGCTTCCCCCCATTGTTGGGAACTTTGAGCTTCGCCTGCAGACCATCCAGCTATTGCCCAAGTTTCACGGGTTAGCCACCGAGGAGCCTCATCTCCATCTGCAGGAGTTTGAGATGATTTGCAGCACTGTCCACGACAGATTGGTGGATGAGGACACAATCAAGATGATTGCCTTCCCATTCTCCTATAGAGTAGCTTACTGGCTGAAGCATCTTGGGAGGTACGTCACATCACGGGCATAACTCCAGCGCGAGTACTTGAACAAGTACTATCCACTCGGCCGGACCAACACAACACGAGCTATGATCATCAATTTCACCATGGTCCTGAATGAGCAGCTACATGAGGCTTGGGATCGATTCAGAGAGCTCATTGACGGTGTCCACATCACGATATATCCAAGCCCAATTTAGTTCAGTGATTCTTTTGTGGGTTGACACCGGAGCTGCAGGGGCTTGTTAATGCCTCTTGTGGTGGATCTTACTTCTCCAAGGGAGAAGATGCAGTTTGGGAGATCTATGAGGGAATGGCAGAAAATTCTATAGTCACGGCCCAAGCTCGCGTCTACACACAGCCGAAGCTCCCACCACAAGTAGTTGGATATCAGAGGATTGCATGCATTGATGCCAGTACACACACTCTGTCAACAGCCACAGCTCAGGCTGAATTCACCGTTGCCGACATGGGGATTATTTCAGAGAAGTTGGACCGCATCGAGATTCTTGAGAAGAAACAGAGTCAAGGTCTTGCCCAGATGGACCTTTTGACGAAGACCACGAGCGACCTGAAGACGCAAATTCTTTGCATCCAGGAGGCACAGAAGTCTACTCAGCAGCCTCCCAGGTCACGAGCTGATCCCAACACTAGCAGCTCCACCCAGCCCTCTGCCACGTACCTCCAGGTCCATCACATCCAGGCAGAGCCGGTCCAGCATCTACAACACTACTCTTTGCCGCTGCCATCTCAGGACACTCAGATGGTGGTCTATCAGCCGGATCAACCACTGGCAGTTATTCCATCACCACCCGTTGAGCAGGAACCATTGATGGAAGTCAATGGGATATGGTACGACCGGTACCCACAGCAGTCCAGGATCCATCGCGATCACCCTGGATTCCATTGGACCACTGGTGGCACCTCATCCCAGCAGCAGTCTCCAGCTCAGGGCCATCAGAACAGCCAGCAGCAGCAGCCCAGTATGCCCACCAGCAGTATCAGCAGGGTCCTCGTCCCTTCTATCAAGGACATCAGTGGAGGCAGCGTCAGCAGCCTCACCAGACATACTCCCAGCCCCCTCCCCACTACTAGCAGCAGCCTCATTTCCAGCAGGGGAACACTTCCAGTTCTCAGGCACCCGCTTTCGAGAACCCAGCGCTTGATGACCTCGCCCACTTACTTTCTGAACAATAAGCATCCTTCCGACGGGAAATGGATGAGTTCCAGCAGGAGTTGAGGGATATCATCAAGGGCAAGGCCGCCATACCTGCACAGATCGAGCCTAATCCGAACAATCTGAAGAGGAAGTCTGAGCAGGTACAGTTTATAGAGGATACCTCTCCTAGTGATTATTTGAGTGACACGTCTTCTTTTTGTGATGCTGATTTCGTGACTACTAGGAGCGGTAGGATGCCAGTCGGCGGCGCCTCATCTGAGCGACAACCACACAAGAAACCACGAGTACCAGATGAGGAGAGTAGCGATGATGATGCAACTGTCGATGATGTTGATGACGGTGGTGCTGATGCCACCAAGGATGGAAATCCAGACGACAGTGCTGAAGCCGTCATGACACCCGATGCAGACGGTGGTGCTGAGGCCACCATTTTACTTGATGCAGAGTGATGAATATGTGATTCATCACTTCAAAAGTCAAAAATAGAGCCTTGTTCCCGAGAAAATAGAGGCATATTTCCCCTTATATTGCATAAATAGCATTCATGCATGTATTCATAACTCATGTAGTTTAGCAGCTCATTTGCATCTAAATAAGAAGCCAAAAATCCCTTGTAAAATACCTCTTCACCAAAATAACATCCTCTCTATAATCTATACTCCTTAGTTAATAACATAGGGAAGAATGCCAAAAATCACCCTTGTAAAATAGCCAATATAGCCTGAGAGCCCTTGTACACTAAAATACACATAAAGCCCTCATGCAAACTTCGAATTAGGTCTACTTACTCTTAGAATACTACACATTAAAAGACCTTTAAAATGAGACTAATTTCATTGAATTTGGAGCTTGTATGAGAAAGTTGGGTTTTTGGGCCACTTTGTATACTACATATGTATATTTATGTATCCTTGTATTTATTTATCATATTTGACCTCATCTCCGTCTTTGGTCAACATGAAACTTATAGATCTCATCGAGATCTACAACTTTCATGTTTTGAGTTTTTCCAAATTCAGCTCCCTCTTCTCTCTACACGTGTACCTTACTTCAACCACTCACAGCATGCCACGTGGCGCCCTCTGGTTGCGCCACGCGGCCCGCCTCCCATCGCCTCATCCGCCTGCGCCCTCAGCCGTTGGATCTCGCTTCAGATCCAACGGTCCAGCCTTTTCCACGCGCGTTTAAATCCATGGCCGTCAGATCTTCTCTTGCCTTGATCTGCACCGCACATTAGCGCCTTCACTAGGGCCATCCACGTGGCAGCATCTACGCCGCTTGATCGCATCCCCGATCCTCTGATCTCAGCCGTTTCTCCTTCCAGCAAGTCTCGACCCTTCGATCAGTTCCATCCCCTCATCCAGGCCGCCCGCTCGCGCTTCGTCCCCATCTCGCCACGTGGCTCCACCACAACCCATCATCTCCGCGCCCCAGATCTAATCCTACCCGACCAGCTCCCCCTTGATCCCCACCGTTGGATCACACGATCCAACGGTGGAGACCTCGTCTCCTACCTCCAGGCGCCCCTCTCCCCCACGTCCCTTGCCTTGCGGGAGGGGCGCCCCCTTCCTATTCTTGGACGCACGTCAGCCACCCTCTTCCACCGCTGACACCCCCACGACATCACCCACTCATCCCTCTCCCTCGCCAGCTCCCTCACGCTCCACCATCTCCACCATAGTCGCCCCACGTCGACCACCAACCTCGCTACTCCACCAGCCAACCCACCACCTTCACCTTATAAATACGTCGCCACCGGCAACGTTCAGCCCCATCCGCCACTCCAGAGAGGTTCCTCGAGCTCCAAGCGATCCATTGGTGACAGCAATTGGGTGTGTTGTCGAGCGAAGAAGGAGAATCGACTCCGGCGAGATCCACGGCCGCCACCGCCGTGCTGCAGCCTCCCACGAGCAGCTGCACGAGCTCGGGACCCTACCGATCCCTCGAGTGAAGACCTGGAGCTCAAATCTGAGCTCCATTCCCCAGGTAACCCCCTCCATCCCTCGTCTGATCTTTCTCTGATTTTTCTCTGATTTCTACGACTTTATTCGCCGCCACCGGCCACCTTCTCGCTCCCAATCCACCTCGACGTGCTTCGCGTCGAAGATCCCATCCTCGTTGTCCCATCTGCACACTCCGACGACGCCTCTCGCACTCTTCCGACCAACAGCTCCGCCATTTGGCCGGAGCTCATCCCCAGTGCACCTCCTTCATGCCGTAGGCCTCGCCGATCACACACACCTCTCCACGAGCACTTGCACGCCTCGGCTATCTATTCTAACCCCTTGCAGGTCCTCATTTCTTCACTGGCCGGAGCTTCGCCGGAGCTCCCTTCGAGCTTCTTCGTCATCGAGCTTCAGCGCAGCTCCACCGCTCCTGAGCCCACCGGGGGCTTCGTCGACCATCAGCGCGTCTCCTGGAGCACCTCCGACTCGCCTCCGACCTCCACCGACGACGGGAAGGACGGGCGGAGCTACAGCCCGATCGCCGGAGCCCCGCCTTCTCCTCCGCAGGAGGCGGAGGGCCGTCGAGGAAGAAGCAGCAGCTGCCGTTCGATCAACCGATCGAACGGTCCTCACGTTGCCACGCGTCCCCTCACCGCGGCCGTGTTCAACCGTTGATCGCTCCTCAGATCTGACGGGTCCTCGCATCACCACGTGTCTGCACCGCCAACCTCTGGATCGACCTTGATCCAAAGGCCCTCAGCACGCCACGTCGACGAGTCCGAGCCTCGGCCTCCAAGCCTAGGCTCGGGCAACTCGAGGCTACACCGAGCCTCGCTTCGGACCTCCAGAGCGCCCGAGCCTTACTCCGAACCGCCGCAGCCCTCCGAGCCTAGGTCGCCCACGTGAGGAGCACGTGCGACCTGGGTAAATTGCACTGAGGCCCCTGGAGCTTTCCAAAATTGCAAAGAGGTCCCTGTGAAGCAGACCCCACGTGAGGAGCACGTGCCCTGTGGAGAAATTGCACAAGAGTCCACCATATTATCGGTAATTGCATTTTAGTCCCTGTCAGCATATTTATTTATTGAAATTTTAATTTCTTGTATTGCATTTACACCCCTGTGTTTGCACGCATCCCTAGAGTGCATTTTTCATCATTTTGAGATTCTAAAAATTGCATTTTGTTGAGAATTTTGTCCTCTGTCTATTGGTACATGTGTCTTATTTTTGTAAGCTCAATTGAATTATTAATGAATTAATTGGTGCATTGTTGACATATTTTGCCCAGCGATGCCTTTTGATTTTTAATTAATTCTCTGTGCCTTCAAAAATTATCAAAAATTCACAGTAGCTTAAGGACATCATTTTTAACATACCATAAAAATTTCATAGCATTTGCACGCATATTGAGGCCTAAATAAATGATTAAGTGATTTTCTTAGATTAATTTTAATTAATTCATTTCACAGTGAAATTAAGTTCTATCAATTTTCCTAGGTCCCTTATCATTAGAGCCAACTAGGATAATTTTAGTTCTTGGAAAAATTGTGGTTTGATATTTATTAAAAATTAAATACTGAAAATCACTCTGTTTGTTTATTTAATTCACAGTAAATTCATTTTGAGTCGAAAAATTCCAAAAAAATTAGTATAGGTCATTTTCATCATAATTAACCATCTGGCCAATTTTCATAATTTTTGGACTTCATTTGGTACATTAATTAAATTGAACATTAAATTGGCTTGCCTTGTCTGCATAAGTCTGCATTAAAATTAAAAAGACAAAAAAATTACTCCTCGAAAATCAACACTTGGATCCCTGCTTAAATTCACCTAAGGAGACAGATGCCTCCCTGAGATCGACCTTGGACTTCCACCAAGTAAAAAAATATTGCCGCTTAAAATTAACTTCACATTAATCGTTAAGTGGTTTTTGATTAACCCCTCGTATCCGACTACAACGAGACATGTTAAGTAATTTGGACATTAATTTGACCGAATTAACGTAGGGTGCGGGAGCGTTATCAAAATGGCGCCGTTGCCGGGGAGGCACGACTTAGGTTAATTTGTAGCACATTTTTGAGTGTTTGATTTTCATCCCCCGGGTAGTCTGACCCCCGGTTTTCTTGTAATTATTTTCTCTCATTTATTTTTGCATTATTTTATTTTTGTCACTCTCTGACCTCCATTTAATTTTTTGTGCGAGGACCGCGAGGAGTCGGCGATGCTTCGAGGACTTAGCATTTACATTTTTGAGTGACAGAGAGGCATTGTATATTTTTATTTCTTCTTTTTCTTTTGCATCATTTCCAGCGGTTCCCGTTTGGGATCTCGCGCGTGTAAAGATAGTGGAAACTATGTCCTGTGTGCTGTGTGGGTGAATTGTAGTTTAGCTTGCACTAGCGGCTCCTCGAGCCACTCTAGGAATTGTTTGTGCTCGTAATCAATAGGACCACACATCACACATAAAAGACGCACCTAGACCGCATGACTTAGTCAAACTTAAACTGTTCTTCACGCTAATAGAACTGCCTGTCTAGGAGCGGCTTTTCATCGCTTGCATTTGCATGTAGAGTAAAAAGATTTCAATTCTGTTCTGCATCCTGCATCAAAAAGCGAAGGGATCACTGTAAGTATTCTCTACTCAGCATACCATCATCGATTTTTCGTGCATCGGCTTTTCTCGATTTCCCCCTCTGATTTTCTCACATTAAATTAAAAAGGAAATTGGGACTGTCCGATAGGCGTGCTTTGTGGTGGACTAATTAAAGTGAGAACCTAACTTTAAAATCGGGACTGCTAACAGTATTGACCAAAAAAGAGAATAAAAACTGAAAATTGTTTGCGGGAGATTAATCCCCGACCTTGTTTTCAGGCTGAGTGAGGGTACCTGAGTGTGTGTGAACACCCTAAGGTAGAGCCCAAATCCCCGTCTTCCATATCACGTTCTAACTGATCCTAGCAAATATCACAAGCCGGATAATTTCAGATTCTTTGACTAGTACCAAGTAGCCTCCGCCTGTCTCAGGTAGATAGGGGCGAAATTGCGGTACTTCGCGACAAGCTGCCAGTAACCCCCCGGGGTGAAGTTCCGGCCTTGTCAGCCTCCGCCTGCTTGCAGGTAGATAGGGGCGTGGTCATTGAATCCATCGGCTTGGGATAGGAGCGAAGAAAGGGAGGAACGGCGGTATCTTAGACGACAGGATAGACGGGGAAGACGCATCCGGCTCTGAGCCGACTTCCCTCTAGGCCGCGTAATCCTTGCTATATTTGCTTGAATATCACACTTAAAAACCACAAGATAAATTGGACTCAACTTTGAGTCCTTCACTGTGTTGAGTGTGAACCCAGGGTCTTGGATTGTTCTTGTTGCTTGCTTCAGGTAGGAGTAAAACCCTATCTTCTTCTCGCTTCATCAAGATGAGTGATTGGGGAGATCTCGACGCACTATTCACTGATCTCTCTATGAGTCCCCCAAGTAACTCGTCTTTCTCGGTCCGAGCGCACCTTGGACCACCCAGGACTCATGATCCTCTTGAGTCCTGGTTCCCTCATGCTCAGGGTGGTTACTCTCAAACCAACCCTTTTATCTCCTCCGAGATTACCGAGGAAGACCATTGCCTCGGTAATCCCTTCCTTGATTCGCCATCTAACTCCGACCTTATTTTCCATTCCCCAGACCTAGAAGGCGAAATGCCGCCAAGGATGTCGCCCGATGAGGACCAGATGCGACAGATTCTTAGACGTCTCGCCGAAGCCGAACAGAAAAATGCAGATCTCACAGCACGGATGGGACAGATCATTGTAGCTGAAGGGATCGACCGACCAATGGTCGATACCTACAACCCGGCGGAGAACGAGATCCAAAACTGGTTAGCACCTGCAGTTCCCGACCAGGCATTCGAGCTGAAGCCCCACTTCCTTAGCCTGCTGCCGAAGTTTAACGGAAACCTCAGTGAAGAACCATACACCTTCCTCCGTGACTTCGAACTAGTGTGCAACAATCTTAGCCATCCCAATGTTGGCCAAGATTATATCCGGCTGAAGGCCACCCCATTTGCCTTAGGAGATAAGGCTGCTCATTGGCTGAAAAACCTAGGGGTGGTATGTACTACCTGGATGCAGTTCAAGGACCTCTTCTTGAAGAAGTTCTACCCTCTCAGTAGAACCAATCAGATGCGAACGAAGATCGCCAGCTTTGCCCAAGGACCCAACGAACCGTTCCATGAGGCGTGGGACAGGTTCAATGACTTAGTACAGAAATGCCCATGCCACGGCATTTCTAAGGCGATCTTAGTCCAGACCTTGTTCTGCGGTCTAACCCCAGAGATGCAGGGGTTAGTCAGCGCCGCCTGTGGAGGAAGCTATCTGAACAAGAACGAGCACGCCGTATGGAAAATCCTAGAATAGATGGCAGAAACCGGCAGGTCACAGGCCACAAGGGCCTATCAGTTGTCTCCCTCGATCTTATCCAATGAGACAACTAGAAGGACCATTGCATATCTGACTGAGGACCTCATCCCCAGCATGGGGATGATAGCCGACAAGCTTACCATGGTCGAGCAGATCCACAAGAGAGTCACGGAGATGGAGTCTCTTTCGAGCCTTCCAAGAAAGTGGAGGAACTCTCTGAAAAGGTAGCTAAGATTAAGCTACCCACCCCTTCTGCACCACCTGTACCTGTGCACCGAGTCCATCTTGTACAGGAACAGGCACCGGGGTCTCAAAGCAGCTGGGATCAAACTTATACCCAACAGAACCATCATGCACCCCCACCAGTGGAGACGGAATACGAGGAGCCTCCGTCTGTATATGAGATCAACGGGCTTTGGTATAGCCGTGACCCGCTAGTCCGGCAAATCGAGATGGGGAAAGATCAGGCACACCGCCCAACCCCAGTCTACCAAGAGACCAGGCCCGTCACAGTCCCGCGATACCAGTCCAGGCCAGAACAGGGGTACCAGCCGCAGCAGCGCACCTACCAGCAGGGGCAAGCACCGTCCCATCAGCAGCAGTATCGGCACGGCCAGCAGGGCCAGTACAGGACCGCATCCACTCAGCAGCCAGCCCAGCCCACCGAATTGGAGTCTCTCACCTTGGCGATCCAGACCCTGTCTGATAGGGTCCAACAGATGCAGAATGACTACCTGGACATGAGAACCGACATCAATCGGGTCTCTCGTGCCCAGGACCAACAAATGGCACCAAGGACTCCAATTCCCGCACAGGTTCAGGCCAACCCAAACAGCGTACACCAGGGCCAGAACCGACCCCGAGATCAGGTATATTATTCAGATAATTATTTATCTGAACATGAGATCTTTTCGTACAATTAATCCAAAGGTCGAGTCAGGCTCCATTTTTCAACTTTTGTTCATGACCTTGGTTTGGAACCCAAAATCATTTCACTCTTGCATTTCATTTAGTTGCTCGGGGACGAGCAAGGTTTAAGTATAGGGGGTTGATGAATGTGTGATTCATCTCTTCAAAAGTCAAAAATAGAGCCTTGTTCCCGAGAAAATAGAGGCATATTTCCCCTTATATTGCATAAATAGCATTCATGCATGTATTCATAACTCATGTAGTTTAGCAGCTCATTTGCATCTAAATAAGAAGCCAAAAATCCCTTGTAAAATACCTCTTCACCAAAATAACATCCTCTCTATAATCTATACTCCTTAGTTAATAACATAGGGAAGAATGCCAAAAATCACCCTTGTAAAATAGCCAATATAGCCTGAGAGCCCTTGTACACTAAAATACACATAAGGCCCTCATGCAAACTCCGAATTAGGTCTACTTACTCTTAGAATACTACACATTAAAAGACCTTTAAAATGAGACTAATTTCATTGAATTTGGAGCTTGTATGAGAAAGTTGGGTTTTTGGGCCACTTTGTATACTACATATGTATATTTATGTATCCTTGTATTTATGTATCATATTTGACCTCATCTCCGTCTTTGGTCAACATGAAACTTATCGATCTCATCGAGATCTACAACTTTCATGTTTTGAGTTTTTCCAAATTCGGCTCCCTCTTCTCTCTACACGTGTACCTTACTTCAACCACTCACAGCAGGCCACGTGGCGCCCTCTGGTTGCGCCAGGCGGCCTGCCTCCCATCGCCTCATCCGCCTGCGCCCTCAGCCGTTGGATCTCGCTTCAGATCCAACGGTCCAGCCTTTTCCACGCGCGTTTAAATCCATGGCCGTCAGATCTTCTCTTGCCTTGATCTGCACCGCACATTAGTGCCTTCACCAGGGCCATCCACGTGGCAGCATCTACGCCGCTTGATCGCATCCCCGATCCTCTGATCTCAGCCGTTTCTCCTTCCAGCAAGTCTCGACCCTTCGATCAGTTCCATCCCCTCATCCAGGCCGCCCGCTCGCGCTTCGTCCCCATCTCGCCACGTGGCTCCACCACAGCCCATCATCTCCGCGCCCCAGATCTAATCCTACCCGACCAGCTCCCCCTTGATCCCCACCGTTGGATCACACGATCCAACGGTGGAGACCTCGTCTCCTACCTCCAGGCGCCCCTCTCCCCCACGTCCCTTGCCTTGCGGGAGGGGCGCCCCCTTCCTATTCTTGGACGCACGTCAGCCACCCTCTTCCACCGCTGACACCCCCACGACATCACCCACTCATCCCTCTCCCTCGCCAGCTCCCTCACGCTCCACCATCTCCACCATAGTCGCCCCACGTCGACCACCAACCTCGCTACTCCACCAGCCAACCCACCACCTTCACCTTATAAATACGTCGCCACCGGCAACGTTCAGCCCCATCTGCCACTCCAGAGAGGTTCCTCGAGCTCCAAGTGATCCATTGGTGACAGCAATTGGGTGTGTTGTCGAGCGAAGAAGGAGAATCGACTCCGGCGAGATCCACGGCCGCCACCGCCGTGCTGCAGCCTCCCACGAGCAGCTGCACGAGCTCGGGACCCTACCGATCCCTCGAGCGAAGACCTGGAGCTCAAATCTGAGCTCCATTCCCCAGGTAACCCCCTCCATCCCTCGTCTGATCTTTCTCTGATTTTTCTCTGATTTCTCCGACTTTATTCGCCGCCACCGGCCACCTTCTCGCTCCCAATCCACCTCGACGAGCTTCGCGTCGAAGCTCCCATCCTCGCTGTCCCATCTGCACACTCCGACGACGCCTCTCGCACTCTTCCGACCAACAGCTCTGCCATTTGGCCGGAGCTCATCCCCAGTGCACCTCCTTCACACCGTAGGCCTCGCCGATCACACACACCTCTCCACGAGCACTTGCACGCCTCGGCTATGTATTCTAACCCCTTGCAGGTCCTCATTTCTTCACTGGTCGGAGCTTCGCCGGAGCTCCCTTCGAGCTTCTTCGCCATCGAGCTTCAGTGCAGCTCCACCGCTCCTGAGCCCACCGGGGGCTTCGTCGACCATCAGCGCGTCTCCTGGAGCACCTCCGACTCGCCTCCGACCTCCACCGACGACGGGAAGGACGGGCGGAGCTACAGCCCGATCGCCGGAGCCCCGCCTTCTCCTCCACAGGAGGCGGAGGGCCGTCGAGGAAGAAGCAGCAGCTGCCGTTCGATCAACCGATCGAACGGTCCTCATGTTGCCACGCGTCCCCTCACCGCGGCCGTCCTCAACCGTTGATCGCTCCTCAGATCTGACGGGTCCTCGCATCACCACGTGTCTGCACCGCCAACCTCTGGATCGACCTTGATCCAAAGGCCCTCAGCACGCCACGTCGACGAGTCCGAGCCTCGGCCTCCAAGCCTAGGCTCGGGCAACTCGAGGCTACACCGAGCCTCGCTTCGGACCTCCAGAGCGCCCGAGCCTTACTCCGAACCGCCGCAGCCCTCCGAGCCTAGGTCGCCCACGTGAGGAGCACGTGCGACTTGGGTAAATTACACTGAGGCCCCTGGAGCTTTCCAAAATTGCAAAGAGGTCCCTGTGAAGCAGACCCCACGTGAGCACGTGCCCTGTGGAGAAATTGCACAAGAGTCCACCATATTATCGGTAATTGCTTTTTAGTCCCTGTCAGCATATTTATTTATTGAAATTTTAATTTCCTGTATTGCATTTACACCCCTGTGTTTGCACGCATCCCTAGAGTGCATTTTTCATCATTTTGAGATTCTAAAAATTGCATTTTGTTGAGAATTTTGTCCTCTGTCTATTGGTACACATGTCTTATTTTTGTAAGCTCAATTGAATTATTAATGAATTAATTGGTGCATTGTTGACATATTTTGCCCAGTGATGCCTTTTGATGTTTAATTAATTCTCTGTGCCTTCAAAAATTATCAAAAATTCACAGTAGCTTAAGGACATCATTTTTAACATACCATAAAAATTTCATAGCATTTGCACGCATATTGAGGCCTAAATAAATGATTAAGTGATTTTCTTAGATTAATTTTAATTAATTCATTTCACAGTGAAATTAAGTTCTGTCAATTTTCTAGGTCCCTTATCATTAGAGCCAACTAGGATAATTTTAGTTCTTGAAAAAATTGTGGTTTGATATTTATTAAAAATTAAATACTGAAAATCACTCTGTCTATTTATTTAATTCACAGTAAATTCATTTTGAGTCGAAAAATTCCAAAAAAATTAGTGTAGGTCATTTTCATCATAATTAACCATCTTGTCAATTTTCATAATTTTTGGACTTCATTTGATACATTAATTAAATTGAACATTAAAAACGCTTGCCTTGTCTGCATAAGTCTGCATTAAAATTAAAAAGACCAAAAAATTACTCCTCGAAAATCAACACTTGGATCCCTGCTTAAATTCACCTAAGGAGACAGATGCCTCCCTGAGATCGACCTTGGACTTCCACCAAGTAAAAAAATATTGCCGCTTAAAATTAACTTCACATTAATCGTTAAGTGTTTTTTGATTAACCCCTCGTATCCGACTACAACGAGACATATTAAGTAATTTGGACATTAATTTGACCGAATTAACGTAGGGTGCGGGAGCGTTATCACAGAGCCAAAGCGCGGTGTTGATGCCGTGAAGTCAAATGCTGTTGGTGGTTCTGAGGCCACCACTTCTACTTTTATTGATCTCCCACATATTGTGTTGCCACCTTTTGTATCTCAGGACTGTGGTAACAAGAAAAAGACCAAAAATATGAATAAAGGAAAGGTTTTTGTATTCACTTCAGGTTCATATGTGTTGCATGATGATCATTGTATGGATTCCATTCCTTCACAGGCACATGAACCTATTCCTAGCCCTCCATCTGAGGAGGCCCCTACTATCCCCTTCCCTCAAGCACTCCGCTTGGCGAAAGGGAATAAAAGAGAAAATGAAAAAAAGACTCAACAGGTAGAGTTCAGCAACCAGATGATTGATAGATTCCAGATCCAGCTGACTATACAGGAAGCACTTGAGCACATCCCCCTCTTCCAGAAGAGCTTGAGAGAGAAGACTACAGTCCGCAGGAAGAGGAGGAACCGCAGAGATGAGATCCATGGCCTCACCCTTTTCTACTTGCTTCGCCATTCAGAACAGATTGCTAGCCAAGAGACCTGATGCAGGAGCTCCCTATGTCAGATGCAAAATTCAAAAGCAGCAGTTTGATCGTACTCTATTAGATAGCGGCTCTTCTATCAACCTCCTTCCGGCAGCCTTACTCGACCGATTCGAGTTTGGTCCTCTTCTTCGGAGCAGGACAGTCCTTCAGTTTGCTGATAGGTCGATTAAGAGGTCGAAGGGGTTGTTGAGAGACGTGGTCGTTACCATTTAGGGCCTGAAATTCCCCATGGACTTTGTTGTATTGGACATAGAGATCCCTGAGTCGGTAACAGATACCCCCATCATACTCGGACGTCCATTCTTGGCCACTTCCAAGGCGGTGACCGACCATGATAGCGGGAAGGTGTGCTTTCGTGTAGAGGGCGAGAGTATACAGATAGAGACGATCGATGAGACCAGAGCGAGAGAATCAGCATGCTTAGAGCAGTCCAGTGACACCGGGCAGATGATAGAGGATGAGCGAGACGTCCATAAGGAGTGTGATTTTGTGATGACAGATGATGAATCCATTTGGACAGATCCAGTAGCACAGGCCCTCGCCTTGCCCGCAGATTCACCCTATTTACATCTTATGGCAGTTGAGAGCCTGGAGAGCACACCCCTAGGCGAGGACACTTTGAGGCTGACAGTTGTGGGGTGAGTGGTGAAGCAGAGTTTCATTCGTGTTCTCCTGATTCAGATCCCTCAGCGCCAGACATTGATTGGGATGATTTTGATGAGTATTTGCCGTGTCTGATTCCTTCTGAGCCGATAGCTAGGACGGAGTGCGAGCCAGTACAGTTTATTGATGATTCAGTAGGGTTCCCTTCGTCAAATTTTCATGCACAACGATAGTTCTCACATGCAGACCTGGTAGCCTTCACACAGACATATCAGAAGCCAGATCTGCCACCTCCCAGTTGTCCAGAATTGAATCCCTTGCCACAGTCGCTGAAGTATAGATTCCTTACGGGTGAGCCAGATATGCACACAGTCATTATCTCAACAGGTTTAATTGGAGAGCAAGAATCTCGTCTGATGGAGGTTCTTGAAAGAAACCACAAGGCGATAGGATGGAGTATAGCTGATCTACAGGGGATTAGTCCGGCTCTGTGCTCCCACCACATCTATCTTGAAGAGGACGCTAAGCCCTCACGTGAGTTCCAGCGACGGCTGAACCCGAATCTTCGAGATGTGGTCATGAAGGAAATATCAAAGTGGTGGAGCACCGATTTTATCTACCCCATCTCCGACTCCAAGTGGGTTAGTCCATTACATGTGGTGCCCTAGAAGACGGGTATCACTACAGTTGTGAGCGAGTCTAGAGAGGAGATAGCTACTTGGGTACCCACTTCTTGGAGGGTCTGTGTGGACTACAGACGATTGAATCAAGCCACCAAGAAGGATCATTTCCCACTGCCATTCATTGATCAGATTATCGAGAGGCTAGCTGGGAAGAGTCACTATTATTTTCTTGACGGGTACTCCGGATATAATCAAGTGGCCATTGTACCTGAAGACCAGGAGAAAATGACATTCACCTGTCCGTTTGGGACTTATGCGTTCAGATGGATGCCCTTTGGTTTATGTAACGCCCCGGAGACATTCCAAAGGTGCATGTTGTCCATTTGCTCGGACATGGTGGGTGACTGTTTAGAGGTCTCCATGGATGACTTCTCGGTCTATGGCGATGGGTTTGATGCTTGTCTTGACTGCCTAGACCGTGTGCTTCAGCGCTGTATAGAGGTCAACCTTGTCTTATCTTGGGAGAAGAGCCACTTCATGGTGACTCAAGGGATGGTCCTTGGTCATATCATCTCCAACAGGGGCATGGAGGTCGATCCGGCCAAGGTGGATATCATTAAAAAACTCAATCAACCATCCAATCTGCATCAATTGCGGTCTTTTCTGGGGCATATTGGATTCTACCAATGGTTCATTCAGGACTTCAGTCGTATTGCCCGACCGCTCACTGATTTGCTGACGAAAGACACCGAGTTCATTGTAGATGATAAGTGTCTTGTGTCCTTCGAGACTCTCAAGAATATGGTTGTCACAGCTCCTGTCCTTCAGCCACCCGATTGGTCTCTTCCGTTTGAGATCATGATGGATGCTTCTGATTTTGCCGTTGGGGCTGTGCTTGGACAGAGGAGGGATGGATTGCCGTATGTCATTCACTACGCTAGCCGGACTTTGGACGTCGCTCAACGGAATTACACTGTGACTGAGAAAGAAATGCTAGCTGTAGTCTTTGCTTTGGATAAGTACCGATCATATATTCTCGGATCTAGAGTGACTATCTTTACAGATCACACCGCCATCCGGTACCTCATGGCCAAGAAGGATGCCGAAGCTCACCTTGCCAGATGGATCCTTCTGCTCCAGGAGTTTGACATTGAGATTAAGGATAAGCCTAGAGTTAAGAATGTGGTGGCGGATCATCTCTCCCGCTTAGAGAACCTTGAGGAATCTGAGCCCAGCGCATCTATTACAGAGACGTTTCCATATGAGGCGATCTTGGCTATCACCTCGCTCCCATGGTACGCCGACATTGTAAACTATCTTGTTGCCAAGACGGTTCCACAAGGTTGGCCCAGGCAGAAACTTGAGCCCTTCCTTGCGAAGGCCAAGTTTTACCATTGGGAGGATCCTGTCCTTTATCATGAAGGAGGGGATAGCATCTGAAGGAGGTGCATTCCTCAAGAAGAGCAGCATAGCGCCCTCACATATTGCCACAAGCTTGAGGCAGGAGGACATCATTCTGGGAGACAGGCAACACAGAAGATGCTCTAATCCGGCCTTTGGTGGCCTACCCTCTTCAAGGATTCAGATGAATTCGTGAATAGATATGTTGACTGTCAGAAGATGGGTACTTGCGGACAGAGAGATATGATGTCCATGCAGCCCATTCACTTTTGTGAGGTTTTTGACGCATGGGGGATTGATTTCATGGGCCTATTTCCTAAGAGTCAGGGATTTGAGTACATTCTGCTCGCTGTGGATTATGTGAGTCATTGGGTTGAGACCATCCCCACCCGAGCCGTAGATGCTAAGACCGTATGTCACTTCTTGAGGAAAAATATCATTTCACGATTCGGAGTACCTAGAGTTCTGATTTCAGACGAGGGGTCTCACTTTATTAACGACAAGGTAAAAGCCCTTGCAGACGAGTTCAGCATTGACCATCGTATTGCCACTCCATATCACCCTCAGACTAATGGTCTTGCTGAAGTATCGAACACGGAGATCAAGACTATTTTACAGAAGGTAGTCCGCCCGGACCAAAAGGATTGGTCACAGCTTTTGGACTCGATCTTGTGGGCCTATCGGACTTCCTTCAAGACACCATCAGGGACATCTCTCTTTCATCTCGTCTATGGCAAGCCATGCCATTTACGCGTGGAAATCAAGCATAAGTCACTATGGGCAGTTACAGAGTTATTACTGGATCCCGAGAGTATAGGAGAACAAAGGAAAGCAGAGTTGGCAGCCCTGGAGGAGTTGAGAGACACAACCTTTTCTAGCAGCCTCCAGTATAAGGAAAAAGTGAAGACATGGCACGATTCTCATGTCAACCATAAACAGTTTGAGCCCGATCAGCGAGTATGGTTGTTTGATTCTAGGCTGAAATTATTTCCAGGGAAATTGCAGAGTAAGTGGAAAGATCCGTATGTGGTCAGGAAGGTACATGACAATGGTAGTATTGATATATCCGAGCTGTCATCTTCCTCTACCTTTCGTGTTAACGTTCAACATCTGAAGCTATATCTAGATCATGATCCACTGACCGTTGACGTTGCCCCCATTCATCTGGTATGAGAGGTTCTCTTTGACTCATATCACTTGCCTATCATACATGATTATCACTCCTATCTTCCTCTGTATAAATCCATATGTCTATATCATTCATTCATTCTTCCGTTATGTTTGTTACCTCGTCTTCATCTTTTGATTTTGCTATACTTAGGACACACTTTGTCCTGAGTATAGGGGGGTACACACACTGAGCCGTGATCTATTCTTTTCTTCTTTTCTTCTTTTCCTTTTCTATCTTGTTTTTGTATCAAAAAGGTGTCGCCCCTTGTAGACAGTCTGCTATACTTAGGACGTACTTTATCCTAAGTATGGGGGGGGTGTGCACCCTGAGTTATTTTATTCTTTGATCCTCTCCATTGTCTCCTCTTCTTGTCTATACTTAGGGATATCTTACCCTAAGTATAGGGGGAGACAATCTGAGTACGATCTGTTCATTCCCACCCTTGACCCTCCCTGCTTTGTGTACAATCTGTTATACTTAGGATTATTTGATCCTAAGTATAGGGGGGACGGTCAACTTCTCATGCGTTCATTCATATCATTATTCGTTTATTCTTTAGACCTGTCTATACTCAGTACGAGTTATGTCTTCTCTTTTCCCTCTGATCTATGAGGACATAACTCAAGCTAAGTATAGGGGGGTCGTATATACTATGTATATACTTTAGCCATACTCGTACTTTCATATTTTTATTAATAATATGGCTAATAATTCTTTAAAATTCATTAAAATCCTTAATAAAAAGATGCTATTATTCCTCAAATTCTTTTTGTACTTACTGATTAAATAAATCAGTGAAAATGTTTTTTGCAAAATGTTTGAAAAATAGTTTGAAAATCTTTGTAAAAAAATATATTGAAAACTATTTTGAAAACATTTTGTTACATGTTTTCAACCTTTCAAAAAACATTTTGTTTTGAAAATTTTATTTTCTTTGCGTGAAATAAAATGTTTGAAAAATGATTTGCAAATGGTTTAAAAACTGGTTGCAAAATTATTTGAAAAATCTATCTATACTGTTTGAAAAACCTTTGCAAAATGATTTTCAAATGTGTGTACATGTTTGTAAAAATATTTGTTAAAATTATCTTGGACTATAGTTTTTCAAATTGTTTGTAAAATGATTTTCAAATAAGTTTGAGGAATACATGCATCACACCAAAATCCACTATATATACTTATAAAATTGACCACTTACCCTTGTAAATTCTTAAAATCCACTTCTTGTAAATATGAGATGCATCCCCGTGTAAATATTTGTACCTAGTTTTTATCCAAAATTTTTGTTTTCAAAAATCCCAAAAAACATTTGCAAAACTAAAATCCAAAAACTTTTGAAAAATCTTTTTGAAAAATACAAAAAATGCATATGCATCATATTTTTAAAAATCCATAAAAAGTTTAAAATCTTTGAAGAATTGCACCACAAAAAAATTTCTGCATCCCGCATAGCATTTGCATAGCATGGGCATTTTCGGATTGAGTTTGAAAGTTGAACAAGTCTAAATAAAATCCGGAGATTGGAGCTTGATTGGACCTTAAAATCTACCTAACAATAGGAACCTTATAGGAACTGGAATTGAGGTACTTCAGGTCTAGTTGACTTAATTCTTTGAGGATCACAAAACTTGGATCAATGGATTCTTGACTGCCTAAGTAGAGTATTTCGGAGCACACGCACGACTCTTGTTGATAATGACCTAACTTGGACACCTGCACCTTTCACATGGCTCAACTCAGTTGGAGTGGTAAGGGGATTGGATTTGCCGGTATGAGACGCACACAAGTGGAAACACTTGTCCTCCTCTAGGGAGGGAAGTGCACTCCAACCCATCCAGTGATGAGGAATTCTAAAGATAGGAGAGTGTGGGTTGCAATAAAGCTTCAAAAGAGGGATAGTCTACTGGCTCAAGAGGAAAAACTCCCTATGTATATGCTGATGTATATAGTATTAAAAAAACTCCAAAAAAAATGGACAGGCCTGTACAAAAATAAAATGCCTGTCGGAGTGTACATATGTTGTAAAGTCAATAAGCAAGCTTGAGTTCCAAAGTCAAATTATGTAAGCCTGCAGCTGGATGACTTGACTACACTGGTCTTGCATCCTAGGATAGGTAGCTACACTGGCTATCGTCCATTCTTCTCTCTACCCCCTCCTCTTGAGCTGGTTGCCACCTCAACTTAGAAGGGAATATCCCGCTCCTCGAGGAAGGAGCTAGTGGATTGGGGAATCATTGGGTTGTCGTACTGGAGAAGTCAGTCTCTTTGTCATTCTAGTTGGGGAGAGCCACCATCACTTACACTGTACAAGTCAGATTCATAGTCGTAAGAGTTTGCGTATGAGTTGAAATATTTTTGACCTGGCTATTGAGGAGACTTGAGTAGAGTTTTGGGATTCTCGAAGGCTGTTGGATTTCAAGTCCGACCGTCATTAAGGTTCCGCCCACACTAAAATTCCAAAGGTCCGACTTAAGCTCCAAACTTTGATTTTGTGAAGCCAAGTTTGATAATTAAACTAAATCCAATTTCTTCTTTTTCTTTTCTTTGTTTTTCTTTTCTGCACTTATTGCATAAATGTTTGCTAGGGACTAGCAAAGGCAAAGTATAGGGGGGTGATGAATCCACATTTCATCATCTTTATTCTATCATTTTGGCCTCAAAAACCCTGGCAAATGCATGTAAATACCCTTAATTAGTGCATCTTAGCATTCATGCATGTGTATGTAAATAGTGTATAAAATACTGTTTTAAAGCTAAAATTATAGAATGAAGAAAAGAAAAGAAAAAGAATAAAATATTGTAAATATTTTATGAGCCGAAACCCTGAGACCTAGGCATCTAGATGAATATGTCGACAAGGAATAAAGAAGGGGGAGATAAGAGCCAGATACGAATAAAGATTTTCTTTTATTTTACTCATTCTTTATTTATTTTGGGACCTATTTTTGGTTCCACTTTTTACACTCTAAATAAAGAAACTTTGTACATAAAAGTTATAGATAATTAAATAAAGAAAAATATAAAATTGATTTCACAAAAAAATAATGTACAGATAAAAAGTTATGATCTGAATAAAATCCAGAATCCCAACTTCCCAAACCCGTATCACTCAAATAAAAACTCGAAATGCATCAAACTCACCTTTAATTGTATATAATTTTAAATAAACTATTTAATGAAGGTGGTTTCGCATTTGGCGGAGCTACGGTTTGAAAGTTGAGTTTTGAACTCATATTGTATACTTGTAGAGATTAAAATATTCATTTTATTATTTATTCATTATTTTTTTAATTTTATATTCTTATAATTTTGTAAATATTATTTATAATATTTTTGTACATTAAAATCAGAATAAAAACCTAAAGAAAAGACAAAAATAAAAATACATGTCTGTAATACATAGGTATAATACTTATACATATACCTGTACAATTAATACTTGTATTTTATTAAGTGTACAAAATACTTCAGAAAATAAAATAAAAATATATTTAAGTGTATAAAAATACTTTATAAATATATAAAATAATAAACAAAAATAAATAAATTAAATACACAAAATAAAAATAAAATATTAAAATATATAGATATGTATACCTATATAGGCCTGAAAAGGTAACTTGTATTTTTATACGTCTTAAAAATAATTAAAAATCATATTAAAATACCTTAGAAAATAACACATATTTTTCATTTTATAACCTAAAAATAATAAATTCATTTAATAATTTTAATTGATTTTTCTAATAATTTTTCCAGGGTTTTTCCTGGTTGGTCCACGTGGACCAACC
Organism: Ottelia alismoides; assembly: GCA_037367405.1. Taxonomy (NCBI): domain Eukaryota; kingdom Viridiplantae; phylum Streptophyta; class Magnoliopsida; order Alismatales; family Hydrocharitaceae; genus Ottelia; species Ottelia alismoides. The sequence goes on from JAZKJV010002032.1 coordinate 190,473, forward strand.
AGGAGACAGTCCACGTTGACCGCGGTCAACTGGCTGTCCTCCCCCCTCTGCATTTGTCAGAACCTTGGTTTGACCCCTATTTCTCGATTTTTTCGAGGCTTGCTCTTGCATCCTTTCGAGTTAGCGTCTTCTTGACTTTTGATCCTCGATCAACGTGCATGTCCGCCCATGTGCAACCTCGATCGATGGATCGACGTGACAACCACTACGCCTCATTCTTCCTCGCCTACCCGTCAACTCCTCAAATACCACCCCTGACTTCCATTCGAATTTTGAGTCCCTTTGGTCCACCTTCCTTCGTCCTTTTCGAGCTCCACGGATACCCGGAGGTGACAGCTCTGTTCCCGTGTCGTCAGCCGAGGCGAGGATGGTCAGAGGCATCTCCACCACCTCCGCCAACTCCGGCATCGAGGTCTCCCTCTACCTCAGGTAAACCACCTTCGAGGTTGTCGTTTTTCTTCCATTTACTTCACATTTCGCATTCCCAGTAGCTTTAGGATCCAATTCCCCTAAGCATCATCGAGTTATGCCTATCGAATCACCCTCCACGAGCACCTCGCCGGAGTGCACCTCCGACCATCATCTCGCACTGCCGTCCCGTGCCTCCACTCCACCATCGCGGGGTCCATGCATTTTGCCTTGGACCCTCTCACACCTTTTCGCAAGTCTTCGCGCGTTGAAGAGTGCCTGGGGCTCATTTTGAGCTTTGCTGGAGGACCTTGGAGCAACCCAGCTCCGCCGCCCCTTCGCGAAGACCTCGGTCTTCGCCGAGGATTTTTGGAGCCCCTAGGAGCTACATGAGACCCCCAGGAGCTCGCAGCCAAGTTTTGAACCTTCAAGAACGCCGGAGGACGGAGCTTGGGCTCGGGGAAGCTCGTCTCACCGGCGTTGCTTCCCTATTCTTGCTCCGCCCCACACCACCGTCGGATCGAGGACGCAGCTCCATGTGCACGTCAGCCGTTGGATCTTCCCGTAGCTCAGCCGTCCGATCCACCGTTGGAGATCTAATTGTAGCCATCCGTGTCCGAACCGTCATTGGGCGTTCTTGAGCTGCCACGTGTCAAATGAACCGACACCCGCCGTTGGATGCCCCAGGCATTGGGTATGTTGCACCGAACCCCTTGCCATTTTGTTTATTTAATTATTAGTATTTAAACTTTCATCTGTAGTGTAAAAAGTTTGCAATATTTGCATTTAGACCCCTGCACTTTTATTATTTGCATTTAGGTCCAATCCACGTCACCTCACGTGACCTGTGCACGTGGGGTGGTGGGTATTTTGCAGAGGACCCCCGAGGTTTTTATTATTTCATTTAAGTCCATGAACTTTTGAATTAAGTGTTATATTTTTGGAGAAATTGCAAGTACACCCCCTAGCTTTTGATAATTACATATAGGTCCTCTCAGGGCACGTGCACACCACGCGCGTGGGTGGGAATATTGCAGGCATGCCCCTTGCGGGTTTGTGTATTTGCATTTGGTCCTGGGAAGTGATTTATTAGTTATAAAATTTGTGGAAATTTGCGTTGTGGCCCCTGAATATCTGGATATTTGCATTTATACCCATGCTAGCAGTGATTTTTCTTTTTGCTTCCTCTATTTATTGCACACATCTATAAAATTCCAAAAATCACCAAAAGATTATCATAGGTTCCTGTTGCATTGTACTATCACGCTATATTTTTGTTTTGCATTTTTATTGCATTTTCATATTTATAAAAATTCAAAAACATGCATTTCCTCTACTGTTTGCACTACAAAATCCATAAAATTATAAAAACATCTCAGAAAATTCCCAAAAAAATATATTTATCTTATCTTAGTGTGTTTTAACTTCAATCCGAAAATCACTAAAAAATACAAAAGAAAACTCCTGAAAATTATAAAACTCTAAAAATCTTCATAAAAATATTAAAAATTCATAAAAAATCATAAAAATACAATCTTTGTTTTCAAAATTTCTTTATTTTACTATCTTTTATTTAAAATTAATTTGGAGAAGTATTTTATTTCTCCATTTTAGTTTCTGCTTTTTATTGTATTCACTATTTTCAGTATTTTTGACTTTAAAAATACCAAAAAAATAGTAAAAATCTGGAAAATTCATAAAAGTATTATAAAAATATAAAAAACCTAAAAATATTTTATTTCCTGATTTTCCTCATTTTACCTATTTTTATAAATACTTTATCCCTCTCTTTCTTACTTTGTATATATATATATTCTACTTAAAAAAGAAAATATAAAAAAATATAAAATATAAAAAAGAAAATAGAAAATCAAAAATTGAAAAGAAAAATATAAAAATCTAAAGTTAAAAATAAGTAAAAAAAATTATTAATTAAAAACCCACAAAAATAGCGCAATTGTAGGCATTCGATCACATTCATTTTTTGTGAATTACTGCCTTGATCTATCTTGCTTGCTCCTTGAGTTCGACACTCTACACATACTTGCACCTATACACACTTATTGTAGAGTTATAATAAATTTTAACTCCACATTTGCTTCTCATTATTTGATTGTTATTGTGGGTTAATTGTTGATTTAGCCGGGAATTATCGAGCGTCGCCGCAACGACTTTGTCTCCGCCTTGTGTGAGACATTTAGACCCTTGTATTTTTTGGCTAATCAATGGCCCAGAATGGATGCTCACCAAGATGGTAATGGGCACATGGCTCATTGGATAAACCCTATATATATATATATATATATATATATATATATATCTGGGGGGAGCTAACTTGGCTCCCCCGCGTCATTTCATCTGTTTTTTATTTTTTTTAATTTCTTCCGTGAATATTCATCACTATATCCCTATATTATGCTATTCAAATTTCGTGCGAAACAGAGACTTCTACAACCTCCATCCAGACAACTATTTTTTAACGATAATAAAATTGCTAAAAACGACCCTTCTGGATGTAGGTCGTAGGAATCTCTGTTTCGCGCAAAATTTGAATGATATAATATAGGTATATATTGATGAAAATCTACGGAATAAATTTTCAAAAAAAATAAAAAAATGGGAGAAATGGCATGGGGGATCCAAGTTAGCTCCCCCATGGGGCATCCCCATTTTACCCTCTATATATATGGGAATAGGGAGCCTGCCTCGGCTGGTGCAGGAGAATCCTCGCACCCGGCTCTCCAACCGTCGGATCATAGTCGCGATGGACGGTAGATATGCCTCCTTCCAGACCCTCTCCCGTGCAACCCTCTCCCCTGAAACCTCTCTCTCCTCACTAGCCCTCTCCTCCGAAACCCTCTCTCGTGAACCCCCGTGCCACGCAACCCTCGCAGCCGAGCACCTCTCTTCCCCGTCACCGTGCAACCCCTGCAACCCTTCCCTCCTCCCTCGAAACCTCTCTCTGATCGCGAACCCCCTCAGCCGCGCAACCCCCCAGCCCTACCCTCCTCCCCCAAAACCCCTATATTCTCTCTTGCAAACCCCGCAGCCATGCACCTCTCTTCCCCGAAGCATGCTCTTCATTGCTGGCCCTCTTCTCCTACCATAATAAGCCCCAGGCACACCTGCTGCAGAGCCCCAAAACTGCCAATAAGACAACAAAATCAAAGTCAACGTGGTTCGAGATGTAAGACCCCCTGCAAGATCAATTGTGCTTGTCGATATTCTGATTATATGAATTTGTGATCTTTTTTGTTTTATTTGTAAGACCCCTGCAGAGCCACTGGGGTTTGTTTGATGATGTTGCTGATATAGATTTGTGATCCTTTTTGTTTTATTTGTAATTTTTCTAGAACTCTATTGTTATGTACTGTTATGTTTAATTCGTTGATAAAATTTTTATACTGTTTGATTAGATTGTATTCTATACTTTTATGTTTGATTAGATCGTATTCTATATTGTTATTTTTAATTCATTGATAAATTTTTTATTGTATTTTTTATATATAAAGTCGCAGTTAATAGAAATGCATGTTGAAGACTCGCAAGAAATTTTCATCAATGAAGAATATGCAATTTTGGACTGTCATTCTACAGACCAAGTCATGGATGTAGATTCAATTACAAAAGAGGCGGGGAAACCTTTTGAGAAACCGATTATTGGCATGAAATTTTATTCAGATGAAGATCTGGTTGCATTTTACAATTCATATGCAAACATAAAATGCGTCGGTCAGAGCATATAAATATTCCTATTGCTAGAAAAGTTGTTTGTTCTAAGCAATTATTTAAAGCTCTGAAGGACAAAAGAGAGGATGGGCGAGAGGTTAAGCATCAACGTGATGTTAGAGAAGTTTTCCAAGCTCACATTTATGCCTCGGTGGACGATGAAGGAACTTGGGTGGTTTGGATATTTCAAGAATCACATAACCATGTGTTGACAAGTCCATCAAAAGTACAAATGTTACGATCTCACAAGGAGATTTCATCTTGTGCGAGGGGACTTATTGACACGTTGCATTGTTGTGGGTTAGGTGCTTCCAAGATCTCTAGTGTTTTGAGTGCCTCTGGTGAGCAGAATATTACGAGTCAAGTTTGTCTTGACCAAATCAAAGTCAGTCGAAAGAACAATTTTGGTCATGAAAGTATGGCTATTGTTAGATGTTTTGAAGACAAGATGACAATAGACAATGATTTCTTTTTCAAAGTTGAGCTTGATGAGAATATGACAATGCGAAGTATCTTTTGGGCCAATGGGCGATCACGAGTTTCTTATTTGCATTTCGGTGATGTGGTGGTGTTTGACACCACATACATAACTAATAAATTTTTGATGCCCTTTGCACTATTTACCGGTTTCAATCATCATAGACAATCAACATTATTTGGATGTGCTCTGTTGGCAGATGAGACGACAGAAACCTTTATTTGGTTATTCCATACATGGCTGCAGTGCATGCATGGGAAGTTGCCTATTGAGATAATCACGGATCAAGATCCAGCTATACGTGAAGCTATTGCAGTGGTATTCCGAACAATGACACACAGATTTTGCATTTGGCATATAAAAAAGAATGCATTAATTCACTTGCATCAATTGAGATGTGATAAGCAATTTGGGCATGATTTTGATAAGTGGATTTATGGAAGTTAAACTATTGATGAGTTTGAGAACCAATGGAAAGATTTTCGAGCAAAGTATAATATTGCTGAAATAAGCTGGCTTCATAGTATGTATGAACTGCGAGGAATGTGGATCCCTGTATATCTAAAAGATGTATTTTTTTTGCAGGAATGTCCTCAACACAACGTTATGAAAGTATGAATTCATTCTGTGATGGATATGTCCACTCTCAGATGCCATTATCAGAATTTGTATTACAATACAAAAGGGCCCTAGTGGTACGTCATAAGGCTGAAGAAACTTTAGATTTTACAGTATTGACCACAAAGGCAACATTGTGGTCTGACCATCCAATGGAAGCATAAGCTTCTACCTTCTACACTCCTGCAATCTTTGCAAAATTTCAAAAGGAATTCAAGAAGATTATTAACTGTGCTCATCAAAAGATTATGAAGGATGATAATATTGTTAGGTATGGAATTTATTTGAGTACGAAGCAACATAAAAAATATTTGGTGGATTTTTTCTCAAAAGAAGGCAGATACTCATGCTCATGAAAGAAGTTATCTGAAGGTATTCTCTATTGTCATGTACTTTACTTTTTCAAGAAGAAGGATTTACTTGAAATACCCAAAGAGTATCTACTTAGAAACTGGTCCATTGGTGTTAGATTTGTGGTAGCAAGAAAGGAGAATGATGGTGATGCAAAAGACAAGCCAAGCCTTAACATGTTATGGGACCTTCGATCGTTGCATTCCGAAATATATGACTTAGGAAGTTTAGATGGAAGTAATTTCAAAATTGCTCTTGAAATAGCCAAAGAAGGTTTGAAAAATGAAGCAACTGCAAGCAAACAAAGTGATCACCCAGCCATCCACTGTTGAAGTACTCTCTATCGTTGAGCCAAGAGTTACTCATTTTGATATTCGTGATCCAATATGCGTTAAAGCTAAAGGGAGGCCTTGAAAAGCATGGAGAATGAAATCTGGTGTCGAAGTTTCATCCTCTCAAGGTGAAATAAGGAAAAGAACATGTGGAAATTGCGGAGCAAAAGGACATTACCAAACGACATGTCCAGAAAAGGTTATTGTTATTGTATTAGTTTTTGAATGTTAGTTTTTAATTTGAAATATAATACTATTTTTTGTAACAGGAGGCAACTAAATGATGTCACTATGATTAACATGCCCAAATCTATGTGTCACTATAGTGCCAAATGATGTCACTATGATCACAATAGAAGGGTGAAGGGGAATGATTATGTAAAATTTGATGTTATTTTTTGATGCTGGACCAGTCTTTGAAGCTTGTAGATGTTGTATTCGTTTTTTGGATTTCATATGATATGTAAATTTTGATGTCATACAATGTTCTGAACTTGTTGTAATCAATCATGAATGTGTTGTGTATGAATATGGTTCACTTGTTTTTGTATAGCTCGTTGTCACCGTGTCGAGGTTGTTATCCGATACTCAACGATCGTATGGCTCAGATCGAGCGCCTCTTCAATGGCTCGATTTGCTGTGAATGATAAAGATATGTCTTTGCTTCAATGGCCAAGATCAGGCTTTGTCTTACCATGTGAATTTCAGTTTGGAGATTCTTACTTAAATTTCCTGACCTCAAAAGCTTATAACAACTAATTACATGTTGATGGCTGTGAACTTGCTATAAATTTGAGCTTTGGTCCTCGCTGGTAAAGGAAGGAGCGGCATGAATCCGCAAAGTTTGATATAATCTTAACAAGTGATGTGAGAGGTTGGATGCTTAACACGTAAATCTGATTCTATCCATACTACATGGCATAAGAGGCTGGATTCTTTGTCTGATAAGCAATAGTAATTTACCATCAACATGTCAAATCCCCAACACTTCACCATATTCTAGTTTCAACTAAACTTGACGGTAACAACCCATTTCGACAATCACAACAATTTATTCAAGTAGTGCAACATATAATTCTATTTAAATCAAATCAACACTTCATATCATCTAAATGCAAGATTGAAATTGCATCATCACAACGCTCATTCAATCAGAAGATCAAGATCAATACAATTTGATTACATCAAGATATCTGAAACAAATGCTTAAGTTGGTAACAATCACATAACATAGACAATCCCAACTAAAATTGCAATCACAACTAAAAGGTTTAAGCAAAAAAGCCGCTTCTCAATTCTAGCGAGCTGCTTCTCCATTATGTCCATTTGCTCACATCCTCTGTCCATCCGCTTCTCCATCTTGTCCAATTTTGTATTTGTTGCATCCATCCGCTTCTCGACATCGTCTTTAAACGCGTTAATCTGATACTTTAGTTCTACGATTTTGTGATTGACATCGTCATCCTAATAAAGAAATTGCATGAATCTCGATCCTGCATGACAAAATAGTATCAAATTAGACAATTCTATCTATGATTTGTTATTTACATTAGATCTATTACAACATAAATATATACCTTCCATTTGGGACATTGTAAAAATAGTCTAACCTTACTTGCTTCTTTCTTAGAGACATATGTCAGTACTTTCAATCCACAATAGCAATTGACATCAAAGGGCGGCTTCCACGATGATCTGGAAGAGACACAATCACTCATCTTTTACAAATGTCCTACATGAAGATCAAACATGTTTTACACAAACACTACTAGTACTTACCTAACCCAAGAACTATCAGGATTGGACTTCAACCTCTCAATATTGACGTATACAATCCAGGAAATGTTTTGATGGTTCTTTTCTCAGTTGAAATGCAGAATTTGATGTGGAGTAGATCAAAGATTTGAACCCCTAAGCAAACATCTACAGTGTAGAACTCAAATCGTTATGTTGCAAACCAAACAGTAGGAAAACAAAATTTTGACATCTTCACATTTCAGTATATTTGCAAAATTTTGACATCTTCATGTACTCCCATTCCCTCTAAAAGCTTTTGAATCAGATGCTTATCAAATATTTACTCCCATTCACTCTAAAAGCTTTTGAATCAGATGCTCATAATATTAAATGTTTACTCCTACTTCCTTTAAAAGCATTTGAATCAGATGCTTATCTTATAATGAACCCCATGTTTGCTCTTGTTCTTCTCTACCCAATTGTTCCAATTCGAGCGAGAAAAGGGAGCAATGTTAAAGAAAACATCATCAAACAAACCCAAGTACCTCCAAGCTATCCACTGATGACAACGATGAAGTCGGAGAGCAATTATCATTGTACCTCATTGCAGCAGAATATCAAAAAAGACAACATCTTGCAAAGGAGTCTGGGGCTTCTTCTGGGTGGAGATTCAACATGTGCGTCTGGGGCTTCTTTTGGGAAGAGATTCCGTAGGTGCACCAGGGGCTTCTTCTGGTAGGAGAAGAGGGGCGGCGGTGGGGAGCACGGGATCAATTAGGAGGGTAGGGTTGTGGGGGTTGCGCGGCTACAGGGGTTGCGCGGCTGCGAGGTTTGCGAGAGAGGGTTCATGAGGATAGAGGGGTTTTGGGTGGGGGGGAGGATAGGGTTGCAGGGGATGCACGACTGTGGGGTTTGCGAGAGAGGATAGAGGGGTTTGGGGGAGGAGGGTAGGGCTGGGGGGGAGGGGTTGCGCGGCTGAGGGGGTTCATGATGAGAGAGAGGTTTCAAGGGAGGAGGAAAGGGCTGCGGAGGTTGTGCGGTGACGGGGATGAGAGGTGCTCGGCTGCGGGGGTTGTGCGGCACGGGGGTTCACAAGAGAGGGTTTCAGGGGAGAGGGCTAGTGAGGACAGAGAGGTTTTAGGGGAGAGGGTTGCGCGAGAGAGGTTCTGGGAGGAGGCCCATCTGCCATCCATCGCGACTGTGATCCGGCGGTTGGGGAGCTGGGAGGGGGGATTCTCCCGCACCAGCCGAGGCAGGCTCCCTATTCCCTATATATATATATATAATATAGACATAGAGAGTGGGGGGGAGGGAGGGCTAATCCTGTGAGAGTAAAAAATTATGAGAGCATGAGAGCAATGATTATGGACCGTTAGATTATGTCATATCTCTCCTCATTAATTAGAGGAGGAGAGAGAAGAGCAGAATCTAGTGGTCCAGATTCACTGCTCTCATGCTCTCACAGTTTTTGACTCTCACAGGTGATGTATCCCCATTTCACCACATTTATTCTTTTCATTTTGACCTTTAAATCCTAACTAAATGCATGTAAATATCATTATCTTACACAAATTAGCATTCATTATTTATTATATAACACTGCATAAAATACAATATTTAATGCTAAAATAAAAGAATAAAGAAAATAAAAGAACAAGAATAAAATATCAAAGGTATTTTATGACCCTAAACCATGAGACCGAGGCATCTTGATGACTGGGTCGACAATGAATAAAGTAAGGGGAGATAATGACCAATAAATCAATAAAAGTCTCATTCTTTTATTGATCAATATTGTATTTTTGGGTCTTATTTATTTTCTGTTTTCTATACCTCAAGTAAAGAAACTTTGTACATGAAAGTTGTAGATAAAAGTACAAATAAAAATATAAAATTGATTTCATACAGAAATAATAGGGATTTTTAGTCGCAGATCCTATAATCTTTGTCAATTACCTCCACGACAATTGAAACATCATAATTCCTTCCTCACCCCCGTAAACTTGTTAATTGTTACCCTACAGACCCTGTGGTTAACCCCATCCATTTAACAATTAAAACTAACCGGATTCAGTTATCTTCTTTTACATTATACCCATTTTATTTATCAAATTTACTATAGGTGCCACTCCCTCTCACGCACGTCAATCTGCCCTCCAGAACCTCCTCTCTACCCCGAGCGTCATCAGAAGTCGTACATCTGCTCGAGCAAGACGACGGTGGGTCATGGCCACGATGGCGTCAGCCCCGCCCAGGTCGAACCCTAGCTGAACAAGTCGCTCTCCGCCCACCACCTGCTCGAGCACTCCCCCCCGCTCCCTGCTCAGAGCCCCCTCCCCCCACTCCTTGCTCGAAGTCGAATCCCCTCTGCCTCCCTTGTGAATCCCCCCCGCCCCGATCGAAAGTCCCCACGCCTCCCCTGTGAAGCACCCCCCCTGCGTCTCCACCGCGAAGGGCCCCCCGCCACCCCTGGATCGAAGCCCGCGAAGCCACCCCCCGGCCCGTCGCCTCCCCTGCGAAGCCCTCTCTTCACCCCCTGCCCGCCCCATTCCCCGCCGATTTGAAAGCCCCTCCCCATCTCCCCCCGTCGCTGGTAGCCCCCCACCCCATCTCCCATGCTACTGGAAGCTCGAAGCCCCACCTCCTCCAGGTCGAGCACTGCCCCCATACCTCCTCAAGTCCAGGTCAAGCGTCGTGGGAGGGGAAGCTGAGGAGGGAGGATTGTTTTTTTCTTCTCTTGGTTAATTCTAACTGCCCGATCATGGATTGGTTAGATTAATTCGTTTTTAACCCAACGAAGTTAACTCTAGATGTGTCAATTTAACGGTAGGGTTCGTGGGGTAAGATGGAGCAAGTTTACGGGGGTGAAGGAGGAATTATGATGTTTCAAAGGTTGTGGAGGCAATTGACAAAGATTATAGGGTCTACCGGGTAAAAATCCTAAAATAATATATAATGTACCTTTTATGGTCTAAATAAAAAATCAAAACTCAAACTTTCTAGACTCATATCTCCTGAATAAAAACTCAAAATGCGAAAAATTACCTTTAACTATATTTAACTTTAAATAAGCTATTTAATGAAGGTGGTTTCATTTAATTTGGAGTTAAGATGCAAAAGTCATGTTTTGGACCCGTATTGTATACTTTACCTGAATAAATAGTCATTTTATTCATTCTTTAGTATTTTATAATTTTATATTTTTATAATTTTGTAAATATTATTTATAGTATATGTACATATTTGTAATAGAATAAAACCATAAATAAAATATAAAAATAAAATAGTATACATAAATACATAGATGGAATACATATGTTTATACATGCATAATTAATACCCTTATTTATTTAAGTGTACAAAATATATAAAAAATATAATAAAATATGTTTATGTATATAAAAATAATTTATAAATATATAAAATATGAAAATAAAATAATAAAATCAAAAATACAAAATAAAAATAATATACTCAAAACTTAGGTAAATATACATATAAATGAAACCCTAAAAGGTAACTTGTAATAAACTAAGCCATAAAAATAAATATAAATCATAAAAAAATACTACATAAAATAATAAATATTTTTATATTTTAACAAAAATTTAATAAAATCTTTTATTATTTTATTTTGAATTAATAAACCTTTTTCTTACGCTTTTATCATCTAGCAACCCTACGTAGACCAATGGGAGCCAAGTCTCGTTTGACACGGGTCAACTCCTTGGTCCAGGTAGCCCTGGCAACTGTCATAGGTTTTGATCTCGATTCCCCCATTTTTGGAGCTCGATCCTTATACCCATTCTGATCGACATCCTCTGATCTTTTGATCTTCGATCTATGCACTTTCACGCCCTAGTATCTCCTCGATCGATGGATCATTATCTCGAGCGACATCCTCAGTCAAAGATCTCCTTGTATAAAACCTTTCATCCACCTTCTTTCGAACTTTGATCCTTCTTCTGCCTTTAACCCTAAGATCTGAGCCTCGAGTGGTGTTCCTGGTGACAACATGAGCGAGATCGACTCCTTGGGAGTTTGATTTGGCGTCGAATCAAAGTTGTCGCTGCTCCACCGCCATTCTTTACCGGAGATTCGCTCCAGGTGCGTCAACTCTGATGAGATTCTATTTCGTTAGCCTTTATTGGTCTTTAGGCTAGCCATAGCTTAGTTTCGTCTTTTATTTTGATAGGTTTAGATTTATTTTATGTACTTTCCATTTTTTCTTCGTAGGAGAACCTGCTCCGCCACCTCGTTCCACGATACCCAACTGCCTTCCACTGCACCTTTCACTGTCATCTCATTTCCATGCACCTTCTGATCATCCCCCACACCTCCAACCACCCGGATCTCGCACAGATCCGAAGGTCAGGTCTCCTCCTCCACCGCGTCGCTGAAGACCTTTATTTCGCCTCCAGAAGCCATCCTTGGCTTTGTTTTTTGTCAATGACCAAATCCCTGCAAGAAACAGAAAGAAATACCACATTTGTAGGCCCTTTAGAAGAATGACAACAAGCCCCAGGTCCTGGTCCCTCGTCGGACTCCTTCTCGAGGTCCTGGGTCATTTTGAGGAGCTCCACCAACGCGGAATCCAGCAGGAAGCTAAAGCCCCCGTCCACTTGGAAAATGGAGCCCCATCGCGCCTAAGATCAACAATTAAAGCTCGGAGAACATCTGGTTCTTCCGAGTTCATCTAGGGGCATCTATCATCGTCTGATCAAGCCTCCTTGACAGAACTTACAGCCGCCGTTGGATCATCCCACTCCAGTACCGTCAGATTAACATTGAGATCTAATCTCAATGCTCCATTTTGGAAGGGGTATCAGCCATTAGTGTAGCGACACGTGGTTAAGTGAGTGCATCCTGTCGTCCGTCAACATGCACATTTAGGGAAAATTGCATATTTAACCCCCTTTTTGTATTTTTTCCCAATCTTGTAAGTTATTTTTGCAGTTTAATATTTTTGTGAAAATTGCAAAAAGGATCTTATGCTTATGTGTAATTATATTTTGGTCATGTCCATGTCACCTTACGTGTCGTCCCACGTGAGCTGGCATTTTATAGGTAGGCCCTTGCACTTTCTTGTATTTTATTTTAATATTACAACTTTCATTGACGGTTATAAAATTTTGGAATATTTTCATATCAAACCTCGCCTTATTTTTATTTGCATTTGTACCCCTACAAGTTAATTAATTTTTGTGCATGTTTTCTATTTATTAAAAATATCATTCGTGCTCCAAATATTCTCATAAAATAAGGTTAGGTGCATGATAGTGTGTACATTCATGTTATATTTTTGGATTTTAATTTTACTCATTTGTAATATTTATTATAAATTAAAAGAGCACGTTTTTGTTCCTGTTAGACTTCTAAAATACCTAAAAAATATAAAAATATATTGAAAAATTCCAAAAAAATATATTTGTTTAGTTCATTATTTCATAACTCTAGACCAAAAATCCTTAAAAATAGAAAAAGAAACTTCCCAAAATTCCCAGAATACCTTTTTCCGTCTATGAATTTTCTTTTTATTATATAGTATTAATTAAAATAGTTTTATAAAATTTTAACTTTATTTCTTATTTTTAAATTCCAAAACAATTCATCCTATTTCTTTAATTCCTGTTTTGGGATATTTTTGAATTTAAAAATACCTAAAAATTAGTAAAAATTCCTCAAAAACCACAAAATAGTAAAAATTTATTTAAAATCAAAAAAATATTTATTTTCTATATTTTGGTTATTTTTAGTAGTATTTATAAGTATATTTCCTTAGATTGTATATATAGTCCTATATATTCTTATATTTTATATTTAAAAGAAAAGTCTAAAAATCAAAAAAATAAAAAGAAATAAATATTAAAAAAATTAAAAAAATATATAAAAATAAAAACCCACAAAAATCATAAGTGGTTAAGCGCTTGAAAGACAAATTCGTTTATTGATTTTTGTCTCATTTATTATACACCCTTGTTTCTTGTGTTCGACCCCTCATATTTGTCACTATACATCTTTAGAAGGGTATAATAAAATCTAGCCCAATTTGATTAATTGCTTAATTATTATATGTGGGTTAATTATTGTTTGATCACGAATCTTGAGCAGTCGCATTAGGGACAGTGAGTCAATTTTGTCAGATCATTATTAACGGCTCTAATATTCGTGTTCAACAAATGGTGTTGTTGCCGAGGAGCATCGGTTTGTAGAGTAGTTTTTCTTTTCTTCTGTACTGCTTAGCCATTTCATCCTTTATTTTTATTTGATTATCAATTTTGAACTATCTGACATTTCTTCTCTTTGACTTATTATGAGGGACTACGGACAGAGGAGGATCACCAAGGTGATTCTACACAATCTTGGGATGAGGAGCCGATTATTCTGACCTAGCCGATAGAAGAGATCAAGAGGCTCTATAGAGAGAGAGAGAGAGACAATAGCTTAGCATAGATTTTATTTTCTTTTTGTAAGAGAGAGAGACTCTTATTTATGCAATATTAATTTGTAATAATATAGGTACATTGGACTTTGGACACTCAGGCCCAATTTCCAAGTGTTTGTTTACCTGGGGGCTCACCGCAATTTCCTCACATTTTATTCACCTTCTACCTTTTTGTTCTCCATATTTTCCCCTTTATTTTCTTTGTTTTCCACGGTTTGTGCTTTCCGCCTTATTTTTCTTTGTTTTGTGGAATGAGCCCTTAACATTTTAGATTTGTTTGGTCGTGTAAATTAATGCTAAACACCTAACTATCTTTGCATGCACCTACGGTCTTCGCATTTGGACTTAGTTTAATTAATTATTGAACACTTAGTCTTGAGACTGCATGTCGAGGGAGGTCACATACAATGCTTGTAGGACCCACTGTGGTGGTCACCGAGTGTCATCGAAGACTAGACTTAGGTTTCACTCTTAGTGTTCAGCATTTGATTCTTCACGTGTAGCAATTGCCCACCTAGGACGATTTCCGTGTGCATATCGGTATATAGTATAAGTTTAAAAATTCTTATTTTGCATCCCACATGGAGAGCATTTGGAATCTCTGTAAGTCCTCTAACTAGGCATTCATAATTTATGCAGTAAGGTGAGATTTCTATCTTAGTGTCGCCTTGCATTGCTTTGTCATTCTCTCCCTATATTTTTGGATCATGTAGGAATCAAATAAAATACAAAAATCATTAGGCGCTTGATGAATATGCATTTCATCATCTTTATTCATTTATTTTAGCTTAAAATCTATTATAAAATAGTTTTATATAATACTAAATCCATATTCTTACTAACCTGCATCTGTGTGTAAATATTGTACATATATTATTATTTTAACCTAAAATAAATAAATAAATAAAGGAAAAATAAAGAAAATAAAAATACTATATATATGTAAAAGATACAGACTGACCCGAACCCCGAGAGATGTTCAAGACTTGACCTGATTGGCCAGGAATAAAGTAGGGGGAGATAGGGTCCTTAATCGGAAAATCTAAAAAATATGTGTTTTGTAAATACTTCTCATTTATTCTATGTATATTTGTATACTTACATTATTTTATTTGTTCATAAATTGACCTCAAATTAAATAATTTTCAAAACAAAAGTTGAAAATAAAAATATCTTCTAAATAATAAAAATAATTACAAAATAGAATCATGTAAAGAATAAAAGTACCCACATCCAGAAAAAGCCATAAAGCGATAATTGAAAAATCAATTCCGGCTCCATATGAACTCAAATTGAATCAAAATAATTTCTATTGTATTCTAAATTAAATTATCTTTAAAATAGTTGTGATTTCATAATTTTTGGAGTTACGGTTTGAAAAGTTATTTTCTAGGATGGTTTGTACAATTTTACCATTTATTTATTGTATTTATCTATATTTATTTTTATACATATTATATTTGTAAATATTTGTAAATACTTTTAAATAATTTTTATTTAACATAAAAATTTAAAATAAAAAATGAAACTAAAATAAACTAATTTCCTTATTTATCTATGTATATAACGTACCATATGTAAATAGTATATGTATATAGTTAACTCCCTTAAATAACCCTCACAAAAAATAAATAATTAACATTTATTATTTAATTTAATAAGGCAATGAAAATAAATAAATAATGTAAATAATTTTATTAACTCCACCACTAACTTCCTTCCTTATCTTTATCTCCATTCAAATTTTCCTTATCTTTATCTCCATTCAAAATTTTAAAATTCAAATTCAATTCTTTTTCCCTATTAATATGGTTCCTCCTCCCTCATTTCAATTTGATTAATATTTTGGTGAGAGGAGTTTATTCTCTAAGAGCCATCTTGTCGTAGAGAGGTGCCTAGCTTCTAAGTTGTCCGGTGACAGCGAGTCGGTCCTCTTCGAGGCCATTACATTGTTATCCGCTCCTATTTGGTGAGTTCCATTTTTTCTTGTTTTTAATCTAGTTTAATTGTAGTTTAGTTTTTGCATTTTTGATTCTTTGTCATGTTTTTTATTCTAGATCTTAGTTAATCATTTTTAATTTATCATCATGATTTGACCAGCTCCCGAATCCGATCTTCCATATCAATTTCTCGATCTCGTCGCTTCACATTCTACCTAACACAATCTTTCAACTCCGATCACGCACAGTGGTCGGAGACACGGTTCCAATTTCCCATTTCACCAGATCCAAAACCATTCACATTTCTATTTCTATATCTTGATTGAGCCGTCGTGCTCGAGTCGTCGTATTTGTTATTTTGCAGGTACACAAGATTTGAAAAAAAGAAAAAAAATTCTCAGTTGTAATTTTCAAATAAAATAAAAAAATAATAATTCTTAGACGACACAACTGCCATCGCCTAGAGGAGCTCGTTCCTCCACCTCGGGCCGACCACTGCACATATACCTCTACTGACCTGGGCGTGCACCGCCAGAGCTCCCTGCCTCTGGCCGCGCAACCCACCATCTCATGGCATCATCGCTCTACCCGACATCCTCTACGAAGGGCATCTTCCACCGCCATCCGTGTTGTAGCCTCCGCTGATCAACCCTCACCCACGCCCCCACGCGAAGCTTCAGTGCACGAGCGTCGCCTCTTCGCCGCCGACCAAGATCCACGCGACCCACCAGGAGCTCCGCAGCCCCACCGCTCACGCGGACATCCAGGCTATCCACTTGCCACCCACCATCACGACCCTCCGCCCATCTACTACCTCCGTCGGCCATGAGAGCACCACCGCCACGAATTCACCTCACTGATCATCGGGCCTTCCAACTTTGCAGATCACCGCCATTGCCTGCGTGAAGAGAAGGTAGGAGGGGCAGGGCACCCTTTGGCCCTTGAGTGGAAACGAAGACGAAACCCAACGAAGCCCTAACTTATTTAAAGAAATATGGGTAATTTGCATTTTCTTCCCACAATTTGATTATGGTTACTTTATGATGCAAAAACATTACGAAATTGCAATTCAGTCTTTCATTTCCAGACTTCAAAATTGCACATTTATTTGATTGAAATAAATGTTTTTATTATGCTGAAAAATTCTACAAAAATTTGTATAGACTCCTGTTGTGCGCCTGATCATTGTATAAATTTTTCATTACATTTTAGTTCCATTTGCTAGCATTTTTCACTGTTTGAAATTAGAAAATTCATAAAAAATAAAATATTGCATCAAAAATTCTAAAAAATTAGAATAGTTTACTTTTATCATATTTTATTTTCTATCCCATTTTATCACATTAATTATTTTTAAAACTCAAAAAATTGGAAAATACTAGAAATCTTAAAAAAATCATATAAAATTTGAGAAAAATCCAACAAATTTGATTTTAGTTCCGATTTGTAGATAATTTCCTTTAGTTTTTAAGAAAAATAATTTTCATAATTTTTGCATTTATTTGGTATTTTTAAATTGAAAAAATCTTGTTTGCTCACTATTTGCATTTCCCCTATTTTTATTCATTTTAAAAATCCTAAAAAATCTCTAAAAAATTACAAAATATCAAAAAATCATTAAAAATAAAAAAGATTTTATTTGGGCATTTTTTGAGCATTTTGTCAAATTTGAAAAATCCAAAAAAATCCATTTCTTTTGTGTATAAATTTATTTTGAAATTTATATTTTTGAAAATTAAAAATTTGCAAAATTAAAAATCTTTAAAAATTTGAAAATTAGAAAATAAAAAAACAAAAAAAATTAAAAGATAAAAATTTTACAAAAACCAAGATAGTTAGCATTTGAGATTCCCTTTTTCTCTTAATTGATTTTTTCGATTATTTGAATAACTCTCAGGAATTGTAGCCTCCCTGAGTTCGATCATGTTGCTATACAGCTTAATTAAATAGCAAAAATTCTCCTGCTATATTTTCTCTATTATCATTAGCTTGAGAAGAAAAAAAATAAAATTTTTATTGGGGGATTCTTTAGGTTGCAACAACAATTGCACTTTTATCATTTATCTAATTTAAAACCAGAAAAATCTCATTCAACAACGCTTGTATTGAATTCACTCAAAGTAAGTGATAACACAAAAAAGGGACTGCTAAAAATACTTGACGTAAATGAAATTGATCAAATATACTCATTGCATTGGGGAGCAAATCCCACATTATATTCAGGTACCTTCCAAACATACTAAGAGACGAAAATTAAGGAATAGAGCCAAAAACCCAATCTGTGGCTGCCTCAGAAATCAACTGGGACTGGCGAAGTACCGTCGCTCCTATCGTACATGACCGAGTAGGGTCTTGTCGAGCACGGTGTTCCCGCCTTGTATGGAGCATCTGAATTGGTCTTATAATCTTAGGCCACGCCCTCACGGGGGTGTTTGTCTCATCGGTTTGCGTCTGAGTAGGGCCTAGCACACTCTCGGGTGATTCCATTGCGAGCTTGGTCCGAAGTATTTGGGTTCGCCATTATCACCTTCCTCTCTCTATTTCTTTGACCGAGTAGCTACCTAGGCACAATGTTGAGGATCCTAAAGAGCGCATATCATATGATACAAAGAAGGTGGAACAAGTATGGGGAGACTCATCCCAACAGTACATGCTCTCCTCTAGGGCTAGCCGCTTAAGGACTCGTGACAACATTTTTTTCCTGAATCAACAACCCTAAAACTAAAAAGATAAAAACAACAGAAATCTTACGGCTTCACTGGTTGAGTCAGTGAATCTATTATTTTTAGGTTTGATTACTTAGTTTCATTTAGGTCAAGATCAAAAACATCGTGCATTTGCGCCATTTTGCTTCTATCTTCTTTCATACTTTTTGATCCCCGCTCACTTTGAGCCCTTCTACTGTTTTACACTCCTTTTGTTTCCCATTGACAACTTATCATTCCTCCACATCAATCTTCCTCTTGACCCTCTCACGATGTCGACCCACAGATGGCTTAGTAGGGACTCCACCGACACCCATATCGATTCTGTATCGTCGACATCTCCAATAATTTTGTGTGATTCCCAGGTTCATGGTTCGAACTCTGCGAACCGCCCTTAGGACTCCATGCTTCTTCTTCACCCATACCGGGAATACTCTCTTCCCGAGTTCTGTCCGTTTTGGACGGAGATCGATTTCACTCCATACTCTTCTCCATCCCTAATAACGTTCAGAATTGACCCTAATTCTTAAGTATTTCTCCATTTGGTGCATCTATTTAGACTGATCGGGGTATTCTTCCATGTGCAGATTAAGAACTTGATCCAGAGCCCAAGATACTCCCATATTCGGATAGAGACATGGCTCCTACAGGAAGAGGAAAGGGACAACAACCCTAGCCAATCGAAGTGATAGATCAGAGGGAAGGGAAGCATACAACTCAGAATGACATCAACAGTCATATTCTTGCATCAATCCAAGCCATACAACAACAGTTGACGAACCAAGGATCATCCCAAGACACCTTCCAAGAGATGCTTTATGATATGAGGAGAAGGAATGATGAGAGAGACGCTAGATGTGAGGATGACCCAAACAGGGATGACTTTCATAGGGATGATGTAGAGGACAACTATTCAGTAGGTGGAACTCGTGACGAGGGGAGAGAGGCAAGACCACCGCAGCCGAAGCCCACATTGAAGCAAACTTACAACCCTAGGGCAAGACATATCATAGAGTGGCATCAAATTCCACCCATCCACATCCACTTCGACCTGAAGCCACAACTCTTGTCTCTGCTCCCGACTTTCCATGAGAATACAACCGAGGAACCATATATTCATCTGCAACAGTTCGACCGCATATGTGCTACAACACACTACCTCAATATTCCTCTAGGGGTAATCCAGATGACTGTCTTCCCTTTCAGTCTCCAAGACAAGGCCCTGTATTGGGTTAATCATTTGGGGAAGGTAGTAACGACTTGGGAGGAGCTGAAGTAAGCATTTCTTCACAAATTTTATCCTCTCGGTCGCTTAAATCGAATGCACGCCCGCATCTCTGGTTTCATCCAGCAGCCCCACGAGATGATACATGAAGCATGGGAAAGGTTCAAAGATCTGCAAGAGAAGTGTCCCTACCATGACATTATGAAGATTAGTCTTGTCCAACACTTCTTTGGTGGGCTGACACTTGAGAGCCAAATGCTCATAGATGCATCTTGTGGTGGCTTGCATTTTAATAAAGACGAGGATGTCGTCTGGGACATTTTTGAGGAGATGGCCAAAGGAGAGGCCGCTCAATCCTCATCTCGTGAGTACATGAAGATGCCCATAGCCAACAACAAGCCAGTTAACATGGTTGCTCATGCAGAGGATAGGGACGAGAGCTTCAATTTGAGCATCATTGGGAGCCACTTGTCCAAGGTTGATATCATTGAGAAGAGGTCTAGAGACATCGACAAACTTGCAGTCATCGAGAAGAGGACCCAATGCTTATAGATGCTCGATCTAATTTCCCAACAACTGGAGCAGCTTGTTCGGGCATTGAATGCAAATGCCTGTAATTCCATATCTGTCACTACCAATACTATCGCTGAGCAAAAGGAGCCAACATCGATACATCTTCCTCAGCCGAGTCTCCCCCGCCCCAACCCATCCAACATGTATATTACATGCAAGCCCCGGAGTAGCCACCGCAGTCCCAGACACAAATGGTTGTCTATCAACCAAAGTCGCAACCAGCCTATCCCGAGCAGTTCTTTCCACCACCGCTGCAGATACAGGAGATCAACGGTGTCTGGAACAATGAAGCACAACTGACCCATCCTCGGGGACAATCCCATGGTCAGAACATGGTCAACATGCCATATTACCAACAATAGTAGGGTGGAAGACCCTACCATCCCTCTCATCAGCAGCAACCTTCGTACCATAGCAAACCTAGAGGCAGAATTTTCAGTAAGGTCCTTAGTAACCCGATTATCGCAGTCAGGATTACCAACAACAATAGTCGGCTACTCAATACCATCCTCACTATTCTTCATTCCCTCCTCCTCACCATCAGTTCTATCAGGGTTATAACCAACAACCTTAGTACCACAGCCAGCAGCCCCATCAAGCTGACCCATCCGAGGCACCACCGGTGAACCCAACATTAGATTGTTTAGCTCAGCTGGTGAAAAATATGGCTGAGATGACCCAGAAGATCGATGACCTGACAGTTGCAAAGACTGTCATTCCAACTCAGGTCGAGTCTAACCCGAATATTTTTCATCGCAAGGAGCAGGTAGTCGCTAGTGTCAAACCCAATTCATGTAATCTTAATTGCTTTTTATCTTATGTTGTTACTCTAAGGAGTGGTAGGACACTACAACCATCATCCACTATAAAGGGAAAGCATCCATCATCTAATGGGGAGTCATCAGCCCAACCAACACCAAGGTCAGATACCATTTTTGGAGCAGCACCAGAAAAAGTAAAAAACAAAAAAAAGAAGAAAACTAAAAAAATACAAAAAGAAGGAAGCATTAGTAGCCTCAGTGGAGACCAACCAACATTGGAGATACATGAACGTGCAGAAGCCCTAGCACCGGTCTCAGAGAAGCCCCCACATGTAGCAGACCCGAAGCCAGTCAAGGAAGTCGAGCCAACATTTTTCGGTCAACCACTAGTAGATGATTCTTTACATTTTTACCATCTATCTGTACATCATGACATGGACAATATTTTGGATAATACAATATTTGAGTCTGTAAATACTCCTTTTCCTGAAGCAATGACAAAAACACAAAAAAATCAAAAACCTGAAAAATGCTTTGTCTGATCTCACAATTGTGGAAATTATTCAGAATTTGGTCTTGAATATGCCTCTCATGAAAGATCTTGAGTACATTCTTGCTGTGAAGAATGGATTAAAAGATGCATGTACAACGAGGCGTCGACCTTGCCCCACAATCTAATTAGTCAAAGTGGCAAGTCTAAAAAGCATATTCTCAACATGGCCACTGTCAATGCCATTAGCAATCTCTCGGATAAAAAGAAGGACAAGTCAGAGCCACTCATTCGTTGCTAGATGTTCAGCCAAGAATTTGAAAGAACTTACTCGACAACGGGTCATCTATTAATTTGATGCCAGCCTCACTACTCAGTGAATTCAAGTTAGGTCCGCTCAAGCCCACCAAGATGATTCTGCAGTTCACAGACAAATCCATTAAGCGGCCTAGAGGCATGTTGAAGGAAGTAATCGTCACCATTCAAGGGATTCGGATCCTTGTTAACTTTGTCATACTGAACATGGACGTCTCCACACCTCTGCTCCATACCCCTATTATTCTTGGTCGGCCATTCCTTCGAACTGCCGAAGCAGTAGTGAATTACGACATTGAAGAAATCACCTTCAGCTCTAGTAGTGACAGAGTGAAGATAGAGACCGTTTCTGAACCCAAGCATGCAGTGGGAGCAATACCCCTGTTATTTTTGAAGGAATTCCAAGATACAGATCTTTTCTTGGATAACATAGAGATCCACGACTTCCTCTGTCCCGAGGAAGTAGTGGCAAGCAGTCGAACTTCCCTTTATCGATGAATGAGATTTGTGTTGATGTGTCCAATGAGTTTAAAGAATTTTCCGTGGGGACAATGAGTCACAAGACCAAGATCATATCATTGATGAGTTTCGCAGTAATGTGGATATGATTGGTAATTTCTCTGAATTTTTGAAAGATGAGCCTGAATAGTCAAAGGTGGATATTGATCAGTTGAAAGAAAATCCACCTACTGTCATTTATGAAGTCATCAATGAAGCAACTCCCACTCCGCCCGAGCTAAAACCATTGCCCTCCAACATGAAGAATGCCTTCCTTACAGATGAGCCAAACATGTACCCAGTCATTATCAATGCACACCTAACCGCGGACCAAGAATCACGTCTGATGGAGGTTTTTGAATGTAACTGCAAGACGATAGGTTGGAAGATCTCGGATCTCCATGGGATCAATCATTCACTTTGCTCGTATCACATTTACTTGAGGAAGATAACAAACCCTCTTGCAAATTTCAAAGAAGAATGAATCCGGACCTTCAGAAGGTTGCCATGAAAGAGATTTAGAAATGGTATGAGGCTGTATTCATCTATCCCATCTCGGACTCTAAATGGGTGAGTCCCTTGAACATCGTGCCCAAGAAATTAGGGATCACTATTGTGAGGAGTGACAAAGGAGAGAAGATCTTGACCAGAGCACCCATTTCTTGGTGAGTGTGCATTGCCTACAGAAGATTGAACCTCGCCACCAAGAAAGATCACTTCAGATTGCCCTTCATTGACCAGATTCTTGAGAGACTGACTGCGAAGGAATATTTCTGCTTCTTGGACAAGTACTCTGGATACAATCAAGTTGCTATAAATCATGAAGAACAAGAGGAGACCACATTCACCTGTCCATTTGGGACGTACGCCTTCAGACAGATGCTGTTCGAGCTACGCAATGCCCCAACCACATTTCAGAGGTGTATGCTTCTAGTGGTCGCTGACATGGTGAGCAGTTTTCTGGAGGTTTTCATGGATGATGTTTAGTCTATGGGGATTCATTTGTTCAATGCCTTGACTATCTAGACCGAGTTCTGCGGAGGTTCTGCGAAGTCAATCTAGTGCTCTCGTGGGAGAAGAGCAACTTCATGGTGACTGAAGGAATTGTGATGGATCACGTTGTATCTAAACGGGGCATGGAAGTTGACCCAGTCAAGGTGGATGTTATTTTTGAACTTGAGACACCAACAACAATCAAACAAGTCCAGTCATTTTTGGATCACGTCGGTTTCTACTGACGGTTCATCAAAGATTTCAGCAAGTTGGCCCAAACACTGACTGGACTGTTGGGCAAGGAGAATGATTTTATTATCGACGACCATGTACTCCTTGCCTTCAATCAACTGAAGGAACTCATCACTTAGGCCCTGTCTTGTAGCCGCCCGATTGGACGTTACCTTTCGAAATAATAACAGATGCGTCGGATTATGCCATCGAGGTTGTACTAGGACATAGGAAAGATAATGTCCCATTTGCTATTTACTGTGTTAACCAAATGCTCGATGAAGATCAAAGGAACTACACAGTCATTGAGAAGGAGCTGCTAGCAGTAGTTCTTACCTTGGAAAAGTTCAGATCCCATCTCTTCGGGTCCAAGGTCATTATTTATAGAGATCATTCGACCATTCGGTATATACAACAGAAGAAGGATGCCAAACCATGCCTCATCAGATGGATCCTTCTCCTCCAGAAGTTTGACCTAGAAATATGAGATGAACCTGGAGTAAAGAATGTGGTGGCCGATCACTTATCGAGGCTTCCTGAGCCTGAATCTCTTGAGCAGAACTTGCAGCCGATCATAGAGACCTTTGTAGATGAGGCGATCCTGTCAGTTACCTCACTCCCCTGGTATGCCGATATTGTGAACTATCTTCTGTATAAGAAAACTCCACAAGATTGGCCCAAGATGAAAGTGAATAATTTTTTATCTGATATCCATTTCGACAAGTAGGAGGACCCATATCTCATTCATGGGGGGGGGGGCAGATTGCATCAGGTGGAGATGTATCCCTCAGGAGGAGGTTCCAAGTATCCTCACGTAGTGTCACGATCGTGAATATGAAGGGCACCATTCAGGCAGAAGGGCGACAATAAAAGTGATAAAAAGTGGCCAATGGTGGCCAACATTATTTAAATATGCAGAAGATTACATCAAGGATTGTATCCACTGCCAGAAAATGGGTGGCACCATTTAGGAATGAGAGATATAAAGCCTCTGAAGTTCATTCAGATTTCAGACATCTTTGACGCTTGGGGCATTGACTTCATGGGCCCATTTCTGAACAGTCAGGATTACGAATACATTCTGCTTGCTGTCGACTATGTGAGTCGCTGGGTGGAGGCTATCCCAGCTCAGACAACAGACACTCATACTGTCTGTAAATTTCTAAAAGATCACATCATCTCAAGGTTTGTGATATCGAAAATCCTCATATCAGATGGGAGTAGCCACTTTATCACAGAGAGATGAAGAAGCTTACTCATGAATTTTACATTGAACGTCGTGTCACTTCTTCCTACCACATACAGTCTAATGGCTTGGATGAATGCTCCAACAGGGAGATAAAGACAATTCTACAGAAGCTTGTGCGTCCAGATCACAAGAATTGGTCTCGGCTACTTGATTCAGTTCTTTGGGCCTACAAGACCACGCACAAGCAACCATTAGGAATGTCTCCCTATCGCCTTGTTTATGGCAAGCCATGCCATGTGCTCGTTGAACTAATTCATAAATCTTTATGGGCAATCATTATTTATAATTTGGACTACAAGAAAGTCGGGAAGAACCGAAAGGTGGATCTGAACAGATTGCTCGAGTTTAAAGATTACGCATACGACAATAGCCCGATGTAGAAAGAGAAGGTCAATAAGTGGCATGACAAGCACATCTGCAGAAAGACTTTCAAGCTGTGTCAGAAGGTTTGGTTGTTTGATGCTAAATTAAAAATCTTTTCAGGAAAATTGAAGATCAAATGGATTGGGCCGTTCACAGTGTGTGCGTGCTAATGGTAGCTTGATGATATCTGAATTGTCAGCTGACACACAACCTTTCGTAGTCAATGGACAACTTCTAAAGCCTTACTTAGAGCATGATACATTTCTGTCCGTCGTTGACTCAATTCAAGTTGCACATGAAGATCAGCTAAGCAACCACTTCTGCAGTTTCAGACAGAGCATGACAAAATATTTTTGAATGATATCTATTTTTCCTCTTTTCTTCTTTTCTTCTTTTAGTTCTTTATTTTCTTTTTCGTAAGGATATTTTACCCTAAGTATAGGGGGGACAGGTCGAGCCTATGATTTTGTACATTCCCACCCTTGACCCTTCCTGCCTTGTGTGCAGTCTATTATACTTAGGATATTTTATCCTAAGTATGTGGGACAGTCAACTTCTCATTCGTTCATTCTTTAGTGATGAATCCATGATTCATCGCCTTTATTCTTTCATTTTTGCTAAAATCTTTGGTAAAATACATGTAAATATTCACTAATTCTCACTAATTAACATTCTAACCACATTTGTTAATATTATATATTTAACAATTATTTTATCCAAAATAAAACAATAAAGAGAAAAAGGAAAAAATAAAAGAAAAGAAGGATGTATATATGAAATATGTACAGACTGATCCTAACCCTGAGACCAGGTCAATATTGACTTGGTCGACAAAATAAATAAGTAGGGGGAGATAATGATTCTAATTTATAAAAAAAATGTTAGAAAATCAAGATCACAAATGTACATTTATACATTTTTCACCTTGTACATATGTTTACCTATTTTTTTATCATTCAAAAAATCTCAAACAAAAATATTTCCTTCGCGAAAGTTGTTTACAATAATATATACTAATTTATAAATTTTTTGAAAAAATTACTTAATGTATATATATAATTAATTATGATGAACCTAAAAAGCCTAAAAAGCTAACTTCCAAGCTTCATAACTATTTAAACTTCCTTTTATAACTAATACTATTTATTAAAAATACCAAAAAATATTAGAATAAAATGTGTGAGTTTTGGCATTTGGACCCCTTTATATATGTACTATATGTATATAAATCTTCTTCATTTTATATTTAATTATTCTTAGTCCTATTTAACCTAATTCCTTTTCTAATTTGTGTTTATAAAAATCAGTAGAAAAATATAAAAATATAACTTAAAATTATTTATTAATAAATGCCAATAAATCCCAAAGTTAAAAAGCCGTGAACCTAAACTTTTGAACCTCATAACTCGGTCATATGAACTCTGAATTGGGCGTACTCACTTTAAAGTTCATTTATAACATTATCTATCTAGTAGAAGTGGTTTCACTAAAATTAGAGTTAATATGCAAAAAGTAGGTTTTGGGACCCTATTGGTATAAATTGTACAATGTATATTAATCCTATTATATTTAATTTTTGTTATTTCTTTTATTATTATATTTTATTAATATTTTTTTATAAATTTTATATTATTAATATAAATAAAAATAAATTTAATTAAAAATAAAATTATTTAAAATATTTATTTACATTATTTATATATGCATTTATCTATTCATTTAAATAATATTATTTATTTAGTTTATAATTAATTTATTTATTAAATTATTTATAATTTATATTTATTCATTTATTTTAATTATTAATTGAATTTAATTAATTTATTTATTTAATTTTTATCTTTTATTTTTCTCTCCTATTCTCTCCCCCTTTTCCCTTTCTCCTCCCCCATTCCTCTTCGCTTGTCGCCTTCCCCTTTCTCCCCTTCTCCTTCTTCTCTTCGCTGCCAACTGTCTAATGGCCAGTCGTTGGCCGTTCTTCCAACAACTTCCCCGTTATGCTCCTTCGCCGATGACGCCAACCACCTTCGTGCTCCCTACCACTCCTTTGCCTATTTAAGGACCCGCATACCTCTCGACTCATCCAGATCCACCATTTTCTTCCAATCCTCCAAGTCCCGTGAGCTCTGAAAGGAGACTCCGAGGAGTGATAGACCTCATCCTCATCTCCGTTGAAGCAAGGAGAGCGAGTGAGAAGGGGGTGGCGAGATCTCCTCTACCAGTGTTGCAGCTTCATGCTCCACCGTGCAGAGCCTCTGTGTCATCGAGCATTGAGGCAAAGATCATCGGATGCTCCATCGAGCTCCAATTGTCAGGAAAATCATCTACTTCCATTACCACTCATGTTAGCATCCTTTATCCTCTTCCTACTCCATTTCTGTTTGTTTTTCATCTCTTCTCCTTCTTAGTCTCTCCATTCTCTGTTGATTTCTTTTTGGATTCCACTAGTTTTGTTCCATCACCGTCTCTGATCTTCTTGATCAGAGAACAACTTCGACTCCGCCATTATTCACGATTCAATCATCCGCCTCCTGACATTTCGGTCGAGGAATCGAACTTGAGTCACTTGCAGGTGTACGGACGCAGCTAGTAGATACGGGCATCATCGACTAAGTAGATCAACTACATTTGAGCCGAAGGCGCAACACTTCAGAGCTCGTCGCATCATCTTTGGAGCGAAGGCTTCGATGAGTAGTGATCAAACCTAGAGAGAATCTATTCACCGTCGATGAAGGCCCTCATCTGGAATCACATCCGGCATCTGATGCCATCGACAGAGATCCGAGAATTGGGTACCTTGAGAAAATCATCGTCGCCTGAGCCATTCAAGTTGTGGAAGAGCATTCCATTTCCCAGATCATATGGCAACCATCGGATCAAGTTCGATCTGATGCTTCAAGTCAAACCACGTGCCCTCGCCACACAGAAACTCCAGAAGGCCCACTGCTCAAGGAGCCTCACCTGTGTTGCATGTAAGGTATTGGATATTTGGGGCAAATTGCAAAACAAACGTCCTGAACAATTCTTATTTTCACACAAGTACCTACTCACGTGGCTGAGCATTTGGCTTTCTGTGAGTTTTGCATACAAGTTTCTGAACTTCTGTTGAATTACAAACAGGTCGTTCACAGAGGAATCCACGCGAGCGCCACATTCGAGAACTTGGAATTTTTACAGAAACACCCTCGAATATCTGCTATATTTCATACATGTTCCTGCCGAGTTGCTATCACATGTGTGTGAACGTGCAGTTTGTGAAATATGTGTGAGCTCCCCCTACAATTTTCTTATTTCACATAGCCCCCCTACGGTTTCTAGTATATTACAATAACTCCCCTATACACGGTATGCTATACTATACATACTACATACATAATAAATAAAATATATAATATAAAAATATAATAAAAATACATATTAATATATAGTATTATATTATATATAATATTATAACAATTTTAAAAAACAAAAAATAAATTTGATTTTTAAATAAATCCTAAAAATAACAAAAATATAAACATATAAAATATATAAAAAATAAAAATACTTTTAAAATTTTAAAAAATTATATACAATATATTTTACTATATTTTACATATAAAATTAAAAACAAAATAAAAATTGAATATTAGAATCAATAAAAAAATAAAAAATTTAGGAAATTTCAAAAATACATAACTAATTCAATAAAATCACAAAAATACGTATAATACCTATTTTGAAAGGTATTTTTACCTACTTTCTATAAAATAAAAATATTTTCTTTTTGTTTTCTATTTTTAAAATAAAAAACAAGTCCATGTTTTTATTAAAAACCTCATTTTTAACTTTAAAAATAATTAAAAACCCATAAAAATATTAAAAACCACTTAAAAAGTACATAAAAATATGAAATAAAATTCAAAATATAAAATTCATAAAATAAAAATCAAATAAAAATATAAATCCAATACATATACTTCTTTACTTATATGTATATAAAATCACAAAAATAATATAACATTCATAAAATCAAATAAAATCCTAAAAAATTTCTAAAAACAAATAAAATTTAGGAAAATCTTTTACCTTAGTTCCTCTATTATTTTACCTTAGTTTTCATAGTTTACCTCCCTAAGTCCAACACTCCCATACTTATTGCTATACATTTGAGTTTAGGAGTATAAATAATAAAATAAATAAAATTTTCTACAAATTTCAACCGGTCACCACAACGGCAGTTGTCTATCTTTTTAATTGACCCAATTGATTGGGTTTTTCATTTAGTCGTTGTAGTAGAGGCTTCTCTATACTTAGTACGAGTTATGTCTTCTCTTTTTCTCTCTGATCTATGAGGACATAGCTCAAGCTAAGTATAAAGGGGGTAGTATATACCCCATATATACTTTAGTCATAACTCAGACTTTTGTATTTTCAATAAGTATGGTTTAAATACAATACTTGTATAAAATTCATTAAAATTATTATATATACCGATTAATATGTCAAGTAAAAATATTTTGTAAAATGTTTAAAATGGTTTGAAAATCTCTTTAAAAAATATTCTGAAAATTGTTTGAAAAATATTTTGCAAAGTATTTTCAACCTTTGTAAAATATTTTGTTTGTCAAAATTTATTTTGTATTATTTTATTAGGGAGATACAAGTCAAGAAGTTTGGTTTGAAATTTTTTTTCTTATTTTGTGTGTCCCAGTCACACAGTTTCTTTTAAATGAAATTATATTTGTATTTTTTCTTTCTTTTTTTTGTACAACTTTTGTGTTCAAAATTTATTGATTTGATGATTAAATAATGGAGAATGGGTGCCAAAATAAATATTTACAAGTGTAAAAAATCAATGTTTTGAAGAAGATTTTATGCACTTTTCTACCCTTATCCCCCCTGCTTTATTCCTTATCGACCAAGTCACATGTGCCTTGATCTCGTAGATTCGGGCAATCGGTCTCTTTAAGACTTCATTTATTTTTCTTTTCTTTTTCCTTTATTCTTTAATTTTGGCTGAAATTATATACAAGTATACAACAATTATTCAATAAATAATGATTGTTAATATGCAAAAATTAATGCTATTTATATGCATTTCACTTGGGATAGAAGGACAAAATGAAAGAATAAAGGTGATGAAATGGTGATTCATCACCCGCCGAGCTCAGGGAGCTCAAGGTGCATATATAGGATTTGTTTGAAAAAAGTATGCATCTGCCCAAGTGAAATATTCGAGAAATAACTTGGGTATTGTCTTGTGATCCACACAAGGCGAGACCACTAAGTTGTTGTGATGACAGCCCAAGAACCTCTCTAATAAATTCAACAATCAACCCACACAGAATAGGAATCAAGCAATGAAATCAAGGCAAGTGCGAATTAAAATTTATTATACCCTATGATGAATGTATATAGTGGACAAGCAAGTAGGGGTCGAACTCAGGGAACAAGGGACGTAGCATGAATTATTAAATAAATAAATCATGCAAGTGTGTATATACAAGTGTCCACAAAATCAATCAATGTGTTTGTGGGTTTTTAATTAAATAAAAAATATTTTTTAATCATATACATTTGTTATTTTAATTTTCTGATTTTTATTTTATTTTTAATTTAAAAATATTTAGATAATATATAAGTATATGAATATATTTATAAAGCTATATAAGGGATATGTATATAATATAACTAATATATAATATAATATATATAATGAATTTACAAAAATCAAAAAATAGAAAAAAAGAACAATCTTTTTTATTTTTAAGGTTTAAAATATATTTACTATAATTATAGTAATTAATAATAATATAAACTATATATATTAATATATAGGTATATATAGGCTATATAGGGTATACTATTTATAAATATAGATAAAAATAGTAAAAAATAATCAAATAAAATATTTTTATATTTTTGAAATATTTTTCTATTTTTGTGTAGTTTTGGGGGATTTTTGCAATTTTTTGTATTTTTAAAATAAAAAATGAAGCAAAACATATTTTTTTGTGTTCAAATTTTCTCAAAATCAATGTCAATACATATATATAAGTAAATATAACATTATGGGATAGAAACTAATATTTTTGGAGTTTTTGAAAATATTTTTTAATTTTTTAGGTTAACATGGGTTTGCTAGTTTTAAGAGTTTCTTTTGAGATTTTTTGTGATTTTTGATCTAGAGGTATAAAATAGGCTAATAAACAATACATGTTTTTTTTTGAATTTTTAGAAAGGGTTATATATTTTTGTATTTTAAAGGCAAATATGGAATAAAAAAGCTCTTCTCGATTTTTAATAAATAGTAAATGCATAGAAAATGGAAAATAAATTTTATAGCGTGAACCAACAACTAATCATGCACAAACACCTATTTTTGAGATTTCTTTTAGTATAGGAGCTATTTTAATAGAAAAAATGCATAAATAAAATAAACCAAACTGGAAGGGGTATACTTGCAAATAAAATACAGTCCAAGGGCACATGTGCACAATAGCCACAAGTTTTGAACTGAAACTTGATTTTTATAGATTACACATTAAATACAATAATCAGAGAGGTATGCCTGCAAAATGTCCCCTCACGTGGGGGTCCACGTGAGGTGACCTGGCACCAGACTTAAGTGTAATATTAAGAAGTACAAAAGGCATACATACAAAATGTTCCAAAAGGTTTAAACTAATTTAAATAATTACAAAACCATTTATAAATAACAAAAGGGTGGAGGGTTTACTTGCAAGTTTCACCACTTAAGCCCTCGTGAATTGGATTGTCGTCTTCGCATTACGTGGACAATCGCTCAACTCCTGTCACGTATCGCTTCACATGTTATGATTAGATCTGGCACTCTTGCCAGCTCCAACGACAGCCAGACTATCTCTAAGAACACACAAGAACATGACTGGAGCTTGCTGATATCTCTTCGTTCTCCTCCATTCGGTGATGGTTCTATGAGTAGACAATGGCTACACGTTCCTGGTCCTCCGCGTGTGCTGGTCGGCTCTGACGAAGTCGAGGGAGCCCTGAGAGCTCAAACGGATCTAAACTACCTGGAGCTGCTCTAGGTGTTGAATGATGTTCTAGATGCCTTCCTAGAGTCGCGGACCTGCACCAAAAGGGTCCTTGGCTCGAGGGGTATCTCCTCGACCAAAGAGTTAAGCAAAAATCAATGTGGGGGTGACATGAAGGTGGAGCTCCGATGAATTGCAGTGGAGGGAGCTTCGACTCCTAGATCCACAATGGATCTAGAGGGGTCAGATGAAGGGATTGAGGGAGAATGTGATGGGGAGAATAATGAGATGAAATTCAGGGAGATCGAATCGATGGATGAGGATGAATTTCCATGGAGCTCAAGCTGCAAGGATTTGGGATGTTTGATTTTAAGGCTAGAGACGAGATTAAACCGAAAATTAAGATGCAGAAAATGAAATAAAATAGAAGATATACCTAAGAATGAATGGGTTGGACTCAACTTGACCGGAGTCGAGGAAGCTAGACCAGCCGGTGGAGCTCCTCCATACCTCCTCCTCACTACGAAACCTCCGGTTCTCAAGCTGTCACCAAGAGGAACTGGTTGGACATGTTGTGAGGGGCCAAGAGGCACAAAAGAAGGATCAAAATCGAGAAGGAAGTTGATAGAGCTAATTTATAGGCTGAATGAGGAGACGAATTACGAGGCAGATGCTGATCGAGTTGATGAAGATCGACCATATCAAAGGTGTACCGAGAATTTTGGATATTCACTCTCTAGGGATCGAGCAGCACGCCAAATTAGAGAATGATAACCTCGAGCGAAAAAAATGGAGAAGAATTGGGTTCTGACAGATCGGAGCTCGAGGAAGAGAGGGAGGGGGTGTTGACTCGAGGCCAACATGAGGTGGTTCCAAGTTGGTCACGTGGACCTACCAGAAAAAATCCCGAGAAGAAAATCCTTATAAAATTAATAATAAATAACAAATGAATTAATTGAATTTTTATTAAAACATGACAAATGTTTTTAATTTAATGTAGTATTTTATGAGTATTTTTATTTATTTTTAACAAGGCTTTTTATTACAAGTTAATATTTACATACAAAACATATGTATAAATACATGTATTTTCGTATTTTATTTTTATTTTGTATTATATATTTTATTATTTTATACATGTATTTTATATATTTTTTTATTTTAGACACATATAGATATTTTTATTATATTTTTTTGAGTTTATATGTATACTTAATTAATTATGTATATATTATAGGTATATACAAGTATATTTTACCTTTGTTTTGAAATGTATTATTAATTTTGATTTTATTTTAATGAAATTATTTTATTTTAATTATGTACATATGTTTCAACTAATATTTACAATTTTATAAAAATAAAATAATTTGAAAATACAAAGAATAAATATATTGAATAAAATATACACGTATCTTGCACAATATGGACCCAAAACCTAAATTTTGCATCTTAGCTCCAAATTAAATGAAACCGCCTTCATTAAATAGCTTATTAAAAGTTATATACAATTAAAGATGATTTTGGTACAATTTGATGCATTTTGGAGAAGATACATATATGTGAATTTTTTATTTTATTTTTTATTTTGTATGTCCCGGGCGCACTATGCATTATTTTTATGTGAGATAAATTTTGTATTTTTCTTTGCATTTTTAATCTAAAAATTCATGTTGAGTGTTTGATTATTTGAGTTATAAATAATAACTAATAAAATAGGTACCAAAATTAATTATAGACGAATTAAGAATTAGGGTTTTTATGTATATTTTATACAATTCCTCTGTCCAATCTGCTCCTACATTATTCCTTATCAATCAAGTCATCACGATGAATGGGTTTCAGGGTCTAGGGTCACCCAACACCTATGGTGTCTCATTTCTTTTTTTCCTTTATTCTTTTATTTAGGAATTGAAAAAAAATAAATATATAGTATTTTATACATTATTTTATACAATTAATATAGTGTTTATTTTGACAAACTAATGATATATACATGCATTTAGCTAGGAATTTAACGCCAAAATGAAATAATAAATGTGATGAAACAGAGATTCAACACCCAGTATATCACCATGAGGAGCGCCATACCTCTTCATGAAGAAGAAGGATAAATCCATGAACTGTTATACACTCCCACATATATTGATGTCTTTGATCAATTGCAGGAAGCAACAATCTTCCCCAAGATCGACCTACTAGATATCATCAGTTGAGGATTGAGGATTCGGACTTACCAAAGTCTGCATTCCCTTTGAGATACTGATATTGCAAGTTGTCGTGATGCTGTTTGGGTTCATAAATACACCTTCCGCTCATGTACCTGATGAACAAGATCTTTTGTCCACACTTGGACAGATTTGTAGTGGTTTTCATAGATGATGTGTTGATCTATTCTCATGTTGAGTGTGAGAACAAGTCGCATCTTCACACTCTGTAGATACTAAGAGAGCATCAACTATCTGTGAAGTACACCAAGTGCGAGTTTTAGTTATCTGAGGTTGCATTTCTTGGCCACGCGATTTCTGGTGTGGATATTTCTATTCATTATAGAAGATCGAGGTCTTTGTGTCTTGGGAGAAGCCCAAGATAGTCACTGAGATTCATAGTTTTCTTGGCTTTATCATGAATTGTTGGAATGAAAATAGTTGATCTGCCGACCTAACAAGCTATGTCGACAATCGCTGCAATGATCAACCAAATGTAAAATAACAATCTACCCATAATTATATTAAGTGATAGAATGCATATGAGTCAAAATTTATAATAACTCTACATGAATGTGTATAGGTGTAAGCAGGTAGAGTGTCGAACATTAGCAGTCAAACAGGAGTAGTAATTATCACTAATTATTGATATCTAATAATGATAATAATAATAATAATAATTTTTTTAGTTATTATTATTATTTTTCTTATTTTTAAGTGGGTTTTTAATTACATTTATTTTTTATGGATTATTAAATTTTTTATATTTTTTAAGTTTCAAATATTTAATTTTGTATTTGTTTTTAAATTTTGAAAATTGTAATTTCTTTTTGATTTTTAAAATAAGATAATAATAATGTAGACAATATTTTATCTTATATATAAGTAATATAAATATAGATGATATATCTTTTTATACTTTTAAATAAGTTAAAATAAAGTCAATATATCGAAAATAAAATGTTTTATGCTTTCTATATTTTTCTCTATTTTTGAAAATTTTTATGTAAATTTTTTAATTTTTATAGATTTTAGAGTGATGAAATATAGAAAATAGTGAATATATTAAATATTCGAATAGGGTTTAATAAATATGTATAAGTCCAAAATTAACCCAAAACTATTTTTAGTATATATGTCATATACTAAAGAAAAATCATAAATAGAAAGATATATTTTGGACTATTTTTTTATTTAAATTTTGCTAATTTTTATAATATTTTTAGGGTTTTTTAATTTTCACGTTTTATGTTTAGTATTTTTAGTGATTTTTGGATATGTTGTAGAATATACTATAATATATAATGTAATTTTTTGGATTTTTTGGTGTTATATTTATTTTTTATGGATTTTTAATAAATAAACATGGAAATAATGCACATTTTTATATTTTTAAAAATAGGAAATAAGGTTAAATGCCCCAAAAAATTTATGTGTTAATAGCAAGGTTCCGGGTATCTATCCCAATTTTCCTACAATTTAGGGACTTGATTGTAAATATAATAAAATAAACATTCATTTAATAACAAGTCCTACAAGTTTAAGATAATGTTTGCAAATAAATCAACGCCTTTCATGGGACTAACGTAAGGTGAGCTGGACAAGAACTATTTGTAATTACAATAAAGTGTGGGGTCCAACTTGACAATAAACCTAAATATTTTACATTGCATTTAATATTTATAAGACTAAATTGATATATAAAAAGCACCGAGGGTACGTGCGAAATATACCCAGTAGAAGGAGTGCTTGGGGCATGTGGGTCTTGATCGCATGGCTCAGATCAGAATTGGAGCGAGGCCCTCATCCAACGACTGCTGCTCTTCTTTAAGAACGGGGAAGAATGACTAAGGAGAGATTCAATCATCGATTACTCCCTCCTCTGTCCTTTTCCCTTGATGCTGATCATCGCTACACCTTCCTGGAAGTCCTCGACACTTGCAGGTGGTCTCAAGTAGCTTCGGGCCTTGTCGGAGGAGGCCTAAAGGTCTTCTCTTCGTCCGACCACCTATAAGTGAAAGTTTGAATCAATTCGAGCTCCAAGTAGCTGCCCTGGAGCTACAACCTACTGATAAACTAGGATTTATCGAGGGTCGTATTAATCCACAAGGCATATCAATAGTCAGTGCATTGACCTCTCAATAAACCTCGGTTAATCAAAGATAACCCACAATAAGAATAAAGCAATAAATAGAATAAATGTGGAGTAACAATTTATTATAACTCTACAACAAACATGTATAGATGTAAGCATGTGTAGAGGTCGAACACTGGGAGAAAATGGGAGGAGGAGGCATAATAAATGCACAAAAACTTGGTCTTTTAGCTCTTGTCCAATTTATTGTTTTTGGCGGGTTTTTAATTTTTAATTTTTTTTAATTTTTATTTCTTTTATATTTTTATATTTTGATTTTTAATTTTGTAATTTTTATATTTTCTTTTTGAATATATATTTATTTTTCTTTTATCTAAACTATATAACATTGATAAGGCTTAATATATATAATATATAATAGTATAATTATAAATACTAGTAAATATAGAAAAATTCAGAAAATAAATTGATTTTGGATTTTTAATATTTTTCTAGTGTTTTTTAATTTTCCAAGAATTTTTGCTAATTTTTTTATGTATTTTAAAGTAAAAAATATCCCAAATAAGGGATGAATAAAATACCCGAAATTGATTTGGATGTTAATAATAAATCCCAAAATCCCCCAAATTATTTTTAATATATGAATATTGGTATAAATAAAATTATAAAATAGAAAAATGTATTTTTGGATTTTTTGAGAATTTTTTAGATTTTTATAAAAGATTTTAGGGTTTTTAATTTTTTAGGGTTTTTGTTTTTCCATTTTTAGTGATTTTTAGTCTGTAATTAAAATAGGATAAAATATACTATATATATTTTGGAATTTTTGGAGATGCTTTTATATTTTTTTGTATTTTTAAGCTAAACAAGGAATATAGGTGCTCTTTTTCATTTTTAATGATTTAAATTAAATGCAAAAAATGCAAAGTGGACACGTGGCATATAATTACAATGCATGAAGCATCTAATCTTAATTTTATGGACTTTTAGGAGCACCATAGATATATTTAATAAATAGATAAAGATCACAAGAATATATGTCCTGACATGGGCAATTTTGCAAATAAAATAAACTTCAGGGGGTCACAGTGCAAATTCACTAAAAGTTTACAACGTTTATTTAATTTTTAAAGACTAGTTTACAATTACAAACCCGCCAGGGTACTCATGCAATTTACCCATCACGTGGACTACACATGACGCATGTTGGGAGGGACCAAAATGTAAATATAAAAAGTTCAGGGGCCTTCCAGCAATTTTCAGAAAAATATACGACATGCTTTAAATATATTAGACTAAATAATAATTACAAAAACATGCAGGGGTGTATCTGCAAATTCGCCACCTCATGTGGGATGGCACATGAGGTGACGTGGACTGGACCCAGATACAAATTAAATAAATACATGGGGTCAAATGCAAAATATCCAATTATTTATAAATGTTAAAATTTATTTACAGGACTCAATAATAAAATAATAAAAGGCAGATGTATATATGCAAATTACCTCATAATGTGCGCGCTATCAGACGGTGCTGGTCTTCTCACTTGCCACGTGTCGCTCATCCATCGATCGATGATGCTTCACGATCCGACGGTGACGATTAGATATTGCGACTGAGATCTACGTTGAAGGGGCGGCTCTATTGGATCAAACAGGGGCGCAGCTCTTGATCGGACGATCTGGGAAAGGTTTGGAAGAACAGGGAAGAAGTTTACCTAGAACGAACTTCGATCAGACATTGAGGGCTCCTCCGGCCTTCTCCATCGCCACCGAGCTCTTCTTGTTCTTGGAAGTCCCCCGCATTGATTGATGCCATCAATAGAGCACCTGAAGCTCCGGCATGGTCAGGCAGAGCCGATGAAGCAATGGGGCTCCAGGTGCCTATTCCTCTGGAAAATCAACTCCTTTTGGAGTCGATTGAACCTCCAACACCTGCAGGAAGCTCAACAAACAAAAATCAAGGGGCTGGGGGCTTTTATTAGTCTAAATGGATGGGAAATGTGCGCGGCGGAGGTCTCCGGCGAGGGTGGTGGAGGTGGAAACCTGATCTCCATATCCAGTGAGGATCTGAGTGAGCGAGGATGCGTGAGGCATAGGGAAGCGAGAGGGGAAGGAAATAAGGGCGAAAGCGGTGGTCGAAGACAATCAGAGCACGATGAAATGTTTGCCGGAGCTCCTCTCCAGCAAACTACGAAATGGCTTATTAACACCAGAACTACGGTCTATTCATTAAACTAAATGCATAATTAAAAATCACGAACTAAAATCTACCCAAAAATGATAAAATTCTTAGCTCTAACCTGGTTGGACGCCAGGGAGTAGGACGGGCACCGGAGCGCCGCCTGGGTGCACCTCCTTCATCCTTCAGCTGCCTCCAAGCTCCAGGGTACCTCCCCCTGTCACGAGGATGCACGCTAGGCCGGAGCCGAGGGGATTTAGGACTTAGAAAGTGACCAAATTTGAGGAAGAAGGAGGTCCTTATTTATGAACATTAGGGCATCCTTATTTGATTGGCCTAAATCGACGTTTCGAAGCAATGTACAAGATTTCCTCGATCTCGATGAGAATCACGGGATATCAATAATGAAATGTCATGAAGAAATTGGGACCGATTGATCGATAGAGCGTGCGGGAAAAAGGGAAGAAATCGTGGGGAAATTCAGATCCGCATCAAATCAGAAACAGAGGGGGAGTTGACCGACGGTCAACTGTTGACGTGCCCCATTGGGCTACGTCACCCGCTACGCAACTAAATAACAGATTTTATTCAAAAATAATTATTTTAAAATAGTAAATGATTTTATTATTTTTCAAGTATAAAATAAAAAATGGTTATTATTTTAAGTAGTCTTTTATTATGATTTTTATTTAATTTTTTGGTGTGTTTTATTACAAGTTAATTCTTAATAGTTTATTTATAGGTATATTTGCTAATGTTTTCTACATTTTTTTATTTTATATATTTTATTTTATTTTATCTATTTATAACTTATTTTTGTAAGTATAAATCTATTTTTAATTTATTTTTATGATGTTATTTGTATATTTAAATAAATAGATATGTGTATTGTATATGTATATTTATAGGTATTTTACCTATATTTTATATACATGATTTTATTTTAATGTCTTTTATTGAGTTTTCTTTTGATTTTGTATTTTTAATAGAATATGTATAATATTTAAAATATTATGAAAATATGAATGAATAAAGAATAAAGGAATATATTTCCCTTTTATTTATATACTTGTAGAAACATAGGTATTTTGTCTATGTATTTATAGACTTATTTTATTTTACATTTTCTTTTTAATTTTGTTTTAATTTCAATATGCACATGTGTTATGAATAATATTTACAAAATTATAAAAATATAAATTTATAAAAATAATGAAGGATGAATAAAATGAATATTTTAATCGGTATAATATACAATGAGGGTCAAAAACCTAACTTTCACACAGTAACTCCAAAAAATATAAAACCACTGCCATTAAATAGCTCGTGAAAAGTTATATACAATTAGAGGTGATTTTTATATGTTTTAAGTTTTTATTTGAAAGATATGGGTCCGTGAAGTTTAGTTTTTGGCTTTTTATTTTGCGTATAAAATGAACATTGTGTATTATTTTTGTACAAATTAATTTTGTATTTTTATTTACATTATTATCTACAACTTTTATGTACAAAGTTTCATCATTTGATGAAGAAGTAATAAAGAATAAAATAGGTGTCAAGAATGCTTAGTAAAGAATAAAAGAATTGGTTTTATTCTATTTTTGGCCCTTATCTCCCCCCTACTTTATTCCTTGTCAACCAACTCAATTCTTGACTTGGTTTCGGGGTTTAGGGTCATAAAATATTTTCAGTGTTTTATTCCCTTTTCTTTTCTTCTCTTTATTCTATGATTTTGGCATTAACAACAGTATTATTTACACAATAAATGTAATAAATGATGGATGTTATTTTGTACAAATTAATGTTATTTACATGCATTAGCTAGGGTTTTTAAGGCCAAAATGATAGAATAAAGGTGATGAAATGGAGATTCATCACCTACAAAAAAATCTTAATGGCTCGAGGGAGAAGTAGCTTGACCTTCTTATTTGGGCGAAACGGGTCGGAAATGAGAGTAAGCAAGTGATCTTCATTGATGGTGGAAGAAGGAGATTGGTGGGCTTGACCTGAGCAAGGTCAAGATGGGATGGATGTAGAGAGAGGATGTAGAAACATAGGGGAAAGTAGTGGGGATGTTGGTGAGTCGAGACAATGGTTGGATTACGATGAGACAGTGGCTGGGGCTCTGAGCTCCGACGAACTAGGAATTGGGAATTTTAACGAAAACAAGAAGAAAATGACTGAAATAAAAAAGATCAAACTAGAAATGAAAATTCATATTAAAATGCTAACCTATAAACCCAAACATGGTTAGAGCCCAAGGAGCATAAACCTCATTGGAGATGAGCTCCTACGATAGTGGACCTTTCCTCTTCCCCCCTTCTCCTCATCGACACCCGAAGGGTCTACCTGTTGTCACAAGGAGTCACTCTCACTTGAATGGTTTGGGTTTACGGGGGTAAGAGTGGATCAAAAAGTGAAAGGAAGGTGGAGGTTGATTTTATAAACATGGCAAGGGAGTGACATTGGATGGGGATTGCGTGTAGATCAAAGAGGGCTGGTGAATATTATAGGTATGGCGAGATGGACGGAGATGGGACGCACAAAATTGATGAAGAAATCAAGGCAAAAAGAGGAGTGGAGATGGAGTAGAAATTGGGAGAAAGTGAGGGGCTCAATAGTTCTGACTGGAGAAAGAGTATAGGCTGTGCGGGGGAGCTATTGACCGGGCATGTCAACATTCCTCGCACGCCTATTGGTCCATGTTAGCCACGCTAGGAAAAAATAGAAATGAAATTATGAATTAATTCAAAAATAAAATAGCTAATGGTTTTACCTAAAAAACTCAAAGGATGGAAAATGTTTCTAATTTTATACACTATTTTATGATGATTTTTATTTTTTTACAACATATTTATTATAGGTTAATATTTACATGCTAATATATAAGTATATATACATGTATTCTATGTATTTATATTTTTATTCTGTATTTTTATATATAATATTTTA
This sequence comes from Ottelia alismoides, assembly GCA_037367405.1. NCBI lineage: Eukaryota > Viridiplantae > Streptophyta > Magnoliopsida > Alismatales > Hydrocharitaceae > Ottelia > Ottelia alismoides. Next base: position 232,350 of record JAZKJV010002032.1, read on the forward strand.
TTTACACAATTTATATATTTATAACATTATTTAATATGTATTTACACATTTTTTATATATTTTTATAATTTTATTTATATGTATAAATAAATACATATATGTACATTATATGTATAATATACCTATGTATTGTGATGTATTAATTACTGTGGCATTTTATTTGTTTTTTAATTTTTATTTATATATTTAAAATGCATTATATAATATATACATAAATTAAGAAATATAAGAGGATTAAAATATAAATAATAAAATATTTGGTTTTATATACAGTTGCCCTAGTACAATAGTACCTAAAAGCCAACTTTTACATCATTATTCCATTTTCAATGAACTACCTTCATTTAATAGATAATTTGATTTTAAATATAATGGAAGTGAGTTTGGTTCAAATTGAGTTCATATGAAAAGATATTGATAATGAAGTTTTGTTTGTAGCCTTTTCATCTGTGTGTATCAAGTGCGTTGTGCATGGTTTATTTTGGCTATTATTTTTCTAATTTTATATACATTAATATATAAAAGTTTTATGTTTAACATTTTATTATTTGAGGTGTATATAATGAAGAATAAAATAGTATAATATTTTCTATTTATAATATATTGTATACAAAAGAATTTGGGTTTCTCGAATCTTTTTGTACAGTATTTTACCCTTGTCTCCCTCTACTTTATTCCTGGTCGACCTAGTCAACATTTGATTTGGTCTCGATTTTAGGATCAATCAGTATCTTTGATACTTAATTTATTTTTATTTTCTTTTTTCTTTTTTGGAGTTAAATACATGCATTAACATGCTAATTACATATCAATGCTAGATGTTAATTTATGCTAGTTAATTGTATTTAAAAGTATTTTACCAAGGTTTTAAATCCAAAATGGAAGAATAAAGGTAGATGAATGGCTATTCATCAGACAACTGACATTTTGTTCAGGGGTTTTCTTAGTTAGCCCTTCCTCTTATTAGGTTGATGCATAAGAATGTACCATTTGCTGGAGTGATAGATGCGAGTAGAGCTTCCATAGGATAAAGGAGAAATTGACTTTTACACCTATTCCGACCCTTCCTTCTGGTACGTTGGACTTCACGTTTATAGAGATTCATCTAAGGAAGGATTGGACACTGTACCGATGCAACGAGGGTAGGTTGTAGCATATGCGTCGCGACAGTTGAAGATTCATGAGCCCAAGTACCCCACCCATGACTTTGAGTTGGCCCCAGTTGTCTTTGCATTGAAGATATGATGCCACTAATTGTATGGGGTTACATTTGAGATATTCACATATCACAAGAGCCTCAAGTACATCTTCGATCAATGAGAATTGAATATGAGAAATAGGCATTGGATGGAGCTGCTGAAGGAGTATGATTGTACCACCTCTTATCATCCTGATAAGGGAAACGTAGCAAAAGATGCCTTGAGTAGACAAACACATATTGATGGAGCACCATCTTGGATACAAAGTTGAGATATGCTTTTCTGCACTTAGTGTTTGGCACCCATTTAAGAGCACCTCAATGCAATGACTGTACTGATAAAGTACTGTAGCTTGTGGGAGTGCATCGTATGGGTTAGCAGATGGACCATAGATTACTGGACATCCACCACCGATGTCTGAAGGATGAGTACGATGGATTTAGAGTTTGTGAGTCTATCCTACGGAAGGGTGACTGTTTTTATGTCCCAAACAATGAGGAGCTGACGAGAGACATCCTCGATGAGGATCACAGTGCCAGACTTTCCATGCATCCATGTAGCACGAAGATGTACATAGACTTCTGCCAACACTTTTGGTGGAAAACATGAAGGGGGATGTAGCTTCACATGTTAATCAATGCCTCATTTGTTAGATGGTGAAGGTAGAGTACCAACACACTCCTAGTTTACTTGAGAATCTTCCCATTCTTGTATGGAAGTGGGAGAGCATTTATATGGATTTCATCACGACATTACTGTGTACTACAAGCGGTCATGATGCAGTTTGGGTGATTGTTGACCAGTTGACCAAGCCAGTCCATTTCATCTCAGTTAGTGTGACTTGCTCGCCAACTCAGCTTACCAGACTTTACATTCAGCATGTAGTCAGATTGCATGGGATTCCTAAGGAGGTGATTTCAGATAGATTCATGTTTCACCTCAGATTACTAGGGAGAGTTTATGAGAGAATTGAGTATTAACTTATGACTTAGTTATGCATATCACCCCAGACAGATGGATAGTCCGAGAGGAAAATTCAGATGCTTGAGGATTTACTTTGTGCGTGTGAAGTGGAGTGGAAGGGATACTAGAAGGATCACCTTCCTTTGGCAGAATTAACATACAAAAAAGATTTCATTCTAGCACTGACATGGCACCATTCGAGGCACTATACGGGTGCCGATGTACTACACCATTGAGGTGGAAACAAGTGGGTGATGGTACTCTTTACACCACCGAGATCATTGAGGACACTGCTAGAGCCGTTCAAACAACAAGCTAGAAGTTGTTGATGGCTTAGAGTCGGCAGAAGAGTTGTGCTGACCATCAACAACAAGACCTCGAGTTTCAGGTTTTGTGTCTTACATTAATCTTTTAAGCATAAATGGCCCCTAACTCTACATATCTAAGTATCACCTATTATTTCAGGTTGGAGATTTTGTCTTTTTGAGAGTATACCAAATGAAGAGAGTATGGATATTGGGTGTTAGAGGAAAGTTGGCACCTCATAGGCTCATTTGAGATTCTGTCTCAGGTGAGGAAAGTTGGTTACATATTTGCACTTCCCCAACACCTTGAGGGTACTCATGATGTATTTCATGTGCTGAACCTCCGCAAGTACGTCATGGACCCCAGACATGTGAATATGAGGACTTGGCCATCGAGTCGAATCTTTGCTTTTCCGAGGCTCCCGTGTAAATATTAGACTGATCAGTCAAGTGACCACAAAAGAAGGAAATTCTTTTGTTAAAGATCCTCTGGAAAAATCTAGAATGTGGAGGAGGATACATATCACGACCCCGATTTCCGGGCCATCGGATCCTCCCATATCCGGATCTGGTTACTCATCAATAATTTATTCAGCAATCACAACTAATATCCATATACATTATAACCGTTTACATGTACATCCTCTTGAAAGAAAAATACACAGAAAGATTACTAACTACCTTACAAAGAAAAGCTACTGTGGCTGGTTGGATGACTATGTTAGGTGACTGGATTATTAAAGTCCTTGAGATGGCTCACCGACACCTATTGGGTTTTCCATAAATCATAGAATAACAGTAAGCAAGTGCTAAGTAACGAAGAAGACAAAAGTAACAATTGTGTAATTTTTCAAAATTGTTATCACAAAAAGTTTCTTCTATTCTCATTAGTTTAAGTCCTATTCATTCTATTCCAAATCAGAGATTAATCCAGGGGAACCCCACCATTCTTGGACTCCGAAGTTATGGACACTTCGAGATTGGAGATTGCGTTGATCTGATGAGCTTATGCTGCTGCACGTCGCCTCAACCAATCCTCCAATACTACCCCGCCAATTTTTCATTTTCTTTTATTAATCGGGGTCTCCAGCCCTCAACTTGGAAAAACAAAAGAGCACACCGTCCTCGAGGACTCGGTTGCCAAACTTCAGACTAACATTTAATCTGTTGGACATGCGAGCCCACGACGAGCCATTATGCAATAAATGTTATTGCAAATATCATTCTCTAATCTGAAATGAAGAATACATAATTTGCATAATAGGTCCCTTAGTACAATTAGGGTTATGTACCATGGCCATCTTAATGATCATACAACTGTTGATTCAATTATTGAATCATAGAGGCCGGTGCTTAGATGAATATCTAATGAGTTAGATTGAGGACTCATCAAGCACCGTCAAATGATTATTAAGAGATGATCTCCAGCCTGAGTAGGAGATGGCAATCCTTTCTCAGTTAGGCTGATATATGACCGACCTCTTGATGCAGGTCCTCTGCATAAGAATAGAGATTCAGAGGTGTCAGACTAGTTAGGTCAAAGAGTCGATTTAACGAGATCGAGATAATCAAAGTCCTATGTCATATGCTGTCATGATATAGGCACGCTTCCTCTGACCGGAGATAGATGTGTTACTATATGTATGAGTATGTACATTTGGCAGACCAACAGGTTGATGACCTAACCAAGGTCTATACACCGGCGCGCTGGTGTGCATATAAGGGCATATGAGTAATACGATCTCTCAAAGGGATCATATAGGTTAACTACTGAACCGGAAGACATGAGCTCACTCATGAGATATTGGGAAGAATCAAATTCCGTGCGCACGGTCGTCTCACTTTGGAAGCTTGACTGAATTTGTAGGTTTGATATATACTTTTGGAAAGTATATGATCAAGACCTAGGTATGATATATGCTTTTGGAAAGTGTATGATCGATACCAACTCCCAATGATCAAAATGAGAAACTTACTGATAAAACATTGAAGTATACAATATAAAGTTGATCTAATACTTCGGGTTTATTCTGAGTCTTCCAGTATGTAGGATGTACATGTATTGGGAATACCTGAGGGTGATGTGATAATAAACGATTGTATAACCATGACGCTTCCATTCCTAGGGAGTGATGAAACGGGTCTAGATTTTAGTAACTCCTCTCAGTAAAGAAGTAATCTGATCTTGATCCAAATGTTGGACATTGATCTGAATGTGATTCAGATGCAATGAGAAGATTAGATTTGCGGTCTTGATTTAATCAAGCATCTATGGGAGGCCCGAGATATGTATTTGAGATGTAATCTCAATATCCAAGTCACTATACGTGGAACAATACAATTACCCTGTCCTTATCTCCAAGTATTCGCGGAGAAATCGCATTATTCTTGAAAGAGTTCATGGATAATTCTATTGTTGATATATGTATCCGAGCATTGAGAAAATGGATAACTAAATGTGATTTAATTATCACTAATAATATGAATTTGATTCATATTATAAGGAGAGTTATCTTAGATAATTAAATGTGATTTGATTATCAAAGATGTGAATAATGTGAATGTGATTCATATTATTTGGGCACAAGAGAAAAAGAGATCCAAGATGATTAAATGTGATTTAATTATCATGGATATGAATAATGTGGATAGCAATGTCCAATTATTCATAATATATTATAAATGTTATTTATAATGTGTTAGAGAGAGCTAATTATAATTTATATTTGTTGATTAATTATTAAAGTGTATTGGATACACATTGTGTAATTAATTAAAAATGTAAATTATATTTTATTTTGGGTTATGAATGTGATTCACAATTTTCCAATGGCAAGATTGCAATATTCTCAAAATTAATTATGATTATTTTTTGAAGAATAAATCACAACAAAAGTTGTTGAATTAAATAATGGAGAATTTCATGGAGATATGCAACTCATGAGATTTCATGAGATTGCCCCACTTGGAAATAAGTGGCCGTCCACTATATTCCAATGGGATTGAGATCTCCATGGGATTTGTCTCCTTATTTGATTGGTTTAATTTCAGGATTGATATATATTTGATTTGTCAAATATATTTGATTTAAATTAAATCACAAGTTGTTGGCTTTTACCAACAACAATCTTGACCATTGGATTAGACATAAATCAATCTCATCCATTGATTTTATATGTCCCATGGATTGAGATCCATGGATCCCAAAACCCTATAAATAGAGAGGCATACCATGCTCTCTTGTTACACATGTTATTGGAGCACATCTCTCTCTCCCTCTTTCTCTCTACACGCATACTCTCTCTCCCTCTCATATGGCCGTCCACCATGGATGCCCTAGAGGGAGTCTCCATCGTCGCAACATCGTCGTTATGCTGCCCGATCATCTGCTCGTGGATCTCTGTCTCCTTCAGTGCGCCTCGCTCGTGAAGAAGAAATCGGATCTCGTGTGTCGAGATCAGAAGATCCGCCGCTTGGATCATCAACATGGATTGTGAGAAGCACACGATTCATCCCCGCGCTCGCAAGCGTCTCCTCCGTCGGATCGGAAGACAGGAGGTCTCTTCGTTTAGAGACTCGATCGCAACCACACTTCAAAAGGTTATCCTATTACTTGTTTGTGGCTTAGACGAAATGATCCAAGAAGTGTTCTTGGATCATGTGGTTTCGTCGCATGAAAATTTTTTAAATTCCGCTGCATAGAACAACTAGTACGACTAGTCGTTCCTCGTCGTATTCGATACGACGATCACGCTTCCATGTTGCGCTTGAGGATTATCCCATATCCTTCCAGTGGTATCAGAGCCTTAGGTCGAAGGTTTTGGATACGATCCATAAAACCGAAGGCGACTTGGGTTCGTTAGGGTTGCGAAAGTTTTATCGCATTTCATTTTTCGCATCTCTGTTTAGTAATTATTTTTGGCTCTGTTTAAATTGTTTAAATACGAAAATAAAACTTGGATTTTGTTCCCCACTAAATAAGGAAATCATAGGATCTGAGTTTACGTAATTTGCATTCCTTTTGCTCAAGATATTGTTGTTTTAATGGACATGTATTCACTGTTACGGGAACTGCGAATCTTAACATGATTAATGAGTTAATTACTGTTTTTATCCACCTCGAAATGCGTGAAATATCACTTACTTTCTTTCCTAAATCAAATTAGCAATCTTTGAAAATTGATTTTATCTAATTTGGATTTAAATTGATTGAGATATGCTAATTTTAGTAAGTAGGGGTCACTGCTGAAATTACATTCCTAATCAAGAACCATGTGATTGTCAATTAGTGAAATTAATTGTTCATTTCATGAAATAATTATGGAAAATATTTGAGAAATATTTAATTATGATTATTTCCTTAATTGACTTGGCCTCAACCAATAAATTGATAAGATTTGATCTAGATCATAATTGGAAACACAATCATCAAACTCCTTGCTTGAATAGGATTGAGAATTTGTCTAGCAAATTTCCTTATAATAAAAAATATTTTGATTATTACTATATGGTATAATTTCGATTGAAGAACCGATGATCATCTCAAGTACAAAATGATTGACTTGGCATTATTTTTTCCCGAGGCGGATATGGTGTCTAGTCGGGGATCACTGGGGTAGCAGGTTGCACCAGATGCGGTCCGTCCCACTCCCGCCGGTACTGGCTATGACAACGGGTAGGGAACGAATGATGCCTGAGAGATCATGATGTATTTTTCTAATTATTAAAATTCAAATTAATACGTATTTTGAGATAATACCATATATTCAAGTAAAACAAGTTTGTTGATTGAATTGGATTGATAATTAATTTAATATGATTAAGTTAATTATGTCCAAATTTAAACACTCTATTATGAATAGAGTTATTATTTCCCTTGGAAGAATTAATTATGTGAATATGATTCATGATAATTAATTGAAATTTGAATATGAGGTGGAGGATCACATAAGTGACATCCATGGTCTCCCGTCAAGGTGAAGGGTTCCGTCGCCAGATATTGTATGTAGGAGACGCCTGTCCGAAGTGACAACTCCTGCATATGATCCATTTGGATCGGGCTCGTCGCTTCTCGAAAGAGTAAGGACGTATGTGTAGTGACCCCAATATTGAGTCCTCATATTATTGGGACGATATTGGATTGCGCATAGCGAGTTGTATTCCTGTTGACGGTTGGTTCAATTAATGACGGGTCAACATCACCTTAGGGGTGGTGGGCCTGGGTGTTAAAGACCGAATTGGGAGATGCAAGTTGGACTTGCAAGGAGGAATGTATTCCCGCTTCTTTTTATCCGAGTTACAGGTTCTCATATTATTGGGATGTAACAAAGATAAGGAAGGAGATCCCATATCTTGCTTGAGATATAATGGTAAGTATATCTCTTACATTGAAAGTGATTGAGGGAATGAACTTTCATTGTTGACATGGCAAGACAACTTTAATATAAAAATTCCTAAATCAAAGTAAATTATATATTTATATATGTCTATGCAAATTTCTTATTTCAGATAATCCTTCTTTAATCCCACTCAATGTTATACTCAAGAATAACAAGTAGAATATCATGGATTGGACCTATGATCCATATATTGTACTTGCAATTGGACGCATAATGTATGTGGTTGCAATGTGCAAGTTTCCTCATAATAATGAGGAATAATAGACAATAGGACTAGAACCCTAGGGTTTGTATGTCTATATAAATCTTGATCTCATCGAATGTACTTTTGAAGTGACATGTCGATGATGATCGTAATTATCAAATAATCCTTATAAAATCTAAGAAGATGTTCTGGCATACATATGTGCTCTCGACATATAATCATGAATGACATGATTCTCTGCATTATACAGAATGGTGGCTCTATAGGAGACGATGTATTCAAATTGTTTCAGTACCTACCTGAACCTAAGTTTTAAGAGTTAAATGGATGTAGATACGATGAGTGTCATCATTCTACTATCTATACTCTAATCATTCATGAAGCTTCATAATATTCATATTGTATGAATTGAATGAAGCATGTATATACGTTGAAATACTCTTATATTGAAATTTTTGATTTTAACATAAGAGATCCTTGGTCTTGAGCAATGGTTGCTTATAGATAAAGGGAGCGCAGTGGAAGAATGGGTTGGACCCAAGTAAGAAGTATAGTCAAAAAGTTGACTATACTTCTGTGACTTCCATATGACATCCAAAGAGTTGGATGAATGCCAATAGTGCAATAAGTTGATGTGTTGATAGTATGACTATCAAATCTATCTAGAATCCTTAGAGAAGGAATCAGATAATACATCATAATAATCTACATATAATCATTGAAATTGACTTACTTATTTAATAAGATAAAATAATTGTATCTCAATCTTCTAATAACACTTGCCATTGGTTGCATATGTATTAGAATATTAGAAATTTGATCTTAAGGTTTAATGGTCATCCATGTTGGAATTGATGCAATTGTTGCAATAATTTCCATTGATAGACTTCATATTTTCAGTGGGAGTCCTTAATCTTAGAGAATGTCTCTATGACCTAGATATTAGAATACACTCATTATTTATTTCCAAATATTGGAAATAAACATGAATTCTGTAATAAATCTATCATAAAGAGTTATGATGGAGATATTTCAGATAGTAATCTAAAATCTTGTGGACTCTACTAAATTAGAAAATTAATGAATGGTTCATTAAGATTTCTAATGCTGAAAAATAAACCATTAAAGATCAATAGGAGGATGAAGATCATTTGATAATGATCTAGCATCATGTTTTGGACATTTGTCTGTTGATGTGATCAATAGACTGATAAGAGATGAAACTTTAGATTGTCTAAAGGTTCAAATCTTACATACTTGTGAATACTGTATTCAAAAGTAGAAATGTTCAATACACCCTTCCTTGGGAAGGGTGTAAGATGTTAAGGTGTTCAATATCTCATACATATTGATGTATGTGAATCATCTGTATCATAATAAACATTATGGATATATGATATCTATTAATGATTATTTGTGATATGAGATTTCTTCTCTTCACTTAGAAAACTTTGAAATGTTCAAAGATTTCACAATTTTGATTTAGAACCAAAGTTTGTAGGAAGATTAAACGAATTTGATCTAACCAAGGTACCTTGTACCTATTAGATGAATTCAAGGAATACCTTATGGAGATGTGGATATAATTCCTATCTCAATCGTCCTAATGAATCTTAACTCAATAGAGATGTGGGGAGATACAATTGGATCATGTGTGACATGATATAATCAATGATGAATATTAGCATAATTATCTATTAGTTTCCAAGGTATATATGTAATAGAGACTACAATGTATATCCTTAATAAGGTTCCATGCAAGTAATCTGGAATCTGGCACTGGAGAGTGCTACTTCATTAGGAAAATAAAGGATGGTATTGGATACCTACTTTATGACCTTGAGATTCTTAAAAGATCTCATCTTTGAGAATATGATTCTTATAGGATGACTCTCTTGAGAATCAAGATGAAAATGAAGTAAAGGAACTCATTTAATCTTGAGAAGATAATGAGGCTCCTGAAATCGGAAACTAAATAGACAACTAAAGATGAAACATTAATATCTCTTCAAATACATTTGAGGATGGATTCCATGATCGGACTTCATGTGATGAAACTCCTGAGGATCATGACATGGAATGATGGATGTTAGCAATAAAATTCTAATGTAGACTTCATATACAAGTCTTGTATATGGACCCTCGAGGATCCACCTATATGGGTAAGACCCATTAAGGTGTAAATGGATCTTCAAGAGAAAGATGAAACCTGATGGGAAGGTAGAGACCTTCAAAGAACGGTTCGGAGCCATGAGCTACACACCGAAGAGAAGACATCACTAGCGATGAGACTTGCTCTCCAGTGACCTTGCTTTAACCCATCAGAATATTGCTAACTATAGCTACACAACTTGACTATGACATCTTCATGATGCGAGTCAAGATTGCATTCCTCTATGAATACCTCTCTGAGGATATTCATATGAAGTAGCCACATGGCTTCATGGTTGAGGAAAGCAAGGTGTGCAAGCTAAAGAACTCCATCTTTGGACTCAAATAAGTTTCTTGTAGTTGGAACATAAGATTTGATGAAATTATAAATGTTATGATTTCAGATAAAATCTTGATGAACCATGTGAAGCTTAGTGGGAGTGCCATTGTGTTCATCGTGCTAAATGTAGATATTATTTTAATCATTTGGAATGATATAAGGATAATAATAAGTGTTTTATAATTTAGTTGTTCCATACCTTGAGATATGATCTCAAGAATATCTCTTAGATCTTAGTTCTGAAGACGTTCAGAAGCAAAGAGAAGAGGATATTGGGACCGTCACATTAGTAGTACACCTTGGACTTATTCCATTTTCTGGAAAATTCCAAGAAAGTCTTCCTTCCCTTATGATATGGTACTGACCTATCTAAAGGGATAGCACCTCAAAGAGTTGAGGATGCGAATGCAAACTGCTTGCCCTTGTGCATCAGTTACGAGAAGCTGTGTATGATGTGTACAAGGGCCAGATGTCTTCCATGCAGTGGGAGTAGTAAACTGTTACTAATAACAATAACAATATCTTCAAAGATGATGAAACTCAGAGATAATGATCTCAAAGTTTTATCTTCAAAAGTTTAAGACATTGTAGATAGTGATCTATAACGATCTTAACTGTAGATACCTTAGGAGATAGAGATCTTCATGAATAAAGACATTCTGATAAGGATTATGGACATACTGGTTACAATAATTATCGAGCTAAAGTGTCAAGGACACTATAACAAAATTGAGTATTGGTTGCATAAGATGCAACATTCGCATTGGATGCGAGCATTGTTACCAGGTATATGCAAGTGCCGTAAAAGGACTTGGCGTAGTCCCTTGGGAACATAGTGACTGGTCAGCTTACCTAGCTATTTTCTAAATAACCTATGATCGTCACATGAGTGTGGGTTTAAATGATTAGCCCACTAGTGGCTCTTTGGACTAGTGGGAGATTGTTGGACATGCGAGCCCACGGCGAGCCATTATGCAATAAATGTTATTGCAAATATCATTCCCTAATCTGAAATGAAGAATAGATAATTTGCATAATAGGTCCCTTAGTACAATTAGGATTATGTACCATGGCCATCTTAATGATCATACATCTGTTGATTCAATTATTGAATCATAGAGGCTGTTTCTTAGATGAATATCTAATGAGTTAGATTGAGGACTCATCAAGCACCGTCAAATGATTATTAAGAGATGATCTCCAGCCTGAGTAGGAGATGGCAATCCTTTCTCAGTTAGGCTGATATCTGACTAACCTCTTGACACAGGTCCTCTACATAGGAATAGAGATTCGGAGGTGTCAGATTAGTTAGGTCAAAGAGTTGATTTAACAAGATCGAGATAACCAAAGTCCTATGTCGTATGCTGTCATGATATAGGAACGCATCCTCTGACCAGAGACAGATGTGTTACTATATGTATGAGTATGTACATTTGGCAGACCAATAGGTTGATGACCTAACCAAGGTCTATACACCGGCGCGCTGGTGTGCATATAAGGGCATATGAGTAATACGATCTCTCAAAGGGATCATATAGGTTCACTATTGAACCGGAAGACATGAGCTCACTCATGAGATATTGGGAAGAATCAAATTCCGTGTGCACGGTCGTCTCGCTTTGGAAGCTTGACTGAATTTGTAGGTTTGATATATACTTTTGGAAAGTATATGATCAAGACCTAGGTATGATATATGCTTTTGGAAAGTATATGATCGATACCAACTCCCAATGATCAAAATGAGAAACTTACTGATAAAACCCTGAAGTAGACAGTATAAAGTTGATCTAATACTTCAGGTTTATTCTGAGTCTTCCAGAATGCAGGATGTACAGGTATTGGGAATACCTGAGGGTGATGTGATCATAAACGATTGCATAACCATGACGCTTCCATTCCTAGGGAGTGATGAAACATGTCTGGATTTTAGTGACTCCTCTCAGTAAAGAAGTAATCTGATCTTGATCCAAATGTTGGACATTGATCTGAATGTGATTCAGATGCAATGAGAAGATTAGATTTGCGGTCTTGATTTAATCAAGCATCTATGGGAGGCCCGAGATCTGGATTTGAGATGTAATCTTAATATCCAAGTCACTATATGTGGAACAATACAATTACCATGTCCTTATCTCCAAGTATTCCGGAGAAAGCACATTATCCTTGAAAGAGTTCATGGATAATTCTATTGTTGATATATGTATATGAGCATTGAGAAAATGGATAACTAAATGTGATTTAATTATCATGAATAATATGAATTTGATTCATATTATAAGGAGAGTTATCTTAGATAATTAAATGTGATTTGATTATCAAAGATGTGAATAATGTGAATGTGATTCATATTATTTGGGCACAAGAGAAAAAGAGATCCAAGATGATTAAATGTGATTTAATTATCATGGATATGAATAATGTGAATAACAATGTCCAATTATTCATAATATATTATAAATGTTATTCAGTTTGTTCTTCCTTAGTGTTTCGAGTACCTGCCTGAGATGGTATTCATGTTGGTACTTATCCTTGGATTAAATAAGCACATCATCAATGAAGACTACTACAAAGTGGTCTAGGAACTCCCTGAATACTCGATTCATGAGATCCATGACGGCTAGTGGGGCATTTGTCAGTCCAAAAGGCATAACTGAAAATTCATAATGCCCATATCTAGTTCGAAAAGCTGTCTTGGGAATATCTGTATCTTTAATTTTCAACTGATGGTGTCCAGATCTTAAATCAATCTTGGAATACACAGTCGAACCCTGTAACTGGTGAAAGAGATCATCTATTCTTGGTAGAGGATACTTATTCTTTATTGTCCTCTTGTATAGTTGTCTATAGTCAATGCACAACCGCATAGACCCATCCTTCTTCCTTACAAACAAAACAGGTGCACTGACGGGTCCGCAAAAGCCGTGATAAGAAGTTGTTTTTAATTTTCGTGCGTGAAATTAATGAATGTCGTTCGTTGTAGGCGGCAATCGGAAACAGTCAAGAAATAACCACAATTTTTAATCAAATTTAATCAAGTGGCTTTTATGTTTATTTTACTTGGGCAAGTCCCAAGGTCGATCACAAGGAGGCAAAGGAACAACCTAGATTAATGTCTATCCAATTTTGAGTTCGGTTTTCAAGGCGGTATTTTTTTTTGGAATTTTTCAATGCGAGATGAGATGCAAAATGCAAATTCGGCCTATTTTAGGGACTAAAATGTAAATTTCAGTCAAACAATGTCCGAAAAATACGAAACTTGGCCACAATGTAAATGACGATTAAATGAGTGCACTGTAATTTTTTTGGGATTTTTAGATGCTATATGAATTTTTTATGAATTTTTTAATGCAAACAGAATGATTTTCAATATTTAATTATAATAAATATTAAACCTACTTATTTTCGAGGAATAAAATTATCTAAGATCTATCACTAGGTGATGGATCCCAGAAAAATCCTAAACCTTGAAAATGTGGGGTTGAATATTTATTAAAAATCAAGTACTGAAACGTGCTAAATGATTTTTACAGAGCAAAATATGCATGCAAATGCAAAGATTTTTGGGCACAATGTTAAGAATAATTAACTCTACAATGTGTGATTTTTCGGGAATTTTTAGAGCAACGGTTAATCAATTATCAATTTCAGAGCAAGAAATGGGTAAAATACGCAATTTTTTACAAAACAATTATTTATTAATTAACCGTCCGTCATAAAATTGCCCACAACATGTCAAAATGTAGAGAGTCAATTAACAAACATCATGCTATTTTTAGATTGATAAAATAATGTAGAGAAAATGTTCAAAACTGAGGGGGAACACAGGGGTCTGATTGCAATATTTAAATAAAATAGACAAGTAAAGTAAACTGCAGTAAGGGGGGGGGTCTCTGAAATTACCAATAGTACGGAGGGTGTTTGCGCAAAATGACCAATAGGTCACGTGCCGAGCACGTGACCTTGGTTGGAGGGCTGGATTGCGAATAAGGCGGAACCCGGGGGCTTGTGCGCAAATAACCCCGCGGTCACGTGCGGGGCACGTGACCCGGGGGTTGACGTATGGCTGACGTAGTTCCCCACGCACGTGCAGATCACGTGCGCGGGGCCTCGGGTGTAGAGCGCCCGGCCGCACGGCGGAGGAGGCTGGTGGCGTAGGATGTGCGGTGGAGGTGAGGCGAACCTGGGGGGGTGCGGCCGAGTGTCAGCCGGCCAAGGCGATGGCGAAAGCCGGCTGCTGCGAGGTTGCGGTTGGCCGGAGAGAGGCGGAGGTGGATTGGCGTCGTCCGACAGCAGAACTCCGGTGGCTCCTGACGCGGTGGAGAAGAAGGATCCTCGGGGCCGACACACGGCCGGCGGTCGTCGAGGAAGAGGGCTCGGTGGCGTGGTGGAGTTGACGGTGATGCACGGCTGAGGCGTAGAACGATGATCTGCGGAGGAGATCGGTGGTGGAGTCCAAGTTGCTGGAGATCGTCGTTGCGGAGTCGGTGGCGGCGTTTGGAGGCGAAGTCGGTGAAGCGTCGTTGGTAACTGGCTCGACGGCGATCGAAGGAGGCCGGAGCTGGAGCGCGCGTGGAGGTGCGGCTACGACCGGAGGGGTCGGATCACGCCGGAGGAGGCGCTTCGTGGTGCTGTCACCGCCACGAGGTCCTGTCGTATGCAGTCGGCGGATAAATCGAGTAGGGGGCGGCGGTGGTGTTTTAATAGGAGAGGGAGGAGGAGTTTGCGGAGGTTGGTTGGCCGGTGCGGGGAGGCGAGGATATTGGCGGGCGGTTGCGAAGATAGAGGCGGTGGTTACGGGTGGTCGGTGCTGGAATTGGGGAAGACGAAGGGAGGAGGACGACGGGTCCCTGGCCGTTCGATCGGCCGAGATCGAACGGCCAGATAGGGGCCACGTGGCGGAAGTCTGGGGACGGGGTGCGGCACGTGCGGAGCACGTGCCTGGTGGCACGTGCGCTGCACGTGCGTGGTAATTTAATTTTTTTTAATAAAAACGGATTAAAGAAAAGCCCAAAAAACGCTGACACGTGGCGGCCTCTGGGGCTGCCACGTGTCAGCACCAGAAAATTCGAAGATAAATTGTTTTGTAAAATCAAAAAGAAATAGCAAATGACCTCGGATCGAAAAAGTTCCTTCACGAAAAATGCTCGTCTCGAAGAGATCTACAACTTTCATGAAGACATCAAAGCCAAATTCGGTCAAATGTGAAAAGTGAATTTTTGGGGTATCCCATGTACATAGAATACCTTGATTTTTGGGTTTTCTAATTTTTTTGTCATTTTTTAAACAAGATAAAAATCCGGAAAATATGGAAAACTCAAAGATAAATAAAAGGTACCTAATTCTAATTTTTTTTGGATTTTTATTAATTAATAAAATATATACATAAAATATAGGTCAGAAAAGCCGCGAAAATATACAAAAGAGGCCCAAAACCCATCTTTCACATACGAGCTCCGATTCACTTGAACTTGGTCTTGTTTTGAAGGTAATTGAATGTGCATTAGTTCAAAAGTGAGTAGGATCAAATCAGACACTGGATGAGGAAGATATGTGGCTTTTAGTCCGAAAATCCTGAAACTAGGGTTTGGGTTTTTGGTCCACTTACCTGGGTTAATTATTTTTTTGTATTTTTTATTTATTCTTGTTAGTGATGTGTACACAGTGGAAGTGAGTTTGTGGTATTCGGAGTTAGCTTGAAGGAGTTAAAAATAGGGGAAGTTAGGCTATTTACAGGTCAATTTTTGGCTTGGATTTTTGGCTTCTTATTTTATGCAGAAATTATTGCTAAAATGCAATTCTTATGAAATCATGCATGAATGCTAATTATGCAGAATAAATGCAGAAATGCAGTTGATTTTGAGGGACTTGAGCTTTAATTAATGAGACTTAGAATGGTGAATCTGAGATTCATCATCCCCCTATACTTAAACCATGCTCGTCCCTGAGCATCAAAAAGAAATGCCATGAGGTGAAATGAGACTGGGTTCCATACCAAGACCATGAACTGAAGGTGAAAGTGAATCTAAACTCTACCTTTGGATTAATAATGTGGCGGAACTTCTGTGAGACTTAGAATTTTAAAATCAACAGCCCTCAAGTTCTACACATCATTGACACAGTTTCAACTCAGAAGTCATCTTAGATCAATCCTCTTCCCAAAGTATACCCTATGAATATTGAATAACCGACTCATGTGTGTGAAGGGTTTTAGCTCTTCCCATTCAGAATGCCGGACTACCATGCTCCTCTCCTCTCCAGTAACTCGTCCTCGGGGAGTCAGGTATTTCCTTCTAAGGTCTGTCGCGCTGTGTTCACAATCGAATGAGGGAGAAGATAGAAGAAAGAGAAAAGAACTGGAGGGTGGCCAGTGTAGTCACCTCTCCTTGTGGAGATAGCCAGTGTAGCCGAGTCTCCACCATGATCTGCAGGTTTCTGAAGCTTGGACCTTTTTGGTCGGATTTTTATTTGGTAGAATGCTTCTATGTATTTGGAATTTTTGGTGGTTCTGCTTGGATCTTGTTGTGCCCCTACGGATATAGAATCTTTTGTTCCGTACATTTTTTGGGGTCTTAGAAAAATTGTGACCAGCCGTCCATCCCTTTTCCGAAGCTTTATTTCAACCCGTACTCCGGTCTTTAGATTTTCACGCTACCAGAAAGAGACTCACACAGTCCTCCAACATCCCGTCTGGGTTGAGCTAAGTGCATAGTACGAGAGTGCGAATTAATTCCCTATTCCAGAGTTGTACCCAGAATGAAGAGACCAGGTTAGACACTAAGAGTCAAACGCTGTACATTGTCATGTGGAACTTAAGGAATTAAGTCACAAAGACCTGAAGCTCTTAAAATTCTATTTCTCGGTGAATTTCCTCTGAAAATTAGGTGGATTAAAGTCAAGCCCAGACCACTCTCGGTTTCGGCTCATAACTCGGTTCAGAACCCAATGACTTTTCACAGATGCAAATGCATGCGGTGATGGATGAAGTGTAGGTGCGTGAAATGCAGACACTTTTTTTTGACATTTTATGCAAGGGATTTTTTTTATGCAGAAAATGGAATAAGAAGCCTCTTTTTCATTCATTTTTTTTCCAGAAAGTTTGGGCAAGTCAAAGTTCTTTTTTTCTCTTTTTTTTTCAGTTAGTACCCACCCCGTAAATACATATAGACTTACGCGAAAGTACGAGATATGGGTAAAATATATACAAAGTATATATACAGACCCCCCTATACTTAGCGAGTGCTGTGTCCTCAGAGCACAAGAAGCGTAAAGAAGACATAGCTCGGGCTAAGCGTAAGAGAGTGAGAAAGAAAAAAAAGAAAAGAAGAAAAAGAATGAAAAGAAAAGCGGCCAGGAAATGAGGAGAGTATATACGGGTGGATGTCGGTTCCCCCTATACTTAGGCTCTGAACAGCCTAAGTATGGAAGAAGGGTGGATATGGAGCGAATGGGAGTTAGGAGAAAAATGATATATACAGATGGCATTGGTCCCCCCTATACTTAGGCCTTGGCCTAAGTAAAGGAAGAAGCTGTACAAGGAGACCAATGTGGTCGGGAGGGAGGGTGGGTAGCCGATGATTAAGGCGGTTTTCGGCTGATCTTTTTGTGAGCCTGCGGTGGGAGATCGTAATGATGAGTCGGAGATGAGGCATATGATTCCCAACTATTGTCAGTGTCATCCTCAGACAAATTATGATGGATAGTGGATGAATTGTTTGAGTCAGATGAAAGATATCCATCATCGGAATTATCCTCAGAGGAGTAGTAATTGAGAGTGGGCATACTCCAAGTATTCTGGTCTTTTTGTTTTTTCAATTGTTTTCTCAGAATTTGTTCCTTCTTGGGGTCAATCAGTTTGTCCTCGGATGAATGCTCAGAAGCACCGGTCTCAGTCAGCTCATACGAAAGAATTCCAGTGTACTTGAAGAATGCAGGAGCATCAGCTTTGGATGAGTAGTAGTTAGGAACGTGAGTTGTCCAACGAGGATAGAATTTTGGATCCTTACGAAGATATGGCTTTAGGGCTGCCGAACAGACTTCACTCATGTAAACCATCTTTTCTGGACCTGATGAGGGATCATCAACTGATTTCTCTTCCGAAAGGTCAAAGGTGACTCTCTTTTTATTTTGTCGTGAAGGTGTCGGTTCACTTGAGTATCCAGATGAATAGCCATTTGAATTCTCCTTGGTCGGTGCTTGGTCTGCGTGCTTTCTCTTAGTCTTTCGAATGTTTGAGCACTCTCGATTTGGGATGATTTGGTCAAGGTATTCAGAGAATGTTGCTCCAGGGTGTGACCATGCATATGTCTCAGGATCGTAGTAGAAAGATTTGTCTATTTTGAGATCCTCGGGGATTTGAATATTGGGGAGAGTCTCTGTATGTTCTTTCTCCATTGATTCGATGTTGGTGCATTCCTGAGTTGAGTTGATGTAATCCATGTAGTCAGAGTAGGTTGACCCAGGGTGTGCCCATGCATAAGTCTCCGGATCATATGATTCATATACATGGTTGTCCATGGTGAGAGCGGCTGGGAATGGAGCAGGGGGGAGATTTTCTAAACCAATAGTCTCATCAACAACCGCTATCTCAGGTGTGGTTGCGGGGTAGGGCTCTTCTACCGCTTCATGGTTACGGTTGTTGGGGACTTCGTGGGTTGCCTCAGAAGATCGTGGTTCCTCAAAGATAGGGTCAGATTTAAGTGCTTCCAATGCTGTGAAATTGATTTGCCGAGTCTCACAATCGATACTCGCCTTGGCCAATGCCAAAAATGGCTTTCCGACAATGATTGGAGACTGGGTAAATTCTCCTTGATGCTCAATATCAATGATCGTGAATTCTACCTTGAGCGGAGCACCTTGGAATTTCATGATGACAGAAATGGTTCCTCTCGGCCGCTTTATCGATCGGTCCGCTAATTGTACAATCTCTCGTATCTTCCGAATCGGTCCGAGTTTGAGTTCATGGAATACAGAGGTCGGGAGGATATTAATTGGTGAATCATCATCAATCCGAGCATGGGTGAAAATTGTGTCTTTGATTTTGCAGTCAAATCTGGGCAACCGCTTTACTATGCGGCTCTTGGTTTTTCTCCTCAACACCAAGGAGGAGGCCATTGACAAGATATGTCTTTCAGTCTTTGTTCGTATTCTGCCCGACTTTTTGTTCATTAATTTATCTGTTATAAATCTTTTAAGGTCGGGGAAGTGTTCAATGGCCTGTATAAAGGGAAGTTCAAATATCAAGCGTTTTTCCAGTGCTTCTCGTATAGTCGGATCCAAATTTCGCAGATCATCTTCAGTTTCAATTTTTATGAAATTTTCTGAATTTTTAATTTTTTTGTGATTTTCAAATATTTCCATTTTTTGGTATTTTCTGGGTGGTGTGGGGGTGTGGGGTGTTCTTCAGACGAAGAGGGGCTCTGGTGTTCAGGGCGGTGGTCAGCAGCATAACCATTTTCAGAACTGTCCATAGGTCCCTGAATAACCTCAGAATTTTCAATCTCAGATCCAGTTATTTCCTCACTCATTTTACTGTCCGAGCCACCATAGAATGCGATGAATCGATCGGTAAATTTTTGAAATCTCTCCTCTATTGACTTGAATTTCTTATTTATCCTCGAAATATCCTCCTCAAGATTTGGTTCATAATTAATTATGGGAGAAGTAGGTGTATGTTCGATAATTTCATCTTCCATTTTTCTCTTTGTGCTGAGAGGAGAGCTTCTTGGAATATCCGAAATATGCTCAGTATTTTCTGAAAATTTCTCCTCAAAAATAATGGAAGGAGGCTGCTCATAAGGTTCAGACATGTGTCGTTGATTGGTCAGACCTTGATATTGCGGAGTCAACATACAGGGTTTATGTGTTTCTAAGCGGTTAGTCCAGTCCTTTGTATGAGTATCCTGTCTGACGAGGGGTCTATCATGGTCAATCCAATGTTGATGATTATTCAGTGCATGTCCATCCATCTGAGTTTGGTTTCTCTGCCAGTCATGAGGTTTGAAGGGATTTTGATCTTGAAAAGTTTCATTGGCGAGAAACTGAGAATAAGACGATTCGGTCCGAGATGGTAGGTGGTCATTTACGGTTGGATTGTTCGAATAGAAATTTAATGAGGATGCCGCAAATGTTGGAGGACTATTGAAATAAGGGGATTGAGTTGATTTGGGCCTAACCGAAACAAATTCATTTTCATAGTATAGCTTTGATGGGTGTTCGGCCATTTTTGAGAGGAATGGGGAGTCGGATCTGTGAGAGGTTTTAGACAAGAGTTCCATTATGAGGTTTAAATCAAGATAGGGAAGAGATGATTGCACGGGATAGTCAAGAGAATTTTTATCGAATGTGCGGCTATTGATCTTGAAATCGGTTCACGCACACCAATGCAAACACAATTCAAACCCCGGGTTCACCAACTCACACAATGAAGCCGTAAGGGTTCGGCTATTATCTTTTCAATTTTAGTTGGTGATAAATTCAATCTTGCAAGCCGTTTAAACGAGATGTTAGGTTTGGAACTGGGCTCTATCCTAGTGTGCGTCTCTCTCCTCGCTGCAAGATAAATCAAACAATGTCGGGGTTGCTCTCCCGCAGAAATTCTTGATTTTATGGATTTTTAGATCGGCTATATTTAGCAGTCCCAATTTTATTAAGGCGATCACTGTAGAATTTAGGTGAACACAAATTCACGTCTACCGTCCAGTCCCAATTTCCTTTAGATTTATGTGATAAAACAAGAGAGAGGAATTCGGGAAAAGCCGATGCACGCGGAAAACTTATGATGAATGCTCAGTTAGAAGACTTACAGTGCCTCCTCGCAATCTCCATGTGGGATGCAATACAGAATTGAAAATTTATACTAAATGCGTGCAAGCCGATGAAAACCGCACCTAAGCAGAAAGTTCTATTAGCGGGAAGAATTGAATTGAATTTGGCTAAGTTGAACGATCTAACGTGCGTCTCAGTTAAAGTGTAGTGTGGCTTAAGATCCTACGAGCACAATCAGAAATAAAAAAATGCTCTAAGAGCCGTATGTGCAGGTCTATCCTAATCGCCACTCAAGTCGGGCCCCACCCTCTCCGGAGAGTGAAACAGGCCACGGCACACCACAAATAAAGTTCAATGTTCTTGTACACACGCGAGAGTCCAAACGGACACCGCTATAAATGAGCAGAAAAAATGCAGAAATTAAAAACCTAGACTCTACTCTCTCTCACGACTTGACTCGATCTTAATTTAATTGTGGTTTCTTCGGGTGTCGGTGAAGATGCGTCGGTTCCTTGAAAAACCGCTCCACGTGCGCCGGGTACCTCGCAAGAAAAATAAGAGAGAGATTGTAAGAGAGTGACTCAAAATAATAAAAAATAAATAAAAGAACTGCTGAAAAATAAATACAAGAAATAAAATGGGATTTACAATGAAAAATTCGGGGGTCAGACTACCCGAATTCGGAAAACCGAACAAAAAATTTTCAAAACAAAAACTAAGCCGTTTGCCTCCCCGGCAACGTCGCCATCTGACGGGTCCGCAAAAGCCGCAATAAGAAGTTGTTTTTAATTTTCGTGCGTGAAATTAATGAATGTCGTTCGTTGTAGGCGGCAATCGGAAACAGTCAAGAAATAACCACAATTTTTAATCAAATTTAATCAAGTGGCTTTTATGTTTATTTTACTTGGGCAAGTCCCAAGGTCGATCACAAGGAGGCAAAGGAACAACCTAGATTAATGTCTATCCAATTTTGAGTTCGGTTTTCAAGGCGGTATTTTTTTTTGGAATTTTTCAATGCGAGATGAGATGCAAAATGCAAATTCGGCCTATTTTAGGGACTAAAATGTAAATTTCAGTCAAACAATGTCCGAAAAATACGAAACTTGGCCACAATGTAAATGACGATTAAATGAGTGCACTGTAATTTTTTTGGGATTTTTAGATGCTATATGAATTTTTTATGAATTTTTTAATGCAGACAGAATGATTTTCAATATTTAATTATAATAAATATTAAACCTACTTATTTTCGAGGAATAAAATTATCTAAGATCTATCACTAGGTGATGGATCCCAGAAAAATCCTAAACCTTGAAAATGTGGGGTTGAATATTTATTAAAAATCAAGTACTGAAATGTGCTAAATGATTTTTACAGAGCAAAATATGCATGCAAATGCAAAGATTTTTGGGCACAATGTTAAGAATAATTAATCTACAATGTTTGATTTTTCGGGAATTTTTAGAGCAACGGTTAATCAATTATCAATTTCAGAGCAAGAAATGGGTAAAATACGCAATTTTTTACAAAACAATTATTTATTAATTAACCGTCCGTCATAAAATTGCCCACAACATGTCAAAATGTAGAGAGTCAATTAACAAACATCATGCTATTTTTAGATTGATAAAATAATGTAGAGAAAATGTTCAAAACTGAGGGGGAACACAGGGGTCTGATTGCAATATTTAAATAAAATAGACAAATAAAGTAAACTGCAGTAAGGGGGGGTCTCTGAAATTACCAATAGTACGAAGGGTGTTTGCGCAAAATGACCAATAGGTCACGTGCCGAGCACGTGACCTTGGTTGGAGGGCTGGATTGCGAATAAGGCGGAACCCAGGGGCTTGTGCGCAAATAACCCCGCGGTCACGTGCGGGGCACGTGACCCGAGGTTGACGTATGGCTGACGTAGTTCCCCACGCACGTGCAGATCACGTGCGCGGGGCCTCGGGTGTAGAGCGCCCGGCCGCGCGGCGGAGGAGGAGGCTGGTGGCGTAGGATGTGCGGTGGAGGTGAGGCGAACCTGGGGGGGTGCGGCCGAGTGTCAGCCGGCCAAGGCGATGGCGAAAGCCGGCTGCTGCGAGGTTGCGGTTGGCCGGAGAGAGGCGGAGGTGGATTGGCGTCGTCCGGCAGCAGAGCTCCGGTGGCTCCTGACGCGGTGGAGAAGAAGGATCCTCGGGGCCGACACACGGCCGGCGGTCGTCGAGGAAGAGGGCTCGGTGGCGTGGTGGAGTTGACGGTGATGCACGGCTGAGGCGTAGAACGATGATCTGCGGAGGAGATCGGTGGTGGAGTCCAAGTTGCTGGAGATCGTCGTTGCGGAGTCGGTGGCGGCGTTTGGAGGCGAAGTCGGTGAAGCGTCGTTGGTAACTGGCTCGACGGCGATCGAAGGAGGCCGGAGCTGGAGCGCGCGTGGAGGTGCGGCTACGAACGGAGGGGTCGGATCGCGCCGGAGGAGGCGCTTCGTGGTGCTGTCACCGCCACGAGGTCCTCTCGTATGCAGTCGGCGGATAAATCGAGTAGGGGGCGGCGGTGGTGTTTTAATAGGAGAGGGAGTAGGAGTTTGCGGAGGTTGGTTGGCCGGTGCGGGGAGGCGAGGATATCGGCGGGCGGTTGCGAAGATAGAGGCGGTGGTTACGGGTGGTCGGCGCTGGAATTGGGGAAGACGAAGGGAGGAGGACGACGGGTCCCTGGTCGTTCGATCGGCCGAGATCGAACGGCCAGATAGGGGCCACGTGGCGGAAGTCTGGGGACAGGGTGCGGCACGTGCGGAGCACGTGCCTGGTGGCACGTGCGCTGCACGTGCGTGGTAATTTATTTTATTTTATTTTTTAATAAAAACGGATTAAAGAAAAGCCCAAAAAATGCTGACACGTGGCGGCCTCTGGGGCTGCCACGTGTCAGCACCAGAAAATTCGAAGATAAATTGTTTTGTAAAATCAAAAAGAAATAGCAAATGACCTCGGATCGAAAAAGTTCTTTCACGAAAAATGCTCATCTCGAAGAGATCTACAACTTTCATGAAGACATCAAAGCCAAATTCGGTCAAATGTGAAAAGTGAATTTTTGGGGTATCCCATGTACATAGAATACCTTGATTTTTGGGTTTTTCAATTTTTTTGTCATTTTTTAAACAAGATAAAAATCCGGAAAATATGAAAAACTCAAAGATAAATAAAAGGCACCTAATTCTAATTTTTTTGGATTTTTATTAATTAATAAAATATATACATAAAATATAGGTCAGAAAAGCCGCGAAAATATACAAAAGAGGCCCAAAACCCATCTTTCACATACGAGCTCCGATTCACTTGAACTTGGTCTTGTTTTGAAGGTAATTGAATGTGCATTAGTTCAAAAGTGAGTAGGATCAAATCGGACACTGGATGAGGAAGATATGTGGCTTTTAGTCCGAAAATCCTGAAACTAGGGTTTGGGTTTTTGGTCCACTTACCTGGGTTAATTATTTTTTTGTATTTTTTATTTATTCTTATTAGTGATGTGTACACAGTGGAAGTGAGTTTGTGGTATTCGGAGTTAGCATGAAGGAGTTAAAAATAGGGGAAGTTAGGCTATTTACAGGTCAATTTTTGGCTTGGATTTTTGGCTTCTTATTTTATGCAGAAATTAATGCTAAAATGCAATTCTTATGAAATCGTGCATGAATGCTAATTATGCAGAATAAATGCAGAAATGCAGTTGATTTTGAGGGACTTGAGCTTTAATTAATGAGACTTAGAATGGTGAATCTGAGATTCATCATGCACCCCATGGTGAAGTACTAGGACGGATGAAGCCTTTATCTAACAGTTCTTGTAACTGTATCCTTAACTCCCATAACTCCGTCGGTGCCATCCTATATTGAGGAATAGAGATAGGCTGAGTATCAGGCGTGAGAGAGAGTTTTCAAATTCAATCTCTCACTCAAGTGGTAATCCAGATAATTCTTCTGGAAATACATCAGGACACACACACATTATAGGCACATCTTCTATCATTCTACCTGACCCCGATGTAGTGGATACATAAGCTAAATTGCCTTGACACCCTTGTTCTAACAGTTGTTGAGCCTTTAGAGTAGAGATGTATTTGACATCATCATTGGATGTCTTTCCAATAAACTGGAACTCTATCGAGTTAGGAATGTGAAAAGTTACTGTCTTCTGAAAACAGTCAAGACATGCATGATGCCTTTCTAGCCAATCCATCCCTAGGATAAGATCAACGTCCTCCATTTCGATTAGTAGTAGTGAAACAAGTAACTGATGTCCCGCTATCAATACTATACAATTATTCATGATTTCTCAGATTATAAATACTTGTCCTCCTAATCTCGTGATCAGATAGGATTGTTGTACTTCTACTGGTATCTTACCCAAAGTGGGTACTAATCGTCGAGCAATAAACGAATGTGAAGCACCTGAATCAAATAAGGCACATACTGAAAAACCATGAATAGCAACAGTACCTCGTACGACCATACCTTAATTGTAGGCTTGTTCTTCAGTAATGGCATTGAGAGCTAGCCATTAGGAATAGGCAAGCTAGAACCCACAACACTTTGTGGTGGTTACTATGTAGGAGATGCTCCTTGTGAGCCACGACCTTTACCTTATCTTCCTCCGTGTGTTGCTCCATTCCTCGAGGTGTATGTTATACTGTTAATTGGGGTTGGTTTAAACCCCGAATCTCTCAACTTCGGACAATCTTTCTTGATGTGGCCTTCCTGATGATAGTAATAACACACACGTGTTCCTGTTTGAGCTGAAAACCTAGTCACAGAGGTACTAGCTCCTGCTGCTGAGTTGCGAGGATATAGTGGATGTCTAAAGAAACCCCTTATTCCAGATAGTTCCTGGCCCAAAGTCTATGGCGAGCTTATATTAGACCAAACTGGATGATAACGACTGTCTCTTCGGTTATAATTTGCCTTACGTTTGGATGGTCCACCAGTAAAGTGGAAGCTTCTTCTTTGGCGGTTTTCTTCCCTCTCCATCTCAATATGAGAGGCGATGCCCATGGCTTCATCTACAGTGGTAGCTCTAAAACCTGCAAGCTTCTCTCTCAAATCTCCTTGAAGACCGCTAACAAATTTAGTAATACACTCTTGTGGTGAAGCTTCTAGAGCTGGGGAGTAACGTAGCAGCTCTGTAAAGTGAATATGATAATCTCATACATTCTTGGATCCTTGGGTCAAATAAGCCAACTCTCTCCTCTTTAATTCTTCCCAATGGGAGGGACATAAGTGAGCTCGGAATCTCTCTTCGAAGATATCCCATGAAACGAGATTTGCTAATTTCTTGGAAATGGCTCTCCACCATTGTCTTGCGTAGTCTGCTAGGGAGTAATTAGCGAAGTGAACCCAAGTGTTTGCTGGTGAGTGCATTATTCTCAACATCCTACTGACATCATCAAGCCATAGTTCTACCTCAACGAGTATCTCTACGCCTTTATATCGAGGAATCTTTCCCTTTTGGTAATTGTCTAGTAATGTTTGGTGTCTAAGAAGGGCCTTCTCCATTGCTCCTTCAGATAGGGTAGGAACAAACTCAGTTGAAGGATTGTAACTAGATTCTTTCTCAGAAAGATGGACAGAACCTTCAATCCTAGCATCCACAGGTCTGGATGCCTCATGTCTCTCAGCTTGTGCATTGAGCCTCTCCTCTAATGCTTACTGTTTTTGCTCCATTTCTTGCAGCATTGTCATCATAGCAGCTAATTGCCTAGACACATCTTGGTCTTCCATGATCCTGGGATAAGTCAAGGCCAAAGGTTAGGTCCTATATGTCTTAGCATGATGTACATAAGGGACAATGACTTGTGAATGGTACTGTAGTCAATTATTAAGATCAAAGGATTTTAATATAACCTTAGTTTCTGAATATCTCTGATAGTTATCAATTACTAAATAAATTACTGGAGTAACCATGCTCTGATACCAAACTATCACGGCCCCGATTTCTGGGCCCGTCGGATTTCCCATATCCGGATCTGGTTACTCAACAATAATTTATCCAGCAATCACAAATAACATTCAGAAATAGACTCTAAATAAAAATAATCAGAAGGAAGTATTTCAACACTTTTCCATTCAAAAAAATACAAATCACATGATACATTGTCCCATTATAATCGTTTACATGTACATCCGCTTGAAAGGAAAATACACAGAAAAATTACTAACTACCTTAAAGAGAAAAGCTACTGTGGCTGGTTGGATGACTATGTTAGCTGACTGGATTATTAAAGTCCTTGAGATGGCTCACCGACACCTGTTGGGTTTTCCATAAATCCTAGGATAACAATTAGCGAGTGCTAAGTAACGAAGAAGAGAAAAGTAACAATTTTGTAATTTTTCAAAACTTGTTATCACAAAAAGTTTCTTCTATTCTCATTAGTTTAAGTCCTATTCCTTCTTTTCCAAATCAAGGATTAGTCCAGGGGAACCTCACAATTCTTGGACTCCGAAATTGTGGACATTTCGGGATTGGAGATTGCGTTGATCTGGTGAGCTTATGCTGCTGCACGTCGCCTCAACCAATCCTCCAATACTACCCTGATAATTTTTTATTTTCTTTTATTAATCAGGGTCTCAAGCCCTCAACCTGGAAAAATAAAAGAACACACTGTCCTCGAGGACTCGGTTGATTAAACCTCAGGCTAACGTTTAGTCATATAACCTAGCGGCTTTAAATACATGTTATCGTGACCCAACCGCTATCCAACCACCCGTGACTCCACATGGAACGACCACATTTTTCGTCGTTCAACCCGAAGATATAGGCTCCCGGTACCACGTGTTGCAAATTATTCATTTCGTGCACACTTATCATAACAGGGCAATCGTGTACCACCAAGGTAGGGAAACGACAATACGAGTTCCTTCTGACAATCCTACAGGTTGCATGCCCGACCTGTAGTTCTACTCCTAGTCATCCTTAACGTGACACACGATCCTTTTCAGGATCTAACTCAATACACATCAATTCCCATGATACAATTCCTCCGTTAAGCCTCAGATTAGCGTAACCATAAATACTAAGTATTGACTTACACATATATTTATTCATATATTTATATACTCAATTTATGCTCTTTTAACTCCCAAAACCTATCTTTCCAAGCCACTGCATCAATTCGATGCTTAAACCTTATTTTAGTGGGAATCACAAAGCGACTTTTTATACTTTCTCAAAAATAGCCAAATTAGGATTCTTTATAACAAAGAACCTAAAACCAGGAATTTCAATAATCTCGTATGAAAATCCAACAGTAAAAGGAAGGATTTCGTAACCTAATTGAGCTCTTTCTCTCGTAAGTAGTGCTTTATTGTGATTCTTTTTCAAAAGGATGATTTATAGCTCCTGAAATGATCGAATTTAATTTTCGTATCATAAACTCTAAGAACGTGCCAAGAACACGAAGAACGCGAAGAACACACGAAGAACACAAAGAACGCGAAGAACATATTTTCTCTTGAAATTTCGACAGAGCTTCCCTTTATACGGGGTGATATTTTTAGGAAAATTTCAGCGGAGTTTCCCCTTATATCGGGACATATTTCTTTAAAAATTTTGACAGAGTTTTCCCTTATAAAATTACCGAAAGGAAATAACAAGGAAACTGAACATGAATCGAAAACCTAGCTCACGAAGCAACTAAGAGAGGATCGTACTTTCCTCCTCCTCGTTCTCCCGGCAGCGCTTCACTAGCGCTCCTTCCTCGCCTCCTACTCCTCCTCCCGACCTCTCGACCCTAGCCCTTAGGGTGGTGGTGGCAGTGGAAATCGTAGAGAATGAATGGGTAGAGGGAGGGTATTTATAGGCTCCAGAAAATCGCTAACCATGGTTAGAATACCATGGTTTAGACCTTAACCGTGGTTAGCGGCCCATGATTTTGGCCAAAACTTATCTAAAACTTAGGCTTAAGTTAGAACATTCTAGAGGATTCTAGATTCACTAATGATACTTAATTAATGCTAATCGTGATTAACTTTACTAATCACGATTTAACTTTCG
The DNA here is from genome assembly GCA_037367405.1 of Ottelia alismoides. NCBI lineage: Eukaryota > Viridiplantae > Streptophyta > Magnoliopsida > Alismatales > Hydrocharitaceae > Ottelia > Ottelia alismoides. Next base: position 261,697 of record JAZKJV010002032.1, read on the forward strand.
CGGCTTATGCTTTATCTTTTGCAAACTATTTAGTGTTTGCTAATGGTCATTAGCAGTTTTCAATCCTTCATTGGTTTCTTTAATCATGCTCAATTAGTCTTAATGACAATCATTACAGGTTAATGACATTTTAAACCTCCTTACTTCTATTTCTTTCAAAAATCATAACAAATCGAAACGAAGTCCGATTCACACAAAATAAATTCCGTTGGTTTCCTATTGACGCTTATTTATAGGATTTGAGAGATGCCAGGTTCAATGCTTTACAATACATGATAGCCTGAAGCAGACATGATGGAGAAGTACCCTCACCTATTTGCATGTATTAAATCGAAACCCCGATCTGTTCCTGTTTGAGATTTTTTATGGGTTTCACTTTCTTTGAGATTTTTATGGGTTCATACAATTGAGAAACATGATCTTTACAGATCAAGATCAGGGTATACCTTACACTTAAGTTTCAAGGACAAGACTTCCTTTGGGTTTTTTATAATGAAAATCTTGAAGTGGTAAAAACATAAAATTCTATCTCATAGTACTCTTCAAGATCTTTCTAACGAGCTTAAAAATATAGAAAACAAACATCTGTGGAAGTAATGCATGTAATAGACAGTTTACGAATTTTGAGTGGTGACCCGAGCTTATATACAGGCTAAGTGGCTGAACCACTTAGTCACTTTACCCACACCTACCATCAAAGCTCTATCACCGGTGACTTTTTCCGACCTCCAATCAGCGATCTAAAGGCATTGTTTCGAAGTTGATGATGAGGCCATGCTAGTGTGCATTTCACGCTAAGCACCTCAAAATCACAAATTTCAGGATGGAGCATATGTTCAGGAAATGACCCCTAAAGGTAATGATTTTGGTTTCTCATCTTGTTGGGTCGTACATCTTTCATACACTACGTATTCGTAGTTTTTGCATTGATTTGATGTCCAAATGATTCAGGATTGTAGACATCCATCATGATTTCTGAGAAATCCAGTGATTCGAAAAATATGAAACTTATGCCAGATTTATCTTTGTTCCATACTCTATTCACAGATGTATTTTGTTTCGAAATCGATGAAAAACTGAACACAAAGTTGGACCACCCACTACATTCAACTACAATTTTTGAGATCTGATGATCCACATAATATGAAACTTAGGTCAGATTTACCCTTTTTCCATGCTTTATACACACATGTAATTTGTTTCAAAACCAGAGATGAAAAATCGAACACAAAATCAGACCACCCACTGCATTCAACTACATTTTTCGAGAGTTTTTATAATCAGAAAAATATGTAATATATGTCAGATTTCTCATTGTCGAAGGCTCTATCCATGCATCTAATTTATTTATAAATCTGAAACAAAAAGTTGGACACCAAATTGGAGCAACAAGTCACGATCTACAACTACGATCGACCATATAAGTGGTCTGATAGATGTAATGAGTCATTACCTTAGCAAATGATAATCATTTAAATAAGTTAATTGCCTAATGAAAGTGAGATCTTTTACAACTAAACCCTAAGTGGTGAGATGAGGAATCATGGTAGATGATTATAATACTAATTAGATAAGGAACGCAATTGGGTAATTAAGTGAAAATCTTGATCAATGTTAAATATATTCCAATTTGAGTACTTTGAATCTGTATGACATTTGGTTACGACATGGTTGGAACACTTGTCCCGTGTGCCTTGTGCTTTGGTGGTCTCCACGGTCGAGGCACTCTCACTTGTTGAGGGTTGTTGTGCGCATAGTGTTTTCCATATTGCATTGGGTAGAGGAGTAGATGTCGCAGGGATGGGCTAGCACCCTTAGGGGCCCGGGTAGAAGACTAGATAGACGTGACCCCAATTGCATTGACTGGGTGATGCATAGTTGTTGACTCCGCCTCGAGGTTCTTCTCGGTTGCCTCGAGATGTCACCTTCCGAGATACATGCTTGGTAGTCTGGTCTTCTCTTTGCATCATAGGATTGACACGAGTGGTTAATGAGGTCTGATCACTCGAGTTGGTTAGTCATCTTGATTCTATGAGGGGAGTTCTGGGATGTGGTTAGCAAATGAGGTGTTCTTACCAATTTGCCCTGTATCTGGAGAAAAACAGAATGTGGTCGTATGTCTGACTATAGTTTGAGGTGAAAACCATATCTTAAATCTCAGATCTCACTTGAATTATGCCTACCATTGAAGACTCTTACTGATGTGTAGTGGTTGTCGAGTGAGTAGCCTAAGTTGGTCCTATCTTACTCGTGTTGAGATACTCGAGAAATAGTTATGATGGAAATCAAATCGACTTCATTACATGTGTGATCAATTCTGGAATCAAGAGGAGTTGCAAATTAATTGAGCGAAGTGAATGGGAAGGTTAGTAAATGGCAGTGTTGACAACTTAATTAGGATGCATCTACTTCACACATGCCCACAGAGGCCTCCAAACCCGGGCTTGTTTGGTTGCAGGGTTGGGCAAGGTTGGCCCAACCCTGGTTACTATTCACAAGGGTACTTCCTCCTCACAGATTACTATTCACCCACCCCAACCCAGCCCAACCCAACCCAGTCCAACCCAGCAACCAAACAGACCCTAAGGTACTATGTATCTTGGAATCATATTGTGAGACCCTTGTGGTCAAGACCACATAATAATTCTTTCACTGACAGGAATATTATAAAGTGCTAATAAGGAAAAATCAACTTAAAGAATGGTAATGATCTAAGTAAGTATCCACTTGCACATACAACTAATGGGAGAGTGTTTACATTCTCGTGTACTTGCTTTAGTTGTTTCTTTTGATTTCTATTTCAGTTTAGTAGTTATCACTGTGTGCTACTCTTATCCAATTACCTGTTGCTTTACCTGTCATTTAAATATACCCCTACTGGACAACTTTGATCCAACAAGTTCGCAGGACCTGCCGCAGCAGCAGGATGCGATTCTGTAGTTTTGAAGCATCCAGTTTCAGCTGCACTTCTTGGGTGCATACTTTATGGCTTTTATGGTAGTTTTTGTCACATGCTTTGTACATGAGAGACGATTTTTGTACTTATGCTTTAGATGGGCAGTTACTTGTTTTGCACTATTTAGGACATGTTGCCTATGGGAACAGTTTGGTATATATATCACGTGAATCATGCTCATGCATTACTTCCTTATGTTCTTATTTTCCTGCAACATATACAATTGTATGATTATGTATGTGCTGAACATGAATGTGGTGTTTATGAGATGGTTGTTGAATATTGTGATTAGACCTGGCCAACGGGATAGGGGCCCGCCCGTCTAGCCCTCTCATCAGCCAGGCTTAGGCTAGGAGATTTGGGCATGGACCGGCCCGTCCTGTAAAAATAAAAAAATTTTATAAATATAAGTTGAATAATACATGTATTAGTATGACACACTTCAAGTTTTTCATATGTGACATTAGATTTAAATAAAATTTAATGGTTTACATGTCAAGTAACATGTAAACTACCTATATTAGTTATATAAAGTATAAATGGTATTAATAAAATCAGTTATATATTTAAAATACTATTAAAAATTCAATGGAAAAATAACGAAATGGGCCATGGGCCAGCCCATGACGAGCTTTGGACATAGATTTTTGAATCTCGACCCGTTCGGCCCGGCCCATGGGCCAACTCGGCCCGTATTTTGGCTAGGTCTAATCGTGATCCATGGGATGTGACAAAGATGGTGATGAATAACCTCAAATTCCGGATCTTTTTAACATATATAGAATCAAAACTCATATGGTTTTCCAAAGGATTTCGTGTTTATATGAGATAATCATAATGATCTTGTAGTTGATGATGTATCTCATGTTGTTCCAACATGCTTATGTTTCACATTCACATTTGCTATGTTCGCATTTATATCTTTCAATGAGACTAAATTCATTGATGAGGCGTGCACTGGTGAATCGTGGCCTATGAAATATTTAGAGGAATTCATTCAATTTGAACTAATCAAGTATGTATTTAGCACCCAATAAAAGACCATTAGATCATTGGAACAATGTGTATATTTAAGAACAAACATGTAAGTAATGTTGTCGAGAATAAATCTACACTTTTTGCACAATGATATTATCATGAAGAAGGCATCCATCTTGATAGAACTGCAAAATTTCAATAGAATTGAGTCTATCAGAATGCTATGAGAATTTTCTCTCTATCAATGCTTCAAGCTTTTTCAAATGGACGTGGAATGTGCATTTCTAATTGGTTTCTTAAGAAAGAAGTCTACACTAAGAAACCTCATGTTTCATGCCTACAGGCATAGAAAAATAGACTTAAACAAACATTCAGAGCCTGCTATGATAGGTTAACGTACTTCTGAAAACTTTTGATTTTAAAGTTGGTAAAATAAGTTGTTTCTTATTCATCAAAAGAAATGATTTTGATTTATTAATTGCTTAAATTTACATTATTCACACTAACTTCAATTATATTAATTATAATGAGCTTGCTAAGAATATGTAAGAACAATTTGAGATGACTATGACGAGAGAAATGAATTGATTATTTGGACTACAAATCACTAACTCGACCAAGAGATTTTCTTCTCATAATTGAATAACATAATTTTTTTTGGATTTTGATCTCGATAAAAGCAAAGGGAAACTAATACCTCTACCTTCAATAACTCATCTTGATCAAAGACGAAATAGGAAAAGTCATGGATCAAAAGATATATTAGATTTGATTGATATGCTGCCATGTCTGATAATGAGTAGGCTTGATATTCTGCACATCACTTGTTTAGTTGCACAATTTAAGCAAACCCTAAAAGAATCTCACTTAAATGTCCTTAAAAGGATCTTTCATTATTTGATTTGAAAATTAAATTTTGTTTTGTTTGATTAAAAGATGAATTACATTGACATTTTCAGATTTAACGATGTTGGCTATGCTGGTAGCCACAATGATAAAAAAGTAGAAGTGGAACTTGTCAATTCATGCGAGATTCCATACTGTCTTGGTTTTCTAAATAGGAAATTTCCATTGCACTAACTTATACAAAGTACACATCTGATGCATTAACTTGTTCAGAAATACTATGGATGAAGCATACTCTCTTCAACTTTGGTTTATCTTCCGACCAAAATCAAAATTCAGTGTAATAACACAAACGAAAATGGATGTAGGATTAGAAATCACCGAAATGGTCCATACCAACTTTTCTACATTGGTTCTCACGATCCAATTCCATAATATAGCAATACACTACCGATGTGCACACAATCCAATATTGTTCTTCGGAAAGCACCTTAGAGAACATGCAAGCGGGAAAAAATAAAAATTGTTCGGTGGGAGAGAATGAAAATTAAACTAAGTATGCATATTGAACCAAGTTACACTGTCCAAAATAAAAATATGCATTGTGGATAGAAATACTTGAGGAGCATGCCTCCTCGGATCCATAATTGTTATCATAATTAAATGATGTGTAAATGTTGTGAAATTAAGAGGATGCAGGTTAGGGCTTCCCGAAACGACTGAAAAAATGAATCAAACTCTCCTGGAGCCGGAGAGAGAGAGTATTTTTGCATGTACACCTAATCCATGTCCTTAATTCATGCATATTAATCAAGATCTTAGTGGTGACAAAAACATGGATCCGAATTCCCATATATCCAACCTAATGGGGTGCATCCGTGAGTTAAATAAAACAAACCAAATTGAAATCGTCCAACGGTCTCCTTTAGGGTACGTTTAGTTAGCGGGTTAAGGCAGGTTAAACTGGTAGGGGTAACCCATTTTTGGATTTTGGTGTTTGGACAGAGGGTTAAACTGGGGGTGGGTTAGAAGTGAGTTTGTTGTAACATAATTTTATTAAAGTTTGAAAAAGTGAGTAGTTATTGTGATGTGATTGTATTGAAGTTTGGAAAAGTGAGTAGAAGTGGAGTAGTTTATAATTTTTATATGATATGATGGTATAATATATTATTTTTGATAGAATTGATGATGTAAAATAGATTTATTTAATTTTTTTAAAAAAGAATAAAGTGGGACCCACATGAGAGAGAGGGAGGGTTAAGGGGTTAAACTCCCCACGAACGGTACCTTAAGGCCTTGTTCGTTTGGAGGATAAGGGGGAATGGAATAAGGGGAATAAGCCCCCAACACGGTTCCCCGTGGTACGACTATTCCCCATTATTTTATCTTGTTTCACTCTTATTCCTATATTTATCCCACCTTACCTACCGTTATTTCACCTTATTCTCCTTATTCCTATCCTCGAGCCGAATGGAGAATAGAACCTTATTCCCCTTATTCCCCATCCTTATTCCTACTTATTCTCCTACCGAACGGGCCCTAAGGTTTTAACCCAAGCTCACAAAGGTACCATACAGAATCCCCACATGTATATACAAACCACCTGAAGCTTCAAAATTCACCGATATTGCACAAAAAAATTCGAGATTGGAGTTCCTATATGAATTTCATGTTGTGCATATAATTCCCATATATAATTCCCATATACTATTCATCGTAATTCTCTCTTCCAACATCGTAAATATCAAGTGGACGTCGATTGATAGTTGCTTCTCTCCATTCTTTTTATTATTTATATATTTATTACCTATATATAAGTTCATTATCATATTTCATCTTGTGAAGTTGTTGAAGATCATCGCGGAGAAGAGCAGACATGGAGGCCTTCGTCTACGTGGAGGGTGAGCATGGTTCTGTAACGCACGACCTTGTTCTCGTCGCCAAGCCTAAAGGAGAAGAAGTGGAGGAGCACCGCTGCCAAGATCTTCATCTGGTGGTACGCAAACTCCTTTCCGAGGCAGATCCTTGGGCCAGCCTGCATGCATGACAATTGACAAGGTTATCAAACTTAATATGCATCAAAGAATAAAAACTTAAAAACTAATTGCTAACATGTCCTTCAACTTCTAATGGTCCTGAACAGTAAACTACAGATTACCTGAAAAGCCGTAAATTTGAAGGGGCTCTCAGGCCGAAACCTCCCCTCCTCGTCGAGCCACCTCTCCGGTCGAAACAACTCCGCATCTTCGCCCCAAAGGAACCTCATTCGTCCCATACAATATGGCATATACCCCACTATGTCGCCCTTACGCATCTTGTATCCGTCCGGCAATGTATCATCTCCAAAACAAACCTTCGGATCCTGAAATAGATCCACATAACACATTAAACACAGTTAACTATATTTGACAGCAACTATCTTAATGGAAATCTGATTGACATGGCAATGTAGCTAACAATCACAATGTATTTTCCTTGGGAGTGGCGATTAGACCAAACTTACAATGGGAACTGCGGGGTATATCCTCAAGGTCTCTGTTAAAGCAGCGTGAAGGTACTGCATCCTCTCAAGGGCCTCCTCTGTTATGCTCGACGCGAACTCCTCGAACCCGACGCTGCTGCCGGTTGCCCCCATGGCTCCATCGATATCCCGCACGACCTTCTCTCGTATGGAAGGGTGCTTGCACATCATGTAGAAGAACCACGCCAACGTCCCCGCTGTTGTGTCCTTCCCAGCTATAAGGAAATTTAATATTATATCCCTCAAGTATTTCCGTGTCATCCTCTCGGGGTTCCTTGTGTTCTCCTCCAGGAACCTAGACAGCATGTCCTTCCTCTTGCCCTGCTCACATAGACCATTGTGAACATCTGGACCATCTTTATTATCCTATTAACAACTGACAGTAGTCAAATAGAATTCTCACTTTTTGATCCGGAGAATCATTGTCCATCTTAGAACGGATTATGTCGTTTAGAAAGTCATCGATCAATCGGAGGTTCTTCTTGTGGGTTCTCTCGAGTCCGACATTGAGGAACTTCTTCACCTTCCACAAAGGATCAACAAAGCGCGTCAATATCACGGCGCTCGAGTCGTCGAAGGCGTGCGCAAAGGCAACTCCCCTCTTATTGGAGCCCGAAAGGCTGTCGAGTTCCACACCGAATCCAACTTTGAAAATCGAATCCATGGTCGATTTCAGGAACAGGTCCTTCAGTAACAAACACAGGCTATAAGATTTTTGGCAATAGAAGGATCCGAATTTCCAAGAAGAGGCGCACTGATGTCCACTAACCTGGAGGTCGAATGGTTGCGATGGGAACCGCGAGATGATCTTTGCGAGCTTCGCTGCGTTGGCTTTGAAGACAGTTGAACTGAAGTCCCTTAGCGTCCTCGTGGAGAAATCAGAGCTCGCGAGCTTCTTTTGGTGGCGCCAATTCTCTCCGTCAACCGCGAAGATCCCGTCACCGAGGAGATCCTCCATCTTCTCATAATTGTAGTTCCCCTGTTTCAGAATTTAAATGTGGATAACGGCGCCAAATTGGTAACGAACAAAAAGGCAGCGAGGAGTGGTAAATAAGGCAGCACCTTTCCATAATTGGCGAAGTTGGTCTTGAGAACGTGCTCGACGTTGGCGGGGTCGACGGTGTAGAAGATACGAGCAGTAGGAGAGTAGATCCTGATGGTCCTGTGATTGGAGAAGATGCGCGTGTGGTAGTCGTGGACGGTGAGCAAGTAGAAGAGCTGGTGGAAGACGCTCCCGGCTATTGGGGGCTGCTCGCCTCGTCGGTGACGCCTGAAGAGCAGCAGCGCAAACGTAAGGAGGAGAGCAGCAGCGGCGGCGAGCAAACGTAAGGAGGAGATCTCCATCAGGGTTTGCAGAGAAGGGCTCTCGACGGCGAGCAAACGTAAGGAGGAGAGCTCCATCAGGGTTTGCAGAGAAGGGCTCTCGACTTGTAATTCGGCATTTAAAGATGGAAGATATAATTTGGTATGCTGTAAACATATTGGCGAATGTCAAAATCTACGCCTAACGTACCAACATCACATATAGCATCATCACATATTCTGTGTGGCATGTTGGAGAAGCTATGAGTTTGAATGAGGAGATATATGAGACATCAGAAAAAGATTGTTGCCATTGGAATCAATATGGTGACGTCTTACTCTGAAAGTTCAATGTCCCCTTTCAGCTTATAAACGAAGAATGCAGAGTAAAACATCCAGGTTCTATGATTTGTATTCCGTCAATTTTAATTCGATTTTAAAATCTTAGTTCAGTTCTTATTACTAGAGCTTCCAGTAATCAGATTCCTAACTTTTCAAGGAGTTCTCCTTTTTCACGTAAATATTTTTTTCAAAGAGGATCTAGCGTATAATGTGTCGCAGTGTGAATTTTCTCTTTGGATGTGTCGGTTAAAAGGAGAAAGGATGCAAAACCTAAGGGGCGTTAGGTTCGTGAATAAGCAGGAATAAAAATGATGAATAAGGAGAATAATGGTCTATTCTCTGTTCGACTGTAAAGATAAAAATAAGAAGAATAAAATAGAATAAAGGTAGGTAATGTATAATAAATATAGGAATAAAGGTGAAATAAATTGAAATAATGAGATGTGGATGAGAATAGCCGTACTCTTGGGAACCGCACCGGGTAGGGAACTGATCCTTTATTCCAGTGCGTATTCTCCAAACGAACAGGGCCTGCGGATGGTAGCTAAGGACCCTCGAAAGATATCGATGTTCTACCTTAACTTCTGTGCACTCTCACGAATATACTTGCTTTCGACTTTAGTAGAATGGAAGTTTGATAGGATGTGTAGATGACAGAAGGAGAGGGATTTCACGAGAAGGAGAGGAGGCAATGTACGAGGGCAATTGAGACCGGGGAAAAGATTTTTTTTGAATGAAGATCATGTTTCGTTCATCTGGGATATCAAACCATAAAGATAAGAGTTCAATACATTACATGTCTAGTAGAGACTATCTTGCAAATCCGCAGGGAAAATTATGAGGATCAACCTAGTTAGAAATATGTTCGCAAGAGCGCTATTAACCCTCGAAGTCTCCCAAAAATACATAAAACAAAAATTGACTTGGTGTCCAGTTGCAAAGAAACGAACACATTCTACAACAAAACTATTGACATATGCCTCTAAGAAGTGACCTGTTTGCGATCCGATTACAAAACTATTGACATATGCCTTGAAGCAGTGGTAAAGCCCCTACGGTACGGATTTTTGGATCCGAAGGCTTTGTTTACCAATTACCTCTATATACATGTATCCTAGGGTAAGGCATGGGTCATCAATGAGTCTCATTCTGGAAGAGTCATCACCTCCTAAGGTTTTGTACCTATAGTTCTATTTTTCGCATAGTAGAACCTCTCTTTGCCCGTGATTTCCCCCATTATACAGATTGGATTTCCATGTAAATCATGTGTGTTGTATTGTGCTTTCTTGTGGATTTTGCATGTTTGGATTATCTTTAACAAACTAATATCAGAGCCAGCTTTTGGTGATTCTATTCTTCGTGTGAGAGTCTCGTCTAGATCCGTATGGTTGGTGGTTTCAGATTCGATGTTGAGACCTCCTGCAACCGATCATCTCTGATCCGATCCAACACCCATGATGACAATGAAGTTTGATATCTATAAGTTCGATCACAATGTCAACTTTGGCCTATGGAATGCCAAGATGGAGTTGATGCTCATTCAACAAGTGTCTCTAAGACATTTAAAGGCATCAAGAAGATGCCTGCAACGTTGAGTTAAGACAAGAATGAGGACATGGATGGAAAGACTAGGACAAGTATAAATTTCACCTCTCAAATGACATTCTTCGTGAAGTTATGAAGGGATCCTCCACGGTGGCTATGTGTCTGAAACTTGAGAGTCTCTACATGATGAAGATTTTGCCAATTGTCTACATCTCAAGCAATGACTTTTCACTTTTTGTAAGGTCGAAGGTACCCCAGTTGAATCTCATACACATGTTTTTTATTCCATTACTTTCAAGTTAGAAACCATGGATGAAGATATTGAATATGAAGATCAAGCATTGCTTTGCAACCCTCGTATAAGCACTTCGATGAAACCATAATTTACCAAAAGGACAAGATCGTGTTGGACGATATGAAATCGTCCATTCTCTTGTAGGAGTTAATAGACCGTGAACTCATGGGACATTCATCAAGCAACTAGAAGGCTGAGGTGTTCCTGCAAGGGGAAAATACAGGAAAAGAAAGAAGTTTGACAAGCCGCATAAGGAAAAGAAAAAGGCATAGAGCAAGTCTTGTTGATACTGCAAGAAGAAGGACATATGAAAGATGAATGCTGGAAATTCCAAAACAAGGACAAAAACCAAAAGCAGATCGGAAAAGATATGCGGTAAATGCGAGTTATCTGGAAATTGAATGCATATATGTAGCTACATTTTGATGGTCAATACACTACACAGATTATAGAATGAATGGCCCCTCGATTCTAGTTGTCCCTATCACATCATGACCAATCGCCATCGATCTCCTCATATAATTTAATTGATGGAAGAGTTGTAGTTATGGGTAATGATTAACAGTCCAAGGTTGTAGGTTTAAGAAGCGTTAAACTAAAGAAGCACAATGGTACATCTATCCCCTTGAAGAATGTTTGTCATGTTCCAAATATGCCAAAGAACTTGATATCTCTTTGTACCCTACAAGAGAAAGGGTACGAGTATGCTACGAAGGGCGATACTCTAACAATAGCCAAAGATAGACATTTCATTATGTCTACAAAGAGATCTAAAAATCTTTATGCATTGTAAGGAGATATTATTACAGGTGCCACAACTGTTTCCACCAGTTCAAGGGATGATCACACTAAATTATGGCATCTTAGGTTGGGACATCTGAGTGAGATTGGCATGAGTATTCTCGTCTGAAGAGGATTACTTAATATCCAGGACATGTGCAAGCTGGACTTCTACCAGCTTGACATCCATGACAGATAGATACTGAAGAGTTTTGAAGCTACTGAACAAAGAACAAAGGGCACTCTAGATTGCATTCACTTTGATCTATGGGGATCGTCTCAAGTTCCATCCAAAGGTGGTGCATGATAGATGTTGACCTTCATTGATTACTACTCCAGAAAGGTTTAGGCTTACATCCTTAAATCCACCGATGATTGTTCACACACTTCAAGTAGTAGAAGGCACTTTTAAAGAATAATAATGGAAAAAGCATCAAGATGCCATGGATATATCATGGTCAAGAATTCTATTTTATAAAATTAAATGACTTTTGCAAGAATGAAGGCTTTGCTAGGCATCACATAGTCAAACATGCATATTCATTAGTTGAATTGACTATACTAAAAGAGCAAGATGTAAGATGTAGGATAATGCTAGATTGACGAAGTATTTCTGGGCCAACACAATTGTATTATCGACCTTCCTCGCGAATTAATATCCTTACTCGGTTCTGGACAACCTGACACTGGCAGAGGTATGGTCAAGACATCCCACAGGTTATTCTAATTTGAAGATTTTTCATTGTCCTGCATATGCATATATTAGCCAAGGAAAACCAAAGCCTAGATCCGTCAAATGCGTATTTCTTGTACATGGATCTGGATTGAAGGTATCTTATATTGTAGTTTCTTGATCATCACAGAAATTGATGATCAAGAAGAATGTCATATTTAATGAGTATGCCATTTTACATCTCGATTATAGTTCCATTGTTTGTTCCTTTCATATAGATGTAGATGTAGATGCGAGTACCAACAAGTAGGTGGAGCTTAAGGATGATCCAGTCAACCACATCATAGACACTGATGAATATGTGATTCATTACTCTAAAAGTGATTAATTAAGCTCGATTCCCCAAAATTCGTTGGCATTTCATCATTTAAATCAAATTATTAAAATTCATGCATGTATAAATAATAATTGCATTTTATCAAGAAGCCAAAAATCTTAGCCTAATTGACCTGTAAAATAAGCTAACTTTCCTAGTTTTTAATTCATTCATGCTAACTCCAAATTTCTTGAGCCACCTCCATTGTGTACGTAGTACTAATAATAATAAAAGAAAAATACAAAAAACCACTAACAGAAATAATTGACAAATAAACCCAAACCCTACTTTTAGATTTGTCAGACTAAAACACCGATATCTCCCTCATACAGTGCCCGATTTGATCCTACTCACTTTTGAACCAATGTATATTCAATTACCTTAAAAACAAGACCAAGCTCAAGTGAATCAGAGCTCATATGTGAAAGTTGGGTTTTGGGTCTCTTTTGTACATTGTGTATTTTACCTGATTTTGACCTATTATTTTAAGTAAATAAATAATCTTTTTTCTTTTATTTCTTTTTCATTTATTTTCTTTGATAAAATTTTTATTAAAATGTGTAAAACTTCAAACTTAAAATGAGCTTGAAGTCAAAGAAGCTAATTGAGTCCGAGTCTTCCTTGAGAGTTTGTGCAATAAGCTCCCTTTATTTTATTCCTTTATTTCCTTAATTAATAAAAAATCAAAAAAATAGATTAATGTGTAAAAATTTGTCTTTTATTTTATTGTATTTTTTCATTTTTTATCTTATTTAAAAATAAAAAATGCAAAACCCAAAAAATCAGGTATTTTATACACAGAGTACCACCAAAAATACCACTTTGTGCAAATGACTTTGGTTTTGATTTCTTCATGAAATCATAGATCTCATCGAGACGAATAACTTTCGTAAAGAAAATTTTTCGATCTGAGGTCATTTGCTATTTCATTCTAATTATCTTTGTTTTCTATTTTCAAATTTTCTGTGAGTGACACATGGCACCTCCTGGAGCTGCCAAGTGTCACCCATTTTTAGGCTTTTTAAAATTTCGTTTGTGTTTTTAAAAAATATTAGTAAAATTAAAAAAATAAATTTTTTTACCATGTGGCACCATCAGGGCCATCAGATCTCGGCCGATCGGACGACCCTCAACTTTCATCTTTCGCCCGCTCTTCTCGCCCCCTTTCCCCATTTATGTCGTCGCCGCACCGCCTCTCACCCGATCTCCCTCCAAATTCGACCACTGCTATCCCCTTTGTCTCTAACGCCACCAGACACCTTCCATGTTTACGCTGCCTCCCTCGATCTCGCGACTCCCATCTCCGATCCCCTTTCCTTTTTTGCCAGTCGTCGCCTCTCAATCGTATCTCGTCGTCGATCGTACCTCATCACATCCACCTTCCATCTCCGTCTCCCCCCTCCATCACTATTTAACCTCCGGCGCCCCTCGAAGAAGTTATCCGCCATTACACCAGCGAAGGGTAGCCCAGACCGGGAGATAGTGACAACGCCTCAGACGACTTCCTCCTCAAGCTTGGCGAGATCCGAGGATTCATCCTCGTCGTAACTCGCTCCTCTGTAATTGCCTTACTCCGACGATTTGGCCATTGAGACCACTCTTTGAGGTGCCCCCTTCCACCTGTTCACCTTCTTCTCCTTCGTTACTCTTCGCTCTACCTCCCTCTCCGATCCCCACGCGCTACCATCTCCACCTCTTCATATCTGCCTGTCCATCCTCCGCTCTCTGCCTCAAGCACCAGTAGGAGGCTTCGCCGCATCATCAATTAGGAGGTACGAAGCCTTCGTCCACCCGAGATTCATCTCTCCAGCATCGGCATCTCCTGGCTAAAGCCATGAGTCTCCTTCACCGACCATCCTCTGCTAACCCTCGTCATGTCCAACAAACGATCGCCTTCGACCCTTGCTTCTGCCCCGACGTCCCTCGACCGTGTGTTGGTCACCACCATCTTTGTTCAACCATCTCCTAAAGCTCGCCTCCCATGACTACTGCTTCAGCCACATCCACCTTCCAACAGTCCATTCTCGCCCAGCCCACCTCGGCTCGCATGCCAGCTGTACAACAACCCAAGCCCTCCTCTCACGTGCAAGGCATGTGGGGAAGTAGAATATTGCAAGGACGCCATCCACATTCAGATGAATTCCAACGCATCCCCACCACCCAAGGATCATGTGCCACGTATGTGACCCCTTGGAAAATTTGTGAAAGACCCCCCCCAGTCTAGGTAATGACGCTTGTGCCCTTGCAGTACATTTTTTATTATAATTCATATTCTATTTTGCATCTAGACCCCTGACTTTGGTCGATAATTTGAACATCATTTTTGCATCACTTTATTATTTAAAAACTAGCATATTGTTCATCAACTATTTCTCTACATTGTGGTACTTGATTCATATTTTTGTGATATGTGGTTATTTAATAATTATTATTCTTGTAGAAAATTACATATTTTACCTAATTAAAGATATGAAATTCATAATTAATTAACCATAGCTCGAAAATTGTCAAAAATTCACCGATCATATATCATCTCATTTGCGTGCATATTTTATTGTGTAGAAATTATTTTATTTATTTCAAATAGATGATTTTTAATAGGTACTCAACTTCATATTTTTAGGGTTTATGATTTTTCTAAGATAGATTACCTAGTAATAGATATAATTTTATCCCCTATGAATAAGTAGGTTTAATATTTATTATAATTAATTATTGAGTTTCACTTTTTTTGCATTCATTAATTCATAAAATATTCATTTTACATCAAAAAATTCCAAAGGCTGGTGCTTCAGAGTATTCATCATCCGATGATGAGTCGATTGACCACAAGATTGAGCACATTTTGAGAAAGCAGCTTAAAAATAAGAATGTTTGGAGTACCTCTACCTTCCAATATCATTCTTCCGAAGATAACTCCGACGATGGCTAGGAATCATCTATTAATATACCTCCCAGCACTATGCTTCTGAGAATAACTCTAACGATGGTTGGGGATCATCTGCTTCATCTTCTTCCTATCTTTATGACCTCTCACCACAGGCTCACAAATAGATCTGCTCAAAACCTCCTTGATCATTGGCAACCTTCCCTACTGACCCCATCGGTTCTGTTGTACTTCTTCTTCCTCTACTTTGATAAAGGCCTAAGTATAGGGGGGACCGATGCCATATGTATATACCACTCTCCTCATCCACTTCTGTCCTCGACCACCCCATTTTCTCCCTTCTTCTATACTTAGACTGTCCACAGCCTAAGTGTAGAGGGGCGAGCTAACTTTTATTTTTCTTTTTATTTTTCATTCTCTTACACTTAGACTGAGCTATGTCTTCTCTACGCTCCTTGTGCCTTGAGGACATATCACTCGCTATGTATGGGTGGGGGGGTATATACTCAGTATATATTTTACCTATAGCTTGTACTTTCGTGTAAGTCTATATTTTATTTACGGGGTGGGTAACTTACTTCTAAAAAAATATAACAAAATATAGAAAAATAAGGTTTTGCAAGCAACATTGTCTGTGTCCAATTGTGTGTGCAACCAAAGTTTTGAAAAGTGACTTCTTATTCATTTTTTATTAAAAAAACAAAAAATCTTACATTAAAAAAAGAATCTCCCAAGAAAAATTTGCACACTTGCATTTCATTTAATATTTCATTCATCCATGCATTCTTTAGTTAGATGTATCCCTGACACTTACTCACACAAGACTTGTGAAGTTCCAAAATACTTGGTTTATGAGGTTTTAAGATTCAAACTTAACTGGCCTTAGTCATTAGGGTCTATGACTTAGTTATTCACACTTGCCTAATTAGAAAGATGTGTATGCTATATTTCATACTTAGTCTCTACCTTAAAAATATGATCAACACCTCACTTGCATGACTGCAGTTATGATGAGATGAGTTAGGATTTCACCTGAGGAACTGGGATGAGGGATTTTAGTTTGGATCGGAATTTATGATGCTCGAGGATGGGATAAAATCGATGAAGGCCTCATGAAACCTGAGAGTCAGCACCTTCAGCCAGTAAGAGAACAAGGTTCTTGTACTAATCTCTTGATATAAACCTATGTGCCAGGGTGTGATGAAACTTAATTAATAGTTGATCAGTGTACGCCAACTTAGTAAAAGTAGTGGAGCTAGCCAACCATCAATGAAAGAAATCTCGAGAGAAGTTCTCTCATTCAAATACAAAGAAAAACTCTCTCATTGCGAATAAAAACTCAAAGAGCTTCCATCAAAGGAGAGCAATCCCAACCTTTTCAAAGTATCCACTTGGACCAAAGCTATTAACACCAGGAGTCGGGCTAGGACCCAAAAAGGGCTCTGCATTGTATAGTGATACAAGTATATGTGTCGAAGGTACGATAAGTACTCAAAAGAGACACACCTCGGTGTACTCCCAAGAAAACAAGTGTAGAAGACTCTGAGATCCCTTGACGGATGTACTGATCAACAACCTAAAATACATGTGTTGCATTAATAAGGCACTTGAGTGGATCCTTATTCCAATGAAAGGGAGAGAAGAAATTACACAATCTTATTCCCTCCATCAACTGGCCTTCCATCTATACATTTAAGACTGACAATTAATGAGATGGTGGAGTGTTTGAAAGAACTGATTTATTCCCTATGTGTTGAGGATTGGGTCCTTAGAAGAGTCTCTTGAACTGGAATCTTGGGTGACATTTCGATTCTACTCATGTGACTGCAGTTCACACTAAATGTCATACCCATACTATATATGTAAACAAACAGAGTCTCAGAGCTAGAGAAGTTGGATACCTTTTAACTAACGCTTGGTTCAACTTGGAATTTTGGGATAACTACAATCGAGAGTTCTTCAACAGATCGAGTCCTGTATTTCACATGCACAGTCAGGGATTAATCTGACTAATTCATTCATTCTCATGTTGCTCGGAGACAACCATGGTTTAAGTATAGGAGGTTGATGAATATGTGATTCACTACTCTAAAAGAGATTAATTAAGCTTGATTCCCCAAAATTCATTGGCATTTCATCAATTAAATCACATTATTAACATTCGTGTATATATAAATAATAATTGCATTTTATCATTCATAATTGCATAAAATAAGAAACCAAAAATCTCAGCCCGATTGACCTGTAAAATAAGCCAACTTCCCTTGTTTTTAATTAATTAATGCTAACTCCAAATATCTTGAAACCACATCCATTGTGTACGTATTACTAACAAGAATGAAGGAAAAATACAAAAAATCACTAACAGAAATAATTGGCAAATAAACCCAAACCCTAATTTCAGATCCGTCAGACTAAAATGCTGAATATCTCCTTCATACAGTGTCCGATTTGATCCTACTTACTTTTAAACTAATGTACATTCAATTACCTTTAAAACAAGACCAAGTTCTAGTGAATCGGAGCTCATATGTGAAAGTTGGGTTTTGGGTCTCTTTTGTACATTGTGTATTTTACCTGATTTTGACTTATTATTTTATGTGCATAATTAACCCTTTTTCTTTCATTTCCTTTTCATTTATTTTTTTGACAAAAGTTTTATTAAGATATGCAAAAATCCAAACCTAAAATGAGTTTAACGTCAAAGAAGCTAATTAAGTCTGAGTCTTCCTTGTGAGTCTATGCAATAAGTTCCCTTTATTTTATTCCTTTATTTCCTTAATTATTAAAAAATCCAAAACAGTTAGATTAATGTGTAATTATTTGTCTTTTATTTTACTGTACTTTTCTCTCATTTTTTATTTTATTTTAAAATAATAAAAAGCTTACAAAAAATCCAAAAATCAGGCATTTTATACACATAGAGTAATACCAAAAATACCACTTTATGCAAATGACCTATTTTGGTTTTTTTCGAAATTTCTGGGAGTGACACGTGACATCTCCTGGAACCGCAACGTATCACCCATTTTTAATCTTTTTTAAAATTTCATTTTCGTTTTTTTGAAAAATATTAATAAAAATAAAAAAAATTAAAAAATTGCCACGTGACACCATCATGGCCATCCGATCTCGAGAGATTGGACGACCCGCAACTTTTTCTCGCCCCCTTTCCCCATTTGCACCATCGCCGCACCGCCTCTCACCGATCTCCCTCAAACTCCGACCGCCACCTTCCCCTTTGGCTCCAATGCCACCAAACACCTTCCATATCCACGCTGCCTCCCTCGATCTCGTGACTTCCATCTCCATCCCTTTTCCTTTTTCGCCAGTCGTCACCTCTCAATCATATCTCATCCCCAATCGCACCTCGTCACATCCACCTTCCATCGTTGTCACCCAACTCCATCGCTTTTTAACCTTGCCGCTGCCCCTCGAAGAAGGTATCTGCCATTACACCAGCAAAAGGCAACCCATACTGGGAGACAATGACAATGCCTCCGTCGACCTCCTACTCAAGCTTGGAGAGATCCGAGGATTCATCCTCGTCGCAGCTATCTCCTCCGTGACTACCTTGCTTCGGTGATTGGCTGTTGAGCCCACTCCTCCATGTACCCCCTTCTGCCTGTTCGCCTTCTTCTCCTTCGTTACTCTTTGCTCCGTCTCCCTCTCCGATCGCCACGTGCTACCATCTCCACCTCTTCCATATCCACCCGTGCATCCTCCGCTCTCTGCCTCAAGCACCATCAGGAGACTCTGCCGCATCATCAACTAAGAGGTTCGAAGCCTCTATCCACCTAAGATCCATCGCTCCGACATCGACATCTCCTTGCTAGAGCCAAGAATCTCCTTCACCGACCATCCTCTGCTACCCCTCCGCGCGTCCAACAGACGATCGCCTTCACCACCACTTCCGCTCTGATGTCCCCCGACCGTGTGTCGGCCATCGCTATCATCTTCATTCAGACACTGCCTTGAGTTCGTCTCTCGCGCCTACTGCTTCAGTCGCATCTGCCTTCCAGTGGTCCATTCTCGCTCGACCCTCCTTGCCGCCAGCCGCCCAAGCCCTCCCATCAAGTGCAAGGCACGTGGGGCACGGGAATATTGCAAGGACGCCTGCCACCTTCAGCCGAATTCCAACGCAACCCTACCACCCAAGGGTCACGTGCCACATACGTGAACCTTTGGAAATTTAGCTGAAGTCTCCTCGGTCTAAGTAATGACGTTTGTGCCCCTACAGTGCATTTTTTTGCAATTCATATTCTATTTTGTATCTAGACCTTTGACTTTGGTCGATTATTTGAACATAATTTTTGCATTACTTTATTATTTAAAAAATGGCATAGTGTTCATCAACCACTTCTCTATATTATGGTACTTGATTCATATTTTTATGATATGTGATTATTTAATAATTATTATTCTTGTGGAAAATTGCATATTTTACCTAATTAATGATATGAAATTCATAGTTAATTAACAATTGCTCGAAAAATTATCAAAAATTCACCAATCATTATTTAGTTGTATTTTACGTTGTGTCCAAAAATCATCGCATTTTCATGCATATTTTATTCTGTAAAAAATATTTTGTGCATTCTAATAATTGATTTTTAATAGATACTCAACTTCATATTTTTAGGGTTTATGATTTTCGGAGATACATTACATAATAATAGATCTACAATTGTTTCCCTCTAAATAAGTAGGTTTAATATTTATTATAATTAATTATTGAGATTCACCATATTTGCATTCTTTAATTCATATTCGTTTTGCCTTAGAAATTCCAAAAAAATTGCATAGCATCTATTTCATCATAATTAACATCTTGGCCAAGTTTTTGTAATTTTTGGGCTCCGTTTAATTAAAAATCATATTTTAGTCCTTAAAATTGGCCATATTTGCATTTGCATTCAAAAATTGCACTAAAATACCAAAAAATCCACCTCGCAATCCGTACATTAAATTTGATAGGCTTAAACTTAGGTTGGTCCTTTGCTTCCTTGAGTTCGACCTTGGGACTTGCCCAGGTTAAATAAACACAAAAATTGCTTTGATTAAATTTGATTATTAAGAGGTTATTTCCTGATTGATCCCTATTGCTCGACTACAACATAAAAATGACAATTTAACAAAGGGTTTTAGTGATTCGTCAGCAACCTATCTGAATTAAAAGAAGAAGAGGATGAGAGTTCAACATGTGAAGAAGAAGTGTGCATTGCAAACAGACGGGGATGAAGGTAGATCCAGCTACCCTCCTGATATTTGGATTCTGCATTTGCATATGCTCTATCCATTGTAGAGTAAACATAGAAAGCATGTGAGCACACAATTTTTCTGAAGTTGTTTCATCGTAGTACTTTGCAAATTGGTTTGCAACGATTAATGAGAAGATTGAATCTCTTCTTAAAAATAAGACATGGACTTTAATTCTTCTTGACAAACACATATTGTGCTACATTAATATGATCAAGTTGTAAGACAACCACATACACATTACATCAGAAACTGAGCCTGAATATCTCCATGAGGAGGGGCTTAGTTTAATTAAAATATTTTAAACTGGGAAGTCCAGGGTCAAACTCAGGGACATGAGCTACCTTAATGACTAATCAGATCTTATTATCTAAGTTAAGTGATCAATTTATCTACCTAGGTCAACAATGCACAAACAATACTGTGCAAAACATGATGCATGAACAAAATGCATTTTTTACGAGTTTCATGCAGCTTTAAATAAGTACACTATGCAACATGATGCAACGGTATACAAACAGATACATACATGCACAAATATGCCCATATAAAAATCAATTAATCTTGCAAAGCATAAGTAAATAATTTTATTAACATTTAACGCATCAAAAATAACTCAAACTATATAGAGTAACATTTAAGTAACCAAGCAATTAAAACATCATATGTGAAACTAAGCATACTATTTAATTGTAAAAACAAGAATTAAATCATGCCATTTTATAGAGCATTCGATAAGCACCACAATGCAATTGAAATCATTGAAAAAGGAGTTTACATTCTCAAGTTATAAAGTAAAGAGTCTAGGGGCACAACTGAAAGAAAACATGCACAAAATGTTTACAAAAACCTCACAAATAAGCCATTGAGGGGCATTTTTACAAATAAGAAAAGTTGATGGGTCTTCCTTGTAAATAACCATGTACGCGGGGAACTAAATGCAATTATCAGGAACCGACTAGGCCCCTATGCAATTTACCCAGGAACATCACATAAGGCACGTGCACCCTGGACCTGGATGTGAATCTGGATAAGTGCAAGGTTGCAGCTGCAAATATCCCAGCCGCACATGCCATGTACACACACACATGCTAGGAGGGATGCTATGGCTGGTGCAGGTGGCTTGGACCACATGGGCAGCCCATGTGCTTCGGAGCATGCTCGGTTCCACCTAGCCAGGTGGTTCGAGTTAGAGGATGGGGCATCATCGGGGCCGTCCAATCTTGGGGATCGGACGTGCATATTTCGTGGTCGCTTCTCCATCTCCTCTGCCTTCATGAGGCGGAGATGGCTGTGCTCTGATGATGGCTCCTTCGCTCCTCAAGGGATCAGCTGCTCCGTTGTTCATGATAGGAACTCAAAAGGTAGACACGAAGATCGTTGTGATTCAGGCAAGTGATGAGAAGGTCTGGATCAAAGAGTCGTTGAAGGTTTGCCAGTAGATCTTCTCTAGAATCGAGTATGCTGCGGAGCTCCGACTAGTGAAGAATGGGCCCGCAAAATTTAGTGTAGCTGAAGAGTGCGTGAAGTGGAATGGAGTGAGGGACCAAGGGGGTGAAGTAGGAGAGAGTCCCAGGTGTGTTCCTCCACCATTGCTTGAGGAGAAAGGGGGCAACGTGAAGGAGGATATGTAGGAAGGAGCAAGATGACCGAGACCACCTACAAAGATGAGGGATGCATGGGGAAGGTGAAGGTGCAGTCTGATTAGAGTGAGGACGTATGTGTGATTAAAGAAAAATCAAAGGAAAAAAAGGCGAAAAGAGACCTACCCAGGGAATTGAAGAGGAACAAGGGTGGAGCAAGGTGGCTTGAACTGAGCTCCAAGAGGAGCTCTGATTGTCACTGAACTCCCTCGACCATGAAGAGCAGCTCGAACAACTACCAGAGATATGTGAGATGGTCGGAGAGACCATGGATCAATGATGAGCGTCCGATCAACTAGGGTTAAGTATGAAAATATATCAATGGTCTTTGCGACCCCAATTAATCAGTTAACTCAACGAGAAAAATGTATTAAAACACTTAAGAGAAAAATCAATCAATGAAATGTAAGCGGTCTTCACTATTTATTTTACCTTGTATAGCAACCCGGGTCGAACACAAGGAGCATGATTGAAAAACTAAGTAGTCGAATTTTGAAAATAAAGGATTTTTTAGTGGTTTTTTATTTTTTATTATTTTAAATAAACACGCAAGTCACAATACACACACACACACACACACTCTGTGTTCAATTATATCAAAATTACTTAGAAAATTCCAGAGAAAATGTTTTTGTGTTTTATAGGTTTTAAAATATTTTTGGTAATTTTTATAGAATTTTCAGGTGTTTTTGTATTTTTCTAAAAATCAAATAGTGGTGAAAATGACAAATAGTGCACGGCCTGGAGTAATTTGAAAGTTAAAATTATTTTAATACGTAAAATTTCTAGAAATTATTTGTATGCTAGAGTATAAACAAATATCTACACACAGGAACTGGAATCACGATTTTTTTGATTTTTCTACAATTTTATATAATATTTTCAATATTTTTGATATTTTGAAAATTAAGAGTTTTATAAATGTTTATTGCATGAAGTTTGGAAAGAAATTAAAGGGGAATAAAATACACCTACGGTAATATTTTGTGGAATTTTTAGATATATTTTCGAATTTTTATGATTTTTCTAAATTTGAGCATAGAAAAAGACACTATTTTTTTGATTTTTTAAAAATAGCAAATTAAAATAGAATGCTATGAAGTTTATATACAATGTAGAGGGATACAACCGGAATACACATAAATTTTTGTAGAGTTTTTAGAGCGAAGAAAATATTTATTTCAATTAAAAGAACATGCAAAATAAATAGTCTGGAAAACAGGGACTAACATGTAAATAACTAATGTTTTTGCATTAATTAAAAAAATGAATACACTACAGGGAGAAAAATGAAATTTACCCAAAGCACGTGCATCCCTGAGGCGGGGACCTTTCTGCAAATTTAGAAAACTCTAGGGGATTTTATGCAATTTACCCAAAATTGTTTATTTTAAACCCTAAGATTTCTTCTTCTATTTTCTTTTGCTTCTCATGCAAGCAGGCCAAAGGAGGCACGGGCGTCGCCGTCCCTTCTCGCCCAAGCCAAGGGCGGCGCGCAGTGATGTGGCAGCCTACTGGAATTAGCGTGGGGGGTGCGAGGATAGCGGAGCGGGCGCCGCCCGTGGTGGCTGGGTCACGGGGAGGAGATGACGTCAGAGACAACGCGGTGGCGGAGTGAGAAGATCCGCTCCGGGCGAAGGGGGCTCGCTGGAGCGGTGTGGAGCGCCACTGGCGTTGGGCGGCGCGGGCTTGCTGGACGGAGGTTGGCGCAAGCGGAGGCACCGCTGACGATGCTGCTGGCAGAGGTAGCGCAGGTGGTCGCAATCCGGAAGGTGACAGGCCCTCGTGCGGGCGGAGGCGTCACAGCGTTGATGGCGAAGATGGAAGGTTGAAGGTGGACAGGTCGGGAGGTCGGCGGAGCTTCGATGGCGGAGGGGGGCACCACTGTGCTAGAGATGAAGGCGACACGCGACAGCGCCGTTGGCTAGAGTCGGTTGACTATGGGCTCGCGCGGAGGCGTACGGAGGGCGGTTCTTGGAGGTAGACGGGCTGCCTGGCGGTGGTGGAGGGTTGGCTGGGCGGTCGCGCCTCGTCGGTGGCGGCGTAGCCTGGCGTCGGTGGCGAAAGGCGACGCCGCTGGCGTAACAATTTTTTGTTTTTGTTTTTTTTCAAAAACTGTATTTTTTATATATTTTTAAAGTATTTTTGTAGACTGCAAAAAAAAATAGATTTTTTATATTTTTATTTTTCCTACAAAAGAAATGTTAGGTAGAGATAAAAATTTATATATTATTTTTTTTATTTTCTTGCAAACAAATGTTAGAGAAATATTTTTGGGAATTAAGATTTAAATATTAATCATGACATTGACGCAATAATTAAATCTAAAATGATGAAGAAAAATAAATTGGATCTCGCCTTGGGGTCAGATACGTCGTGATGGCCTCGACGAGGACCGACTCGCTGTCACCGAACGACTCAGAGGCTGGGCACCCTTTTGCAACAAGAAGCACTTGGAGATCGGGCTCCTCTCCATCGAAGATTGATCAAATTTTGAAAGAGGGAGGAGGAGCTCAATAACAAGAAGAAGAAAATTCAAGAAGGAAATTCTGTACAAAAAGGAATGTAGTTAATGGTTATTTTAATTAATTAATTAATTAATTAATTAAAATTAAAATTCGGAGTTAAATAAAATAATTAAAATAATTAATTTATAAAAATTAATTAGCCACCTTAATGGTGGCTACTTAAGGCATAAAATCAAATATTTATATACAAGGTAAGTTTTTAAATTAAATAAATGAATAAATTTAATAATTAAATCCAATTTTCGTAATTTTATTAATTTAAATAATTATTGTTAGATATTAAATTTTTGGTGATTTTTATGTAAGGAAATTAGTTGTATACAACTTTTATATACATATAGTATAATATACACATGTACAAATAAGGAAATAATTTTTAAATATTTTTTAAAATTTATTTTTTAATTTTATTTTTATTACTAATAATGAATTGAATATTTACAATTATGTATTATTTATAAAAAATATGAATAAGTATATACAATAAATAAATGATGAAATTGCAAAAACCACTCCAGAAAATCGACTTTTCAACCGTAACTCCAAAAATTATGAAACCATAGTCATTTGAAAGATAATTTAATTTAGAGTACAATGGAAGTTAGTTTGATTCAATTCGAGTTCGTATGGAGCCGGAATTGGTCTTTTATTTATCACTTTACGTCTTTTTCTGAGTGTGATTATTTGTAATCTGTACATTATTTTATTTTGAAATTATTTTTATTATTTACAAAACAATTTTATTTACAATAATTATTTAGAAAAATATTTAATTTGAGGTCAATTTATATACAAATAAAATAGTGTAAGTTTTGTACAAATATACAAGGAAAATATACAAATTATTTTTTTGGATTTTTGAATTAAAGACCCTATCTCCCTCTACTTTATTCCTGGTCGATCAGGTCAAGTCTTGACCTTCTCTCAAGGTTCGGGTCAGTCTGCATTTATTTCATAAATACATCCTTTATTTTTCTTTCCTTTTTCTTTTCTTCTTTATTCTTTTATTTGAGTATAAAAAGTGTTAAAAATGCATATTTAACAAATGCATGCAAAATGCTAATTTCATGAAATTAGTGGATATTTACAAGTATTTGACTAAAGAAATAAATCTAAAATAAAAGAATAAAGGCGATGAATTGTGGATTCATCAGTCAACATTGGAGCTGCCAATCGTCGTTCATCCTCTCTTTCCTCCTCTATCACACGAGGAAGAGGATGGTTGGGCTATAGCTCATGAACTGGTGGACATAGTGTAATGGAGCTAGTGGAGGGGTTTCGTGGAAGACTTGATGGTTACAGGAGGAGGATTATCAAGATTTGTAACCATCGTGCGTTCGCTCTAGGAAATAGATCATGGAGTCTTTAGGGCAACACATGATAGGGTCAGTTAGGACTTATTCGGAGAGGTAGAGTGAAGTGGAGAGGAGTTGGGGATCAGTTACATGAAATGGGAGAAGGTGGGAGTCAGCGAGGTTGTCGCTGGGAAAGGGACAATTACGGATGTGGAAGATGAGTGCGAGGCTGTTGGATCCTACAATCCAACGACGATGAAGAGGGCGTGAACAGAGCCCTCTGATGCGCCAGATGGGATTGATCGAATGGCTTTGAGAGATGTGCAAATCAAGAACTCTGATGGGGTCATGGAAATCACATCAGAGGGCGAAGGATGGATGTGGATGAAGTAAGAGTGTCTGATCAAAATGATCATACGGTTCCTGTGGAGGGTAGAAAAGAGACAAAGAGTAGGGCCATGTGTCTCAATCGGAGGGAGACATGTGGCCCAATAAAAAATAGAAAAAGAATAAAATAAAGAAAATCTAAAAAATAATAATTACAAAGCTTCAATTGAAAAAATGTGAAACATGAAAGTTGTAGATCTATTTGAAATTTACAAGTGCTGAACACAAAGTCAAAATAGGTCATATATACATACTAATATTTTTGTAAGTATTAAAGACACTTATTTTTAATTTCTTTTGAGATTTTTTATATTTTTAATTTGTATTTAATGTTAAAAATATATATAATATTTATCAAAATTTTACGATTTTTAATATTTAAGAAACACATAAAATAAAGCGTAATAATAGAGTTAATTATATACAAATATTAGGGTTAGTTATAAACATAGGGTTACTTGTTAAAGTTAGTGAATTAGTTTACATTTTTTGATAGTTTAAGTTAGAGGGTTAATAAAAAGAAATAAGATGATAAATCAAAGATTTATCACCCCCTAGACTTAAACTTTCGCTCATCCTCGAGAAAATAAAGAATGAATAAGTCAGATTAATCCCTGACTGTGCATGTGAATGTTCAAGATTTAATTCATTTAGAACCCTTGGTTTAAGCGATCCTAAAACTATAAGCTGAACCAAGCTCTAGTCAAAAGAAATCCAACTTCCTTAATCATTTGACTCTCTATGTATACATATAACAAGAGAATATGACATTTAAGTGTGAACTACATTTATAAAAGTCGAGTCAAAGCACGACTCAAAGTCCTAGTCCAAGAGACTCTTCTAAGAACCTGATCCTCAACACTAGGGAATAAACCATTTATTACACTCATTCCACTGTCTCTTTGGTTGTCAGACTTGAAAGTGAAGGTGAAATGCTAGTTGATTGGGGGGGGGGATATTGATTGGTGTCTTTTCTTCTCTCCCTCTTGGAACAAGGATCTTCTCAAGTGCCTTGTTACTCAACACATGTATTTTTTAGGTGTTGATCGGTGTGCTCGTAAAGAGAGTGCTGAGTCATTTGCACTTGTTTTCTATGGAGTACAACGGGATGTGTCTCTTTTGAGTATCTAATATACCTTCAACACCCGGACTCGTATCACTTACGATACAACACCCTTTTTGGGTGCTAGTCTGACTCATAAAAGCCCTAAATGTTTGGTCCAAGTGGACACTTTGAAAGGTTGGGAGCATTCACCCTTAGTGGAAGCTCTTTGTATGTATCTTCGTAGTGTAATATCGTTTCTTTCTCTTTATTTTATTTTTCTTTTGTTTTTGGCTAGATCCACAACTTTTATCAAAAGTTGCTGCATATTGAGCAACATTTTTGGAT
The DNA here is from genome assembly GCA_037367405.1 of Ottelia alismoides. Lineage (NCBI taxonomy): Eukaryota > Viridiplantae > Streptophyta > Magnoliopsida > Alismatales > Hydrocharitaceae > Ottelia > Ottelia alismoides. The sequence continues at coordinate 289,700 of JAZKJV010002032.1, forward strand.
TTCATCACACTATGGCACATAGCTAAATATCACGAGGATGGTATAAAAACCTTTTTCTCATACTGGCTTAAGGTGTTGACATTCTGGTTTCATGAAGCCTTCATCTATTTTATCCCATCCCCGAGCATCATTAAATAGGGTCCAGACTCAAATCTCAAATCCTAGTTCCTCAAGTGACACCTCAAGTCATCTCACCATCAATGAAGTCGTGCATGTGAGGTGCAAGTCATATTCTTTAAGGTAGATATGAAGTACGAAATATAGCGCACATACCTTTCAAACTAGGGAAGTATGAATACTTGAGTCTCAAACCCTAATGACTAATGCTGGTTAACTCTAAATCCCAAGACATCATAAACCTAAGTTTCTTTATTCCTCAAGTCTTGAGTGATAGTGAAAAGTTTCATGGATATATCCAACTCATTTGGTTAATATTTTTATGAGTTTTGATTTTTCAAATTTTTATGTTTTTAGAAGGAGTTAAGACTTATTTACAAACACAAGTTAGCCTCATTTCTACCCTCATTTTTTAAAAAAGATTTTTGAAAATACTTTACAAACCATGTCACATAATATAGAGTTTCAAAATATTTTTCAAATGATTTTCAAAATAAGCAAAATCCCTATTTTTCAAACTAATGTAAATGATTTTTCAAAACAATCATAGTTAGAAAAATTTTCCAATCATTTAAAAACATTTTTACACAAATTAGTTCAAAAGATACTTTACCCTACCCCCAAAAAGTTTGAAAATTTTGAAAATATGAGCTATGGATAAAATATATATAAGAAACATATAAGGCACACCTCCTATAATTAGCTTGTGTTATGTCCTCATAATATTAAGCGCTATGAAGCCATAGCTCATGCTAAAATATAAAGGGATATACGGGAACTGAATCGGTTCTCCCCCCATACGTATGTTAACATAACGTAAGTATGAGAAGATGACAAAGAGAAGGGGTCAAATGAGTGAAAAATAGAAATGGATGAGGACTCGAGTCCCCTTTATACTTAGGCTGAGAAGAGCCTAAGCATAGAGATACGAAATGAAGATGGAGGGACCCGAGGTGAACAATTAGATGAGTACTTGATTCTCCCTATACTTAGACTGAAGGGTAGCCTAAGTATGTGGATATGGAGCTAAGATCGAGGAATCGAGAAATTAAGTTAGGGTTAATTGAATCTATTAGATGTCTAAATCTTCGGAGATGGAACTATAGAGTTTGGGTTTACGGGAGTGGTATTGAATAATACACAATAAAGGCTCAATCAATCAAGCACAACCCTTGAGTTCACCAACTCACACATGAAGACCAACAAATATCAGTCATTTATCTTTTCGGTTTTATTTGTAATCATCTAAAATATGAGTCCATTTACGTAAGGTTTAATGATAGGTTTTGGGCACTATCCTAGGGATGTGTCCTCACCTCTCAACAATCTATGAGGGTATTGCTATCCTATAATCCAAGGTAAATTTTACTCCATTTTAATTTAATCAACTTGCATTATCAGTCCCAATTTTAGCTTTGGTTATCACTGAGATTAATGTGAGCATGCAAGCAATCAACCATCATCTACTATCTAGTCCCGATTCCATTTAAATCCTAAGTTGCAAATCAAGAGGGAAATCAAGAAAAACCGATGTAAACGGAAATCATTATGCACACTCAAGAGAAGTACTCATAGTGCCTCCAACATTCTCCATGCAAATGCAATACTGAAATTAAATTTATCACTAAATGCATGCAAGTCGAGAAAAGTCACATCCTAAACATGCCATTATTAGCAGGAAAGAATTGATTTGATTTGGCTAAATATAGCGATGTTTATGTGCGTCTGATGAATCTATGGAGATAAAGTGAATCTCCTAGATTCTTAGTGTGTTCTACCTACGATTAAGCACACATAATGATATGAAATAAAATATGCTTGGAGATCCACATGCCTAACCCCAGGTTCTAACATTCAAGTAGAACCCCACCTAGTTTAGGGGTGAAACAATCTCCACACACCACATCAAAGTCTAGCTCCTGCCTACACACACGAGCCCTCGAATGAGGGCCGCTATAGAGACAATTACTTGCAACACTCAGGCAATAAATAAATGAATTAGAATGCCAATTAAATATCTTGATGTTTTTAAAATCGCTTCTACGACTCCTCGCAATGGTAGCTCCTAACTCCTCACCTCCGCGTCTCCCGAGCGTCCTCATTTTCCATAGGCCCTACCACAAAAGCCGTCGATTAGATACATATAAAGAGATATAATTAGCATGGTCAATAACACAAAATAATGCAAAACAACAAAAATAAACAAGTTGACCTAAATATCAAAAATATCAACATTATTAAATATTAAAACCTAACTAATCAAGAAGATGAGCCGTGTCCACGATAGCGACGCAATATACCGAACACGTATTTGGCTACATTAATCTCGTTTAGTTGTAGCACGACCACATATGCATTATGTCAGAAATCGAGCCTGAATATCTCTATGAGGAGGGGCTCATTTTATTTAAATTATTTTACCTTGGGAAGTCCAAGATCGAACTCAGGGACACACGCTACCTTAATGACTAATAAGATCTTAATATCTAAGTTACGTAATAAATTTATCTACCTAGGTCAACGATGCACAAACAATACGGTGCAAAACATGATGCATTTATAGAATGCATTTTTATGAGTTCCATGCAAGTTTAAATAAGTACACTATGCAACATGATGCAAGGTATACAAAGAGACACATACACACACAAATATTCCCATATATTAATCACCTTATTGAGCAAGGCATAAGTGAGTAGTTTCATTAACATTTAATGCATCAAAAATCGTTCCAACTACATAGAATGACATTTAGGTAACCAAGCAATTGATACATCATATTTTAAATTAAGCACACTCTTTTTAGTGTTAAAACATGAATTAAATCATGCCATTGTGTAGAGCATTCGATAAGCATCACAATGCAATTGAAATCGTCGAAAAAGGAGTTCATGTGTTGAAGTTATAATGCAAAAAGTCTAGGGACATAACTGATAGAAAACACGCATAAAATATTTACAAAAACATCACAAACAGGTCCTTGAGGGGTAATTTTGCAAACAAGAAAAGTCAGACGACCTTCCCTGTAAATAACAATGCCCACGAGGGCCTAAATGCAATTATCAATAGCTGGATGGGTCCCCACACATTTTACTTGGTGTGCCATGTAACGCACGCGTGCCTTGAGACTAGATGTGAATTTAGATAAGTACAAGGCTACAATTTCAAATATCCCAACTGATATTCGAGATTTTGCCGAAGTCATGTCAATCCACAAGGCGGATCGACAATCGTCAAAGTGACCTCTGACGAGACCTTGATTAATCAACAACGAACCCACAATACGAATTAAGCAATAAATATAAAAAATACGAAGTTATGATTTATTATAACTCTACAACAAAATGTGTATAGGTGTAAGCATATGCAGAGGTCGAACTTAGGGAGCAAACGGTATAAAGGGGGCGAATGAATGCACACAAAAAGTTTGTCTTCTATCTCTTGTCCAATTTTATTATTTTTGCAGGTTTTTAATTTTATATTTTTCTTATTTTATTTTTTTGTTTTATATTTTTGTATTTTGTTTTTAATTTTATAATTTTAGATTTTCTTTTTTATATTTTCAGATTTTTATAATTCCTTTTCTTTCAAATATATATATACATGATATATAAAGTTATGTATACAATATAGAATAATATATTTATAAATACTAGTAAATATAAATAAAATACATAAAGTTTTTGGGTTTTATATATATTTCTAATATTTTAGTATTTTTTCTTGAATTTTTGCCAATTTTTATATATTTCTAAAATAAAAAATATCTCAAATAAGAAATTAAATAATTATGAAATTGATTTGAATATTAAAAATAGTAAATAGTCCCAAAATTATCCAAATCAATTTTAATATGTAAATATTTATATAAAGAATTTTATATAAAAAAACATATTTTAGGATTTTTTAATGATTTTTGGGATTTTTATGAAGATTTTTGTGGGTTTTCAATTTTTTAGAATTTTCTTTTTCCATTTTTAGTAATTTTTGGTCTGTAATTAAAATATAATACAGTAAAAATATATTATATTTTGGAATTTTTTAAGATGTTTTTATATTTTTGGGCAATTTCTAAGCTAGACAATACAAAAATATGCTCCTCTTGATTTTTAGTAAATAGATAAGTATACAAAAATGCAAAAAAAATGTTGGGCATGAAAATACATGGCAAGAGGCATCTATCCCTATTTTTGCATGTTTTTAGGAGCACATTAGATATTTATAAAAATTAGGTGAAGTGAATAAAAATACATGTCCTAGCAGGGGCATATTTGCAACAAAAATAAACTTCAGGGGTGCAGATGCAATTTAGCCAAAATATATAACGTATCTTTAATTTTATTAGACTTCTTATTTATTACAAAAACATCAGGGGTATACTTGCAAATTCGCCACCTCACACGGGACGACACGTGAGGTGACGTGGAATGGACTGAGATGCAATTACAAAAAGTATGGGGGCCTTTTTACAAAATTTCCACTTTGTTTTACACATTATATTTTATTTACAGGACTAATAATTGAATATGCAAAAAGGTAGGGTATAATACAAAATTTACCCCATACTATGTGCCATTGGACGGTCTTAGTGATTTCACTTGACACGTGTCGTGTCCCTATACGCCGATGACATTTCGCCGATGGACTCTGAGATTAGATCATCGTAGGTGATCCGGCGGATGATGCTGGCCTAATCCAATGGCATCTGGAACATCTAGAGCGGGCGATCTGATCGGACGGCTAAGAAGGGCTCACGAAGAACAGAGCAAGAACTCGCCAAAGGCGAGTTTTGATCAGCTACACTAAGCTCCTTTGGCCACCTGGATGGATCGGACAAGTCGTAAAACGAAGCTTGGGCTTCCCCACACCATATGGCTACTTCAGGAGGTTGGTCGGAGCTGCGATGGAGGCTGGCGGCATCAATGAACAAGTGCAGCTCTGGGTATCTATATTTGCAAAAAATCAACCCTCTAGAGGGTCGTTTGGCCCTCTAGACTGCAAGAGATGCTCACAAGCACTAAAAAGGGATCCTGGGGGCCTTATTTTGTGGCAAGGGACAGGGTGAAGCGCGACGGAGGTGCTCCGGTGAGGCACGGGAGGAGGAGCACCTGGATCTTGGTCCAGGAGGAGCCAAGGTGGATGCAGTGGTGTGAAGCATGGGGAATCGGTTGGGAAATAGAATGAAGGTGGAAGCGAGGGTCTGTACGGTCGGAGGACACAATGGACTTGTTCGTCGGAGCTAAGCTCTGGCTAACTACAAATTTAGCTTACTACGCTAAACCTAAGGTCTACGGGTTAATCTAAATGCATAACTAAAAATTTGGAAGCAAAATCTATCTAAAAATCGAAATGAGCGCATCTCTTATCTGGCCGAGGGCTAAGGAGCAGAGACGTCGCCGGAGCTCCGCCTTAGGTGCAACCTCCACCTCTTCCAACCATCGTGGAGCTCAGGGGATCCTCTCTTGTCAAGAGGGTGCTCGTTTTGGCCGAGCCACGTGGTTCTAAAGGGTAGAAAACCAAATTCGACAATGGGGGCAGAGGTTTATTATTTAAACACATTACATGAGACCCTTATTGACTGGCTCTATGATGGAATTTGATGCTATGTACAACGGATCCAGAATCTTGGCGTGAATCACGGAATATCAATGATGTGTTTTCATGAAGGGATCGAAGTAGATTGACAGACCAATCGAGCGTGAAAATGAGAATAATTTGCGAGAAAAGATGGTTCTGACAAGAGCAGCGCCTGGAGGAATAGTTGACTCGGAGTCAACAAACGAGCGACTGTGATTGGTCCAGCTCAGCCCGCTAGAAGACAAAATAACACGTTTTATTCAAAAATAATTATTTATAAATAGTAAATGATTTTATTAATGTTAGAATATAAAACAATTTTTTATTTTTTTATTTAGCATTTTATTATTATTTTTATTTATTTATTGGTGTCATTCATTAGTAGTTAATTTTTAAGGATATATTTATAGCTATATTCATCTATATTTTGGCTTATTTTTTTATTTTGTATGTTTTATTTTATTATCTTATTTTATATATTTATAACTTATTTTTAGGTACACATTTATATTTTTATGATATATTTTGTACACTTAGATAAATAAGGATATATATTATATAGGTATGCTTATAGCTATTTCGTCTTATGTATTATATACATTATTTTATTTAATGTATTTTCTTGGGTTTAAATTCCTCTTTATATTTTCAGTAAAATATAATTGATATTTACAATAATGTAAAAAATAAGAGAATAAAGAACGAAAGAATGAAATCCCCTTTTATTTCTTTATAGGTATTAACATATGTATTTTGCCTATATATTAATATAGACTTATTTTATTTTGTGTTTTCTTTTTTGTTTTATTTCAATTTAATATATACATAAGTTATAAATAATAATTATGAAATTATAAAAATATGAATTTGTAAAAAACAAGGAATGAATAAATTGAATATTTTACTCATGTATAATGTACAATGAGGGTCCAAAACCTAACTTTCACATCTTAACTCCACAAATTATGAAACCACTCCATTACATAGCTTATTAAATATTGTATACAATTAGAGATGATTTTGATACATTTTGAGTTTTTATTTGGAAGATATGGGTCTGTGAATTTGGGATTTTGGCTTTTTATTTTCTGTATAAAAAGTACACCATGCACGATTTTTGTACAAACTCAACTTTGTATTTTTATTTACATTATTATCTACAACTTTCATGTACAAAGTTTCTTTATTTGATGTATAAGTAATAAAGAATAAAATAGTTGTCAAAAATGAATAAATAATGAATGAATAAATGGAATTTTCATTGTATATTTGGCCCTTATCTCCCCCTACTTTATTCCTTGTCGACCGACTCAATTCTTGAATTGGTCTCGAGGGTTTAGGGTCATAAAATATCATCGATATTTTATTCTTTTTCTTTCCTTCTCATTATTCTATAATTTTGGCATTACAAATCATATTATTTTTACAAAATGTAATAATTGATGATAGCTAATATGAAATAATGCTGTTTACATGCATTAGCTAGGGGTTTAAGGCCAAAATGATAGAATACATGTGATGAAATGGAGATTCATCACCCCCATATACTTGCCTTTGCTAGTCCATAGCAAACACTTATGCAATAAAAACAAAAAGAATAAAGAACAAAAAAAGAAAGAATAAATGGAATCGCTTTTAATTATAAACTTGTCTTTACAAAATCCAAGTTCGAAGCTCAAGTTAGACCTTGGTGTGAGAATGTGTGTGGAACTTGGTCGTGAACCAAATTTAAAACACAACTGCCTTCAAGAGTCACAGAACTCGGTTCAAACCACCTCAGTAGCCAGGTCAGAACCAACCTACATCATACGTAAACCTTTATGACTATGAAGCTGACTTGTACAGTTTAACTGATAGTGGCTCTCCCCAACTGAAATGACAAAGGAACTGACTTCTCCAGAATGACAACCCAATGATTCCCCAATCCAGTAACTCTTTCCTCGAGGAGAGGGGTATTCACTTCTAAGTTCAAGCGGCATCCGACTCAAGAGGAGGAGGTGAAGAAAAGAATGGACGGTAGCCCGTGTAGCTACCTATCCTGGGATGCATGACCAGTGTAGTCAAGTCATTCGACTGCATGCTCACGTGGTATAACCTTGAAGCTCAAGCTTGCTTATTGACTATACAACATATATACATACTGCGACAGACATTTATTTTCAATCAGGCCTGTCCACTTTTTTGGATTTTCTTGAATACATACTATTTACAACAACATTTACATAAGGAGTTTTTCCTCTTGATCCATAAGACTATCCCTCTTTTGAAGCATTATTGCAACCCACACTCTCCTATCTTTAGACCTCATGGCTACTGGATTGGGTTGGGGGTGCACTTACCTCCCTGGATGAGGATGAATGTTTCCACTCTTGTGCATCTCAAACCAGAAAATCCATTCCCCTCACCACTCCAACTGAGTTGAGCCAAGTGAAAGGTGCAAGTGTCCAAGTTAGTTCACAACCAACAAGAGTCATGCGTGTGTCTCGAAAATTTCTAGTTAATCAGTTGAGGTGACTTAAACCCAACCCCGAGTCTCAAAGAATTAAGTCCCAATGGACCTAAAGTACCTTAAATCTAGTTCCCAAAAGGTTTCGGTGCAGTTAGGTGCAGTAAGGTCCAACCAAGCTCCAATCTTCGACTTTATTTGGAATAGTTCAATCATCAAGCTCAATTCAAAAAGAATATGAATGCTTTGCAAATGCTATGTACAATTATGCAATTTTTTAAAAAGAATTTGAAAATAACAAGAATTTTGGCATAAGAACAAAATATGTACAACTATTTACATAGGCGCGCCTCTTTTTATTTATTTACAAAGAATTTTAAAGAATTACATGTTTAAAATGTTATTTATTTTTATAGGTATACATATATACAATTGGTAAAGAATTTTATTCATATTTATATATATTTATTTTAATGATGCATTTATTCTCAAATTTTTTTGCAATCAATTTTGAAAACTATAGTACAAAATTATTTTTGCAAATATTAACAAACATTTGAAAGCCATTTTGCAAAGATTTTTTAAGCAATATATATAGATTTTTCAAAATATTTTTTACAGCCATTTTCAAAATCATTTGCAAATAGGTTTTCAAATCTTTTATTTCACACAAAGAAAAGAATTCTTACAAATCAAAACATTTTTACAAAGGTTGAAAACATTTCATAAAAAGTTTTCCAAATGGGTCAAACCATTTTTCAAATCATTTTACAAAAATATTTTTAACCTGATTTATTAATCAGTATATGGAAAAGAATTTGAGGAATAACATACATTTGTTATTAATTGATTTAATGAATTGTATATGTAGATATATATTAATTTTAGCCATATTTATTATTAATAATATGAAAGTACGAGTTATTGCTAAAGTATATATAGAGTATATACGACCCCCTATACTTAGCTTGAGCAATGTCCTCATAGATCGAAAAGAAAAAGAGAAGACATAACTCGTACTGAGTATAGAAAAGCCTATACTACAACGGCTGAATAAGAAATGAAAGAATGAAGAGATAAATGAATCAGAAGTTGACCTCCCCCCTATACTTAGGATCAAATAAACCAAAGTATAACAGGCTGTACACAAAGTCGGGAGGGTCAAGGGTGGGAATAAACAAATAACAGCTTGGTCTGTCTCCCCATATACTTAGGTTGAAATATCCCTAAGTATTGTAGAGCAAATCAACAAGAGAGGAGATAGTAGAGGGGATCAAAGAACGAAAGAACTTGGGGTGCACCCCCTATACGTAGGACAAAGTACATCCTAAGTATAGAAAACTAACAAAAATGGGCGACACCTCTCTGGTAGAAAAATAAAAAATGAAAAGGAAAAGAAGAAAAGAAGAAAAGAGAAATGAAGATATATAAAAAGATCGCAAAGAATGTACACATCACTCCCCCTATATTTAGGGTAAAAGATCCCTAAGTATAAGAACGATAGGAGTGATGAAACATATAGAGAAAGTACAACATGGTGTGTACCCCCTATACTTAGGACAAGGTACGTCCTAAGTATAGACACACAGATATGGCGAAAGATCCGGGGTACACATGACATACGGGAGAAAGAAGGAATGTAAGACAAAACACGTATAGACAACAAGTACGGGCTGGTGAACCGCAGGACGATATCTGATACGAATACCACACTCTCGTCATCGTCTCCCTGCGAGAACGGTGACGCAGTCAGAAAGTGAAAAGACACCCGGGTATACACTCAAGTGGATGTCAGCTACCGGTGAAAACAAATGGGAAACTAAACCATAGTCCGATAGCATGTAGGAGATCATCGGCTCATAGGAAAGGAATGTGAGATCAGAGCCGATACCGTAAGACATGGAGGAAGAATGAGCAGTACAGAAACCTCCAAGTCAATCAAAGTCTCTGGAAGATATGAAAGGTGAAGAGCAAGAGAGCATCTCTATGCAACATGTATCCGGTGGTCATAAGATCGGAAGGTCTTAGGAACACACTGACCACCACAAGACACGGCTCAACCCTGCGAGGGTCCCCAAGGTGAGCGGACTCATATGAGTCAAAGATCTCAGAATATTAAAAAGACTCAGCTCTGTGCTCCAATAGATCAGAGACACAACTAGAGAGGAGACTTAATATACATGTCAAAAGACTTGGTTTCGTGCTCCAACAGAGAGGAGACACTAGCAGTGAAATTGAGTACCTACAAAATGATGTACCCTCCCGCAGATAACCCTCGGGGAGAAGTACATACTAGTCAATGAATAATCAAACATAACTCACCCATTCAAAGGTCGTCAAGGTGAGCGGACTCAAAGGAGTCAGATCCATCAGACGGATCATCAAAAGCTGTCTTGGTAGGCGACATATCATCTACCAACAGAAGAGACCGACAGATCTAGAAGATGTGGCAGTGTCCCACAGATAACCCTCGAGGAACATACTGCCAATTAAACAGTGAATAATCAGTGGAAGATGGATCGTCCTTGCGAGGACCGTCAAGGAGAGAGTACTCAGATGAGTCAAGACATCGCAATCTCGTGATTCAACAGATCGGATATACATCAATGCAGTGAGCCCGATGGCATATCAGACGACTCGGTTCCGCGCTCCAATTGAGTAGAGACATAATCAGCAAGTGGCACCGAGCGTAAAGAATTTGTTGCATCCACCCACAGATAGTCCTCAGGAAGTAATGCAAACTAAGTAGGGAATATCGGAACGGATCTCAACCTTGCGAGGGTCATCAAGGTAAGCGGACTCGTATGAGTCAAATAGATAGGTCTCGGTAGACGAGAGATCAGCTACCCAGCAGAAGAGACCGAAAGATCGAGAAAGTGACATAGTCTCCCACAAATAACCCATGGAGAGCACTATGATCTAAGCGATGAATAGTCAGAAAGGTGAGACTCATACTTGCGAGGATCGTCAAGGAGAGAAGACTCAAAGTAGTCATGAAATTGGCCTTATGCACTGACAAATCGGACACATAAGAAGACCAAGAGGCCAAACACTCAAATATTCGATGACTCGATTTCGTGCTCCAACAAATGGACACACAAGCCAGGAGTGAAACCGATCGTAAAGAAAATGTTGCATTCTCCCGTAGATAGTCCTCAAGGAGTAATGCAAACTTGGTCAATCAAATCATGGGAATGCCGGCATCAAGTCTCAGGTCCTCTAAATAATCATTCACTCAATCCTCAGTTGGAGGGCATAAGATCATGTAAGGGGTGAATGTAATCAAGTCAGTCACAAGACAGTCCCTCCAGTCATCAACATAACTAAGATGGCTCAATATGTAAGCAAAAATCCTCTACGTGCTACAGGTGGATGAAAGAGACAGAAGATCAAGGATGAATCAATCAGGGAGATGAGTGAGATCATGTGGGTTCCCAGGCACCGTCACTCTGAAGTACAAATCAAGATATTCAAACAACCCTCTACATCAAGACGGGAGGAACTACAGAATAGACCGTCCAAGCATAGCTCATGAAATCATCATTAAATCATTGAAATACATAACATCCTCAATATGGTGTGCGAGATCAGCATTCCTTAAATAAGCATCACACCTGGTGACCGTGCAAGAATTAAAATCCTCGATAAGATCTATGCATAGATCCGGAGTCATATCTATCGAAAGTAGCATACCAATCTCAACATCCTCAAAATGTGTCCGGCTTACTTAAATAATCGATGTAAGTCATAAACCTCAAAGCGGGCCCAATCTCTAAGCGCAACAATCCTGGATAGAAGAAGGGATGATATGAAGGAAATGAGGAGGGTGGGCGGGATCAAAGTGGACATAGACAAAATTGTGGATCAAGGAGAGAGTCTCCTTGAACCGAACCAGATATGGGTGATATGGGCAAGGAGAAAAGCTGCAAAATCCGACGAAGACGATGAAGCTCAAGACCCAATATCACAGCTCATATGCAAATGAGGAAATAAATACACAAGAAAGGTAGAGGGACTCAATAATAGAAAATGTTGACTCACACTAATGAGACCAAAGACTCAAAGAGAGATGAAAATGCAGATGGACTCAAGGCACAATGAATGTACAAAGCAAACCCCCAATTCACCTGCTCAATGTAGTGAAGATCGAGATGTTGGTTTTTTATGTTTTCATTTTTATTAGGCAATTTTCAAGAAGTTGTACATACCGAAGATAGGCTTGGGATTTGTGCACTAATCCTTAACATGTACGTAGGAATAAAAAGCACAAACAATGAGGGGGTTTCACTTCCTAAAGCAATGAATCCATTACATTTTATTTAAAAGTCCAATAGAGTTAGCAGTCGCAATTTTATTTTTGTTATCACTTTTTTTGTTACTTTTCAATGCATGTGCCTAACGATGTTTTCCATTTTATTTAGCATCCTAGCTGAGCAAAATCAGAGGGAGAAGGTCGGAAAAGCCGTGCAAGTCGGAAATGATGATGCATACCAAGTCAGGAGACTTACAGTGCTTCCCAGCTCTCTCCATGCGGGATGCATAACAGAATTGAAACCTATACTGCATGCAAATGCAATCCGATGAAATCACCCTAAGATAGTAGTTGCTATTATCGTGAAGAAACATATGCTAAATGCCTAGAGATGAGATCCAATAGTCCAGTCTCCAAAGTGCATCGGTGTCCGCTACAACGGATCCTGCAAGCGTTGTATAACACTTCTCTCGGCGCTCAATCTAAAATCCAAATAAATAGTAATTCAAAATTTGACTAAGTAATGCAAATTTATTAGGGCTTAGTCAGAAGCTGTACTTAGTCAAATTAAATAGTGTAACCAGAAGCTGTCTCAAAAATTCCTTCAAGTTAGTATTGGCTGCTCTCTCCTACCAGCTCAGTCAAAAGGCCGACTCCGCCTTGCTTGGGTGCCTAGGTCCTCCTAAGAAGTACTTCATCATGCTGTGGTCCCTCGCAACAAATTCAAACATGAAGGAGAGTCAGACAGTTCACAATTGATATCAAATAAAAAATGAAAAGTAAATAAATGCCAGAAATTAATATATGTAAAGATAAATAAATGTATGAACAAGAGAGAATAGACAAGATAAAGGAATCCCCAACTATGCATTGTTGCTCCCCGGCAACGATGCCATTTGATAACCGAGATTTTGCCAAAGTCGTGTCAATCCACAATGCGGATCGACAGTCGTCGAAGTGACCCTCTGATGAGACCTCGATTAATTAACAATTAACCTACAATACAAATTAAGCAATAAACATAAAAAATGTGGAGTTAAAATTTATTATAACTCTACAACAAAATGTGTATAGGTGTAAGCATGTGTAGAGGTCGAACTCAAGGAGCAAAGGGTGGAAAGGGGGCGAATGAATGCACACAAAAAATTATCTTCTTTCTCTTATCCAATTTTATTATTTTTGTGGGTTTTTAAAAAGGTTTTTGGGGGTTTTCAACTTTTAATCCTTTTCTTTTTCCATTTTTAATGATTTTTGGTCTGTAAGTAAAATATAACAAAAATAAGCCCCTCTTGAATTTTAGTGAGTTGATAAATGCATGAAAATATGAAATAAATATGGAGCGTGAATATACATGGCAAGAGGCATCTATCCTTATTTTTGCATATTTTTAGGAGCACATTAGCTATTTATAAAAATTAGGTGAAATGCATAAAAATACGTCCTAGCAGGGGCATATTTGTAATAAAAATAAACTTCAAGGGCACAGATGCAATTTAGCTAAAAATATACAACGTATTTTAGTTTTTTTGGACTTTCCATCAATTAAAAAAATACCAGGGGCATACTAGACGTGGAGTGGACCCAGATGTAATTACAAAAAGTACAGGGGCCTTTTTAAAAATTTCCACTTTATTTTACACGTTATATTTTATTTACAGGACTAATAATCAAATATACAAAAAAGACATGGTATAATATGAAATTTACCCCATACTATCGCCATCGAATGGTCCTGGTGATTTCACTTGACAAGCGTCGTGTCCCTGTACGCCGATGACGTTTCTCGATGGACGACTGAGATTAGATCACCAGAGGCGATCCGACGATGATGTTGGCCTGATCCAACGACATATGAAACATATGGAGCAGGCGATCTGATTGGACGACTAAGAAGGACTCACAAAGAACAGAGCAAGAACTCACCGAAGGCGAATTTCGATCAGCTCCCTAGAGCTCCTCCAGCCATATGGGATGGATAAGAAAAGTCGCAAAACGAAGCTTGGGCTTCTGCGCACCATATGGATGCTTCAGAAGGTTGGTCGGAGCTACGATGGAGGCTGGCGACATCAATGAACAAGGGCAGCTCCAGGTACCTGTATTTGCAAAAATCGACCCTCTATAGGGTCATTTGGCCCTCCAGACATGTACAAGATGCTCATAAACACACAAAAGGGGTCCTGGGGGCTTTATTTGGTGGCAATGTATGGGGTGAAGCGCGACGGAGGTGCTCCGGTGAGGCACGGGAGGAGGAGCACCTAGATCTTGGTCTAGGAGGAGCCAAGGTGGATGCAGTGGTGCGGAGTGTGGGGAATCGGTTGGGAAAGAGAATGAAGGTGGAAGCGGGGGTCGGTACGGTCGGAGAACACAGTGGAAACGTTCGTCGGAGCTGACCTCCACGAACTTTGAATTTAGCTTACTACGCTAAACCTAAGGTCTACGGGTTAATCTAAATGCATAATTAAAAATATGGAAGCAAAATCTATCTAAAAATCGAAAAGAGCGCAACTCTTACCTGTACGAGGGCCAAGGAGCAAAGACGTCGCCAGAGCTCCGCCTTAGGTGCAACCTCCACCTCCTCCATCTCCTTGAAGCTCAGGGGATCCCCTCCTGTCACGAGGGTGCTCTCTTTAGCTGAGCCACAGGGTTCTAGAGGGTAGAAGATGACCAAATTTGACAATGGAGGCAGAGGTTTATTATTTAAACACATTACAAGGCACCCTTATTGACCATCTCGAAGCGAGAATTTAAAGCTATGTACAACGGATCCAGAATCTCAACGTGAATCACAGAATATCAATGATGAGTTTACATGAAGGGATCGAAGTAGATTGACAGACCAATAGAGCGTGAAAATGGGAAGAATTTACGGGAAAAGATGGTTCTGACAAGAGCAGCGCCTGGTGGAACAGTTGACTCGGAGTCAACAAACGAATGGTCCAGCTCAGTCTGCTAGAAGACATAATAGCAAGATTTATTAAAAAATAATTATTTATAAATAGTAAATGATTTTATTAATGTTTGAGTATAAAATAAAAAATGTTTATTATTTTTTAATATTTTATTATGATTTTTATTTGTTTTTTTGTTTGATGTATAAATAATAAAGAATAAAATAGTTGTCAAAAATGAATAAATAATGAATGAATATATGTAACTTTTATTGTATTTTTGGCCCTTATCTCCCCCTACTTTGTTCCTTGTCGACCAACTCAATTCTTGACTTAGTCTCGGGGTTTAGGGTCATAAATTATCTTCTATATTTTATTCCTTTTCTTTCCTTCTCTCTATTCTATAATTTTGGCATTAAAAACCATATTATTTACACAATAAATGCAATAAATTATGAATGCTAATATGTACAAAATAATGCTATTTACATGCATTAGCTAGGATTTTTAAGGCCAAAAGGATAGAATAAAGGTGATGAAATTGAGATTCATCACCAGCCCGCACGCGCCATTCATGCGCACACATGCTAGGAGGGAGGCTCAGGCTAGTGTAGGTGGCCTAGGCCATATGGGTGGCCTAGGTACTTCGAATCGTGCTTGGTTCCACCGAGCCGGGTGGTTCGAGTCAGAGGTTGGGGCATTAGCCTATAGTACGGGCGCTTCACCTTATCCCCTGCCTTCACGAGGCTGTGATGGCTGTGCTCCGTAGATGCCTCCTTCATTCCTCCAGGGCCCAACTGCTCCGTTGTTCCTCAGAGGACCTTAGCAATGTGACCGTGACGATCATCGTGACTCAGGCAAATGGTCAGAATGTTTGGATCAAGGAGTCAATGAAGGTTCGTTGGTGAATCTGCTCTAGAACTGAGCGTAATGTGGAGCTCCGACTAGTAAAGAATGGACCTGCAAAAGTTATTTTAACTGAAGCATGCACGAAGTGGAATGGAGTGGGGGATCAAGGGGGCAAATAAGTTGATAGTCCCAGGTGTGTTCCTCCACTATTGCAGGAGGAGAAAGGGGGTGGCGTGAAGGAGGATCTGGAGGGAGGATAATGATGATGATTGAGACCACCCACAAAGATGAGGGGCATGTGGGGAAGGTGAAGGTGCTGTCTTATTAGAGTGAGGATGTGTGTGTAGTGCGGGAAAAATGAAAGAAAACAAAAATAAGGTGAAAAGAGGCCTACGTATAGAATTAAAGAGGAACAAGGGCGAGCGAGGCGGCTTGGGCTGAGCTCTAGGAGGAGCTCTTGTCTTCGCTGGACTCTCCCAACGGTGGAGAGCAGCTCGAACGACTACCAGAGGAGCCGTGACATGGCCGGAGTGATCATATGTCAACATCAGAGCTGCCGGCCGTCGTCGCTCATCCTCGTCTTCCTCCACAGTCATAGGAGGAAGCGGATGGAAACACTGCGACTCGTGTAATGGTGGACGGAGTGGAATGGAGCTGGTGGAGGGGGTTTTGTGGAAGACTCAATGGCTATAGGAGTAGGGTCATCAGGATTTGTAACCATCATGCATTTGCCCTAGGAAATAGATTATGGAGTCTTTAGGGTACGCATGACAGGGTGAGTTAGGGCTTCACTGGAGAGGTAGAGTGACGTGGAGAGGCATTGGGGAGCGGTTACATGAAATGGCAGAAGGTGGGGGGGGGGGGAGAGGTTGTCGCTGGGAAAGGGACGGTTACGGAGGTGGAAGACGAGTGTGGAGCGTTGAATCTTGTGGTTCGATGGCAAAGAAGAGGGTGTGAATGGAGCGCTCTGATGCACCTGATGGGATTGATCGAAGGGCATTGAGAGAGGTACTGAAGAAGGGCTCTGATGCGATCATGGTAATCGCATTAGAGGGCGGAGGATGGATGCAAGCATGGATGAACTAGGAGCGGCTGATCAAAATGATCAGGTGGCTCTTGTAGAGGGTGGAAAAGGACAAAGAGCCCGGACATGTGGCTCAACTAGAGGGAGCCATGTGGCCCAATAAAAAAATAGAAAAAGAACAAAACAAATAAAATTTAAAAGAAATAATTACAAGCTTCAAATGGAAAAGTGTAAAACATGAAAGCTGTAGATCTTTTCGAGATATACAAGTTTCATGTTGAACACAAAGTTAAAATCGGTCATATATACATATTAATTTTTGTAAATATTAAAAATACTTATTTAACTTCTTTTTAGATTTTTTGTATTTTAAATTTGTACTTAATGTTAAAACAAATATATACAATATTTATCATATTTTTATGTGATTTTTAATCTTTAAGAAACACAGAAAATAAAGCACAATAGTAGAGTTAATTATATACAATAAATGGGTTTAGTTCTAAACAAATGGTTAATTGTTAAACATAGTGAATTAGTTTACATTTTATTGAATTAGTTTAAGTTAGAGGGTTAATAACTAAGAAATAAGGTGATAAATCATTGATATATAAATAAGAAATAAGATGATAAATCATGGATATATCACCCCCATACTTAAACCTTTGCTCATCCTCGAGCAAATAAAGAATGAATAAGTTGGATTAATCCATGACTGTTCTTGTGAATGTTCAAGACTTGATTCATTAAGAACCCTCGATTTAAGTGATCTTAAATTCTAAGTTGAACCAATCTCTAGTCAAAAGGAATCCAAATTCCCTAATCATTAGTCTTTTTGTGTATACATATAGAATAAGGATATGGCGTTTAAGTGTGAACTGCATTTGTGAGATTCGAGTCAAAGCATCACTCAAATTCATAGTCTAAGAGACTCCCGTAAGAACCTGATCCTCAACACTAGGAAATAAACCATTTATTGCACTCATTCCACTGTCTTCCTTTTTTCTCTCTGATTTATGAGGACATAGCTCACGCTAAGTATATGGGGTTGTATATATGACATATTCTTTAGCCATAATCATACTTTCGTATTTTCAATAATATATCTATTACTCAAATGCACAATAATTCTTTATAAATACAAGCAATAAATTGGATTAAAAATGTTTTGTAAAATGGTTTGAAAAATAGTTGAAAAATGACTCAAAAAATCTTTTGAAAACTATTTGGAAAACTTTTGCAAAATATTTCAACTATTTGTAAAAATATTTTGTTTGCAAAAATTTCTTTCATTTGTAAATAAAATTTTTAAAAATCTATTTGCAAATGATTTCAAAATTGGTTACAAAAATATTTTGAAAAGTGTAGACATACCATTTGAAAAATCTGTGCAAAATGATTTTGAAAATTTGTAAATATTTGTAAAAATATTTATCAAATTATTTGTAAAAATAAGGTTTCAAAATATTTAAGAAAGAATTTCAATTATTTTGAGTTTTCAAAATATTTTCAAAAATCTGCAAAAAATTTGCAATTTTTTTTTCCAAAAGCCATAAAAGTTCAAACTCAAAAAGATTTTCTTCTGTATTATACACAACATGTGCATTTTTTGGAATGATCAAGACAATGAATAAGTCTGAATTAAAATCTTAAGATTGGAGCTTGGTATACTTCAGGTCACCTTGACTTAATTCTTTAGGTTCCATGAGACTATTTCATGGGTTGATCCATTATGTATAAATATAACCCTTCATATCATCTATAAGACTCTTGAGATAGTGGCTTGACTAGAATCCTCACGCATGACACTTAGCTCAACTCAAATGGATTGTTGAAAAATCTTGGAGTCTAAGTCGGGACGATGCTAGGCTGCTTTGTCAAGGGTGGCTCAGGAACCATTCTTAGAAATTTCCAAAATTAGTACTCTAACCCACTTCTTCTCGTAGCCATGATATCTAAAGACCGGAGACTAGATTGAGACAACACTTTAGATGGGGAATGGTCTGTTGGCGCAACTTTTTCCAAGACCTCAAAACATGGGCGGACCACAAGACCCTATATTCGTCGAGGCATAAAAAAATGTAGAACAATGCAAAGTCAAAGAAAAAACCAAAAATGAAGCCTACACCAAAAATTCCACAAAAATTTGAACTTTCAGAAAAAGCCTGCTTCTAGGTGAAGACTCAGTTACACCGACCATGCTTCACAAGGGAATGAATACTACATTGATCCATTCCCAGTTCTTTTCCCATTCTTATAATTTATCCCCCTTCTGGTTGTAAAGATCAGTAGAACCTTACCTTAGAAGAAAATATCTGTCTCCACGAGGATGAGTTACCAGGAGAGCAGACTCTTTTATAGTTCAACAGTTAGTCTGGGAAGAGCTGAAAAATTCATACACATGGATTCATCATTTCAAGGTAGCAAGATTATGCGACTGAGAGCATGTGAATTAAAAATTTATACACATGGATTCGAACATTTGATAACCCGCAAGAATCATCATCGATCATGTGTTCCACACAATGCGGGAGCACAATCGTCAAGGCGATAGATGAGAACCTCAGATCAATCAACAATTAACCCACAATACGTATGAAGCAAAGAAAAGAAAAAATGTGGAGTTAAAATTTATTATAAATCTACGACAAATGTGTATAGGTGTAAGCGTGTGTAAAGGTCGAACTCAGGGAGCGAACGATGGAAGGAGGGCAAGTGTATGTGCATAAAAATTTGACTTTAATTTCTTCTCCATTTTATTTTTTGTGGGTTTTTTATTCTTATATTATATTATTTTAGTTTAGTTTTATATTTTGTATATGATTTTTAATTTCATAATTTTATATCTTCTTTTTGTATTTTTTAGATATTATATTTCTTTTTCTTTATTAAATATATATAAATATATAAAATATATAAGGATATATTACATAATATATTTATAAATACTAGTAAATATAAATAAAATACAGAATAAAAATTATTTTGGGGTTTTATAAATTTTTATAATTTTTTCATTTTTCTGGAATTTTGCTAATTTTTATGTATTTTTTAAAGTCAAAAATATCCCAAATAAGGGATTAGATAAATAGGTCAAAGTTGAATTGGATTTTAAAAAGAGGAAATATGTTCCAAAATTACCCAAGTCAATTTTAATATATAAATGTTCATGTAAAGAAAATTCTAAAAGTAAAAAACATATTTTCTGATTTTTAAATGGATTTTTAGATTTTTATGAAAGATTTTGGGGTTTTAAATTTTTAAGATTTTTCTTTTTTCATTTTTAGTGTTTTCGGTCTGTAATTAAAATATGATGAAATATACTATATATAATTTTTTTTGGAATTTTTAGACACGTTTTTATATTTTTTGGTATTTTCTAAGCTAGACAAAGAATAAATAGTTATCCTTTGTTTTTTTATAAAATGGATAAAATGCACAAAATTGTTAATAAAATATGGCATGACAATATATGGAATGAAGCATATATCCCTATTTTTTTATATTTTTCGGAGCACCTTAACTATATTTAATAAATAGGTGAAAAGCAACAAAATACATGTCGTAGCAGGGGCATATTTGCAATAAATATAAACATATGGGGCCCAATTGCAAAATTTCCAAAAATATATACATGCATTCAAGTTTATTGGACTAAAAGTTAATACAAGAGCTGATAGGGTTTTACATGCAAAATACCCGTCATGTGGAACTACATGTGATTGAGCCTGGGAGGGACCCATATATAATATTAAAAAAGAAAAGGGGTTCTAGTACAAAATTCCCATTTATTAAAAATATATATTTTATTTACAATACTATTTAATAAATACAAAAATCACGGGGCAAAAGGTGAAAATTAGCCCAATATAGGCATCGGTGAATGACGAGGATCATCTCACTTACACACGTAGCGCTCGCTCAGGGTTCGATGATGGTTTGCTCTCAATGGCTCTCATTAGATCTCAGCTGGAGATCATACGGTGCTGCTCCACAAAATCCGATGGTAAGCGATGGATCTGAAAGGTGCGCTTTGATCGAACGACATTGGGAGGCGTTGGAAGAACTGACGAAGAACATCATGATGAGTTTGAATCTGATGTACCGGGCTCCTCCGTCCTCTGTCCTCGCCGCTGAGTGGTCATACACATTCCTGCACATCCCGTGAATTATCCAGGAGCCTCAGAATTGTCCAGGGACCGCTGGAAGGTCCCAAGAGCTCAAGATGGTGCTGGCGAACCTGGGGCTTGCTCCAGACATGATCGACCCCTTGGATAGGGTCGATTGCTCCTACAAATTGCACCAATAGAGTCACAGGTCGAGGGCAAAGTGCCTCGACCCGATTGGGCGTGGAATGGAGATGAATTGGGTAACGACGATGAGGTCTCCGACAAGGATGGAGGGGTAGACCTCGAATGACCAGACCAGGGTCGATCTAGGTGGTCGGCTGGTGGAACTCAATGAAGAAGCGATGGGGAAAGGAATGGCTGGGGCTAGCATGGTGGAAGAACATGTGTTTCGATGATGAACATGCGGTCGGAGCTCGAGAGCTCTGGCGAGGCTATCTGACCTAAACCAGCTAATTAACTAATTAAAACACGAAATCAAAAGCTTAATAATGATCCTACAACTAATAAGCTAAAGGAATGAAAGGAACACAACTCATACATGCTATGATCGGCAGGGAGCAGAGGTCGTCGAATACGACCATGGGAGCACCGCTATCCTCCTGGACTAATTCCAACTGTCGAGAAGCGCCTCCTGTCACGAGGGTAGCCCCTAGATGAAGAAATCGAGCCCCTAGACTCAAATTAGTGGCCAAAATTGAAAAGAGGAAGAGGTGAGGTTATTTATAAAACAAGGTAGACACCCTTATTGAACGACCGAATGTAATGAAATCGAGCTATGTACAATGGATTGAAGTAGCGGCGTGTATGTACACTGATCTGGGAGAAAATCTTGTGAAGAGATCAAGGGCGATTGAGCGATAGATCGAGCGAGAAAATGAATGAAAATTGGGGAGGAGACAGGTCGCATCAAATCAGACGCCAGGAGGCCAAGTTGATTGGCGGTCAACAGACGGAGCCCCATGATTGGGGCACGTCTGGCACTAAATGACAAAACCATAATTTTATTAGAAAATAATTATTTAAAAATTGTATTTGATTTTATTAATATTTGATTATAAAGAAAAAATATTTATTATTTCATTTAGTATTTTATTATGATTTTTATTTATTTATTTGATGTTATTTATTAGTAGTTAATTTTTAATGATGTATTTATATGTATATTCACCTATATTTTGGCTATTTTATTTTTATTTTGTATATTTTGTTTTATCATTTTATTCTTTTATTTTACATATTTATAACTTATTTTTATGTACTCAAATATATTTTTATTTTATTTTTATGGTGTTATTTGTACACTTAGATAAATAGGTATGCATAATTTATAGGTATACTTATAGCTATTTCATCTATGTATTATATACATTTTTTTATTTTAATGTATTTTATTGGGTTTTATTTTCTTTTATATTTTTAGTAAAATATAAATGATATTTACAATAGTATAAAAATGTAAGAGGAAAAAGAATGAAAGAATGATTTTCATTTTTTATTTATATACCTGTATCACATAGGTATTTTATCTATATATTGATATAGACTTATTTTATTTTATGTTTTCTTTTTGGTTTTATTTTAATTTAATATGTTCATATGTTATAAATAATATTTACAAAATTATAAAAATATGAATTTGTAAAAATGAGAAGGAATGAATATAATGAATATTTTATTAGGGTATCATGTACAATGAGGGTCCAAAACCTAACTTTCACATATAAACTCTAAAAAAATATAAAAACACCTCCACTAAATAGATCATTAAAAGTTATATACTATTAAAGGTGATTTGGATACATTTTGAGTTTTTATTAGGAAGATATGGGTCTTTGAAGTTGGGATCTTGGCTTTTTATGTTGTGTATAAAATGTACACTGTGCATTATTTTTGTGAAACTCAATTTGGTATTTTTATTTACATTATTATCTATAACTTTCATGTACAAAGTTTCTTTATTTGATGAACAAATAATAAAGAACAAAATAAAATGAACAAATAATGAATAAAAGAATTAGATTTTTATTGTATTTTGGCCCTTATCTCCCCATACTTTATTCCTTATCGACCAATTCAATTCTTGACTAAAATATCTTTGATATTTAATTCTTTTTCTTTTCTTCTATTTATTCTATAATTTTAGCATTAAAAATATTTTTTTATGTACAATTGATTCAACAAATAATGAATGCTATTTTGTACAAATTGATGCTATTTACATGCACTAGCTAGGGTTTTTAAAGGCCAAAATGATAGAATAAAGGTGATCTATATTCCCCGGTAGCTGACACCCACTTGATTGCATACCCGGGTGTCTTTTCACTACCTGAATGCATCCTGGTTCTCACAGGGAGATGACGGCGAGAGCATGGTACTCGCTTACCAGATACCGTCCTGTACCTCATCAGTCTTGTTGTATATATGGGTTTCATCTCATATTCATTCTTTCTTCTGTATATTTTGTGTGCCCCAGATCTTTCGCCATATTCTTATGTCTATACTTAGGATGTACTTTGTCCTAAGTATAGGGGGGTACACACCGCATTGTTCTTTCTCCGGTTTGTTTCGTCACTCCTGTCGTTACTTAGGGATATTTCACCCTAAGTATAGGGGGAATGATTTGTATATTCTCTACACCTATCTGTATATCTATTTTTGTCTTTTCTTCTTTTCTTCTTTTCTTTTTCATTTTTCTTTTTCTACGGAAAAGGTGTCGCCCCTTTGTGTCAGTTTTCTATACTTAGGGCATACTTTCTCCTAAGTATAGGGGGTGGGGTGTGCACCCCGATTCGTTCATTCTTTGATCCCCTCCACTGTCTCCTCTCTTGTTGATTTGCTCTGCTATACTTCGGGATATCTCACCCTAAGTATAGGGGGAGACATTCCAAGCTGTGATCTATTTATTTTAAATTTTCATTTATTCCCAACCGTGACCCTCCCTGCGTTGTGTACAATCTGTTATACTTAAGATTATTTGATCCTAAGTATAGGGGGTCGGTCACCTTCTTATTCATTCATTCTTTCATTCCTTATTCTTTCAATCGTTGTAGTATAGACTTTTCTATACTCAGTACGAGATATGTCATCTCTTTCTCTTTTCGATCTATGAGGACATATCTCATGCTAAGTATAGGGGGGTCGTATATACTCTGTATATACTTTAGCCATAACTCGTACTTTCATATTAATTAATAATAAATATGGCTAAAATATACTATATATACATAAATAATTCATTAATTTATTTAATAACAACATTCATTCCTCAAATCCTTTGTGTATATACTGATTAATAAATCAGGTTAAAAATATTTTTGCAAAATGATTTGAAAAAATGGTGTGAACCGTTTGGAAAACTTTTAGTGAAACGTTTTCAATCTTTGTAAAAATATTTTTGAATTGCACAATTCTTTTCTTTGTGTGAAATAAAAGATTTGAAAACCTATTTGCAAATGGTTTGGGAAACATATTGGAAAAAATATTTTGAAAAATTGTATATATTGTTTGAAAAATCTTTGGAAAATGACTTTCAAATGTTTGTAAATATTTTAAAAAAATTTTTGCACTATGGTTTTTTAAATTGTTCTCAAGTAAATTCGAGGAATGAATGTATCGTTAAAATAGGACTAAAATGTTTATATAAATCAAAATAAAATTCTTTATCAATTGTATGCATGCACCTACAATAACTTTGTTAAAACCTGCAAATTATTTTAAATTTTTGACTCTTGTAAAATAAAGAAGCACACCAGTGTAAATAGTTGTAAATATTTTATACTTTGTGTGCCAAAATTCTTTTCCAAAATTCTTTTTTGTAAAAATTCTTCTTGTTTTTAAAATTTTTTGAAAAATTGCATCATTCACTATACATAGCATTTGCATATTATTCTTTGATTGAGCTTGATGATTGAACTAGTCCAATAAAGTCTAAGATTGGAGCTTAGTTGGACCTTACTGCACTGGAACCTTATGGGAACTAGGTTTAAGGTACTTCAGGTCCATTAGGACTTATTCTTTGAGACTCAAGGCTGGGTTCAAGTCACCTCAACCGACTAACTAGAACTTTTCGAGACGCACGCATGACTCTTGTCGGTCGTGACCTAACTTTGACACTTGCACCGTTCACTTGGCTCAACTCAGTTGGAGTGGTGAGGGGGTTGGATTTGCCAGTCTGAGATGCACACAGGTGGAAACAGTCGTCCTCGTCTAGGGAGGGAAGTGCACCCCAACCTGGTCCAGTTTCAATGAAGTCTAAAGATAGGAGAGTGTGGGTTGCAATAAAGCTTCAAAAGTGGGATAGTCTTCTGGCTCAAGAGGAAAAACTCCTTACATAAATGCTGCTGTGAATAGTATGTTTGAAAAAAAACTCCAAAAAAAGTGGACAAGCCTGAAAATAAAAAATAAAATACCTGTCAGAGTATGTATATATGTTGTATAGAAAATAAGAAAGCTTGAGCATCAAAGTTGTACCATGTGAGCCTGCAGTTGGATGACTTGACTACACTGGTCATACATCCCAGGATAGGTAGCTACACTGGCTACCGTCCATTCTTTTCTTCACCTCCTCCTCTTGAGTTGGATGTCACTTGAACTTAGAAGGGAATACCCCGCTCCTCGAGGACAGAGAGCTGGATTGGGGAATCATTGAGTTGTCATTCTGGAGAAGTCAGTTCCTTTGTCATTTCAATTAGGGAGAGCAACTATCACTTGCACTGTACAAGTCAGCTTCATAGTCATAAGGGTTTGCGTATGATATAGGCTAGTTCTGACCTAGCCATTGAGGAGATTTGAACCGAGTCTTGTGATTCTCGAAGGTTGTTGTCTTTTAAATTTGGTTCCCGACCAGGTTTCACATACATGTTCACATCACGGTCAAACCTGAGCTCCAAACTTTGATTTTATATAGATAAGTTTATTTATCTAAATCAATTCCATTTATTATTTAGTATTTATTTTTCTTTTCTTCTTTATTCTTTTTGATACTTATTGCATAAGTGTTTGCTAGGGACTAGCAAAGGCAAGTATGGGGGGGGTGATGAATCTCCATTTCATCACCTTTATTCTATCATTTTGGCCTTAAAAAGCCTAGCAAATGCATGAAAATAGCCTCAATTTGCGTATAATAGCATTAATTATTTATTGTATTATTTGTATATAAAATAAGGTTTTTAATGCAAAATTAAAGAATAAAGAGAAGAAAAGAAAAAGGAATAAAATATTGAAAATATTTTATGATCCTAAACCCCGAGACAAAGGTAAGAATTGACTTGGTCGACAAGGAATAAAGTAGGGGGAGATAAGGGCCAGAATAGAATAAATACCTCATTTGTTCATTCTTTAATTATACACTTTTGGCAACTATTTTATTCTTTATTATTTATTCATCAAATAAAGAAACTTTGAACATAAAAGTTGTAGATAATAATGTAAATAAAAATACAAAATTGCGTTTGTGCCAAAATAATACACAGTGTTCGTTTTATACACAAAATAAAAAGCCAGAAACCAAACTTCACAGACCCATATCTTTCAAATAAAAACTCAAAACATATCAAAATCACATCTAATTGTATATAACTTGTCACAAGCTATTTAATGACGATGGTTTATATTTTTTGGAGTTACTGTGTAGAAGTTAGGTTTCGGGCCCCTATTATACATTGTACCGATTAAAATATTCAATTTATTCATTATTTATTATTTTTACAAATTCATATTTTTATAATTTTGTAAATACTATCTATAATATATGTGTATATTAAAACTAGAATAAAACTAAGAAGAAAATTCAAAATAAAATAAGTCTATGAAAATACATAGACAAAATACATATCTTATTATATGTATATGAATAAAAGGGGAATATATTCTTTAATTTTTATTCTTTCATATTTTTATAATACTGTAGATATTATACATATTTTATTAAAAATACAAAGCTAAAATAAAGCTCAATAAAATACGTTAAAATAAAATAGTATACATAAAATACAGGTAAAATACCTATAAATATACTAACATAATACACATACTTATTTATTTAAGTGTACAAATAACATCATAAAAATGAAATAAAAATATATTTATACTCACAAAAATAAGTTATAAATATATAAAATAAAAGAATAAAATAATAAAATATACAAAATAAAAATAAAAATGTTCAAAATATAGGTAAATATACCTATAAATAAGCCATTAAAAACAAACTTGTAATAAAATACATCAAAAAATATATAAAAATCATAATAAAATACCACATAAAATAATAAACATTTTTTATTTTATACACAAAAAATAATAAAATATTTTACTTTATTAAATAATTAATTTCGAATAAATTAGGTTGTTTTATCGCCTAGCGACCTAGGTGGCCCAATCAGGGCGCGTCAAATGTTGACCCAAGTCAACTTCCCCCTCTGCCGTCTGAAGTGACACAACCCATCTTTTCCCGTGATTTCTTGCATTTTTCACGGCCGATCTATCCATCAATCAGCCTCGATTCCTTCTTGATATTTGATCCATGATCATCATACATCCACGCCATCCCCTCTAAACCATTGTATATAACATTGATTCCTTAATTTTGGCCGGTCAATAAGGGTGCCCACCAATGTGCATAAATAAAATATCTGCTTCGCCTCGTATTTTTTGTCTCTTTCCAACCCCTGAAGCCCTGTGACTCGGCCAAAGCAAGAATCCTCGTGACAGGAGGAGATCCCTTGAGCTCGCGATGGTCGAAGGCGGGTGAAGGTGCACCCACGGCTCGCCGCTTCGGCGAGGCCCTGCTCCTTGGC
Organism: Ottelia alismoides; assembly: GCA_037367405.1. Classification (NCBI taxonomy): domain Eukaryota; kingdom Viridiplantae; phylum Streptophyta; class Magnoliopsida; order Alismatales; family Hydrocharitaceae; genus Ottelia; species Ottelia alismoides. The sequence goes on from JAZKJV010002032.1 coordinate 317,780, forward strand.
CATCCGGCCAGGTATGAGATGCACTTTTATTTTCTTTAGATAGTTTTCAATTCCAGCAATTTATTCACACAATTAGAATAGTGATTAGCCATTAGGTTTAGCTTAAAAATCGACACCCGTAGTTCGCCGGAGCTATGCTCCGACGAACGATGCCACTATGCCTTTTTGTTTTCTGACCACCATTTCGCCCCCATTCGCTTCCCCTGGCATTTCCCTACGCTTAGCATCCTTCCATTCACCCAGATCCAACATGGATCTGGAGATCGGCCCCTCCAACTCCGCCACACGCCGGAGGGGCTCCGCCGGAGCCATCCACCCATCCTTCACCACCAAATAAGGCCGCCGGACCCCCTTTTCGCTTGTGTGTATCTTCTTGCAGGATCTGGAGGCCAAAAGACCCTCGTAGGGTTGATTTTTGCTGAAGAACATGTACCTGGCGCTCCTCTTCTTCCTCAGCTCCGCCCGACCTCATCGGAGCACTAGGTGCCTCGTGAAGACCATCATCAGATGTGGGGGACGTCCATGAACGTATAGCGCCACTCGGCGGCGTTGGAGGAGGCCGGAGGAGCCTTCTACGACCAATCAAAGCTTGCCCAAGGCGAGCTTCTTCCCAGTTCGTCCAGCCCCTTCCAGAGCTGTCTGATCAAGGAGGAGCCCCCAGTTTTTATCAGCACCATCCGATGGAGCCTCGTTTCAACCGTCAGACCCTCTCCATGGATCTAATCTTCACCGCTCATCGGTGAACCGCCATCGGTGCATGAGGACACGACATGTGTATAAGTAAAGACATCTAAGCTATCCGCCCACGCCTTATTAGGGGTAAATTGCATATATACCCCTGCCTTTTCTGTATTTAATAAGTAGTTCTATAAATAAAATATTACGTGTAAAAAAAAGGTTATTTTGCATTTAGGTCCTTAAACTTTATGTATTTGCACTTTGGTCCCTGCCAGCATCACGTGTAGTCCCCACGTGACGCTGGAAATTTTACATAGAACACCGTGGCATTTTTGTATATTGTAAAATGATTCCCAATATTAAATAAATGTTTTATTATGTTAGGAAAATTCCATCTAGGTCCCTGAAGTTTATTTTAATTGAAATTATGCCCCTGTTAGGACTTGTATTTTTGTGACTTTTATCTAATTATTAAAAATAGCTAATTAGCTCCAAAAAAATACGAAAAATAGGATTAGATGCTCCATGCATTGCACTTACACGCCACGTGTCCACTTTGCATTTTTTACATTTAATCTATTTATTAAAATTAAAAAGGAGCCTAAATAATCCCTGTCTAAATTATAAAATATCAAAAAAATATAAAAACTTTTTGAAAAATTCCAAAAAGTTATGTATGGTATATTTTGATATTTATTGAGTCCAGAACAAAAACCGCTAAAAATAAGAAAAAGAAAATGAAAAAATTAGAAAGCTCCAAAATCCAACAAAAAATATAAAAATTCTTCAAAAATACCAAAAATATATTTTTTGGTTTTATAATTATCTATATATTATTATTATTTATGTATTAAAATAATTTGGGTAATTTTGGGACTTATTTATTATTTTTAAAACCAAAATTAATTTCGGATTTTGTATTAATCCCATGTTTGGGACATTTTTGACTTCAAATCAGAAAATACAAAAACATTAGAAAAATATTAAAATCCCAAAAACAAATTATTTTCTGATTTTTTTATATTTAGAAGTATTTATAAATATATTTCTATGTATTATGTAAATAAAGCCTTATATAGGCTATATTGTTTTTTTATAAAAGAAAAGAAAATATAAAAATATAAAAATTTAAAAATTTAAAAATAAAATATAAAATCAGAAAATTAAATTTCAAATAAAAAATATAAAATTAAAAATAAAGGAAAAAAATTTAAAAAAATTAAAACCCACCAAAACAATAACATGGACAAGAAAAGAATTGAATAATTTTGTGCGCATATTTTTGCCCCCAACCGTTTGCTCCCAGTGTTCGACACTCTACACATGCTTACACACTATACACATAATATAGAGTTATAATAAATTTTAACTCCACATTTTTGAGATTTAATTGCTTTATTCATATTGTGGGTTAATTGTTGATTAACTAGGATTTATTGAGCGGTCAATGCATTGACTATTGATCCGCCTTGTGGATTAATATGACACTTAATTTATCCTGGTTATCAAATGGCGTCGTTGCCAATGAGCGGCGTCGTTTGGGATATTTATTATTTATTTGATTCTTCACTCTTTCCCATATTTATTTATTTGCATTATTTATTGATATTATTGTGACTGTTCTGACCCCTTCTCTGTTTGTCTTTAATGCGAGGGACCGTTGCGCGACGGAGGACTTCCTAGTAAGACCTGTGCACCCAAGCAAGGCAGACTCGGCCCTTATGGCTCAGCTGACAGGAGAGAGCATGCAAGGCAGACAGAGAAGAATTTTTGAGACAATTAATGAGCTTTATTTTATTTCGCATTTTAGAAAAAAAACAAAAAAAATTGTAAATTTATGTGAGAGAGTGAATTTGGCATGTAATAATACATGACTCTCACACTCCGACTTCCCGAGGTCCATTGCCCAAGGGATTGTTCCTTCGGGTGCCTCAATGATATTTTTTCTTTTTATTTTATTTTTGTTATTTTGTGTGAATGAGCCCTAGCTTAGGATTGCTTGACGATAGACTAAGGTCCAAACAACTAATATCTACATGTACCTATAGATACGATTTGGACTTAGTCAATTTTGTAATCCGTGCTTCACGATAATAACATCCTGTATCTAGGGCAATTTCCTCGGATTGCATCTCATATAGCATAGGTTTCAATTCTGTCTTGCATCCCACATGGAGAGAGCTGGGAAGCACTGTAAGTCTTCTTACTCGACATGCATCATGGATTTCTGACTTGCGTGGCTTTTCTGATCCTCTCCCTCTGATTTTGACCACTTAGGGTGCTTAATGGAAATTGGAACCCGTTAGGCACGTGCAAGGAAAAATAACAAAAAAAGTGATAACCAAAATACAATCGGGACTGCTAACTCGATTGGACCTAAAATAAAACGCAATGGATCCCTTGTCTTGGGGAGAGCAACCCCCTCATTGTCTGAGCATTTTATTTCTACATACACGCTAAGGATTAGTGCCCAAATCCCAAGTCTAATTCCGGTGTGTACAATGTTTTCTAATCACCTAACTCTAAAATCGACAAGATAAAAGACGACATCTCGGTCTTCACCGCATTGAGTACGTTTATCGGGGGTTTGCTTTGTGTATTGATTGTGACTTGGAGTCCATTTGCATTTTCTCTTTGAGTTATCGGTCCCGTCCTTGTGAGTCATCCATTTTTCATCTTTGACTCTCTTTACCTCTCTTATACATATATCTCCTCATTTGCATTGAGTCGTGATATTGGCTCTTGAGCTCAATCATATTCGCTAGATCTTTCGTCTCACTTCTTGCCCACCCTCCTCATGTCCCCCATATCATCTCTTCTATTACCCGGGATTGCTGTGCTGATAGGTAAGTCGGGCACACTATCGAGGACCCTCGAGGATTTTTGACGTCCCGATTGTGTACGTCAAAAATCCTCGATGGAGCATTTTTGACGTACTCGATGGTTCCAACCATCTTGATTTTGAGCGTTGACTGACTATCTTGATTTGTGTTTGATAGAGATGGTGTACGGAACCCGCATGATCTCTCATCTTCTTGATTAACCCATCCCCGATCTCCTGCCTATATTATCCACCCAGGGCACCCAGAGGATTTCTGATTATCTTTCGTGCCATCTCAGCTGATTTGATCAATCTGAAGGATGTTCTGCGATTGACATGATTATTTTCTCCCTCACATGATCTTATGCCCTCCTGAGGTTTCATTGGTTGATTGCTTTTGAGGACCTGAAATTTGATGCCAGCAATCTAAAGACTTGATTGATCTAGTTCGTAGTACTCCCCGAGGACTATCTACGGGAGGATGTGACACATTCTTTATGATCAGTTTCATACACTGAATCTGTCCCCACCTTGGTGGAGCCTGAAATCGCATCGTCTGATTTGAGTGTTCGACCTCCTTGCTGATTGTGAGCCTGATGTGTAGGTGCACGAGGCCAATCTCCCTGACTCCTTTGAGTCTAATCTCTCCTTGGCGGTCCTCGCAAGGATGAGCTTCACTTTTATGATTATTCCTTGCCTAGTTCATAGTGCTCTCCGAGGGTTATCTGCAAGAGACTATGACAAATTCTATATCCGCGGTCTCTTTTGCTGGTAGACGATATGTTGTCTATAGAGACCATTCTGATTAACTCCTCTATGTCCTCTCTCCTTGACGTCCCTCGCAAGGACGAGATCTGATCTGACTATTCCATGCTTAGTTTGCATTGTTCCACGAGGACTATCTAAGGGAAAATGCAACAATTTCTTTACGCTCGGTTCCCATTGCTGATCGTGTCTCCTATATGTGGGAGAAAAGAACCGAGTCGTTTGATATATCCCCTGACCCCCAATGCTCTGTTATTTATCAGATCTGTTTGATCATGGGATCGCTATGCTAGGACTCCTTTGAGTCCGCTCTCCTTGACGGTCCTCGCAAGGATGAGCCATCTTTCTCTGATTATTCTTTGCTTAGTTGGTCGTATGTTCCTCGAGGGTTGTCTGCGGGATGCTGCCACACTTTCTTGATTTGTCGGTCTCTTCTGCTGGTAGCTAATCTGTCGCCTACCGAGACCGCTCTTGTGATCCGTCTGATGGATCCGGCTCCTTTGGGCCCGCTCTCCTTAACGACCCTCGCAAGGGTGAGCCTCTATTCTGATTATTCATTGACCAACATGTACTGCTCCCCGATGGTTATTTGCCGGAGGGTACATCATATTTAAGGTACTCGACTTCACTTATGGTGTTTCCTTTCTGGAGGGGCACGAAGTCGGGTCTGCTGATTTTGGTACTCGGTCTCCTCCCTGGTTGTATCTCCTTTCTGTTGGAGCACGGAGCCGAGTCTTCTGATTATTCTCTGATCCTGCTCACCTTGAGGGCCCTCATAGGGTTGAGCCTTGTCTCGTGATATTTCGATGTGTCCCTGGGATCTTTTGACCTATATGACCACTGGATATCATGCCTCTACATTGAGAGTCTCCTATTTTTAACTGATTATACATCTTTGAGACAATGATTGACTCGGAGGAGTCTGTACTATTCATTCTTCCTCCAAATCTTATGGTATCGGCTATGATCACACATTCATTCCTTATGAGCCTATGATCCGATTCACGCTACCGATCCTTCCTTTAGTTTTCGATCTATATTCCCCGGTAGATGACACCCACTTGATTGCATACCAGCATGTCTTTTCACTATCTGAATGCATCCTCGTTCTCACAGGGAGATGACGGCGAGAGCACGATACTCACTTACCAGATACTGTCCCTTACCTCATTAGTCTTTACTTGTTGTATATATGTGTTTCGTCTCATATTCATTATTTCTTTCGTATGTTTCGTGTGCCCTAGATCTTTCGCCATATTCTTGTGTCTATACTTAGGACGTACTTTGTCCTAAGTATAGGGGGGGTACACACCGCATTGTTCTTTCTCCGGTTTGTTTCGTCACTCCTGTCCTAACTTATACTTAGAGATATTTCACCCTAAGTATAGGGGGAGTGATGCGTATATTCTCTACATCTATATGTAAATCTATTTTCATCTTTTCTTCTTTTCTTTTTCAATTTTCTTTTTCTACAGAAAAGGTGTTGCCCCTTTGTGTCAGTTTTCTGTACTTAGGACGTACTTTGTCCTAAGTATAGGGGGGTGCACCCCAATTTGTTCATTCTTTGATCCCTTCCACTGTCTCCTCTCTTGTTGATTTGCTCCGCTATACTTCGGGATATCTCTCCCTAAGTACAGGGGGAGACTGCCTAAGCTGTGATCTATTTATTTTAAATTTTCATTTATTCCCACCTGTGACCCTCCCTGCGTTGTGTACAATCCCTATACTTAGGATCATTTGATCCTAAGTATAGGGGGGTCGGTGTCCTTCTTATTCATTCATTCTTTCATTCCTTATTCTTTCATTCATTGTAGTATAGGCTATTCTATACTCAATACGAGTTATGTCGTCTCTTTCTCTTTTTCGATCTATGAGGACATAGCTCATGCTAAGTATAGGGGGGTCGTATATACTCTGTATATACCTCAGCCATTACTCATACTTTCATATCAATTACTAATAAATATGGCTAAAATATACTATATATACACATAAATTATTCATTAATTCATTTAATAACAACAGTCATTCCTCAAATCCTTTGTGTATATACGAATGCCACTTGAACTTAGAAGGGAATACCCCGCTCCTCGAGGACAGAGAGCTCGATTGGGGAATCATTGAGTTATCATTCTGGAGAAGTCAGTTCCTTTATCATTTCAGTTGGGGAGAGCCACTATCACTTACACTGTACAAGTCAGCTTCATAGTCATAAGGGTTTGCGTATGATGTAGGCTAGTTCGGACCTGGCTATTGAGGATATTTGAACCGAATTTTGTGATTCTCGAAGGCTGTTGTGTTTAAATTTGGTTCCCGACCAGGTTTCACACACATGTTCACATCAAGGTCTAACCGGAGTTCCAAACTTTGATTTTATACAGATAAGTTTATTTATCAAAATCAATTCCATTTATTATTTATTCTTTCTTTTTCTTTTCTTCTTTATTCTTTTTGATATTTATTGCATAAGTGTTTGCTAGGGACTAGCAAAGGCAAGTATAGGGGGTGATGAATCTCCATTTCATCACCTTTATTCTATCATTTTGGCCTTAAAAACCCTAGCAAATGCATGAAAATAGCCTCAATTTGTGCATAATAGCATTCATTATTTATTGTATTATTTATATATAAAATAAGGTTTTTAATGCCTAAATTATAGAATAAAGAGAAGAAAAGAATAAAGAATAAAATATTGAAAATATTTTACAACCCTAAATCCTGAGACTAAGGCAAGAATTGACTTGGTCGACAAGGAATAAAGTAGAGGGAGATAAGGGCCAGAATAGAATAAATACCTCATTTATTCATTCTTTAATTATGTTCTTTTGGCACCTATTTTATTCTTTATTATTTATTCATCAAATAAAGAAACTTTGAACATAAAAGTTGTAGATAATAATGTAAATAAAAATACAAAATAGAGTTTGTGGCAAAATAATACACACTGTTCGTTTTATACACAAAATAAAAAGCTACAAACCAAACTTCACAGAACCATATCTTTCAAATAAAACTCAAAACATATCAAAATCACCTCTGACTGTATATAACTTTTCACAAGCTATTTAATAGTGGTGGTTCTATAATTTTTGGAGTTACTATGTATAATTTAGGTTTTGGGCCCCTATTGTACATTCTACCGATTAAAATATTCAATTTATTCATTATTTATTATTTTTACAAATTTATATTATTATAATTTTGTAAATATTATCTATAATATATATGTATATTAAAACTAGAATAAAACTAAGAGGAAATGCAAAATAAAACAAGTCTATGAAAATACATAGACAAAATACCTATGTTTTTATATGCATATAAATAAAAGGGGAACATATTATTTAATTCTTTATTCTTTCATATTTTTATAATATTGTAGATACTATACATATTTTATTAAAAATACAAAGCTAAAATAAAACTCAATAAAATACATTAAAATAAAATAGTATACATAAAATACAGGTAAAATATCTATAAATATACCTACGTAATACACATACTTATTTATTTAAGTGTACAAATAACATCATAAAAATGAAATAAAAATATATTTATACTCACAAAATAAGTTATAAATATATAAAATAAAAGAATAAAAGAAAGTATACAAAATAAAAATAAAAATGTACAAAATATAGGTAAATATACCTATAAATAAGCCATTAAAAAACTTGTAATAAAATACATTAAAAAATAAAAACCATAATAAAATAATACATAAAATAATAAACATTTTTCATTTTATACACAAAAAATAATAAAATCATTCATTATTTTTAAATAATTAATTTTGAAGAAATTAGGCTATTTTGTCACCTAGCGGCCTAGGTGGCCCAATCAGGGCACGTCAAATGTTGACCCAATTCAACTTCCCCCTCTACCGTCTGAAGTGACGCAACCCGTCTTTTCCCGTGATTTCTTGCATTTTTCCTGGCCGATCTATCCATGAATCGACCTCGATTCCTTCTTGAGATTTGATCCTTGATCATCATACATCCATACCATCCCTTCTAAACCCTTGTATATAACATCGATTCCTTAATTTTGGCCGGTCAATAAGGGTGCCCACCAATGTGCATAAATAAAAACATCCGCTTCGCCTCGCATTTTTGGTCACTTTCTAACCCCTGAAGCCCCGTGACTCAGCCAAAGCGAGCATCCCCGTGATAAGAGGAGATCCCCTGAGCTCGTGGCGTTCGAAGGCGGGTGGAGATGCACCCACGACCGTCGCTCCGGCGAGGCCCTGCTCCTTGGCCATCCGCCCAGGTATGAGCTGCGCTTTTATTTTCTTTAGATAGTTTTCAATTCCAGCAATTTATTCACGCAATTAGAATAGTGATTAGCCATTAGATTTAGCTTAAAAATCGACATCCGTAGTTCGTTGGAGCTCCGCTCCGGCAAACGATGCCACCGTGCCCTTTTGTTTTCTGACCACCATTTCGCCCCCATTCGCTTCCCCTGGCATTTCCCTACGCTTAGCACCCTTCCATTCACCCAGATCCAATGTGGATCTGGAGATCGACCCCTTTAACTCTACCGCACGCCGAAGGGGTTCCGCCTGAGCCATCCACCCATACCTCACCACCAAATAAGGCAGTCATACCCCCTTTTCGCTTGTGCGTATCTTCTTGCAGGATCTGGAGGCCAAAAGACCCCCGTAGGGTCGATTTTTGCTGAAGAACTGGTACCTGGAGCTCCTCTTCTTCCTCGTCTCAGCCCGACGTCGCCGGAGCTCCAAGTGCCTCGTGAAGACCATCACCAGATACAGGGGACGTCTAGGAATGTATAGAGCCACTCGGTGGCGTTGGAGGAGGCCGAAGGAGCCTGCTAGGATCGATCAAAGCTCGCCCAAGGCAAGCTTCTTCCCAGTTCGTCCAGCCCCTTCCAGAGCTGTCTGATCAAGGAGGAGCCCCCAGTTTTTATCAGCACCATCCGATGGAGCCTCGTTTCAACCGTCAGATCCTCTCCAGGGATCTAATCTTCACCGCTCATCGACGAACCGTCATCGACGCATGAGGATACGACACGTGTATAAGTAAAGACATCTAAGCCGTCCGCCCACGCCTTATTAGGGGTAAATTGCATATATACCCCTGCCTTTTTTTTGTATTTAGTAAGTAGTTCTGTAAATAAAATATTACGTGTAAATAAAATAGGGCATTTTGCACTTATGCCCTTAAACTTTATGTATTTACACTTTGGTTCCTGCCACCATCACGCACAGTCCCCACGTAACGTTGGAAATTTTGCATAGAACACCATGACATTTTTGTATATTGTAAAATGGTTCCTAATAATTAAATAAATGTTTTATTATGTTGGGAAAATTGCATCTGGGTCCCTGAAGTTTATTTTAATTGAAGTTATGCCCCTGCCAGACCTTGTATTTTTTGCTTTTATCTAATTATTAAAAATAGCTAATTAGCTCCAAAAAATACGAAAAAATAGGATTATATGCTTCATGCATTGCATTTACCTGTCACGTGTCCACTTTGCATTTTTTGCATTTAATCTTATTATTAAAATTAAAAAGAAGCCTACATAATCCCTGTCTAAATTAAAGAATACCAGAAAAATATAAAAACTTTTTAAAAAATTCCAAAAAACTTATATATGGTATATTTTAATATTTATCAAGTCTAGAAAATAAAAAACCCTAAAAATAAGAAAAAGATAATGAAAAAATAAGAAAGCTCCAAAATCCAACAAAAAATATAAAAATTCTTCAAAAATACCAAAAATATGTTTTTCTATTTTATAAATATATATTTATTATTATTTATGTATTAAAATTAAATTGGGTAATTTTAGGACTTATTTATTATTTTAAAACCCAAATTAATTTTGGATTATGTATTAATCCCATGTTTGGGACATTTTTGACTTTAAAAATACATAAAAATTAGCAGAAGTTTCAGAAAAATACAAAAACACCAGAAAAATATTAAAAATCCAAAAACAAATATTTTTAAATTTTATTTATATTTAGTAGTATTTATAAATATATTTCTATGTATTGTGTAAATAAAGCCTTATATAGGCTATGCTGTTTTTTTTATAAAAGAAAAAGAAAATATAAAAAGGTAAAAGTATAAAAAGAAAATGAAAAATCAGAAAAATTAAAAATCAATTAAAAATATAAAATTAAAAATAAATAGAAAAAAAATTAAAAACCCACAAAAACAATAACATGGACAAGAAAAGAATTGAATAATTTTGTGCGCATATTTTTGCCCCCAACCATTTGCTCCCAGTGTTAGACACTCTACACATGCTTACGCGCTATGCACACAATGTAGAGTTATAAAAAAAATTAACTCCACATTTTTGAGATTTAATTGCTTTATTCATACTGTGGGTTAATTGTTGATTAACCAGGATTTATTGAGCGGTCAACGCATCGACTACTGATCTGCCTTGTGGATTAATACGACCCTTAATTTATCACGATTATCACCAGGTCAGAATTAGCCTACATCATACACAATCCCTTATGAATATGAAGCTTACTTGTACAGTGTAAATGATAGTGGCTCTCCTCAACTAAAATGACAAAGGATCTGACTTCTCCAGAATGACAACCCAATGATTCCCCAATACAACAACTCTTTCCTCGAGGAACGGGGTATTCTCTTCTAAGTTCAAGTGGCATCCGACTCATGAGGAGGGGGTGAAGATAAGAATGGACGGTAGCCTGTGTAGCTACCTATCCTGAGATGCCTCCTGGGATTCCTGACCAGTGTAGTCAAGTCATCCAGCTGCAGGCTACCATGGTGTAACTTTGAGGCTCGAGATTGCTTATTTTCTATGCAACATATATACATACTCCGGCAGGCTTTTTACTTTCAATCAAGCCTGTCCATTTTTTGGAGTTTTTTTTATTCTTCAACATATTATTTATAATAACATTTACATAGGGAGTTTTTCCTCTTGATCCAGGAGACTTTCCCTCTTTTGAAGCATTATTGCAACCCAAACTCTCCTGTCTTTAGACCTCATGACAACAGAATCAGGTTGGGGTGCACTTCCCTCCCAAGACGAGGATGAATGTTTCCACTCGTGTGCGTCTCAAATCGGAAAATCCAACCTCCTCACCACTCGAACTGAGTTGAGCCAAGTGAAAGGTGCAAGTGTCCAAGTTAGGTCACGACCGACAAGAGTCATGCGTATGTCTCGCAGAGTTCTAGTTAGTCGGTTGAGGTAACTTAAACCCAACCCTGAGTCTCAAAGAATTAAGTCTGAATAGACCTGAAGTACCTTAAATCTAGTTCCCCATAAGGTTTTAGTGAAGTTAGGTGCAGTAAGGTCCAACCAAGCTCCAATCTTCGACTTTATTTGGACTCGTTCAATCATCAAGCTCAATCCGAAACGAATATGAACGCTATGCAAATGCTATGTGCAATAATGCAAAGAATGATGCCATTTTCATAAAGAATTTGAAAATAAAAAGAATTTTGGCACAAGAATAAAATATGTACAGCTATTTACACATGCGTGCCTCCTTTTATTTATTTACAAGTATTAAGAATTTAAAGGATTTACAGGTTCACCAAAAGTTATTTTATAAGTATATGTGGTAAAGAGTTATATATATATATATATTTAATGATGCATTTATTCCTCAAATTTATTTGCAAATAATTTTGAAAACTATAATACAAAATATTTTTTGCAAATATTTACAAACATTTGAAAGCCATTTTGCAATGATTTTTCAAACAATATCTATAATTTTTTCAGAATATTTTTACAACCATTTTCAAAATCATTTGCAAATAGGTTTTCAAAAATTTTATTTCACACCATGAAAATAATTTTTCAAATCAAAATATTTTACAAAGGTTGAAAACAGTTCACAAAAAGTTTTCCAAACAAATCATTTTGCAAACATATTTTAACATGATTTATTAATCAGTATGTACAAAAAGAATTTGAGGAATAAAAATGGATTTTGTTATTAATTTAATGAATTATATATAGTATTTATAGTATTTTAGCCATAAGACGAAAGTTCGAGTTATGGCTAAAGTATATACATAGTATATATTACCTCCTATACTTAGTTGGAGATATGTCCTCATAGATCAAAAAGAAAAAGAGAAGACATAATTCGTACTGAGTATTGAAAAGCCTATACTACAACGACTGAATTAAGAAATAAAAAGATAAATGAATCAGAGGTTGACCTTCCCCCTATACTTAGGATCAAATAATCCTAAGTACAACAGACTGTACAAAAAGCAGGGAGGGTCAAGGGTGGGAATAAATAGATCTCAGCTCGGTATGTCTCCCCCTATACTTAGGGTGAGATATCCCTAAGTGTATTAAAGCAAATCAACAAGATAGGAGATATCCGAGGGGATCAAATAATGAGTAAACTTGGGGTACACCCCCCGATACTTAGGACAAAGTATGTCCTAAGTACAGAAACTGACAAAAAGGGGCGACATCGTTTTGGTAGAAAAAGAAAAATGAAAATGAAAAGAAGAAAAGAAGAAAAGAATAAAAGATATGAAGATAGATGAAAAAGATCGTAGAGAGATTACGCACCGCTCCCCTATACTTAGGGTAAAAGATCCCTAAGTATAAGCAACAACAAGAGCAATGAAACAGAACAAAGAAAGAACAACACGGGTTGTACCCCCTATATTTAGGATAAGGTGCGTCCTAAGTATAGACACATAGATATGGCGATAGATATAGGGTACACATGACATACGAGAGAAAGAAGGAATGCATAAAAAAACATATATAAACAACAAGGAAAGAATGGTGAAGTACAGGACGGTATCTGGTAAGCGAATACCGTACTCTTGTCATCGTCTCCTTGTGAGAACAATGACACAGTCAGAAAGTGAAAAGACACCCGGGTATACAATTAAGTGGGTGTCAGCTACCGGACAACAGATAGAGAATGAAAACAGTGACCGGTAGCTTGAAGTAGATCATCGGCTCATAGGGAAGGAATGATAGATCGGAGCCGATACCGTAAGACATGGAGGAAAAGTGAGCAGTACAGAATCCTCCAGGTCAATCAAGGTCTCAGGAAGATAGGAAAGGTGAATAAGAAGAGACTCTCAATGTAGTGGCGTGATATCTGGTGGTTATAAGATCAGAACGTTCAAAGAGACACACTGAATACCACAAGACATGGCTCAACCCTGTGAGGGTCCTCAAGGTGTGAAGCCTCAGATGAGTTAAAGATCTCAGAATAATAAAGAGACTCTGATTCGTGCTCCAACAAAGAGGAGACACAACCAGATAAGAGATTGAGTACACATGTCAGAAGACCCGGCTTCATGCTCCACCAGATAGGAGACACCAGAAGTGAAACCAAGTGCTTACAAAATGATGTACCCTCTCGCAGATAACTCTCGAGAGTGAGTGGACTCAAAGGAGTCAGATCCATCAGACGGATCAACAGAAACAATCTTGGTAAGCGACAGATCGACTACCATCAAAAGAGACCGACAGAGCGAGAAAATGTGGCAGTGTCCCGCAGATAACCCTTGGGGAACATGCTGGCAACTAAGCAGAGAATAATTAGAGACAGATGGCTCATCCTTCCGAATCGGTCCCACGATCTAACAGATCAGATATACATCAAGGCAGTGAGACCGATGGATAGAACATACGACTCGGTTCCATGCTCCGGCAGCTTGGAGGCACAGTCAGTAAGTGGGACCAAGCGTAAAGAAAATGTCCTCGGGGAGTAATGCAAACTAAGCAGAGAATAGTCAGAATAGATCTCGTCCTTGTGAGGGTCGTCAAGGAGGGCAGACTCAAAGGAGTCTGAAAGATCGATCTCGGTAGACGACAGATCGGCTACCCAGCAGAAGAGACCGAAGGATCAGAAAAATGTCACAGTTTATCGTAGATAACCCTCAGAGAGCACTATGAACTAGGCAGAGAAATAGTCAGCAGAAGTATGACTCATCCCTGCGAGGACTGTCAAGGAGAGTAGACTCGAAGGAGTCCATAAAATTAGCCTCGTGTACCGATAGATAGGGCACATAATCAGAAAGGGAGGCCAAACAGTCAAAGCAGATGACTCGATTCCGTGCTCCAAAACGATGGCAGCACACACAGTGAGTGAACCGAGCGTAGAAAAGGTGTTGCATCCTCATGTAGATAGTCCTCGGGGAGCAATGCAAACTAAGTCAATCGAGTCATGGGAATGCTGGCATCCAATCTCAGGTACTCAAATTCATAAATCAATCCTTAGGAAGGCATAAGATCATGTGAGGGAAGAGAAAGTCGGGTCAATCACAGTACGATCCCTCAAGTCAATCAAACTAGATGAGATGGCTCAAGATGTAAATAGAAGTCCTCTACGTGCTACAGGTGGATGAAAGAATAAGGAGATCAAGGATGGATCAGTCAGAGAGATGAGTGAGATCTTGAGGGTTCCCTGGCACTATCGCTCTAAAGTCCAAATCACGATAGTCAATCAAACCGCTAAATCAAGACGGAAGGAGCCACAAAATAGATCTATAAGTCATATCTTATGAAATCATCATCACATCATCAAAAATATATCACATCCTCAATCCGGTATGCGTGATCAGAATTCCTCAAATAAGAATCACACCTGGTAATCGTGAAAATATCAAAAATCCTTAATAAGATCTATGCACAACTACGAAGTCATATCCACCGAAAGTAATATGCCAAATCTCAGCATCCTCAAAATGTGCCTGGCTTACACAAATAATCAGTGTAAGTCATAAACCTCGATGCGGGCTCATTCTACAAGCGCAACACTCCCGAGTTGAAGAAGGGGTGATACAGAGGGAATGAGGAGGGTGGGTGAGATGAACATGGACATAGACAAAATTGTGGATCAAGGAGAGGGTTTCCTTGAACCGAACCAGATATGGGTGATATGGGCAATGAGAAATCTACAAAATCCATCAAAGACGAGGGAGCTTAAGACCCAATATCATGACTCGATGCAAGTGAGGAAATAAATACACAAGAGAGATAAAAAATGATGACGCACACAGATGGGACTGAAAACTTGAAAATAGATAAAAATGCGATGGACTCAGGGCACAATCAACGTACAAAGCAGACCCCAATCCACCTACTCAACACAGTGAAGACCGAGATACTGGTCTTTTATCTTTTCATTTTTAGAGTTAAGTAATTTTTAAGAAGTTGTACACATCGAAGAAAGGCTTGGGATTTGGGCACTAATCCTTAGCATGTACGTAGGAATAAAATGCACAAAAAATGAAGGGGTTGCTCTCCCCAAAGCAATGAATCCATTACATTTTATTTTAAAGTCCAATAGAATTAGTAGTCCCAATTTTATTTATGTTAGCACTTTTTTGTTTATTTTTCAATGCACGTGCCTAACGATATTTTCAGTTCCATTTAGAATCCTAGGTGAGAAAAATCAGAGGGAGAAGATCTGAAAAGCCGTGCAAGTCAGAAATCGATGATGCATGTAAAGTCAGAAGACTTACAATGCTTCTCAGCTCTCTCCAAACGGGATGCATAACAGAATTGAAACCTATACTACATGCAAATGCCATCCGATAAAATCACCCTAGGTACAGAAATTGCTACTATCGTGAAGAAACATTTGCTAAATATCTAGAGATGAGATCCAAAAGTACGGTCTCTGAAGTGCATTGGTGTCCGCCACAACGGATCATTCAAGCGCTGTATAGCACTTCTCTCGACACTCGATCTCAAATCCAAATAAATATAAATTCAAAATTTGACTAAGTCCAGAAATGAAGCTATAAGTACATGCAAATATAATAGGGCTTTGGACCTTAATCTATCGAGCAAACAATTCCTAAGCTAGGGCTCATTCACACAAAATATATAAAACAAAAATCAGAAAACAAATAAAAATAAAGCTATAAAACACGAAAAAGCAGACGTGGCCCCCAAGGGAACAATCCCTTGGGCAATGGACCTCGCGAAGTCATTGTACCTGTGAGAGTCCAAATTATTACAACTATAATGATCACTCTCTCACATGAATATACATAATAATGCAAAATAAAATAAATAAAGAAAAGAGACTGTTGAAAAATCTCCTTGACTTCCCTCGTCGCTCTCTCCTGCCAGGGAAGTCTGAAGGCTGGCTCCGCCTTGCTCGGGTGCACTGGTCCTCCTAGGAGATCCTCCCTCGTGTAGCGGTCCCTCACAACAAAGTCAAACAAGAAGGCGCATCAGACGGTTCACAGTTAATATCAAATAATAATGAGAAATAAATACACAAAAAAATAAATAAATGTAAAATAACTAAATGAACAAGAGATATATGATAAAACAAAAGAATCCCCAACTATGCGGCGTTGCTCCCCGACAACGGCACCATTTGATAACCACATAAACCATCATCGAGCATGTGTTCCACACAAGGTGGGAGAACCTTGGATCAATCAACAATTAACCCGCAATACATATGAATGAAAGAAAAGCAAAAATGTGGAGTTAAAATTTATTGTAACTCTACAACAAATGTGTATAGGTGTAAGCGTGTGTAGAGGTCGAACTTAGGGAGAAAATGGTAGAAGGAGGGCGAATGTATGCGCACAAAAATATGCCTTTAGTTTCTTGTCCATTTTTATTTTTTGTGGGTTTTCGATTCTTTTTTTTTATTTTTTTATATTTTGTATTTGATTTTAATTTCATAATAATATATTTTCTTTTTTTATTTTAGATTTTATATTTCCTTTTCTTTTATTAAAGATATATATATATGTAAAATATATAAGGATATATTACACAATATATTTATACATACTAGTACATATAAATAAAATACAAGATGAAAATTGTTTTGGGTTTTTACAAAATTTTCTAATGTTTTTGTCATTTTTCTGAAATTTTGCTAATTTTTATGTATTTTTTAAAGTTAAAAATATCCCAAATAAGGGACTAGATAAATAGGCCGAAGTTGAATTGGATTTTAAAAATAGGAAATAGGTTCCAAAATTATCTAAATCAATTTTAATATATAAATGTTTATGTAAAGAAAATTATAAAATATAAAAACATATTTCCAGCTTTTTAAATGATTTTTTAGATTTTTATGAAAGATTTTAGGGTTTTAATTTTTAAGCTTTTTCTTTTTTTCATTTTTAGTGATTTTTGGTCTGTAACTAAAATATGACGAAATATACTATATATAATTTTTTTTGGAATTTGTAGACACGTTTTTATATTTTTTGGTATTTTCTAAGCTAGACATGGAATAAATAGTGCTCCTTTAATTTTTATAAAATGGATAAAATGCATAAAATTGCCAAATAAAATATGGGTGTGAAAATATATGGCATGAAGCATATATCCCCTTTTTTTTTAATTTTTCGGAGCACATAACTATATTTAACAAATAAGTGAAAAGCAACAAAATACATGTCCTAGCAGGGGCATATTTGCAATAAAAATAAATATCAGGCGCCCATTTGTAAAATTTCCCAAAAATATACATGTGCATTCAAGTTTATTGGAGTAAAAGTTAATACAAGAACCATCAGGATTTTATATGCAAAATACCCATCATGTGGAACTATACGTGAGTGAGCCTAGGAGGGACCCATACGTAATATTAAAAAAGAAAAGGGTGACTAGTACAAAATTCCCATTTATTTAAACTATATATTTTATTTACGAAACTATCTAATAAATACAAAAAATTGCATGGCGAAAGGTGAAAATTACCCCAATATAGGCGCCAGCGAATGAAGGGGATCATCTCACTTACACACGTGGCGCTCGCTTAGGGCTTGATGACAGTTTGCTCCCAACGGCTCTGATTAGATCTCAGCTGGAGATCAGACGGCGTTGCTCCATAAAATCCGATGGTGAGCAATGGATCTGGAAGGTGCACTTCGATCGAATGACACTAGGAGGCGTTGGAGGAACTAACGAAGAACTCATCCAAGATGAGTTTGAATCTGATGTACCATGTCCTCCGGCTTCCGTCAGCACCGCCGAGTGGTCATACACATTCCTGCACCTCCTGTGAATTGTCCAGGTGCCTCAGAATTGTCCGAGGACCACTAAAAGGTCCCTGAAGCTCAAGATGGTGCTGGAGAACCCGGGGCTTGCTCCATACACGATCGACCCCTTGGATAGGGGTCGATTGCTCCTATAAATGGCATTAATAGAGTCACGGGTCGAGGGCAAAGTGCCTCGACCCGATTAGGCTTGGAATGGAGATGAAATGGGTAACCTCGACGAGGTCTCCGGCAGGGATGGATAGGTAGACCTCGAATGACCAGACCGGGGTCGATCTGGGTGGTCGGTTGGTGGAACTCGACGAAGAAGCGATGGGGAAAGGAATGGTTGTGGCTGGTGGGGCGGAAGAACAGGTTTTTAGACGATGAATAGGAGAATGGAGCTCAAGAGCTCCGACAAGGCTATCTGACCTAAACCGGCTAATTAATTGATTAAAACACAAAATCAAAAGCTTAGAAACGATCCTACAACTAATCCTAAGCTAAAGGAATGAAAAGAACGCAGCTCATACCTGCTATGATCAACAGGGAGCAGAGGTCTCCAGAGACGACCTTGGGCGCACCCCCATCCTCCTAGAGCTAATTCCAACTGCCGGGAAGCGCCTCCTGTCACGAGGGTAGCCCCTAGATGAAGAAATCGAGCCCCTAGACTCGGATTCGTGGCCAAAATTGAAAGGAGGGGAGGTGGGGTTATTTATAAAATAAGGTACATACCCTTATTGACCGATCGAATGTAATTAAATCGAGCTATGTACAATGAATTGAAGTAGCTGGCGTGTATGTACACTGATCTGGGAGCAAACTCGTGAAGAGATCGAGGGTGATTGAGCGATAGATCGAGCAGGAAAAATGGATGAAAATCGGGGAGGAGATAGGTCAGCGTCAAATTTGACGCCCGGAGGCCAAGTAGACCGGTGGTGAACAGACATGTCCCCGTGATTGGGCAACGTCAGGCACTAAACGACAAAACCGCAATTTTATTAGAAAATAATTATTTAAAAATAGTATTTAATTTTATTAATTTTTGATTATAAAATAAAAAAATGTTTATTGTTTTATTTAGTATTTTATTATGATTTTTATTTATTTTTGTGATGTTATTTATTAGTAGTTAATTTTTAATGATGTATTTATAGGTATATTTACCTATATTTTTGCAATTTTATTTTTATTTTGTATATTTTATTTTATCATTTTATTCTTTTATTTTACATATTTATAACTTATTTTTATGTACTCAAATATATTTTTATTTTATTTTTATGATTTTATTTGTACACTTAGATAAATAGGTATGTATAATTTATAAGTATACTTTTAGGTATTTCATCTATGTATTATATACATTATTTTATTTTAGTATATTTTATTGGGTTTTATTTTCTTTTTATATTTTTAGTAAAATATAAATGATATTTACAATAGTATAAACATGTAAGAGGGAAAAGAATGAAAGAATGATTTTCATTTTTATTTATATACATGTATCACATAAATATTTTGTCTATATATTGATATAGACTTATTTTATTTTATATTTTATTTTTGGTTTTATTTTAATTTTAATACGTTCATATGTTATAAATAATATTTACAAAATTATAAAAATATGAATTTGTAAAAATGAGATGGAATGAATATAATGAATATTTTATTAGGGTATCATGTACAATGAGGGTCCAAAACCTAACTTTTCCATATAAACTCTAAAAAACACCTCCATTAAATAGATTATTAAAATTTATATACTATTAAAGGCGATTTTGATACATTTTGAGTTTTTATTAGGAAGATATGGGTATGTGAAGTTGGGATCTTGGCTTTTTATGTTGTGTATAAAATGTACACTGCGCATTATTTTTGTGAAACTCAATTTGTTATTTGTATTTGCATTATTATCTACAACTTTTATGTACAAAGTTTCTTTATTTGATGAACAAATAATAAATAATAAAATAGGTGTAAAAAATGAACAAATAATGAATAAAAGAATAAGTTTTTATTGTATTTTTGGCCCTTATCCCCCCTACTTTATTCCTTGTCGACCAACTCAATTCTTAACTGGTATCGGGGTTAAGGGTCATAAAATATCTTTGTTATTTAATTCTTGTTCTTTTCTTCTCTTTATTATATTATTTTGGCATTAAAAACACTGTTTTATATACAATTGATGCAACAAATAATGAATGTTATTTTGTACAAATTGATGTTATTTACATGCACTAGCAAGGGTTTTTAAGGCCAAAATGATAGAATAAAGGTGATGAAAGGGAGATTCATCACCTGACTATGAAGAAAACTGGATATTAGGATTATGGAACCTAAGGGTCGTTGTGTCACACTTCTTAACCTGGATGCGGTTCCAAACAAATCAAGAATCCAAAGGTCTTAACTGAGCTCCAAACTTTGATTTTAATAATACAAGTTTAAGAGTTGGAAATTATTCCAAATTCTTTCCTTCCCTTTTCTTTATTTATTTTTCTTCACTTATAGGCATAAATGTTTGCTAGGGACTAGCAAAGGCAAGTATAGGGGGTGATGAATGCCCATTTTATCACCTTTATTCTTTCATTTTGGCCCTAAATCCATATTTAAATGCACAAAATTATATTAATTTGCATAAAATAACAATCACTATTTATGTCATAAATATTGTATAAAAGGTTGTATTTAATGTCAAATAAAAGAATAAAGAAAGGAAAAGAAAAATAAATAAAATACCACATGTATTGAACCTAAACCCAGAGATCTAGGCATCACAATGATTGGGTCGGTAAGGAATAAGTAGGGGGAGATAAGGGCCAACAAATACTCAAAACCCTAATTTTTAATTCCTCAATAAATTGGTTTTGCAATCTATTTATTCTTTTTTATTTGCACCTCAAATTAATAAGCTTTGAACATGAAACTTGTAGATAAAAATACAAAGACAAATACAAAATTTATTTCAGTTAAAATAATGCACAATGTGCCCTAGATGCTCAGAATAAAAAGCCGCAAAGAAAACTTTACATACATGTATCCTCTCCATATGAACTCAAAATTCACCAAACTCACCTTTATTGTTCATAAATTAAATTATCTATTTAATGAAGGTGGTATCATTCAATATGGAGTTAAGATGCAAAAGTTAGGCTTTGGGCCCTCATTGTACAATCTACTCGTATAAAATAATAAATTTATTTATTCTTTATATTTTCCATTCTTTTATATTTTTATAATTTTATAAATAATATTTGAAATATAAATCCATAATTAAAATAAAACAAAACAATAAAAATACTTTAAAATAAATAAAACAATAAAAATACATTAAAATTAATAAGTATGGTATAATACATAGATGAAGTATACATGTATGTACCTATATAATAAATATACATAATTATATAAGTATACAAATAACTTCAAAAAATATAATAAAAATATATGTAAGTGTATTTAAATAAGTTATAAATATATGAAATAAGTGTATAAATAATAAAATCTAAAATACCAAATAAAAACAAAATACACTATATATAGATAAATATACCGGTACATGTAAAAAGTAACACTTAATAAATTAACTTATAAAAATAAATAAAAATCATAATAAAATACTAAATAAAATAATAAATATTTTTTTGTTTTAAACAAAAATTAAATAATTCATTTATTATTTTATTTTGATCTATTTAACCTTTTATTTCCTGTTTTGTCCTCTAGCAGATGGCGTGGACCAATGACGGCCTGGTCTTGGTTGACTCGCCGATCAACTGTCCCCCTGGATCCGTAAGTGTGTAAGAGCTACTGACCACCTTGATTCCTTGATGTTCTTCGTTGTTCCTATCATCTTCTGGGGACGACGCCTTCTTCGATTTTATTCCTCGATCACTAGGCTTTCACGCGAGCATCTCTCCTCTATCCAAGAATCACTGCATCAGGCATGCTTCCCAATCCAACTCTCCCTTGTAAATAATACCTCCTCTGCCTCCATTTCGAATTTGATCATGATTCCTCCTCGAAATCCTCAAGATGCCTCGTGCCCAAGCTTGGTGGTGACAATAAAAAGTTAGCCAGAGTTGATTAGCATGGAGGAAGATGCCGGAGCTGGTGATCCGAACATCGTCGTGACCTTCAAGCAGAGCTCCACCACAACCATATTTTTTTAGTTCTTTTCATTCTTAGGATTAATCTTAGCGTAGTTTAGATTTTAGTCTCTTTTAATTTTGCCTTTTATTTCATTATTTCTCAAAATCAAAGTTCACCGGATCCTGAGATCTGACCATCATTCCCCTATGACACGATCGTTCTTCGCCACATCTGAACCTCCCATGTTCTTTCCACTCGCATCTCCTATGCTCTAGACACCTCAACTCACCTCGATCCACTCTTAACAATGATCCGCTCTCCATCTCCGCCGCTCACCGGAGAGCAACACCTCTACCCTAATCCGCTTATTCTCCATGCCATAAGCCCCCATGGACCTTCTTTTTTGCATGCCTTAACTTCTCGTGCATGTCAAGAAGGGTATAGAGCCTCAATGAGGCAGTTTTGACTTCAAAAGAAGCTCCAGGTGTCCCGAACCTTCTCCGAGCTCCATAGCTCCATCGTTGAGCTCTGGACCCCTCTTGAGCAACTCAGTCACTAAGGAACGACCCCAATCCTCTCTTGCACCCTTCAACAGTATCTGGAACCAGCGGAGGAGGGAAATCTCACTAGAGGAAGCTCGCCAAGGTTGAGCTTTTTCCCTGTTCTTCCAACTGCCATCTCCATCATCCGGTCAACCGCTCCATCCAAAACGTACAACTACCATCAAATCTTAGGCACCATCGACCGTTGGATCGCTCGCCAGATCTGATCTCTACCGTAGATTTAGGAAGCATCAACGGTCGTCTGGGTGCTACCATGTGGATAAGTGATTGTCCTCCGTCGTTGGATCATGCCTTGAGGGGTATTTTACGCAGACCCCCTCGCTTTTTTGCTTTTAGTTTTTAGTCCTAAAACTTCAGTCTGTAGTTCAAAATATTCTATACTATTTGCACTTTAACCGCCACATTTACTTTATTTGCTATTTGGTCCAGTCCACGTCACCTCCCATGCCCATACTCATGAGGGTTCTAGACATTTTGTAGGGACCCCTCGTAGGTTTTTATTTTAAATTAGACCGCAAACTTTTAATTACATCTAATATTTTGTGGTCAATTTACATCCATCCTTGTATCTTCTTGGATATTACAAAAATACCCCAGCCAACATAGTATTAATTGAATATTTAAGAAATTTTATGCGTTTACCCCTAGACATTGGATTTGTGCTCTGGAATGCATGTTTTATTTAATTATTTGCATTTAGGTTCCCGCTAATATAATAATTTTTATTTCTTTCTTTTTCTTCATTAAAAATATAATTTTTTATCTAAAAGTTATAGGAAAATTATTTTAAGTGTCTGCATTTATATTAAATCACATATATTTTCAAGGCAATTGAAATTAATTTCCTACTTTTAAAAATACAAAAAATAGTGCATTTTCTTTCTGTTTGCATATAAAAATAAAAAATATTAGTTATTTTGAAAAATTCCAAAAAAAATAGTATATCTAGTATAATATTATGCAATTCCAGTCTGAAATCACTAAAAATTTACAAAAGAAAACCCCTAAAAATCGAAAAACCATAAAAACCTTAAAAAATATTAAACATTCTCCAAAAATACAAAAAATATTAGTTTTTTGTTTCTGATTTTAGTTTATTACATATATTATCTATTAAATTTTGTTTTGAAAATTTCGAGATTTTTATCTATTTAAATTCCAAAATAATCTGGTCTATTATTACTACTCACTATTTTGACATTTTTATTCATTTAAAAATTCAAAAAAAGGAAAAAATAAGAAAAATTTCGAAAATAGAGCAAAATATAAAATAAATAAAAATATTTTATTTCATCTATATGAGTATTTATTGTATTCTATAAATATAAAAGCCTATATTCTATTTATATATCTATATATGCTTATAATAATAATAATGTTATTATTAAAAATATCCCAAAAAATCTAAACCCATAAAAAATAAAAAAGAACTATACTTTAGAATATTTTTCTGATTTTGCATATATAAATATATATAATATTTTAGTCTTTATATTATACATATTATATATATACTTATATACATATATCTATTACATATATATAAAGAAAACTAAAAATAAAAAATTTTAAAAATTTAAAAATTAAAAAGTAAACAAAAAATATATAAAATTTTAAATAAAAAAAATACTAAAAACAAAAAATCCCTATAAAAACAAAAAAACATTGATTGATTATTTTTTATCGATTTTTGTGGCTATCCACGTTGCTCCTTTGTGGTTCGACCCCTACACTTGCATACTATACATATAATTTTGTAGGATATAATAAATTTTAGCTCACTGTACTTATTGATTGAGCATCATTGTGGGTTACTTGTTGATGGACTAGATTGAGGATATCTGAGAGCCGAGAGAGCGGTCGACACAGCAATTGCTGGACCCGGCTTGTCGGGCACCGCTGACCCTCCAAGACCAAATGATAGGATCCCTCCTCGATTTTAGCTATTCAGCTCCCCCCTTCATTATTCAGTCTAACCCCTCATCTTCTACACTCGATTTTGTATGAATTGAGGAGTATGATCTCCATCCTTCATCATCGTTGAAGGTCTTTACCGATCATCATCCCCATGTGCTACAAGCTTTAATATCGGATCAAGGCGATACCCCTCAAACCCCCGAATCTTTTTGTGCATGAGAGTAGCCTAGTTGAGCTACTTGGAGCTCGAATTAAGCCCATGAACTCAGTCCCAATGCTAAAGCAAGTCTAACCTGAACTTCGATCATCTCATTCTCCATCCTCTATCGTGCTTCCTCGATCCTGACCGACCCAGTACACTCTTGGGAACGATCCACACCAGTAGGGGACCTCAGCTATGTCCATGCCTTGTCGTCGGAGGAGACAAGGAGTTGTGTTTCCTTGTATATTATGCGTACTAAATATTTTTATTGCTCCAAAAATTTTAGGACAATTACGTAGGTGCCTGATATAATGCTTGTTTATGCCTAATTTTATTTTGTCAGTTTAACATAGTTTCCTATTTTCTGAAAAAACAAAAAGACACATTTATTCCTTATTTGCCATATAAAATCTATAAAAATTATAAAAAACTCTCCAAAAATTGCAAAAGATTCTATTGTCTATATTACTATATATTCTACCACATATCCAAAATCCACTAAAAAAATATAAAACATAAAAATCACAAAACCCTAAAATCCTTATAAAAATTAGCAAAAAATAAATAAAAATCTAAAATATATCTTTCTGTTTCTAATTTTTTTATTATATATATTATCTATTAAAAATAGTTTTGAGTGAATTTTGAACTTATATATATTTATTAAACTGAAATCAATCTTAGATATTTAATCTGCCCGTTGTTTTGTTTATTTCAATAATTAAAAATACATAAAATTGGTAAAAACTCTCCAAAAATCATTAAAAATGGAGAAAAACCACAAAACATTTTATTTTCTAAAATTTAAACTTTTTACTTATTTATAAATAGGTATTTTTACCCAGCAGACCCCATAAACTTTGCCAATCACCTCCACGACTTTTTACGTAACGTAATTACCCTATCGACCCTATAAATTACCCCAAGAACCCTCGCGAGCTTCAAACAGAGTAACCACAAGGTTCATAGGGTAAGAGTTGGCAAGTTTACGGGGTCGAGGGGAGAATTATGTTGTTTTAAAGGTCGTGGAGGTAATTGGCAAAGTTTATAGGGTCTGTCGGGTAAAAATACCTTATAAATATAAGTAACTGTATTATATATACACATTATATATTACTTATACAATCTATAATATATATTTATATATAAATATAAATAATATATATTATTTTAAAAATTAAAAAATTAAAATACTATAAAATTAAAAGAAATATAAAATTAAACACTAAAAATATAAAAAATATAAAATAACAAAAAATCCATAAAAAAGATAAATATAATTAAAATCCACATAAAAAAATAAAAAGCATAAAAATAAAAATAATAATGTTTAATTAGTAATAATTAAAAATAATCAACTACACTATTGTTTTGCTCTTTGTGGTTCAACAAGTCTACTTACTTGCCATATACACATCTTTTATATAGTTAAATAAATCAAATTTCTAACTCACATTTAACACTTCGATTGAATTATCATTTAATTGTTGATTTAGAGACACTTTGTCATGCAACAATTGTTAATTATGTTTGATTAGTAGATCGGTGCAAAACCACTCTATTAGTAGGTCAGAATTCAGGATTTCTCCACCAACTCTAGAGAAAAAAGGTTTCTCTAGCCAAAAGGTCTCGCTACAAAAAATAGAGTTGATTTTCATGAAATCACCACACACAAGTAACAATGCATTGCGGTCCCAGAATGTTTTTGGAAGGGTTCTGATTGCAGAGCAAGGATATATCTCCACAATCTCAAGGTTTGATAAATTCTTATCTAATTTTCCTGAGAGGCAGGTCTGATGATCTAGACCAAGAGAATTCCGCTCCTTTATCGATGAATTCTACTAAACCATGATTATTAATCCAGCGATCGAAAATCTTATCATATTTCCTAACTGGTGAATTCGAAGTCGGTCTCCTAAATCCCTGATGAAGTTGAAGTCTCCCAACATTAAAGTGGGAAGGATATTATAGACGGTCGAATGTGTCAATGAGAATGAGAAGAAATTGGATGGAGAATTGAAGAGAAGGAAGGAATATTTTTCTAATATTATATTTATTTTCATTTATCACGTACATCTTACATATTTAAATATGAAAATCAATTAGGATATGCATGGCGATAATGCTAAGACTTCGTTAGCTGAAAGTGTGGTGTTTGTGTTATAGTTAAGCATATCCTATATATGCATGTCAAAAGACCAATTAGTGAAATGCATAGCAAATGGTATATTGGACTTCATCAAATTCGAAAAAGCAATTCTTTGCTTGAAATTCATGCTAAAGGTCTTCTCCATCTTTTCGGATCTCTTCATCAATAAGGAAAAATCTTCCATCCATAGCCTAAACCTAAACTCCGATGAGTTAGCCATGGCATCTAGTATCTTGTGATGGGATATTGGTGAGTTCCCCCTCACTTACCTTGGCATACCGCTAGGCCCCATGACCCTAAAGCATGCAGATTGGACATAAATAATTGAGAAGTTTGAAGAAAAAACTCCAAAGATGGAAATCATGCATGATATCCCTCCCATCATATGTTGCGATGCTAAACTCCTTAACCCCCCAAGTCAACGGCATATTAGCCTCCCTAAAACTCCCAAAGGACGTCATTACCGTCATCAACAATTTATTAAGATGGTTTCTTTGGAATGGGACGTGCACGGATAAGAATAGACATGAAGCACAGTGGGAGTACATTTGTAGACCTAAGGCGAACGATGGACGAGGGATTCAAACCTTGAAATTATAAACGATGCCCTTCTCTCAAAGTCCTAGGTTAAGATTTAAAAAAATCAAAGTTCCCCTTGTGCCTCCTTAATCAGAGCCAAATACCACAAAAAAATCAATTCCATTGACATCCAAAACCAACCCACGTGACTTTCCTTTTTGAGATCGGCAAAGAAAGGATCTTCTTCCTACATCAGAGGTTTAGTGGGTAAACTTCTTAGTAAGGGTGATGAAACTTATCTCTGGTCGGACTGCATCAACCATAACACTCTGCTCTTAGAGCAATTCCCGAACCTTTGGCCTCTTGCGACCAATAAAAAAGCCACCCTCTCACAAGCACTCCGAACGCTCCCAATAAAGCAAAATTGGTTCAAAGCCCTCTCAAAGAGAGCATGACCGTCACATAAGAACCACGAATTGGAATTGGTTCTTCGTAGATTTCAACTAAATCATCTCAACACTGATACAATATCCTTCTTTGGCGGAATCACCTCCTAACAAAGGACTTATACCTATTACTTTCTCATGGTGGGATGGGCTGTGCATATTTGATCCAAGCCTTTTCACCCCCGCGTATCTTTCTTCCTATGATCCCTCTCCTATAATATAATAAACCACTAATACAAGACATGACCATTTTCCTAACCACCCATACAATAAATGCGTGTCCCCTCTATCTTGCGGCTGTTGAATAACTTGAACATCTATTCATGAAATGCTCCTATACTTCGAATGTATTCGCAATTTCTAACATTTCTCCACCTAGGATGAACTTGCAATGTTTGTTTGAAAATCATAACATACAACCTTATACAAAATCACATCGACAGATAATCATCAAGAGTACATCGATTTGGTGGTTGACCTGGAAGGAGCTATGTACGAGGCTATTTCAAGGTACTTCCAAGCCACCCTCTATTATTGCTAAAGATGCTGCCTTTCTATATGATTGCATCCAATAGCAACACTTTCTTACCACTGTTCTACCCTTTGCTCCTCGTCCTCACAAATTTTGTGTTGCAGAAATGAACTAAGAAGCCCAATCATTCCACGCTTCCGCACTCATCGACAACGCTCCGCAAGAACCTGAAACATGAACTTTTTGCTATCTACGTTTACTTTTTTTGCCATCCTGAATATTGAAACTACTTGCTTTTGTACAATCCATAAGGGTTAGTCAGTTGTATTATATGCTGGCCCTTATGCATTAATCTAGCTTAACGATTGTTCGAGTCCTACAAAACACTTGCTTGTAGTTGTGGCCTCTGTTGGTATCTTGCTACCATACTTTTGATGAAATGAAATTCGATCTTTTTTCGAAAAAACTTTGTTGAAATTTCTGCAGACTTAGAGTAAATGGAATAAAAAATCGGATACAGATCTTTTAGATATAATTTGTCTGAGTCTTGGTCTTCATAAGTTCTTTTCATAGAATCTTTAACAACATTACACATTGTCAATCTGAATTTTAATCTTTATACATCTATTTGAGTTCGGTTCGGTATGTTTAGCATTTTAAAACATTTTTAAATGTTCGAGTTCGTTTCAGTTCCATAAAATAAAATAATGTTTAGGTCTGGTCTGGGTCAACCTTGACTCAGGAAGGTTCGATTAAGTTTGTTTAAGGTTCGATTAGTAGTGAAATCAGTGTTATTGAAACCAGACCGGACCGGCCGGTTCAATCGATTGGACCGGTGAACCAAGCCTGGATTGGTTTGGTTAATCGGTTCTCACGGTTTGGCTCAAATTGACACAATTTTGGTTCGACCACCAATCCGATCGACTATTTGCAACCTGGTTTAACCCGATTTAATCGAAATTGAATACTCTACCAAAATTCAAATTTGAATTTATATTAAAAGAATAATGACATGATGAGTATTGAACTTATGACCTCTTCTAACCCATTAATGAGTACTAACGAACTACTCCAACTTAACTTTTTGAAAGGATTGGATAATAAATATAATTAACCTATCGTTATGCTAAAGTATTTAGTTCAAATATTATCTATATCTATATTAATACTATTTATTGTTGCATATTCAAGAAAATATTTTATGTATAAAGTAATATACTTTAATTGTTTATATATTTTATATTTATTTTAAGTGTATTTGAGTGTATATTCTATACACTTTATAATCTATTCTGATTTAATTACACGGTTCAACTATTTTTTCCTTACCGGTTCGGTCTAACCCGATTTTAAAAAATAATAACATCATCATCCGATTGAACCGATTCGATTCCATGGTCTACTCGATCCAACCATTTTGTTGGAATTTCCGGTTCAGTCTCCAGTTCGGTTAGAAAAACCTTGAGTGAAACTCCTTGGAATCGAAGTATTTCAGGAATGTGGAATGATTACTGCCTTTTGTTATGACTTGATCAAAGGCTATGAGCTTTTGTGCATATACCTTATTTGCATCATGGTGCAAACTCCTTATTTCTTATGTAATATTTTGGAGGAAAAATTCCCTATATAAATATATTATAATGTACATTGTGTATCGAGCTTTTAAAGAATCAAACCTGAGCGAACCTATCATTTCAAGGTTTGATTCTTTCAGCTAAACGAGCTCAGACCTATATCAAGGTTTGATTCGTTTATTTTTAAACCAAATTTGAGTTGAACCTTTAACGAGTCGAACTTGAGCGAATATCGACCTTGAGATTTTCTGACACCCGTAGTCATCCATCTTTGAATTACCGAGGATAAAAGCATATTCGCTAGTGCATATATGGAAATATCATATTTAAGCAGATTCAGTGTACAAACCTAGTTTATGAAAAGTTTAAAAGAATTACGTACCTTCAGACTCCTCTTTTTGATCTCGCATAATCCTAAAGATTCGACACATACATCAAGGATGCCAAGAACCCGCTCGATAGAGACATCTCGACTTTGTCTATCTGGCCCATCACCACCCACGTTGGGTTGCCTCCAACTTTGCTGGATCACATTTTTTTCTACATAGAAAGGAGATGATAAACCATTTAATGGAACCACCTTGTACTCATTTCCAAACGCCAACAACATCACATGTTTGATATAACCATGAAGTGGATGGATTGACATTGACATCACGATAACAAATTAAAGGATGGATGTAATGGAAACGAAGTCTTTCTGTGGAACGTATGAGTTGTTCGCATGTAAGGAATGCAACAAGGCGATGGGTACCATGTGATGGGTTCATCCCTATTTAATTGGTAGCATACAAGTACAACAAAGTTCAATATATATTTCTGAAATAATGAATATAATTATATTTGTTGCAAAGTTATCCTTTTTAGTAGCTCACAAAGAATCTAATATCTGTTGCTGCAAGTTCATATAACGAAGATTATTTGTCTACTTTTCATTAAATCTATATTAGTTGATGTTAATTTAGCAACGGTTACAATAAAGAACTCAACAAATATTTACATATCATTCGTTGGTAAGAATATAACAATGGATATTGTATTCATTGCGAATTAAAAAAATAAAGTAATTAATAATTTATGTTGTTAGAAATTTAAAAAACAAAAGATATTGCAACAAATAATTCACTACATGAAGTTTGACCTATAACAACGAGTAATTTGAACATTCGTTGTCATATCTTCCGATGTTAAATGCATAACAACGAGTACTATACATTGTAAAATTATCTTGTGTTCTTGTAGTTAACAACAAATGCCATATTACGCCAATTTGCTTGTTGGCTTATTCAATAAATTTGTAGGAATTGTTGCTAAATTTAGCAATGAAGAATAAAATACCAACAGATAATCATTGTTAATGATTCGTTGCTAGAAATATAATAACACATACAAAAATCGTTGTGAATTTTAATAAGCAAGTAACAGATATTATTCATTGTTACATATTTAAGTACGGATGATGTGGCAACGAGTGTTGAATATATTATCCGTTATCTTAAGTCAACTTTGTTGTAATGTTTTGTCGTTAACTTGGGTCAAATTTGATGTTGTGGAGTACCGTATGTGACAACATAAATCAAAAGAATATCTTTCAAATGTCAATGAAACTTCATCATTAATTGCAACAACTGATTACTCTTGACGTAGTTGGATTTGAACTAGCTCTGATGGATCAATTAAGTTGAAATTGATTACGGAGCCAACGAATAAATATCGAAAATGCTGCAACGACAAAGTTTAAACAAGGACTTTATAAGGCTTGAAGATTACGGAAAATGTTCAAGAGCAAAAACATAAGCTTAAAAAAAAGGTCTTCTGCTACCTGCCCCATCCCAAACTACTTCATTCCAACAATATGTGTAGTTTCCAACACGAAGATGCGTAATTAACAACTATTGCTTTTATTGTTTCCATTCCTCGTATATTTGTTATTCTTTGGAAATATGTAAGAAGTGACATCTGTCATGGAATTAGTGGTAATTATTGTGTAATAAATAGTGTGAATGTGGGACAAACAATAATCATTATTTAAAAAATATAAAGAGAAGTGAACTGTAACACCTCGACATAGTTCCACATCAGATACTCACAATGTGTGAGAGTGAGTTATAAGTAATGTTGATTATTACATGACAACTTGCACTTGAGCAATTTCGGATCGCCACCGATTCCATTTGGGTCCGAGACCAACATGATATCAGGGCCAATTTTCGTCGATAATGGTCCAAATATCAAAGTTGGAACAATATTAGAGTGGGTTCCCTGTGATAGTTGAAAGGACGACCCGAGAGGTGCAACCACCCCTAGAAGTGGATAGGAGGAAAAGGATGTCGGTAACATAGAACCACCACTATTATTGGAATAAGTGGTGAATCATATTGCAACAAAAACATTGCAAATATAAGTGGAATATGTTGTAACACATCAATAGTCTCATATCAGATATTCACGATGTGTGAGAGTGGGTTGTAAGAAGTTATAAGGAATACTGCGTGACAATTTGGGTTTAAATATTTTGAGTGGTTGCCAGTGGTTCCAATTGCATCTGAGCCCGACAAGTTGTTAGGCCCAATTTTCCAAGATAATGATCCGAAAACATAAGCTTCGAATGCTACAAATGGTATCAGAGCTGACTCTCTCTATTTGTGGAAATGACTACCCAAGAGATGCAACCATACCTACAAAGAGATAAGAGGAAAATACTACTCGGAACATGTAACTACCACTATTACTGTGAACAAATGATGGATCATATAACAACGAAGAGTAGCGAATATAAATTGGGTAAGTTGTAACACCCCATCATATTACCACATCAGATATTCACAAAGCATGAGAGTGTGTTATATGTTGTGGGGACTACTAAGTGATAAATTGAGCTTATGCATTTTGGGTGATAGTTAACGGGCCAACTAGATTTGTGATGATCCGTTTTTTACCTTCTTAAAATAACTAATTGTAGTATAGGGATGTTGAAAACAATCTATCAAAAATCACAATGTTTGAATATTGTGGAATATTTAATTCTTGGTAAGTGTATCACGGTCGAACTCAGGGAACAATGATTTTTAGTAGCTTGATTTCAGAGCAATCTAATAATTAACTAATGGTAATATAAATCCCTATGTCAAAGAATAATGCATAAAAGAAAGAGTGGAAAATAAAACAGAGAACCAAATATAAAGCGAGAGGAAAAGATAGAAGGGATCCGTGAAATTGATTTTTAATCCAATAAAATGATGATCAATAAACACCCAAATAATTCACGAATCTGAGGTAAGTTCAAGAAATGTCTTGACAACTTAAATCCAATATGCAGGCTAGAAGATCAATAAATCAATGAATATCCCTGTAAATTATTAGGGTAATAATGATTCTTAAGTAGAGCCAGGCTCTGAATTCTTCGTGATTTAATCCTCAATGAAATGATCTTTAAATTCAAAGGAATCAGGAAAGTTAATCAATTAAACCTCTTAAATGAAGCCCCGTACATAGTAAATCAATTTTCCTCAAGATATAATATCCAACATGTCAGCCTTCATAGATCAAAGACTCCTCAAATAAGATTTCAAGTTAACAAAGCTCTGATCTATTTACATGATATAAAATATGAAAGAGCACACAACAAGCTTCAAAATGACATATTATACGCTATAAATGGAGTTCA
This sequence comes from Ottelia alismoides, assembly GCA_037367405.1. Taxonomy (NCBI): domain Eukaryota; kingdom Viridiplantae; phylum Streptophyta; class Magnoliopsida; order Alismatales; family Hydrocharitaceae; genus Ottelia; species Ottelia alismoides. The sequence goes on from JAZKJV010002032.1 coordinate 351,621, forward strand.
AATGAGCAAGATAGTCAATAAACAATTTCCAGAGGACTAAATAACAAGAAAAATAAACTATTTTATATCAAATTAGCCCCTACGGGGACTTATCTGTAATAATTCAAAGTCGGAGGAACCTCTGCTGCAATGTGCCCATGCGGAGGCATTTTTGTAAATATCAGAAGGCAGAGGGGCTTCGGGCGAAGAATGCCCTGACCACATGCGCAGAGCACATGACCCGGCCTGGTTCAGGAGCCACGCGAGTTTAGGATGCTGAACTGCCACGTGGAATGTGGTCATTGCTCCGGGTCCACCTAAGGCTATAGGCTCGGGTGGATGATCTGATGGCTGAAAGGATATCCGATCTGATGTGATCAAGGGCTAGAATTTGGGTGTGAATCGTCGATGTAGATCATCTGTGTTCTTGATCATGCGCTATCTGGAGCTCAGCTTTAGGTGACTTCATTTCTTCTTCGATCGTGTCTGTGGAGCTTTGAATGAAGAGGAAGAAGCTTGGGTTCCTGGATCTATGAGAGTCCTCCTGCTCCTTTGCTCCTAATCAATGATGAACGAGGCTCAACAATAGTTGATGAAGAAGGCGATGGTTCCTCCTTCGTTAGTGGAGCTGGAGGCAATACAAAATCCATATGCTTCTCCTGGTCTTCATAGTTGTGGTGTAGGAGGACGTCAAAGCTGCACAAAGCTCAGACCTTCTCTTGAATCTCTAAAGGCAGATAATGGAACCACATGTAGGTGCAACGGAGAAGGAGTTTCGTAGCTCCTTTTATTATGTATAAAGGAAGAGGACATGCTCTAGAGGATCTCTGATGCGCTGTCTTATAGAAGGGGTTAGAAGAAGAACAAAGAAATAGAGAGAGAGAGAGAGGATGGGGCATAGCTCCGATGTGAGTGGAGGAGTAGAGCTTGATGCTCCGGCCTTTGCAAGGCAAGAAGTGATGAGGTATGTGAGGTAGATGTGAAGTGAAGAGAGAGTTAGTGAGGTGGAATCGATCGGAGGAAGATGGTTGTTCATAGATGGCAGGGGTTCCTAGAGCCACAGATGGATCGAGGAGGGCCGAAGTGAGTCGCCTCAAGGTGGAAACTAAAGACTTGGTGAAGGCATGCAGAGGTAATCGCCTGGGGAGGAGGAGCTTTGCCTCCTGGTAGTCGCTCGAGTGTTCCGGCGAAGAACATGAGCTAAGCAGCCAAGAAGACTACTATGTGGACTGGACAGTCCACGGATCTCACTAGGACTAGTGTCTCGTTGTCGCTCGATGAGGTGTGCCTTGATTTTTGTCACATGCGAGGTGCATAGAGCTGGAGAGGTGGCTATGTAAATGGTGGATAGGTCTCAATGGTGGCACGAGGGGAGTTTATATAGGATGAGAGGGTAATGATTAAGGGTGAAGGATTCAACAGGTAAGAGGCTTTAGATGAAGGCAAGGAGTTAAGGCGGCGGTGTTACATGTAGGACATGGTCGTCAAGGAAGGACGGCATCCGATGAGGCAAAGTTGGGGAATGACCAAGGGTCTGGAAGAAGGAGATGGATCATAGGAACCGTTGGATTATCAAGACTCAACGGTGGGTGATGGGAGCGAGAGGTTCATGTCTTGCACCTGGTGCGCACACGTGAGGCGCATGGTGCAGGGGCTGGTGGTTAAGATGGATGGATCATGGACATTGGATCATATGCGATCCAACGACCAGGAATGGATGATGCTAATGGATGAAGGGCTTTGATTGGTCAAGGTCAAGTGGTGACCAGTACAATGTACATTTGAGATTTATTTTGAGTTTTTGTGGAGAAGATATTGATCTGACAAGTTGAGTTTTGTGGCTTTTCCAAAGTGTTGTTATTTACAAATTGTACAATGATTATTCTTGTAATTATTTTAATATTTACAACTTATTTTATGTCCATGTTTCAAGAAGAAAACATTTTTATTTGAGATGAATTTAATGATAAATAAAATAATAGAAGAAAATATGGAATATATGCAGTGATGAATGATGATGAATGATGATGAATGTACATGGGTGATAAATATTTTTCTTGATTTTTTTGAGTGAAGGCCTTATTTTCCATTACTTTATTCCTTGTCGATCAGGTCAAGCTTTGACGTAATCTCGGGGTCAAAGCCAACCTGTATTTATTTCATATATACATTCTTTAGTTTTCTTTATTTTTCCTTTAATTTTTTCTTTATTTAATTTAGGGTTAAAAATAATGATAAATGTATAAAGGGTTGATAAAAAGAAGGATTTATTGATATATATATATATATGTATTTTATAAGTGATTTAAAGCTAAAATAAATGAATAAAGATGATGAATATGAGATTCATCATCCCTCCTACACTTTACCTTTGCTGGCCCCTTAGAAAACACTTATTTGAAGAATACATAACTAAAAATAAAAATAAGAAAGGAAAAAAATAAAGAAATTAGAATAATTTTGAATTTTAAACTAATCTTCATAAAATCAAAGTATGGAGCTCGGTCAGACCTTAGATTATTAGTTTGGAGGAACCTTATTGTGAATAAGATTGAAGACCTAACAACCTTCAAGTTCCACAAGTCTCTATTCGAGCCACCTCAACAATTAGATCAAAACATTTATCACATGCAAAATCTGATGACTATGAATTTACTTTTACTGTGTAAGTGTAATATAGCTCTCCACATCAGAAATGACAAAGAAGAGGCTTTTCTTTTTAAGGCAACCCTTCCTTAGTCTAGCTACTCTTTCCTCAAGGAGCAGGGTATTTCTTTCTAAGTTCAGGTGCATGTTGTGTCTACAATCGAAGGGGGGAGAAGATAGAAGGATAATAAGAGAAGTGGAATGTGGTCAGTATAGCCACATCTCCTTGTGAAGACAGCTAGTGTATCCAAGTCTCCACTAAGATCTGCAGTCTCTCTAAAGCTAGATCAATGTGGTCAATATACTTCATTCTTTTTTTATTAGAATAACTTTTAGCTTCTATTTAGTGGAAAGAATTATTGCACTGTATTGATCTTATTGTGCCTCGACGTATATAGAATCTTCCTTTCCGCCCATGTTTTGAGGTATTAGAAAAAAATTATACTAGCAGACCATCCCTCATCCGAAACTTTATTTTAACTCACAGCTCCTGTCTTTAGATGTCCATCCCACTAGACTAGGTTGGGGCGCACTGGCCACTCAAGGTGACTTCGTATGTTTCCATTTGTGTACGTCTCTTACCAGATGATTCTACCCCTCTCCACCTCACCGTTGAAGAGCTACATGTAAAGTGCTTGTTCAAGTTAGATCATTATCTAAAAGAATCATGCGTGTGCATGAAATATTCTACTTAGACCAATCAAAATGACATGTGAACATAGTCTTGTGGACCCAAAGAATTAAGTCACTATGACCTGAAAAGTCTCAACTCCAGCTCCTATAAGGTTCCTCTAAGATTAAGTGGATTAAGGTCTTAACCAAGCTCCATTCTTCAGATTTTATTCCAGACTAGTCTAAATTTCAATATCATTCTGAAAAATACAAATTCAAGAAAAAACAAATTTTTAAAAAAAATAAAAGAAAAGAACAAACTTTTTAAAAGGTTTTTCAGAGAATTTTGCAAAATTTTATGGATTATATCTTTTTCATTTTTATGGAATTTTTAATAGAAGATTATACACATTTACAAGAATTTATAAGGATTTTATAAAAGATTTAGAAAGAAATTTATACAAAACATATACAAGATTATACATAATTATATACAAATTTTACAAAGGAGTTTATCTACAAAAGAATTCTATATACATATTTTATTAAAGAATTTTGTATAGAAGTTTTAGCTACAAATTTTATACAAAGAATTTTTTGCAGAAGAATTTTATTTACACATTTTACAAGGTGTATTTACAAGGTTATTACAAAAAATTTTATTTACAAAATTTTTTACACACAAGTATACACACATATAAACAAACAAGTTATATAGAAGGTGAGAAAATAATTTGACAAACTATTTTACAAAAAAATACTAACATTTTACAAAATCTTTCAAAATATTTTACAAAATATTTTACGAAAAAGTACAAAGTTTTACAAAAAAATACAACACAGTTTTTACAAATATTTATTTCAATATTTTTACAATATACATAATTTTGATACAAAATAATTTACGAACATTTTTTACAAACAAAACTATTTTACAAATATTTTACAAAAAAAATGTAGAAAAAATAATTTTACAAGGATTTTTACAAAAAAAACTTTACAAAACTATTAAAAAAACATTAGCAAAAGAATTTTTACAAAGACTTTTTACAAAATATTTTTATTCCCATTTTATTATCTATATTATTAAACAATCAAAAGTAGGAGTTATGACAGAAGTATACACACAATATATACGACACCTCCTATACTTAGCTCGAACTATGTCCTCATAGTGACGAAGAAGCAATAAAGGAAGACATAACTTGTGCTCAGTATAGAAAAGTGAAAAGAATACCTATACTACAACGACTCAAAGAATAATGAATGAAATGGATAGAAGTCGGTGATCACCCATATACTTAGGACAAATACAACTGTTTTACAAATATTTTACAAAAAAATGTAGAAAAATAATTTTACAAAGATTTTTACAAAAAAACTTTACAAAACTATTAAAAAAACATTGGCAAAAGAATTTTTGCAAAGAATATTTACAAAATATTTTTATTCCCATTTTATAAGCTATATTATTAAACAATCAAAAGCAAGAGTTATGGCTGAAGTATATATACAATATATATGATATGTCCTATACTTAGCTCGAACTATGTCCTCATAGTGATGGAGAAGCAATAAAGGAAGACATAACTTATGCTCAGTATAAAAAAGTGAAAAGAATCCTATACTACAACGACTCAAAGAATAATGAATGAAATGAATAGAAGTCGGTGATCACCCCTATACTTAGGATTAAATAATCCTAAGTATAAAAGACTATACAAATGGGGAATACTGAGGGAAAAAATGTACAAACTCAACGACTCGACTTGTCCGCCCCTATACTTAAGGTAAAGGATCCCTAATTGTAGAAAAAGAAAATCTACAAGTTGAAGGACAAGCTAGAGAACAAAATAAGTAAAAAGAAAAACAAAAAACAGGAAAAATAAAGAAGGAAATGAACGACATCACTCCTCCTATACTTAGGGTAAAAGATTCTTAAGTATATGCAACAATAAGAGTGATGAAACAGACGAAAATGGAAAAATTCAAGTCATTCACCTCCCATGTACTTAGGATAGAGTACATTCTAAGTATAGAACACACACGTATGGAAAAGAGGTGAATAGTACAACGGAATAAAGAAGGAACAAAAATGTAAGGAATATATACAAAAGAATATCAACTCATGTATCAGACGCAAAAGATGTCAAAGGATCATCATCTGATACCACATGCATAGAATCAACTACGGACATGTATGTATCATGATCACGATATGGCTTCGGCAACTGCCCGTTCACAACAAATGGTTGTGCATCAGATGTCAACCCAGATAGCCAATACTACTACTATCACGCACATCTCTAAAAATGAATGGTCCTGACCATTTACTTTTAAGTTTTCCTGGAAACAATTTTAATTTTGCATCAAATAACCAGACCTTCATATCAGGCATGAAAATCTTTCTCCTAATATGTCTATCTTGACAATGCTTGACTTTCTCTTTATACATCAGGTTGTTGTCATAGGCAAAATCTCAAACTTCCAGTAATCTGTTCAGATCCACCTTCCTACTCTGTCTTGCTCTCTCATAATCCATATTGCAAACATCTATTACCCATAATGATTTGTGTATTAGCTCAACTGGCAAGTGGCAAGGCTTTCCATAAACCAATCTATAGGAAGATATACCCAATGGGGACTTGTACGCCATCCGATAAGTTCATAGATCTGGATCAAGCATCTGAGACCAGTTCTTCCTATCTGGATGTACATGCATATGAAGAATCGTCTTGATCTCCCTATTCGAAATCTCAGCCAAGTCGTTAGTCTGTGGGTGGTAAAGAGAAGCGACATGATGCTCAATGACATACTCCTTAACTATCTTTCTGACCTCTCTATTGATAAAATGGCTTCCCCATTTAAAATGAGAATCTTGGGAATTCTGAACCGCGTAATAATGTTGTCCTTGAGAAAGTGACAAACAGTACGACTATCAACGGTTCGTGTGGGGATAGCCTCTACCCAACGAGTAACATAATCCACAACAAGCAGGATGTACCGAAATTCCTGATTGACAGGGAATGGACTCATGAAGTCTAAATGCCCCAAGCATAAAAAACATTTGAAATCTGAATATATCTCAAGGACATTGTATCTTTGGAACCAACGGTTCCTCCCATTCTTTGACAATCGGTACAATGCTTCACATAATCCTCTGCATCCTTAAATAAAGTTGGTCGTCATAGTGTGCATTGTAAAACCTTTAATGTTGTGCACTTCCCTGAATGATGCCCACCAGCATTTAATCTATGATAATGCTCAAGAACACTGGTGTGTTCCTCCTGAGGAATGCACCTCCTCCAGATACAATCCACACCCTCATGAAATAGGTATGGATACTACCATTGATAAACATGAATATATGATAGAAATCTGTCTATTTTCAGCTTGGGCCAATCTTGTGGAACTTCCTTGGAGACAAGATACTTCACAATATCAACGCACCATGAGAGCGAGGCAACGTACAAGATAGCCTCATCTGGAAAGGCCTCTAAAATGAGAAGTAGTAGCTACTCAGGGGACTCTGCATCTGTAATTCGAGAAATACGATCTGCCACAACATTTTTCACTCCAGGTTTATCTCGAATCTCTAAATCAGACTCCTGGAGAAGAAGGATCCATCTGATAAGGTGTGGTTTGACATCCTTCTTTTCTTATAAGTACCATATGGCAATGTGATCCATGTAAATAATAAGATGAGAACCAAGTAGGTGTGATCGAAACTTCTCTAAAGCAAACACCACTGTTAGCATCTCCTTCTATGTAACTGTATAGTTACACTGTACCTCATCTAGAGTCTTACTATCATAGTGTACGGCGAATGGTATCTCATGCCTTATCTACCCTAAAACAATCCCAATTACATAATCTGATGTGTCCGTCATGATCTCAAATGGGAGAGACTAATCAGATAGCTGAAGGACAAGAGCTCTAGTAACCATATCTTTCATCTAGTGAAATGCAAGGAGGACTTTCTCAACTATAAGCTCACTCTCCTTGCACAATAGCTATAGTGATAAGCTTGGTGATCTTGCTGAAGTCCTTAATGAATCGCATATAGAATCCAATTGACCAAGGCATGACCTCAACTGCTTCAAATTATGCAGTGGCTCTAGCTTGGAGATCACGACAAACTTAGCCAGGTCAACCTCCATAACTTGTTTGGAGATGACGTGGCCCAATACAATTCCATTAGTCACCATAAAGTTACTCTTCTCCCACGAGAGCATTAAGTTTACCTCACAACATCTCTGATACTCGATCTAAATATGTAAGACATGTGTCAAACCTATCCCATAGATCGAGAAATCATCCATGAAGACCTCTAGAAAATTACCTACCATGTCAGCAAAAACTACCATCATACACCTCTGGAATGTAGTAGGAGTGTTACATAATCCAAATGGCATCTGTCTAAAGGTGTAGGTGCGAAATAGACAAGTAAAAGTAGTCTTCTCCTGATCCTCAGAAGCGATTGCAACTTGGTTATATTCCAAGTACCCATCCAAAATGAAAAACTCCTTCCCTGCCAACCTCTCAACAATCTGATCAATAAAGGGCAAAGGAAAGTGATCTTTCTTAGTCACTGAATTCGAGCGTCGATAATCTATACAGACACACCATGGAGTGGGTACACGAGTTGGAATCTTCTCACCACGATCATTCCTCACAATTGTAATCTTGGATATCTTCAGAACCACATGTAACTGACTAACCCATTTGGAATTCGAAATGGGATACATAAATCTATCATTACAACATTTCATGATTTTTTTTATGACAACATCCCGGAGATTAGGATTCAGACGACGCTAAAACTCACCGATCGGTTTGATATCATCCTCTAGGTAGATATGATGCGAGAACAATGTTGTATTGATCCCACGGAGATCCGATATACTCCAACCTATGGCCTTTTGAGTCCTCTCAAGAACCTCTAGTAAGCGAGATTCTTGGTCGTCGAATAACTGCGAACTTATGATAACTGGAAACATCTGGAGAGTACCCGCAAGGAAGTCATACTTCAGCATCAATGGTAAAATTTTGAGCTCAGGTGGGGTCTGAATCTGCTCTACAACCACCTCTGCAACTGCACTAGTATAAGGTATATGAAATGTACTTTGCGAAATGTCCACCGTGGATACTGTAGTCTCAACATGTAAAATCTCAGAAAGGTCTGCAATGAATGATCTCTGCTCAGAATGGGATGGCTCATCAGGACTCTCAAAAATCTCAGTAAACTCATCAATAAATGTCTTAGAAATCTTAACAATCTCATTATAATGTGGCTCAGAAAACTTAGTAAGATCCTTACAGAATAGATCAAACAATCCATCTGCTAACAACTCAGAATAATCAACGGGGGAATGAATATCGATTGTACTTTCCAGATTTTTTTGGGAAAGGAATTCCTGGATATCCATGAAATTTTGTGAAAAGGTTTGTACCTCAAATCTCATCAAGAAAATTACAGTCCTCAGCATCTGCTGTAACTGGCTCTCTCTCATCAGCTGCCGGTGGTGAAGGCTGCGGATCTGGAATTGTCTCTATCCTAACCTTGTCACTGTGGGGGTGAAAGGATAAATCTCCAATACCATAATCAACTACCACTTTGATTGTTTGAAGGAATGATCAACCAAGTATGATCGGGGTATAGAGTAACATTGCTAAGGTATCCATGTCCATGACAACAACAGGAAATCTCATGCATTGCACCGTTATGATAACGTCCTCGAGAATACCCCTCGGTCTCTCGAGCGATCTATTAACAAAATGAAGGATCATCCTCGTGGATCTAAGAGGCCCATCCCAAACTCAATGAGTAGAGAGGATGTCATGAGATTGATCAAGGATCAGCTATCAAGACGAGTACAATCGAAATCCTAATAAAAAATCTGGCAACAAATGTGAAGTGCTCCCTTATCTTTCTTTTTGGGTGGGAGATTGATGATGGCATGAACTGTGGCCATAGTCAAGATATGTTTTCTGTTCTCTTGCATCTATTCTACTTGGGCTGACGCTTTCTAGTACATGCTTCTTTCATTCTCTTTTTGATTACGGGCATGTACTCCATGGTATTCAAGAGTGGCATCTCTAAAAAGATGTTGTGAAGTATCTCTACCACTCTAGGGTCAAATAATGATGTTTTTACATTTTTGATATTTTTAGATTTATTCAAAGCATCATGAAATGTAATAGAATCAGAAGAAATATAGAGTTGCTCATTTCTTTTATTCAAATCAGACTCAGCATGTATATGAGGATGATCAGAATCAGTCTATACAATATCATCTAATACAGGTGTAGAAGAAGAAAAAGGTAAAACAAAATGAGATGCTCGGTCTGCTGGTGTTGAAGAGGACTCCACGATTATCATGCATCTTCCTTTATTCTCTTTTTAGTATTTTCTGTATAATGGTGGTGGTGATGGTGATGGTGAAGAAGATGGTGAAGATCATCCATGTGCGACAATACTCGATCTCTCAACTGATGGAGAAGATGAAGAAGGCGGTGAAGCTCTATCAACAGCTCAATCTCCTAATCCCAACTGTGTGGGTGGCTACAATCTCCTATCGCTCATGAGATGAATGATGTCAGATAAACAAGTAAAATCACAAGTCATACCTGTCGCGGGGCTGGATGGATCATGGGCTGCTTGCTCCTTGTTGTGTCTGAAATTATTTGGATTGGCTTCGACCTGGGCCTGAATAAGTGTCTTCGAAACGGTCAGGTTGTCAAGCCTCTAGTTCAGATCATTCATATTCTTCATCAATTGGGCAAGCTGATCTAATGTTGGGTTCACCGAAGGTGCCTCTAGATGCTCAAAAACGGGTGGCCACTAAGTCTGGTAGTGCGGAGGCTGGTACCCAGAATAGGCAGACTGTGGCTGATATGAATTAGGAGGAGGATGTGAATATTGTCCATAATATGCATGCTGCTGTTGATAATAAGGCTAATATGAGTGTGAATGATGCATCTATTATTGTCCATGTCTCCAAGTATGAAACTGTGGTGGAGATGAATAGTGAGGTTGTGGCAGCTAATGTTGGTACTGTTGTGGTTTACCACCCTGAAACTAGTGAATTGACCTCTGACCGACCAAGGAACCCAATTATCCCTACCCTGGTAGAGGGGTTTGGTTGTGCTCTGTACTGCTCCAAATACCGTTTACCTCCTGAATATGAGGTGGAGGTGGACAATGTAGCTCAAAAAGATACAGATACTCCAGGTAATATGGAACAATGCATAATGGAGGTAACTGCTACGGGACCTGATCCGGAGTCTTAACATAGTAAAAGTGTTGAACTGTGGAAGGTGCTTCAGTACTCTAATGTGGAAATCGTGGAAGAAGATGTCTCAACTGCAAGAGTATCAGCTATTGCACTCGCACTCTGGCATGAACTGATTCTGCTAACAAGAAGCTCCAAATGTCTGGCGATATCATCCAGCTTATCCAGCTACTTTGTTCTATGCTCGATCCATTGTAATTTGTTAATCCCTTGTGATCGCTTCTCGATTATATCTACTTTGGTTAGGTGATTCTCAATAATGGTCAGATCATAACTGTCCACCCTATCTACATCATGAGATGCCGTCATGTTGACAACCTTGTGGGGTGCTGAAGAAGTAGGTAGAGGATGTTTCTGAAATGCATGGGAAGAAGATAGAGTAGCTGATCTGCCATTTCCTAGAAAATTTGCCGTAATACGTCCTCGTCTTTGTTGAAGTGGGAACCCCACATGCGGCTTCTACGAATCTTTGGTTCTCAAAACACAAACCCTTAAAGAAAATTCTGCACGAGGCTAGTCTTTGGTATATCATGATGGGGGCACTTCTCCGTCAAATCCTTGAAACATTCCCACGCCTCATGAATAGGCTCATGGGACACCTGGGAGAAGTTTGCTATGAGTTGACGCATCTGATTGAGTCATCCTAGAGGGTAATACTTGCTAAGGAATGTTGATCTCAACTCCTTCTAGGACGTGACAACTTTTCCTAAATGATTAATCTAATATAATGCTCTATCCATTAGACTGAACATGAATGATGTCATCTTCACTACCTCTAACAGGATGTTAGGATAGTGTATAGTACCACATATGCGGTCGAAGTGTTGAAGGTGTATATATAAGGTTCCTCATTAATGTGACCATGGAATATGGGGAGTAAAGGTAAAAGTGTGTGCTTCTACTTAAAATGCCCATGAACTGCAGGTATCTGAATCCAAGTAGATGAGTGTCCTGCGCTTGGGTTATAGGCATCTCTAAGGGTGAACTTAGACACTACACGCTCTGGCTCAACTGGATCTGCTCTAGACTACTACTCATCTCCCCCATCCCCATCTCCTCTCATTTACTCATCCTCCTCTCTCCTTTCTCCTTTGTTGTTCCTCAGCTCTAAGATCATATCTCTAAGACATGACCGGATGATGGCCTGCTCAGTCAATTGTGCTTGAATGGACTGAATAGATGCTAACATCATAATGTTGATCTCTCTATGATCTGTCATGGTGTTCTTTCCTTCCGGTGGAATCAAGTCCTCTATAACCGGTTGTGTATCTAGAAATGTGAAAGGAACTTGATCAGACTACAGAAATAATGGAGTCTCAAAGGATAGTTCAAGAAGAGGGTCAATCTTGAACAATGGATTTATTGATGATAAATTAGGTGTGAAAGAAAATGAAGAGAGCTCACGAAGAGAGTCACCCCGAGTGGAAGAAAATGAAGATGAGTAATTGGAAAGGATAGTGATAAGTTTGTAAAGTCCAAATACAACATGCCATCCTCGAAACAAGAAGGAAAGATGCGAGAATGAAGTCAAATAGGAAGAGAAATGAAGAAAAGGTGCTAAGTGTGTGGAGGGATCTTTACACTAAGCAAACAAACACAATACAAACATCCAATTCACCAACTAGACATAATGTGAAGACCGTGAAGGTTCGGTAGTTTATCTTTTCAAATTTAGTTTAGTGAATTTCAAGAAGTTATTTAAACCAAACATACAAGGTGATGTCGCCCTATCGTCTAGTGTACATCATCAAACTGCTCCAAATAGTGGTACCATCTGCCCGGGCTGCCGTGTTATATAAATCCTAAAGGGAGATAAGAGGTGGATCACACCAAAATGATTTTCTAAGGTCTAATGCAAGTGCTTGCAACTGCGACCATGTACCAAAAAGTGATACACATATGCTTAGGGCACAAGTCTAGGGATTTGGGCTCCATCCTTATGGCAACGTCCTCACCTACTCTATCGAGAGGTAAGTGCCTACAACAATGAGTGGGTTCCTGTCCCCCGAAAATGAATGATAATCCTTTACATTTAGTTTTAGGGTTAAGTAATTTAGTAGTCCCAATTTTATTTGGTTATCACTTTTTTGAGTTTTTTTTCAGTTAAATCAATTTAATGAATTATCCAATTCCTTTTTATCCTATGTGAGAGAAAACAAGGAAGGAGACTGGAAAAATCGATGCGACGAAAAATCAATGACGCATGCAGAATAGAAAGTGCGTACCTATCGTCAGCAATCTACATGCAAAATGATCCTCGTATAAAATAAAAAAAAATAAAAAAATCTAACCTAAATGATGCATGATAGGAACATCAATTTTATTTGACTAAGTCCTAGTGGTAACTTCTATTATCGAGAAAGAACCAATTATTTGACTAAGCCCAAGCTATGATGTTACTCTATAGGAACATCAATTTTATAGGGCTTTGGACCTATTGTTTACCTGATTCAACCAATATAATAAAATCTACAACTAATGGACTCAAGCACACAAAACCGCAAGAAAACAAAAGAAAATAAAAGCGATGAAAACAAAAATTCGATGAGGTCCCCCAAGTGAACCGACACTTGGTGAAACAGACCCTACACACAAAGGGTATATAATATCCTAGAAAGCAGAAAAAGAGGCAAGCACCAAAGAAAATTATTAAAAATTAATTATAAAAAAATGTGGAAATAAAATGACTAAAATAAAACAAAAAGTGCTCAAGAATCTTCCAAATCTTCTATTCCTCCTTCTACGCTCTCATGTCGGTCGATGAAGAATGATTGGCCTCCACTTTGCTCAAGTGTGTCAGTGCTCCTAGGAACTCCACCCTCATTCGTCGGGTCCGCATAAAAAATAGAAAACAAAAGAATATGTCAGAAGCAATTTATGAAAAATATGATCAAAAGAAATAAAATAGAAAATGTGGCTGAAAATAAATAACAAAATAAAAAAAATAAAATATATATAAAATAAAGAAATAAAATACCTAGAGTAGCATGAAGGAAGGAGACCTAACTACACTTGTCGTACTTCTCCGACAATGGTGCCATTTGTTTTTTCTAAACAGATAGGGTTTTAATTATTTAAAGGGAAATAAAGGTGAAAATGTGTCACTGCAACCCTAAATTTTCCCAATCAAAAATTTATTTTTATTCTCAAGCGAGGAGAAATAAAAAGAGAGAAAAGTGGCATTTATTAACCTACATAGTGTATAGGATCAAACTCAAGGAGGCTACAATTCCCGAGGGGTACTAATCAATGCAAAATCACAAATTAAAAAGTCCTTTTCTCTTTCTACTTTTGGTGTTTTATGGATTTTTTATCTTTTTATATTTTTTTGAATTTTTAATATCTATAATTTTTTTAATGTTTTCTGATTTTGATTTTTTTAAAGATTTTTTATTTTGCAAATTTTATATTTTTTAATTTTTAAAACAAAATGAATAAAGGAAAATAAGAAGAAAGTTTCACACGCTTTTTTTGTATTTTTCAAATAAAGTAAAAATATCAGAAAAATCAAACAAAATTATTTTTATGCTTTTGATATTTTTATAATTTTTATGATTTTTAAGTATTTTTAGATTTTTTTAGGATTTACAAAATAATTGAAAACATGAAATAATCAAAATAGAAAATCAAGCAGATGTTTTTGGATTTTTAAAATAGAAAATAAAATCAAAAACAAAGAAAATACACACGATCACGAAGAAGATTTTTCAAGGTTTAATAAAAGCTATTATATTTGTTTTTGTGAATTTTCAGTAATTTTATGTTATTTTAAGTGTTTTTTGTAATTTATAATTTTTGGATTTCATAACGAATTTTAAAAATGAAAATTTGTACAGTAAATCAAACAACTCAAAAGACATACATAATTTTTTTTAGAAAATTTCAAACTATTTATGATTTTTTTATTGATTTTATACTACAACTAGGGAAAATTTAGGAGGATTTTAAATTTTTAAAAAATTAAATGAATTATTTGGGGATTTTACCCTTCAAATCCTATAAACTTTGCAAATTACCTTCCCGACCTTTTAAACAACATAATTCCCCCTCGACCCCGTACACTTGCTTACTCTTACCCCATGAACCCTTCGATTAATTCATTTAAAGCTCGTGGGGTAATTTATGGGGTCGATGGGTTAATTACATTGTAAAAAAGGTCATAGAGTTAATTTCATAAGTTTCTAAGGTTCGTGGGGGGTAAAAATCCCAATTATGTTTACAAACAAAAATTAAAGGTGATAGATCTACTTAACTTGAGCTTAAGGCAATTTTTATGGAATTTATTGAAGATTAACGAATTGTTAACAAAGATTAACAAGCCACTAATTAAAACTACAGTACATGTACTAAATTGAAAGAAAACTTATTTGCAACACTAATTCAATAACAAACTATGCAAGCTGGAGGTCAAAAATGCAATTTCTCCAAAAGGAGGCACGTGCCGATGAACGTGAGATGCGCTGGCACGGACCCTGATGGATTTATATATTTCTAGGGGGCAAACATTAACAAAAATGTACGGTATTATTATTCAAAAGCACTAGAAAACACGTGCTAGGGCACGTAATGCAGTTCGTACATAACCAAATTGCAAATAATAATAATAGTAATAAGGGGTCAAATGCAAATGTTTAATCAACAGAAACATGTCACGTGTCCATGAGAGGACTTATTTACAAATAAGAAAAATGCAGGAGCTTAGGAAGCAATTATTCACCAGGCTCGTGCTGGTCACTTGCGGATCTTAGGGCTGTGACTTGCTGCTGCAGATCTGGATCAACGACTATCAATTGGGGCAAATCTGATAGCTGGATCCGAACTGGGGCAGTTGTCCTTGATGTGATTGCGGGCGGCTCAAGTGTAAGAACTGAGATGAATGAAGGCCTCATTAGGATTTGAGGGGATAGATCTCATCCGATCTCCGCTCAAAACACCTCCTGACGGTCGGTGCTGCTTCTTGCTGTGCTCCCGCATTGTCTTGATGTATCAATGAAGCTAGACGATGGTCGATCATCGATCTGGAAGCCCAAGTGGCTCCTACTAATGAACTCACTCTAGATGTGTGATCAAGAGCTCCAGAAGAAGTCCTGAACTTGCAGTTACATCCCTTGCTCGGAGACGAAGCTCCGGTCGGCTTATTAAGCAGAAACAAAAGCAAAAAGGGAGGAATGGATTGACTCCGATGAAGGGGTGGTCTGAATGGAGTCGTGAATCTAGATCCATGATGGATCTAGGTGATCAGTGATGGTAGGAGGCTGGAGAAGGGTCGGGTGAAGGTGATTGGAGAGTTAAAAGTGATAATCGATGAAGGACAACCTCCGATCCGCAAGATCAGAAGCATATTAGAGATGAGTGAAGTAAAACAGAAATGACGTATTTGTCTAGCCAATGAGCAAGCTTGAGCTTTAAAGTCATACCTTGTGAGCCTGCAGTTGGATGACTTGACTACACTGGTCATGCATCCTTGGATAGGTAGCTACACTGGCTACTGACCATTCTTCTCTTCACCCTCCTCTTGAGATGATTGTCACTTGATCTTAGAAGGGAATACCCCGCTCTTTGAGTAAGGAGTTGTTGGATTGGGGAATCATTGGGTTGTCATGCTGGAGAAGTCGGTCTTTTTGTCATTTCAGTTGAGGAAGCCACCATACATACATTATACAAGTGAGATCCATAGTAGTAGGGGTTTGTGTATGAGTTGAAATATCCCGACCTTGCTATTGAGGAGACTTGAGCAGAGTTCGGATTTCTTGAAGGCTGTTGTGTTTCAAATCCGATTCCCAATAAGGTTCCGACCGCACTATAATTCCGAAGGTTCGACTTAAGCTCTAAACTTTGATTTTATGAAGATAAGTTTGAGAATTAAACTTTATCCACTTTCTTTTTCTTTTCTTTGTTTTTATTTTTCCGCACTTATTGCATAAGTGTTTGCTAGGGACTAGCAAATGCAAGTATAGGGGGATGATGAATCTCTATTTCATCACCTTTATTATATCATGTTGGCCTTAAAAACCCTAGCTAATGCATGCAAATAGCCTTAATCTGTACAAATTAACATTCATTCCTTGTTGTATAAATACTGTATAAAATACTATTTTTAATGCCAAAATTAAAGAATAAAGAAAAGAAAAGAAAAATAATAAAATACCAAAGGTATTCTATGATCTTAAGTCCCGAGACCTAGGCATCTTGATGGCAAGGTCGACAAGGAATAAACCAGGGGGAGATAAGGGCCAATAAATCTAATAAATCCCCATTTATTTATTCATCATTAATGCATTTTTAGGACCTATTTAATTTTCCACTTTTTATACCTCAAATAAAAAAACTTTGTACATAAAAGTTGTATATAATAATATATAGAAAAAATACAAAATTGAATTTATACAAAAATTAATACACAATGTATAAGTTATCCTCTACATGCGATTCTAAAATCCCAATTTCCCAGAACCAAATCTTCCAAATAAAACTCAAAATATATTAAAATTCACCTTTAATTATATATAACTTTTAATAACCTATTTAATGAAGATGGTTCCATATTTTGGAGTTAAGGTGTGAAAGTTAGGTTTTGGGCCCCTATTATACAATATAACTGAATAAAATATTCATTTCATTTATTCTTTATAATTTTTATAATTTTATAATTTTGTAAATATTATTTATATCATATGTACATATTAAAACTAAAATAAAAATTCAAATAAAACCTTTAAATAAAATATGAATATAAATACATAGATGAAATGCTTATACTTATAACTATATATTTATAACCCTATTTCTTTAAATATAAATATACATCAGAAAAATATAATAATATATTTAAGTATATAAAAATAAATTGTAAATAAAGAAAATAAGAATATAAAGTAATAAAATCAAAATTACAAAATAAAAATAAAAGATCTAAAATAAATATGAATATACCTATAATTGGAACCCTAAAAATAAACTTGTATTTATACACAACGAAAAAATAAATAAATATCATAATAAAATACTATAAAAAATAATACACATTTTTATTTTATAATCTAACAATGATAAAATTGATTACTAAATTTTTAAATTTATTTTTTGATTTTTAACCTGACTTTGTATTTTTTACGGATGACGTGGCCCAATCAGGCCATGCCGTCCGTTGACCTCGAGTCAACTCTAACCCCATGTCATAGACCTTGTCAGAACTCAGCATCGACACTACTTCTTGAATTTTTGCGCTCTAATTCATTGCTCAAGGAGGATTTGACCCTTCATGAGAAATCTTCTCTGTACATCCGTTATCCACGTCGACCTATCTCCTTCCACCATACCCTCTTCCTTCACCCGTAATTCCACCTAGAAGAAGCCACCTTCGTTTGCCTGTACATAAGACCCTCAACCTCCATTTTTGTTTTTGGTTCGGTTTTTCCCCTTGTTTTGATCCCTCGAAGTGCATAAGCGTGGAGCTCTTTTTGACAGGAGGAGAGCCCAACACTTCGCAGCGAGAAAGGAGCAAGGTGGGGGTGTTCCCAACCACCTCCGGTGAGACCTTGCCGTCGAGGTCCATCTCGTGGTCCTGGGCCACTTTAGGTTCCTTTGTTCTTTGCCTTTTAGTGTAGTTAACCTTAGGTTTTAGTTTCGTGCTTTGTTTTGCATTTTAATCATAAATTTTAGCTTAAGTTTAGATCTAAAGGCATCGCTGGAAACTCTTGAGCTCCGACCACTCCATGATACACCGCCACCTGCCAATAATAATCGATCCTTGCTCCCTTGTGTTGATGTGCTTGTTATTTTGTATGCAGGACCTAAAGGAGGCGTCTGATCTTTGATTTTTGCCAAGGGGATTCCCCAGGTCCGCAGGAAGACCGTCGTCCTTCAGGGACCTATCAGGGTTCCCGGAGCCATTTGGGCCGCCTGGTGGATTTGCTGGAGGAGCAAGAACATGTAGAAAGTCTCTGTGGCATTGTGGGAGGCCAGAGGAGCTCGGTACTCCCGATTCAAACTCGCCCCAGGTGAGTTCTTCGTCAGTTCGTCCTCCGCCATGCTCCATCGTTCGATCAGCCCTGTTCTTCGCGAGATTCATCCACCATCCGATCGAGCCAAGCTTGCACTCTAGGATCCCACTCCATGATCTAATCTGGGCCATCATCAACGAACTGTCATCGCATGCTGCAGATGTGACACGTGGCAAGTGGCTTACATCAGACTGTTCGTCCTTGCCGTTAGTGAGGGTAAATTTCAATTGTAACCCTGTATTTTTATTGTTTTGTATTTATGTTGTAAATATTATAATTAGTATAAAACTTTTTGGTACATTTGCACAAGGCACCCGTACTTTCTTGTAATTACAAGTTGGTACCTTATCAACGCATCTCACGTGCCCATCCACATGAGGTGCGCATATTTTGCAGAAAGGCCCTCGAGCCTTTAGTTATTTATTTTTAATACCAAAAATTTGATTTGTAGTTGTATAATTTTGATGTATTTGCAAAGTGGCCCTCTGATAACATGGATTTTGCGAGAGTCTAAAGTAGTCTACACAAGGCGAGAACTACTGTGTCGCTGAAGCGACCGCTCACGAAACCTGGGTTAATCAACAATTAACCCACAATATGAATCAAGCAATAAATAGCAAAAATGCGGAGTTAACATTTATTATAACTCTACAACAAATGTGTATAGGTGTAAGCATGTGTAGAGGTCGAACTTAGGGAGCAAACGGTAGATGGGGGAAATTAAATCTCAAAACATGTCCTTTTCTCTTCTCCATTTTATTGTTTTTAAGGATTTTTATTTTTTATCTTCATTTTATATTTATATTTTTTGTTGATTTTATATTTTTGTATTTTCTAATTTTTATATTTCTTTTTCCTTAAAATAAGTAATACAGAATATAATAGACTATATATATAATTATAGATAACATATGTATAAATATATCTAAAAATATTTGAAACTTGCATAAATAAATATTTTTGGGCTTTAAATAAGTTTTTACTATTTTCATGATTTATTAGTGATTTTTGGGTAATTTTTATATATTTTAAAAGTAAAAAATGCCCTAAAACAGGGATTAATTAGATAGCTGAAATTGAAATGGAAATTAAAAATAGAAAATTAAGTCCAAAATTTTCCAAATCAATTTTAATATATAGTTAAAAATACAGAGAAAACTATAACACATAAAAAATTATTTTTGGAGTTTTTGAGATTTTTTTAGTTTTTATAAAAGTTTTGGGTTTTTTCAATTTTTAAAAGTTTTCTTTTTTTATTTTAGTGATTTTTGGACTTGAGTTGATACATGATAAAACAAACAACATATATTTTTTTGCAATTTTTCAAAATGTTTTTAAATTTTTTTGGTATTTTATAAGTTAAACAAAACAAAAATGTGCTTATTTTGTTTTTTAAGAAATGGTTAAATGCCAAAAGCGCTAAAATAAAAATGTGACGTGAAAATACATGTTAGTAGGCATCTAAGCCTATTTTTTTCATAATTTTTAGGGCATGGGTGCTATTTTTAATATATAAAATCCAAGCACCAAAATTCATAAAACCATCAGGGGATATTTGCAATAAAAATAAATGTTAGGGGTTCAATTGTATCAAAAGTATACATCATATACTTAAATTTATTGGTTTAAATCTAAATACAAAAATCTGGAAGGGTACACTTGCAAATTCGCCACCTCACGTGGGACGGCACGTGAGGTGACGTGGAATGGACCCAAGTGTAATTTATATTAAGTATAGTGGCCTATATGCAAAATTTACATTTTATTTAAATGACATATTTTATTTACAACATTAATTAATAAAGACAAAAAAGATTCAGGGCATGATCTGCAATTTACCCCATATGCACACAAATCCAACGGTTGATGGACTTCACTTATGCCACATGTCAGCTCCACAAGCAACAATACCGGTTCAGCCTTGGACGGATGAGATTAGATCACCCTAGGTGATCTAACGGCTTGGGCATGCTTCTTCTGACAGTTGTTGTACACCATCAAGAACACGACCAAATCGGACGGTGGAGAGGCTATCTGCACGAACAGAGGAAGAACTCTCTCTCGTCGAGCTTTAGATGACGTCATCTCCCAACTCTGGTGTCTTTTCCTACTGTGGCGAGGGGCGAAACATTCTTGGAACCTTCCTTTGTCAACTGGAGGACTCAAAAAGCCCCGTGGATGGCCAGAGCTAACCGGGAGGTCAAGAAAGCGACAACGCTCCAGGTATCTCTGGAGAGCAACAAAATCACCTCCAGAAGTCTCTACGTTCCAAGTACCTGCAAGGAAAGGTTACATGGTCGAGGGAAAATTGCCTCGATCCTGCGGCGAGGTGAATGGAAGTGTAGCGAATCGAGCGGTCGTGCCTCCGATGTGGCGGTGGAGTGGGAGGCTGAGATCCTGCTACAGGAGGGAGCAGATTGAGTGGAAGGCATTGAGGCATGAAGAAGTGATAGGGGAAGAAATTTGAGGTGGTAGCGGGGTGAAGTACTGGAAGAAGTGTACTGTGGGAGGTTCGCCGGAGCGGGGCTCCGACGAACTTCAAAGGTAGCGATTAGGCTAGAACTAACGACTAAATGCAAAATTAAAAGCAGAAACGAAACTCGAAGATCTAAGCTACCTATAAAAAAAGAAAATGCAGCTCATACCTGGGATTTGATGCCAGGGAGCAGAGGTGGCCAGACGGCCGCTGTGGGTGCACCTCCAGCCTCCTCTAATTGCCATGGAGCCTCATGGGACTCCTCCTGTCACGAGGATATGCACTGGACCGAAGCTTCTGGGTTTTAGGATTTGGGCGATGACCAAAAAAGAGGAGGAAGGCAGGAGGTCCTTATTTAAAGACAAGCATGCACCGTTATTGACCGGGTGATTGGAAATAATTGATGCTATATACAATCAATCTAAATTCTCTGTGTGAATCATGGACGATCGAGGATGAAAATTGGTGAAGGACTTGAGGGCGATGGAGCAGCAGAGCGGCGAGGAAAATCTCGAGAAGGCGGGCCGCTCGAGGTTCTGATAAAGGTCAGAAGAAGGAATGTGGAGTTGACCAGGGGTCAACGTTCCCTGGACTGTGGTTGGTCCACGCAGGCTGCTAAAAGACAAACACTCCAATTATTTATAATCAATTAATAAAATATGATAAATGATTTTATTAATTTATGATTATAAAATATAAAATGTTTATTATTTTATGTAGTATTTTAATATGATTTTTATTTATTTTTTGGTGTTATTTATTACAAGTTATTTTTAAGGGTGTATTTATAGGTATATTCATCTATGTGTTTGGCTATTTTATTGTTATTTTGTATATTTTATTTTATTATTTTATTATCTTATTTTATATATTTATAACTTATTTTTAGATATATAAATGTATTTTTATTATATTTTTATGATATAATATATATTCTTAAATAAATAGGGATATATGTTATATAAGTAGAAATACATGTATTTTATCTATGTATGTAGCCATATTATTTATTTTGAGGTGTTTTCTTCAGTTTTATTTTATCTTTATATTTTTAATAGAATATAGATAATATTTACATCAGTATAAAAATATAAAAGAATAGATCTCACTTTTATTTATTTACAAGTATTAGCATAGGTATTTTACTTATATATTTTATATACTTATTTTATTTGAATGTATTATTGGTGATTTTATTGCGGTTTTAATAAGTACATGATTTATAGATAATATTTACAAAATTATAAAAATAAAAATAATAAAAATAATAAAGAATAAATAAAATAATTATTATTCAGGTATACTGTACAATGGCGTCCTAAACCTACTTTTCACACCTTATCTCTAAAAAATAAGCAACCACCTTCATTAAATAGCTCATGAAAAGTTATATACAATTAAAACGTGATTTTAATACATTTTGAGTTTTTATGTGGAAGATATGGGTCTGTGAAGTTGGGATTTTGGCCTATTATTTTGTGTATAAAAAGTACACTGTGTATTGTTTTTGTACAAAATCAATTTTGTATTTTCTATATATTATTATCTACAACTTTCACGTTCGATGTTTATTTATTTGCGGTATAAAAAGTAGAAAATAAAATAGATCCCAAAAATGAATAAAAAATAAATGATTAAATGGAATCTTTATTGTATTATTGGCCCTTATATCCCCCTACTTTATTCCTTATCAACCTAGTCATCAAGATGCCTAGGTCTCTGGGTTTAGGGTCTTAAAATACCCTTGGTATTTTATTCTTTTCCTTTTCTTTATTATATAATTTTGGCATTAAAAACAATATTTTATATATAATAAATGCAATAAATAATGAATGCTAATATGTACAAAATAATGCCATTTACATGCATTAGCTAGGGTTTAGGGCCAAAATTATAGAATAAACGTGATGAAATGGAGATTCATCACCTTCCCGTTTATTTTTAATTGCAATCACGTCCATGCTAGTACATGCATTTTTTGTTTTCTCTATTTATTTAGTATAGCTATTGTGCTCCAAAATTCACCAAAAAATACATATAGGTTTCTGATTGCTTCTAGTTCCATGCCATAATTTTATTTTGTAATTGAGTACTTTTAAATATTTATTAAAAATAAGTTAGAGCACATTTTATTCCCTAATTGACTTAGAAAACATGTAAAAAAATATAAAAACATTTTAAAAAATTCCCCAAATAATATATTTTGTTTATTTACGTATTTTGAGCCTTCAGACCAAAAATTCATAAAAAAAAGAAAACTCTAAAAATTAAAAAATCCACAAAATCTTTTATAAAAATATATAAAATTCTCGAAAATTCCAAAAAAAGTGTCTTCTATACAATTTTCTTTATATTATTTTTATTATATAT
Organism: Ottelia alismoides; assembly: GCA_037367405.1. Classification (NCBI taxonomy): domain Eukaryota; kingdom Viridiplantae; phylum Streptophyta; class Magnoliopsida; order Alismatales; family Hydrocharitaceae; genus Ottelia; species Ottelia alismoides. The sequence goes on from JAZKJV010002032.1 coordinate 375,002, forward strand.
ATATATTAAAATTGATTTGAAGAATTTTGGATATCGTTTCCTAATTTTTTACATCTTTATTTCAATTTCGGCTATTTATTAAATCCCTGATTTGGGGATTTTTTACTTTAAAAATATAAAAATTAGCAACATTCAATAAAAAATAACAAAACAGTAAACAATTATTTAAAATCCAAAAATATTTAATTCTACAATTTTTAGTTATTTTTAATAATATTTATATCTCTATTATCTATTATTGTATATATGATCTTGTATATTCTTATATTAGATAATTAAAAGAAGAAGAAAATACAAATATAAAAACATATAAAAAAGGAAATAAAAAATATAAAATTAAAAACAAAATATAAAAATAAAAAAAATAAAGATAAAATTAAGAACCCGCATAAAAAATAGACAAGGAAGCTCACAGAGTCAATTTTGTGCATTTCATTACCCAATCTACTAGTTTTGCTCCCTTTGTTCGACACTCTATATACTTACACTATATACATATTTTGTAGAGTTAAATAAAATAAATTTTATTTCCACACATTATTTTCATTGCTTGATTATTATTGTGGGTTAGTTGTTTGATTGTTCAAGGTTTCGTGAGCGATCGCTTCAGCGACATCGTAGTTCTCGCCTTGTGTAGACTACTTTAGACTCTCGCAAAACATGATTATTAATGAGCAGTCTCAATTCCTTTAATTCCTAAGTTGTAAACTGAGGAGAAAAATCGAGAAAACCAATGCAAGTGTTTAAATCAATGATGCATGCAAAGAAGAAGACTTACAATGATTCCTCTCTTTCTTTATGTGGGATGCAAGATAAAGAATAAAATTTACACTAAATTTATGCATAGATGTTGGACGGGTATTTCGAGTTCTTGAATTGATGAAATAAATGTGCAATTGTCGTTAACCCAAATAATCTTGCAAAAAAAATATTTTTTTCCTTCTCAAGCTGAATTAATTACAAAATAAATGTAGCAAGAGACTTTTTGCTATTTAATAAACCTGTATAGTAATAGGATCAAACTCAGAGAGGCTACAATTCTCGAGAGTTATTCAAATAATCTAAAAATCAATTAAGAGAAAAAGGAAATCTCAAATGCTAACTATCTTGGTTTTTGTGAAAATTTTTGTCTTTTCAATTTTTTATTTCTATTTTTTTTTCTATTTTTCAAAATTTTAATGATTTTTATCTTTGTAAATTTTAAATTTTCAAAAAAAAATTCAAAACAAATTTATACATAGAAGAAATGCATTTTTTTGGATTTTTCAAAGATGACAAAAATGCTCAAAAATGTCCAAATATTTTTTTGTATTTTTGATGATTTTTTTACTAATTTTATAATTTTTCAGAGATTTTTAGATTTTTCAGAATTTTAAAATGAATAAAAACAAGGGAAAATACGAACAATGAGTAAACAAGATTATTTTTCAATTTAAAAATACTAAATAAATGCAACAAATACTATTTTTCCTATAAACTAAGGAAATTATATACAAACAGGAACTGAAATCTCATTTTTTTTATTTTTTTATACAATTTTATATGATTTTTTAAAGATTTTGAGTATTTTGCATTTTTTGGGTTTCAAAAATATTTAATAAGAAAAATTGGATAGAAAATAAAAGATACAAATAATGAAACTAATCTAATTTTTGAAATTTTTATGCAATATTCGAATTTTTATGATCTTTCAAAGTTCAAGCAGTAAAAAAATGATGTTTTTGATTTTTTAACAATAACAAACTAAAATAAAATGCAATGAAATTTTTATACAATGAAGATGCACATAACAGGAATCTAAACTATTTTTTTGAGGAATTTATTGACTGCAAATGATATTTATTTCAATAACAAACATCATGCAAATCATGATATGGAAATACTAGACTAAAATGTAAATGTTTAAAGTTTTTGCATAAAAAATTAATAGAAATAAGTTGCAGGTGGAAAACTACAAATTACCCAAATAAACGTACGACGCATGTGCTTGACTGGAGAGCAGGAGTCTCTTTGTGATTTTTGAAACTTCCAAGGGCCTTATTGAAATTTGCCTAAAAATATGCTTTTTAAATTGGGGATTCCCTAGGGTTATTGTGCTTCTTTGTTCTTTTTCCAGGAGGCAAAGGGGAGTCGTCGCTCTTGCAGATCACGGAGGCACGACGAGCATGATGGACAGGGCAGCATCAGCGAATGGATCTAGGTGTGGGTTACGGCGGTCGGCGATGGCGTGGGATCGGACGTGAGCGGTGGACTCCTGGTGTGGCTAGTCCAGGCGGAGGGCGGTGGTCACGGCCTAGCGATGGAGGTTGCTGCTTAGAGTAGCGGTGGGTGAGCAGCAAACGGCGGTGCGTTGGTCTGCGACTGGCGGAGGAGGCGACACACACCCCCTATGCTCACGCTTGACGGTGGAGGGAGCGGGCGGTTCAGCTCCAAGGGGCGATCAGGGACAGTTGATGACATGGAAGTGCGTTGGGGCCGTACTCACGGTGGCTAATCGGCGCTCGTGCTGGCGGAGGAGGCGACACACACCCCCTATGCTCACGCTTGACGGTGGAGGGAGCGGGCGGTTCAGCTCCAAGGGGCGATCGGGGACAGTTGATGACATGGAAGTGCGTTGGGGCCGCACTCACGGTGGCTAATCGGCGCTCGTGGGGAGCGGTTACGACGTTAGATGGGCTCCAGCGGTGGAGATGCTGCGGTTGGCGGAGGAGGGCGCGGTGGCGCTGGAGCTGGCGCTGTCGCCCAACTTCTTTATTTTTTTGTGAAAGCAGCTTATTATTTTATCCCTTTTTGTATAAACATAGCTGCTATTTTTTTTTAATTTTTTGAAACTTTTTTTAAAATCCTTGAACCTGCAATAAAATAGGATAAATCCGACTCGAGCACGACGACTTGGTCATATAAATAAAAATAATAAAAATAATAGGAAACGTGAATGATGTTGGATCCGACGAAGTGAGAGATCGAATCCGTGACTCCAGCCATCGTACGCAGCCGGAGTTGATAGATTGCGTGAGGTAGAATGTGAACGTGGAGAGATCGAGAATATGAAATGGAAAATCGGGATCGGATCGGGCGAATCAAATCGTGATGGTTGAAAGATTTACGATTAACTACAATATATGATTGAAAATTGGCAACGAAATAAAAAATAAAAAAAATAAAACTCCGATTAACCTAGGTTAAGTACAAGAAATGATGGATCTCATCGTGGGAGCGGAAAATACCGTGATGGCCTCGACGAAGGTCGACTCACTTTCACGGGAAGGCTCGAAGGCTAAGCACCTTTCTACAACAAGAAGCTCTTGGAGATTAGACTCCTCTCACCAAAGATTGATAAAATTTAAATGAGAGAGGAGGAACCATATTAATATGGAAAAGAATTGAATTTGAATTTCAAAATTTTGAATGGAGATAAAGATAAGGAAAATAAATGAGATAAAGATAAGAAAGGAAGTTAGCGTTAAAATTATTTACATAATTTATTTATTTATTTATTTATTTTCATCACTTTTCTAAATTAAATAATAAATGTTAATTATTTATTTTTTGTGAGGGTTATTTAAGGGAATTAATTATATATATACTATATACGTATGGTATACTATGTACACAGTTAAGTTTAACTTTTTTGTTTCGATTTTTTTTATTTTTATTTTAAATAATTATTAAAAATATTTACAAATACAATAAATATGGATATATAAACTAAATAAATGGTAAAATTGCACAAGCCACCCTAGAAATCTGTCTTTCAAACCGTAACCCCCAAAATTAAAAAACCAAACCACTTTAAAGATATTTTAATTTAGAATACAAAGGAAGAGAGTTTGATCCAATTTGAGTGCATATGGAGCCGGAATTGGTCTTTCAACTATGACTCTATGGCTTTTTCCGGTTATGGTTACTTTTATTCTGTACATGATTTTATTTTGCAATTGTTTTTATTATTTAGAAAATAATTTTATTTACAACTTTTGTTTTGAAAAATTTTTAATTTGAGGTCAATTTATGTACAAATAAAATAGTGTAAGTTTACAAATATACATAGAAAAGTATTTACAAAATATTTTTTTGGATTTTCTGATTAAGGACCCTATATCCCCCTACTTTATTCCTGGTCGACCAGGTCAAGTCTTGACCTTTTCTTGGGGTTCGGGTCAGCCTGTATCTATTACATATATACAGTTTTTTATTTTTAATTTATTTTTACTTTATTTATTTATTTTTTAGGTTAGAATAATAATAATTGTACAATATTTACAAACAGATGCAGGTTAGTAAGAATATGGATTTATCAATTTATATGTGTTTTATAAGAGATTTTAAGATAAAATAAATGAATAAAGATGATGAAATGCAGATTCGTCATTAGATGAAAACACCCTAAGCAGATAGTTCTATTAGCGGGAAAGAATTGATTTCAAATTTGTCTAATGTCGAACGATCTACAGTGCGTATAGTTAGTGAATGCATGGCCTAGGAATTACAAGCACAGTCGAGAATAAAAATCTAAGCTAGCGTATGTGTGCCCAATTCCTATTCCACTCAAGTCGGGTCCCAACCGCACATAAGGGGTTGAAACAAACCTGACACACCACAAAGGAGTCTAGTCCAAATTATTGCAACTTTAAGGGTTCAAAGAGAGGGACCTAGTAAATGATACAGAAAATAAAATCTAATCTAACTCTCTCTCACAAAAAAAATAAAAAATAGTCTTCTTCTTCGCAGATCCTTGAATTATATCCAAAATTACTACAAGTTATCTCTGTATAGAGAGAAAATACAGTTAGTATCTATTGAGATAGAAAATACAGAAATAACATGCAAAATAAGAAGAAAGAAAAATGACACAGAAATTAATTTCTCGAAAGTTAATTATAGAAAATAATATAAAACCCTAAAATTCGTCGTCCTCCGGCAATGATTCCATTTGATGAACTTGAAAAATGCCTCTTTAATTGACCATAATTGTAGTATAGGACACATATTTTGATTCCTAAAAAACCACAATCTTTGAATATTGTGGAGAATTTTTATTTGGCAAGATACATAGGTTGAATGCAGGGAACAATGATTTTAAGTTGCATGGTTTCAAATTAAATTAAATAATTAATCTCTAAGTTAATATCTGTGTCATAAATTAAATAACTCATGACCGCGGAGTGATGAGGGACAAGTTAGGTCATGTGCTCTGCACTTGACCTTGCTGGAGAGAGAGTGGGAGGAGATAGGAAAGAAGGGGGAGAAAAAGAAAAGGAAGATATAAGATGGAGAAGGAGAAAATGAAATGATAAAAATAAATAAATAAAAATTAATAAAAATTAAAATAAGATAAAAAAATAAAATAAAATAAAATTAAAATATAATATAAAAAATAAATAAAGTTAATTATTAAAATGAATGAATTCAAAAAAAAATAGTACACGATGTCAAAATGAAAAGTGATCAACACGAAAGTTGTTCGTCTCGACGAGATCTACAACTTTGTGAAGGACCTAAAAGCAAAAGAGGTCAACTCCACAAAAAGTATTTCGGGAGATACTCTATAGATAATAAAATACTACAATTTTGTATTTTGTAATTTTTGTATTTTTAAGTAGGTTAATTTATATACAATATATACAAACTTAATCTAATTTTTATGGATTTTTTATAGGTTAGAATAAAGGTAGAATAAATTTGAAAAAGATAAAATATATATAGAGTACAAAAAGTCAGATTTTTGTGTTTTCTCTTGATTTTCTGGTTTTTATGGGTTTTAGTTCTTTATGGGAGTTAATTAATTGATCAAAGAATAAATCATATAATTAATTAGATTAAAAGGATGATTGTTTACACATAAAATAATAAGATCAATCAAGGTAAAAAACATGCATTATTTATTTACAGAATTTAAGCGTAAGTCTAGCATAATTAATTAATTAATTTTAAGGGGTTTAATTGGTGATTTATTAACAGGATTTTGTTAAAACATACATATAGAGTAGATGAATCATGGATTCATCACACCCCTATACGTAGCTCTTTGCTTGTCCCCAAGCAAATTTTAGTGAGTTAGAATGTTGAATCCCAGACTGTGCATGTGCGAATTTCAAGACTTGTCTCCTTGAGAATCTTATGGTCCTAAAATTCCAAGATCAATCCGTCTTTAGTCAAAAGGAATCCAACTTCTCTAATTATCTTATTCTCTGCTTGTACATATAGTATAAAGGATATGACAATTAAGGTGTATTGCATTTCATGAGAGACGAGTCAAAATGTCACCTAAGATCCTGATCCAATAGACTTTCCTTTAGACCTGATCCTCAACACTAGGGAATAAGTTGGTTCTTGCATTTAATCTACCATCTCGTTAGTTTGTCAGACTTGAAAGTGTTAATGGAAGGCAAAATGATGGAGGGATAGGGTTGTGTATTTTTCTTCTCTCCCTTACATTGGAATAAGAATCCTCTCGAGTGTCTTATTACTCAATGCATGCATATTTTGTTTGCTGACCAATGTGTTCATCAAGAGAGTTCGGATTCGTCTGCACTTGTTTTCATGGGAGTACATCGGGGTGTGTCTCTGTTGAGTATTTAAGATACCTTCGACACCCAGACGTGTATCACTATACGATGCAAAGCCCTTTTTGGGTGCAAGCCCGACTCCTTAGTCCTAATAGCTTTAGTCCAAGTGGACACTTTGAAATGGTTAGGAGCACTCGCCTTTGGTGGAATCTCTTTGAATTTATACTTGTAATGAAGGAGATTTTCTTTGAGAGAACTTCTCTCAAAATTTATTTCGTTGATAGTTAGCTAGCTCCACTGCTTTTGCCAAGAGTTGGCGCACACTGATCAACAATTATTTAATTGTATAACACCCCGAAACATAGGTAAATATCAAGAGATAGCATGTGAACTTGTTCACATAGTGGCTAGGGTTTGTTGACACTCAGGTTTCTTGAAGCCTTTCATCGACTTTATCCCATCCTTGAGTATCATAAAATCAGATGATGAATCTATGATTCTCATTATTTATTCTTTTATTTTAGCTTTATCTTTTAGCGAAGACATCTGTGGATTGTTGTAGAAACAATAACTTATCATTATGCATGTCTTTTTTAATGTTTCATAATTAACACATATTTTCCAAAAATAAAAGAATACAGAGAAAATAAAAAGAAAGGAGTTATTTAGAATAAATACCGACAGACCCAATTACCAAAGAGAAGGTCAAGTCTTGACCTCATTTACAAGAAATAAGTAGAGAGAGGGTACATTGTATATTGTACATAACACCTATACCTACAAATATATATATATATATTTATTTATTTATTTTACACTCTCTCACACTTGTATATACCCTCAAGAATAAAATAAAAGTAAAATAAAAAATAAGAAAACACATGATAAATTAAAAATAAAATCCACAATTCATTGTACATAGCCACAAGTGTGTGTACATTACACAAGATTTATTTATACATCTATGTTAATCATCAAGATCAAATAAAAATCTTTTATAGACCTCAAGTTATTTTGTAAATAAATAATATATAAAAGAAAACATATTTTTTATAAAAATAATAAAATAAAAATACATGTATATAATATATAGGTATATTATACTTGTACATAATACTCTATACTGTATATACCATAATATATTAATTACTAAAAATCATTAAAAATCACATAAAATAGTTTATAAAATAATAAACATTTGTCATTATAGTCACTTTTTATTTTAAAATTATTTACTATTTTATATTTCATATTCTTTTATTTTGTAAATCCTGATTTTTGATTGGTCCATGGCAGATTGACGACCTCAATCAACCCCACCTCCCAGCTGACCTGACTCGGTCCACCTTCACTAGACTCGTTTTCTCCCCATTACCTTGATCGGATCAGACCTCCATTTGCATTGATTCTTGCAACCGAATGTTCTCCTAGGATCTATGATCCTCGTGGATCCCTAGGGGAAACTAGATCTATCTAGGGTTTTGCACGAGCCTCCGATCTTTCTAGGCCCTAGCCTTCGCCTATAAATCATCTCCTCCTCTCCCCGAGCTCAGTAGCTCGTTCCTCGCACCACCTTCCTTCCCTTAGCACCTTCGGCATCATGACATGAGCCTTTATGTGTTTTTAGGAGGTTGAATCAGTGACTGGGTGAGCTTGCTCAGCTCATGGCCGGAGCTTTCTGGCACGACAAGCCTCCCAGTCTTTCACAGCTTGGTAGAGGCCATAACCCCACCGAACATCTCACCTGAAGCTCCTGAGCTCATCAGCATCTTTAGGCACCGCTTATCTTCCCTGTAGTTTTACGTTTCACTCTGATTCAATCCACCTACTCCACCACCATTCACCATCTTCGACCTGCTGGTTGGAGCCACTTCACGTACACCTCCGCGTTCCGATCAATACCCCATACCCCAGTCGTCCTTCCCTCGCAACCTGCCCCCTTAGATTCACTCATCGGAGTGCGATTAAGGTTAGACCTCCTTCCTCCACTTCCGTCGGAGGTCGAACACCACCCACCATCGCTTCTCTGGTTTTCCTTGCAAAATAACAGTGGACGAAGCTTGGTCTTCGAGCCTGGAGACTACCTTCAGGTTTAAACGCGTGTGGAGAACCATTCAGAGCCCTATCTAATCAGGTAGAGCAGCTCCAAGTGGAGCATCACCTCCCCGACCATCGGACCTTCCATCTCTCCATTTGAGCCAGCCACTCGACACGACCCACCTTCACAAAGCAGCCGGACCCCTTCGCAACTTCATCAGAGTTGTGGATCACCCTCCACGCTTGGGCGAAGTTTGCCTGAATCGAGTTCATCCAGCCGCCTTCTCTACCGCTCAATCTGAAGTCCCCACCCCAATTTTTATCCAAGCCATCCGCTAGCATCTTATTCTAATGCTTGGATCAGATCTAGGCCCCCATCTGCGCCGTACGTTCCTGCCACCTGTCAGAACCGTCAGATCTCTAGCTAACGACTTATCAGAGGCGTACATCAGCGCTTTTCGTAGAACTTTCATATCCTTTAGTTGAGCTGCATCAGGAACACACACCAGAGCACGTGCTCCGCACGTGCCTCAGGGTAAACTTTACCTTTTTCCCTGTAGTTTATGTTATTTCATTTCAGTCTAATGATTGCAATAATTAGTTAAAAATATTTGCAGTTAGACCCTTGTAGTTTTTTTATTTGCACTTTCATCCAGTTGAGTTTCAATCACATGTGCCCGCGCATGTTTTTCTAGGATATTTGCTACATTTACCTTGAACTCTTTACTTGCTATGGAATGAAGTTTATGCTCTGAGTATTTGCATATATACCCCGGATTGCCTGGTTCATATGTTGCGCATACATTCGCTAATTTATTTGCAAAGTATCCCCAGAGTTTTTAGTTTTTTTATCTGCTGGGGTCCAGAGCTTAAAATAATTACAAAGAGGTCCCTATGAGCTATTTTAACTACATGTCTTTTATTTAATGTAATAAATACTAAACCAACTCCAAAAATTGCCTAAAAACTACATGTAATCCCTGATTGCTTGTATTATTTTTAATAATTTTTACTTGTTGATTTTCTTGCATTTTATATTATTAAAAATTCAAAAATCCTTAAAAAGAGTCATGTTTATCTTTAGAAAATTATAAAAAATCGAAAAATCACCTAAAAATTTCATAAAAATTACGATAGTCATATTTTATGTCTTTTAGCTCTACTGTTAATTTTGCTTAAAATACCTTATAAAAACCATAACAATTATAAAACACTCTAAAACTTATAAAAATTATATAAAAATTTATAGGAAAATTAAAAAATAGCAATCTCAATCTCTGTTTGTAGATATTTACTTATATTTTATCATAAAAATCACCCTAGGAATTTTGGGCATTTTATTTATTTTTAACTTACAAATTACTCCTGGTTGTGCATTATTTGTTATTTTTGACATTTTTTATTTTTTGAAAAATTGCAAAAACATTCAAAAAATATATAAAAATTACCAAAAACAATATAAAACATATAAAAACCAAGAATATTTTCATTGCAATTTTCTAAATATTTTTGACCTATTAGAAAAACACAAAAAGAGTGTGTGTGAGTAATTTTTACCCCTTGTGTTTATTTCTTCTAAATTGGAAAATTAAAATTCTGAAAAATTAAAAACCACTAAAAAGATTTTTATTCCTGAGATCTCACTACTTATCTCTTAATTGTGCTCCTTGTGTTTGACCCTGGTCGTTATACCAGGTAAATAAAAGTAGCAAAACTGCTTACAATTGATTTTTTCATCTCTTATTGGTTTGATTTTCTCGTTGATCGATTTGATTAATTGATGATTTATTTATTCCACCTTAGTCGATCAAATATCGAGTCATCATCAGGTCTAGACTCAAATCTCAAGTCCCATTCCCTTAAGTGAAATCTCAACTCATCTCATCATTCATGCAGTTGTGCAAGTGATGTGTTGACCATATTCTTAAAGGTAGATATTAAGCGCGCAACATAGCACTCAAATCTTTCAAACTAGGGAAGTGTGGATTATTAAGTCTAAAACCCTAATGACTAAGGCCAATTAACTCCGAATCAAAGGAACTTAAAACCCCGAGTTTCTTTCATTCCTCAAGTCTTGAATGATAATGAAATGTCAGGGATAAAACCTTAAGTTAGTTAGTATCTGTTTTTTTTATATTTTAGTTGAATTTTTTGTTTTTGTATTATACCACATATATATTTTTTTTAAAACAAGTATTATTTACATAAGAAATTGCCCTATGTATAGTATACATAATATACACAACTTGTACCCATACCTAATTTTTTATGAAAACAATTAAAGTACGAGCCATGAATAAAGTATATAGAAAACACACTCCCTATACTTAGCATGTTCTATGTCCTCATGGCACAATGTGAAATGTAGAAATAGCTTGTACCAAGCATAGTTGAGTGAACAGATTGTGAAGTCGACTCGTCCCCCTATACTTAAGCATTTGATGGCCTGAGCATAGCAGCAAAATAAGAAATGAGACGGTCGAGGGTGAGAAGAAAAGAATAGAAGTGAAGTATACATAATGGCATCGGTCCCCCTATACTTAGACTCAAGTTAGAAGTTAAGTATATATATTCTATGGCCTTGATTAATATAATCTCTAAGATTATACTCTTGTAAAATGCTTCCATTTCAGAATTGTCCGTTTTTTTGAATTTCCTATTTTTTTTTCATTTTTTGGTATTTTTGGTATAATGGTCAGTGGTTTGTGAGTGTAACTCCAACAGTACATGAAATGTTGGTTCCTTAGTGTCCTTTCCAACTTCAAGATCATCTCCACTTGAATACACATCTATACCACGTGTAACACATTCTATCTTTTCTGTTCCAATGCTTTTCTGTGTTCATTCCTCAATGATTCCACATTTCTTTTGATTTGAGAGTATCCACCTCCAGTGTTTTCTTGGGAAGATTAATGGAATGAGTGGAATGATTTTGATGAGAGGTTGAGGTTCCATACTCAGCATGCCTAGACATAGACCCACATTCCTAATTTGAGTATGGGTCTCTCGCTAAGATAGTCTGAGCCTCATAATCGGGTGTCTACCGAAAGTGGGAAGGTGGAGCTGGATCCTTAATCCAATTCTTTGTTCATGAGGGCTCATTGAGTGGAGAATAGGAGGGCTAGTGAGATTTGATCCAGTCAGTGTGAATATAAGGTGTGGGCCTCTCTATTTGGTCGTCTGAAGGGAGTCTTCAAGTCAAAGGTGTATAGGTGTATACTTGACCTAAGTAGTTTGACAGATCATCATTCTCAACAGTTGTTTGCTTATGGTATGTGTCATAATGGCTAGCAAACCTTTTGGGTTGAGGGCGTGCCAGACTAATATGGAAGGGTATCAGGTGGGTAAGTACATGTAGAGGGCGAGGAGTATGAAGAAGCGGTGAAGTCAGGTGAGGTAATGAAGTCGGTCGAAGTTCCGACTTCGGGGTTGGGGTGATAAGGGTCAGTCCTCGTGTATGAGGTGGATCGAGAGTGCATGGTGGAATGAAATAAGAAGAAGAAGATGATCCAAACAAAGAGAGAAACAGACACAAGACAAACAACAAAACAAAATAAGGGTCAGTCCTCGTGTATGAGGTGGATCGAGAGTGCATGGTGGAATGAAATAAGAAGAAGATGATGATCCAAACAAAGAGAGAAACAGACACAAGATAAACAACAAAACAAACCCGTATTCACGCACTCGACATTTGTGAAGGCACGTTCGAGTTCGACCGCTTATCTTTTCAATTTTACTTTAATGATAAAACAATCTTTGAGAAGACTAAGCGGAGCTTTAGGTTCAAGAGAGTGTTACAAAGACTAGCCCAAATTCGTACGGTTATTTGCACCTACTTTCAGCTAGTATGGATGTAAGTATAGACCGTAGAATGGCTACCAGTATTACTTTAGGATGTTGCCTTACACGTTGGTCTTTAACCATCCAATCTGCTAAGTGAGACCACAGTTCCCTAACTGAGAAGTAGCTAGTCATTTTTAAATCTAGTAGTCAGAATGAAAACTCCGGATTTTGTGCTCTACCCTAAGTGTGCGATCTTTGTCCTTACAAATAATGAGTGAGTTTCTCTCCACGAAATACAAGAGTTAATTTTATGTTAATTTTATATATAATCATCTTGATTAGCAGTCCTGGTTTCAAATTAGAATTATCACTTGAGGCTTATGTGAGCATAGAGAAATCACGCCTAACGAGCAGTCCCAATTCCTTTAATTCCTACGTTGTAAACTGAGGTAGAGGATCGAGACATCCAATGCATACATTTAAATCAATGATGCATGATAAGAAGAATACTTAGAGTGATTCCTCGCGTTCTTCATGTGAGATACAAGACAAAGAATTAAAATTTACACTAAATGTTATGAACAGATGAAAACACCCTAGGCAAATAGTTCTTATAGCGGGAAAGAATTGATTTCAGATTTGGCTAATGTTGAACGATCTACAATGCGTATAGTTAGTGAAAGTGTGGCCTAAGAATTACGAGCACAATCAAGAAAAAAATCTAAGCTAGCGTATGTGTGCCTAATTGCTACGCCAGTCTTGTCGGGTCCCAACTGCATAAATGGGGTTGAAACAAACCCGATACACCATAGAGAAATCTAGTCCAAATTATTACAAGTTTGAGGGTTCAAAGGGAGGGATCCTGTAAATGATGCAGAAAATAAAATATAATCTAACTCTCTCTCACACACAAAAAAATAAAATAAAAAACAGTCTTCTTCTTCGCAGATGCTTGAATTATATACAAAATTGCTCCGAGTTATCTCTGCAAAGAGAGAAAATACAGTTAGTATCTGTTGAGAGAGAAAAAGCAAAAATAAAATGCAAAAAATAATAAGAAAGAAAAAATGATACAGAAATTAATTTCATGAAAATTAATTATAGAAAATAAATGAAACCCTAAAAATTCGTCGTTCCCTGAGATGAACTCGAAAAATGCCTCTTTAATTGTTGCTAATTGTAGTATATGAGACAGATTCCAATTCATCAAAACCATAATCTTTGAATGTTATGGAGAATTTTTACTTGGCAAGATACCAAGGTCGAACACAGGGGGGGACAATGATTTTTAGTTGTGTGATTTCAAATTAAATAAAATAATTAATTAACTGCTAAGTTAATATATGTGTCAGAAATTAAATTGAAAATAAACAAAAAGAAATGTTATGAAAATGTGATGTAAAATAAACAGAGAGGATAAGCGTAGGGTCCATGACTAGATATTTTAATCCAAATAATTTAGCCAGTATCCTCAAAATAAATCACATATCAAAAGAATGTTTGCTCATCAATTTAAATCTATGCTGCATGCGAAAATGTGAATATATCTACGAATAATCCTGCAATTTAAGGAGACCAAAAAAGTTATTTTATCGACGAATTGTTAATCTCCAAATTATCTATAATCTAATCCTCAATAAATAGATCTTGATCATGTAAAATAATGATAGATTATGTTAAATCCTTCATAATCATGCCCTTACAAAATTATCAATTACTACAAGAGGATTAATCAGACTAAATATCCCCCACACTTGAATCCCTGTAAATTAGATCAAGAATTCCCTCGAATGAATCTTCAGCCACAGTAATAATTAGGGAATTTAATCCTTAATCTTGAAGAATAAATCAATAATATCCTTGATGGCACATATATGTCAAAGATTAGCCTACATAAATCAAAATACTCCTCAAATAATAATCAACAATAAAAGCCTACAAATTAGTCTAGAAAATATATAAAATTACAGAGTACTGAATAAGCTTCAAAATGACATATTATATGCTAAAAACGGAGTTCCTATGAGAGGCTTATGCTCAAATGAATTTTAGGGCCTAAAATGTAGTGAAAATAAGAGTTTCCTTCTCAAATGAGTCCCTGGAGGAATTATCTGCAACTATTGAAACTTCCAGGGGACTTTTTTCAATTTCCTAAGAGTAACAAGTGTGGGGAACGTGCCTCGACTGATGAAGGATATTTTCGTAATTCTCTGAAAGTCAAAGGGCACAGGCACAAGTTTGCCCCAAAGCGCATGCCTTTCACGTGTGGAGCTACTTTTGGGGAGCTTCGTACTAATCTGGAGAGAATAAGGGGCATGGCTACAAGTTTTCCCCAAAGCACATGCCTTGTACGTGCAGGGGAAAGCTGGTGCGTCAGTCTCGTTGGTGGGAGGCACGGGATGGAGCACCAACCTCGAGGGTGGTGGCGTGGAGGGACGCTGGTGAAGGGCAAAGCTCGTTGGTGGGTGTTGTGGGGTGGAGGCGGCACGAATCACGGAAATCCCCAAGGGCGGAGATGTACCATAGAGGTGTAATGTTGGAGGTCGCATGCGGGTGGAGGCGCGAGAGTGACTGTCGGTGGCGAGATCGTCTGGAGGGCTCGACCGACACATGGCCAAGAAGGCGGAATTGAGGCAGTGGAGAGAAACTATACAGGTGATGGCGTCAATGGAGGTGTGCTTGAGTTGTAGATGGTGTGGAGCTCAAGGGCGCTCTGGCAGCTGGAGGCGGGCAGGCGTGATCGTCGGTGGCGAGCAGAGTGTGGTTGGCCTACGCGTAAGGCATGGCGCGATGGTAGAGCTGTTGCGGTGCTCTGATCAAGATCAACGAGCGACGAAGGAGCTGAGCTGACAGGCGGTCAAGACAATGATGTCGGTGGTGGTTGGTGTCCTACGAACAACTCAGTTTGGGGATTTTTCTTGGGTTGTGATTTGGGGAATGCAACGAAGGTCGATGAAAAACTGATGCATGTCTATCATCTGATGAAAATGGAGCTTGATAGAGCTCCTCTGTTTGTTGCCTCGATTCAAGCTGGCGAGGGGCTCAAAGAAGCTCAATAGCAATGGAAATCTACTGCAACGAGGAAGATTACTCTCCTCGGATCTCACCTTACGCAGGTAGTCGGTCACTGTCACTGACCTGGAGGGATAAGGGTGAATGAAGGGGTTGGCGGGCAACTGTGATGCTTTTGTAGGTGGCTGTTGTATGACGAGGGAGAGGAGGGGTCGTAACGCAAGGGGGCTGCGATTACGGGAGGCGAAGTTATGGGCTTACGGCCGAGGAGAGCGATGATTATGAGAGAGGGAGGAGGTGGAGGGGAGAGGACGGTCACGTGCAAGGCACATGACCTAGGGTGAGAGAGGAGAGGAGGGTGCTTTGCACTTGATCGAGGAGAGATGAGGGATAGGCCGGGTCACATGCTCTGCACTTGACCTTGCTGGAGAGAGAGTGGGAGGAGAGAGGAACGAAGATGGAGAAAATGAGAAGGAAGAAATAAGAGACAAAAGGAAATAATAGAAATAAATAAATAAAGTTAATAAAATTAAAATAAGATAAAAATAAAAATTATGCTTAAAATAAAATATAAAAATTAAATAAAGATAAAAATTAAAATAAACGAATTAAAAAAAAGAAGTAGTAAATGACATCAAAACGAAAAATAATCAACAAGAAAGTTGTTCGTCTCGACGAGATCTACAACTTTCGAAGGACCCAACGGGAAAAGAGGTCAACTTTACAAAAAGTATTTTGGGAGATACTCTATAGATAATAAAATACCATAATTTTATATTTTGTATTTTTTGTATTTTTAAGTATTTTAATTTATATACAATATATACAAACTTAATCTAATTTTTATAGGTTGGAAAAAGGTAGAATAAAATTGATAAAGATAAAAATATATACAAAGTATAAAAAGTCAGATTTTTGTGCATCCCTTGATTTTCTGATTTTTATGGGTTTTAATTCTTTATATCGAGTTAGTTAATTAATCAAAGAATAAATATAGAAGGAATTAGATTAAAAGGATTATTAATTACACATAAAATAATAAGCTCAATCTAGGTCAAAAACAAGGGTTATTTATTTACAGTTTTTAGGCCTAAGTCTAACACAATTAACTAATTAATTCTAAGAGGTTTAATTAGTGATTTATTAAGGGGATTTTGCTATCCATATAGAGTAGATGAATCATGGATTCATCAGTCTCCAAGCAATTTTTAATGAGTTAGAAGGTTGATTCCCCGACTGTGCATGTGCAAATACAAGACTTCGAGACCAGTCCATGAGTTTCAGGTGACTCCTTAAATCTAAGTACAACCAAGTCTCAGTCAAAAAGGAACTCAACATTTCTTATTATCAGACTCTCTTTGGATAAATATATGTATAACATGTATGATTTTAATGTGTTGATTCTATTTTCTTGCTTAAAGCCTTTGCTTCGCCCGAAGCTCTAGTCTAAGAGGCTCTCTTAAGGTCTCAATTCTTGGCTCTAGTCCAATAAACGAGTTTCCCATTAATTCATCGTCTCTTTATATTGTCAGACTTGAAAGTGTAATGATGATCAATCCAAGTATGGAGGAAGTAGGATTATTTCATTTTGTTTCTCCTCTCATTAGAATAAGGATCTCTCAGGCGCCTTATTGACCACACGTGTATTTTTGGTTGTGAATCATCATGTTCATCAAGAGATTTCGAAGTCGTATACACTTGTTTTTTTGAGAATGCATCGGGTGTGTCTCTTTTGAGTATATAATATACCTTCGACACACAGACTCGTATCACTATACAATGAAGAGCCCATTTGGGTGCTCGCTTGACTCCTATGGCCTAATAGCTTTGCTCCAAGTGGACACTTTGAAAAGGTCAGGAGTGCTCGCCGGTTATTCAGCTCTTTTTTTTTATTTTCACTTTGGAATTTTTTGAGCTCTTTTCCTTTGATTTTTGGAATGATAATATTCAGACTATCTCCACTGCTTGTACCAAGTTGGTGCATGATGGTCCACATTTTAAAGTTTTTTTACGCACACTGGTACCTAGGTTAAGTCAATAATAGTACATGGACCTTGTCCCAATATTGGCTTTATGTGTTAATACACAGGTTTCATGAAGTGACCCTCAATCAAGTCACATCCTGAAGAATCAGATTAGAACTCAAGCTTCTCATCCTAGTTCCTTAGGCGAGACATTGACTCATCACAAAGATTATGTCATCATGAAAGTGTTGTGATGTTCATTTCCCTTTGAGCTTTTTGAGATTTTATATGCAATATAGAACATATATCTTCTAACTAAGGATGTTGAGTAATTAAGTTCTAAGACCCTAATGAACAAGAGTGATCCGACTGGGGCTCAAGTGTCACTCTAAATCAAGTAGTCTGGAATATACAAGTCTTGTGTGAAGTGAGGGTGTTAGAGATTAAATCTTAAAATATTTTTTTAATAGTGACCTAATGACTGACCGGAACTCATATGACTAGTTGCATCTACTCTCAGCCAGTATGGGTGTAAGTACGGACTGTATAATGACCACCAGTATTACTTTAGGACGACGCCCTTTTACGTTGTCCATTAACCACCCAATCTGCTATGGGAGACAGTAGTTCTCTCACTGCAAAGTAGCTAGTCGTTTTTAAGTTTAGTAATCAAAATTGTCACTTAGAAAAAGTTTTTAAATTTATTTTTTCAAAAAGTTTTTTATACCCTCTAAATTTGACAAAAAGATTCAAAACATGTAATATATACAAATATAGTATACATAATATACACACAACATACCCATATCCAATTTTTTATTTGAAAAAAATGTTAAAGTACGAGCTATGGGTAAACTATGTAGCATATATACACATCCCCTATACTTAGCATGTGCTATGTCCTCATGGTACAAAGTGGAATGAAGACATAGCTCTTACTAAATAAAGTTGATTGGAAAAATGGGAAGTCGACTCACCCTCTATACTTAGGCTTTTGAGGGTCTAAGTATAGCAGAAGATCAAGAAATGAGGCAGCCGATGGTGAAAAGAAAGAATGGAAGTGAGGTGTACACAATATCTCAGTCCCCCTATACTTAGGCTTAAGTCATCCTAAGAATAATCATAGGTGGAGGACCGAGTAGATTCGAGATGGATATACAAGTGATCTACTACACTGAAAAGGATGGTTTTTTTATCAAGATTTCATATGGTCCGATGGAGTCTTTCATCTGAATCTGTGCACCATATGAATGAGATCTGCTTACAACGTTTGTTCACTAGATTCTAAAGTTGCAGCAATAACCTTTTTGGCTTACAATGATTTAACCATTAAAAAAACCTTTACAAAAAATAAGGTAGCTGAAGAACTGTAACAACAATGTGTTTGTTGCTACTTTTCTAGGAACAAAATATTTGTTGCATGTAACACATAATAAATTTACAGGAAAAATATCTTATTTTGTAACAACTAAAAAATTTGGTTGCAAAAGAAACATCCTTGTTGTCACAATTCATCATTACTATAGAATTTCCTTGCAGTGTAATATTAAATTTTTATGGAAGTTATAGACTAAATTGGACATGTATAAAAAAAGGAGCATGGATCGTCTGCTGGCCAACAGACTCTGCTGTAGTGTCCGGAGCCGCTCGATCAAGATTGAGCGGTTCGCATGAATTCGCACGGTCGGGCCCACAAAAAGGTGTGAATTCATGCGAACCGCTCGATCTTGAACATAAAGGCGGTACAATTTACAAAACAAGCACGTTCGTCCATGTCATATGTAATAGTCAACAAGCTCATGATGGCTGAATTGAACATTAGTTCATTTGATGCAAGAGCTTATTTAATGTCGTTCCTCAAGCTAAACTTACGGTCATATTGAGCATTTGCTTTGCTTGTTTGGTTCTTCGTAATAAACCTCAAGATTCATCTCATTGAATGTTGATTATGTATGGATTCATTGATTTTTTTCATTTACATGCTTATCCTTGTCATTGACCAATTGAGCCATCACAAAATCTAATGTTCATTACATCGAATTACTTGAACAATGATTAAGTTGTGGTAGGAAAATATTTAACTCCATATTTTCTTTACAAGATCAAAAAACATTTCAGGTATAGATTCACCATTAGACCTGGCCAATGGGCCGGGGGCCCGCCCGCCCAGCCCGTTCATGGGTCGGGCTTGGGCAAGAGATTTTGAGAATAGGACGGCCCGGCCCGGCCCGCTCTTTGGCCCGCCCGTCAATTGGGCGGGCCGTGGGCATGTGCCATAAAATCCGGCCTGACCCGGCCCGCACATATAAAAAATGTATGTTTAAAAACTATATTTTAGATACATTTAATATAATATACTTCAAGTTTTTATTTTACAATATCAATATTACATCTTATTTTATAGTTTACATGCAATGTAACACATATTATGGTTACTTGGATTTAGAAAGATTAGATGATGCTAAAAAAACTTAATTATCTACATAAATTTGATTAAAAAATTAATAAAAAAAGTACTTCACATTCGGTCCATGGGCCGGGTTTGGGCCTTGAAGTATGGCCAGTGGACCGGGTCGGACGGGCATTGGACAAGGGGTTTTAAATCCTCGGCCCGGTCGGCCCGACCCATGGCCAGGCCCTGCCCGGACTTTGGTTAGGTCTATTCTCCATATATGACATTTAATAAATTCATCATCACATGGCTCACAAGAAGTGACAACAAATACATGATTGTCGCAATTCTTTGATCACCTTACTTTTAATAAAAAAATATTACTGTACTTTTAAAAATGAATTTGCATAACATTTTAAGCATTTGAAGTCTAGATTATTACCACGAAAAAAAATGATATCACAAATTATTGTCAAAGCATGCTTTGTTTATAAAGATTGTTAGAGGTGTCTATCAAGTTGAATGACTCAAGTCAGCCCTGACTTAGACTCAAATTCAAAACATTAATTACCTATGGCACGTACATAATGCTACAATCAAATCGATAACATTTAGCCAAAAATAAATGATAGTGAATTCACTCTCCTCGTCCTAAGGTTAGTGCTGTGATTTTTCTGTTCAATTTAGAGAGTTTTTCCACATAATTTTTTTGCATTGTATTTGGCTGAATCATTTACAAGTGAGACATGTGTAAGTAGTTTCCATTCCTTGTATATGTGTTATCCTTTTAAAATATGCAAAGTGATGGTTGTCGTGGAATTACTGGTCGTTGTAGTGTAATAAATACTGTGAATTTAATAATCATTATTCTAATGGAAGAAGGATAAATAGAAGTGAAATAGTTGTGAAATATGTATCCTGAGAATAAACACTAAAAAAAATAAACGTACATTGTTTTTCCAAATCCGTCAATATATAGGATGTAGTTAAATATATAGTTATGAATAATATTTTATTTGAATAGAATTTTTAATTATATAAATAAGCAAGGAATGTCATATCTATATCATTTGTGATGGTATATATAGAAATGCTTATCTATTGCTGTTTCTTCTACAATTTAAACTAATATTTGCTATTATTTAATTTCAAAATTAGCAATAATTAGTTTAAACTTTGAATAATAGAAATGAATTAGCATGGTCATTAGACACTGACATCGGGTCAGATCGAGCTGGCCCATTTAGATATATATAAAAGCCTTCTCGACCTATACGTTTCAAAGCCCAAGCCCAAACAAAGTCCATTTACTATCTAGTCGGGCTTGGCCCACTTATTATCAGGATATGTTTCACTTTGGAAGCTGAAGTTCACTAACCGGGCCCATGAATTATTCACCGATAGAGTCCGATTCATAAATTTTACCCACATTCTTATTTCTCCTACACAATAATATATATTAAGGATATGATGTACAAGAGTAGTAAAAATTACGAAAGTAAGAATGTTAAAATAAGTTTTGCTATTGTTTCCTGAATAGTTTATTTTGTAAGAAAGATAGGAAAACAACTGATAGTAAAATATGATTGTAAGCAATAGAAAGTTAATATCCTTGTATTTTTAGATTATGATAGAGTCTTTAAAGATAATTTTTCAGCCTATCATTTATTACAATAAGAATATATATCAGGCTCAATCGGGGCGATTCTGGCTCAAAAATAAAAACTTGATATCCAAGCCCAAACATATTTAATTGCGGGGTTGGGCTTAGTACAGATTTAAATGGACCAAGTCCTAAAATCCTATCGAAGCATACCCTATTTAAATTGGGTACCTACGAAACCGATAACTACCCAACCAAGTGTCTATCTTTATTTGTTATATGTATCATCATTAATGATATAGGAAGGCGAACAATAGGCGGGACAAATCCTTTGGTCTTCGTTGTTTCACCTTCATCAAAAATATCAAAAAAAAAGAAGAAGAACGAAGTGATGCCTAAGAAAGGTACGTAAGAGAAAGACAGTGTAGATTTTTAGGTGCGAGCCACAGATCGACTCCAAACATGTTGAACATATCATTTTCGTATCTATATAAATAATGATTCTGAGGCTACCATTGTAAAAGTTTGATCCCATCCTTTTTTTCTTTGTAAGTAACAATACTTACAATGATTTGAGTGAAAATGAATGATTCTGTTTCTATTTTACTTATTGTTTCTTCTGTAATTTATTACAAAGAAATACTAAAAATCACAGCTCTAATCTTGATGATGGAGAAATTCTACGACATTCATTGCTAATTTCTATTATACAAAATTATCTCGAAAAGAATAGTATTCGTCATTATACAATGACAATACAGTGATGGATTAAAAAAATGTCATCATAAACTCCTTTTGTTGGGGTGAAAGAAAACCAACGATAAATATTATTAATAACAGAGTGTAGGTGGATGTAACACTAGGATATTTGGATTGAGTGTGTGATTTAATATTTTATTATTTCTTTCAACATGAGTATATATAACATATAATTAAGTTCAATTAAAAAATTATTAGATCTTAAAGTAAACTATAAGTATGATCGGTTACATGGATTCTTGCTTAAATCTATATAGAAAGATTCGACTATTTTTTACACTGGTTGTCGACTACCTAATGCAATCCCCACAAGGAGGGATTTGAACCTATCTTTTAAATGATAGGCACATTGCACTACCACCCTAATATCCGTTAAAATAAATAAATAAATATATTTATATTTGTTTAGAAATATATACGATAGCGGACGGATACATGCTATCAAATTGCATCAGTGTGATAGGGCTAGCATGCATAATCAGATATGCAACTGATACTTAAATTTGTATCTAAAATAGGAAATAATACACTACAGAAAAAATTGACTAAGGCACAAATAATTTGAGTATTCCTTGCCATGTCTTCTGATGTTAAATATATATACCAAGGGATATTATTCAACGTAAAATTGACTTTTCTTCTTGAAATAGCAATGTGTATTGTTTTCGTTGCTAAGGTTTCATATAGCAATGATTTATCCGTTGACTTATTCATTAAAATTTGTATCAATCCTTATTGAATTTAATGACCACTAGATGAAAAAGTCAACGGATAACCATTATAATATGATTTATAATTAAAAATATAACAATGAATATGATATTTATTACAAATTTAAAGAAGGAAGTTACACGTAGCATTCTTTGTTATATATTTCACTACAAATGATATTAACAACCATTGAAAATTGTTCATTGCCTTGGTCAAATTTTTTATAGTGAATACTCGTACGTATATTGGACTATGTTTGCAGAAATAATTTAAACAAATACTCTTCTCTGCATCCCTATCTTTCAAAATACAAAATATATATTCATATCTACCAAACTTACAATTAATATTTTAGATCTGTACTCATATCCTAAAGAATAAAAATAATAGCTATATTTATATTTGTATCAGTCAATGTAATTGAAATCTTTCTTTTCATCCATATCCGGTAAAATAAAAAATTGGATATTTATCAAAATAAAAACGCATATCCACATCCAATTAAAAATAGATAGCTAGTGGATTGTCTGGCTGCATTATTACGATAAAGCTAACACAAATAAATGATCAATATCCATATCTTAAAAAATGAAATTAGTATTTATATATGTATCCACAAATATAATTGAAACCCGTGTTCTTTTCCGTATCCGTATCCATCAGAATAATAAATTGGATATCCATCAAAATAAAAATACATATCGAGATCTACCAAGATAAAAAAATCAAATATCTGTCAAATAAAAATTCAGTATCCGTGTAAAAACTGATATGATAGTAAACAACTATAGATTATCAAGTTGCATCGCTATGATAGAGGCCAAGACTCATGAACGAACTTATAACCAATACTTATATCCATATCTGTATAAAAAATGAAAATGATATTCATATTTATATATGTATATACAAAACTAATTGAAATTTGTATTCTTCTGCATATCTATATCTGTCAAATCTAAAAAATTATATCGATATCTTTTAAAAAATAGACACGATAACAAATTGGCATAGACATGGTTATATCTATATTCGGTTGTATCAATGTTATAGGCGCAAAATGTTGGATTCTCTATGTATTTTACAAACCGCTCCCTCTCTTTAGTACCACATGGACTAATTCGGAGGACGAGAATGGGTATATAAGTGTGAGTATTCCCAAGCCCATGCGAGCTTTTCAGGGGCATGTGAATTTAAGGCTGTAGGACCTGTGTGCACTTAACACACACACACCCGTGCCATGCCACGCCCGGCCTGTGTCCGTGTTCTGTGAGTTTAAATTTTAAATAAATTTTTATTTTCCATAAGACAAAGCAATTCCCAATTGGCGTACAAGTTCCTAACCCAATTATGAGCTCGGAAACGAGATACATTAAAGATTGTTGAACAATAATCTTCCCTCAATTTCATCCAGATTCATTGGCCGTTGTCATTGTTGTTTGGACATTAAACGGATCTCCATGGTAATGTTGGATGCAACCAACGAGATTTATGAGAACTCGTTATTCCCTTAATTGTTTTGAAGGGAAAAACGACTACTTTTTGGTTCCATATTAATTGACAATCCGTCTATATATAGGATTGTGCCCAGGGGCATATGGGCTTTTTAGGGGATATGTGAATTTAAAGTCGTTGGACATGTGTGCACTTAACACACCCATGCGCGCCTCGCCTCTCCGTGCCACGCCATGCCCAGCTCGTGTCTGTGTTCTTATCGTGAGAGTTTAATTTTTAAATAAATTTTATTTTCCTTGATTTATTTTAAGATGAAGCAATTCCCAATTGGTGCACAAGTTCCTAACCCAATTATGATCTCGGAAATGAGATCCATTAAAGATTGTTGAACAATAACCTTCCCTCGATTTCATCTAGATTCATTTGCCATTTTGATAGCCGTTTGGGCATTAAACGGGTCTACTAGGTAATGTTGAGTGCAACCAACGAGATTATGAGAACTCGTTATTTCCTTAATTGTTTTGAAGGGAAAAAGGTCTCCTTTTTAGTTCCATATTAATTGATAATCCGTCTGTACATAGGATTGTACATTCACCTTTCTTTTAACACACAATAAGAGCATTCTTCCAGTTCTCCACCTCCATCTACCTTCCATCACTTGTGCACTTTTGTTGATTCGCAATGTCTCCAATTTACTTTGCTTTCTCTTTGGCGAGGATGGCTAACGGTCGTTCGACGTTGTTTTCTTGCTAGCACCGAGAGGCAGCAGCCAGCTAGGGGTGATTGAATCTGGGAACCAGGCTGGCACTAAGCTCGTGCAAATGAGCGACAAAATCTAACATCACGACAGCGTTTTATGACGTGCCTCCATTTTTCAGGCTGGTTCTTTCCAACTTTATTTTGATCTAAATTTGCTTGTCTATCTAAAATCGAAAGAAAATAACCTAGAAAACAATACCTAAATTACTATCCATTTCCAACATTGCGAAGTCAGATCCGCAAGTTTTCTATCTACTATTTTTTATCACTTTTGTTAATTAAACCTCTATTAAAAATGGTCCCTAGAGCAATGATGAGCATGGAAGACATTGCTAGCCTCGGACTCGAGAAGTTTGAAGATTTACATTTCCGTAGATGGCCATAAAAAATGAAATTTTGGTTCACTTCATTAGGATTGGTTGTTGCTATAACTCCTCCTGAGGAACTTGAATCTCCTGTCAATCACGTAGAACTTGTCAATCCCGTTCCTAATTCATTATTCACAATAGGTTTCACAGTGATCAACTTGCTTCTCCTACCTCGTCTAATTTTAAAATACATAAAGACATAGATTACCTTTGTCATAGTAGGATTCTTTCTGCTCTATCCGATGATCTTTACGACATCTACCATATGCACCCTACTGCTCTCGAGCTTGGGAAAGCTTTTGACAATAAGTTTGGTACGCAAGATGCGGGTTTGGACTGATATGCTTTTATCCAGTGGCTTGACTATAATATGGTAGAAAATAGGCCCATCTCGACACAAGTTATTGAATATCAAAACCTTGTCTCTAAGTCCATTGCCAGTGGCTATAAGCTTGAGGAGAATGTGCAAGTAGCAGCTCTAATCGAAAAACTCCCTTCCTCTTGGAAAGACTTTGTTAAATCTCTCTATCAAGGAAACTATGTGCCGCAAACTATGGTCAATGCTATGGTCAATGCTATGTTAGTTGAATATGATCTTAGCCAACGATTGTGGAGGCATGCTCTCTTACCCGCAAACTATGTGCTTAACTGTATCCCTTTCAAACACATAGATAAAACTCCCTGTGAACTTTGGTTTAACAGGAAACCTGTTCTAAGATACTTTAAAGTATGGGGATGCTTGGTCAAAGTTAAGATTCCTAAAATAAGAATAGGAAGTTAGGTCCTAAGACTATGTATTCTATTTTCATAGGATACGTAGAAAATGGTAATGCCAATAGATTTCTAGTCATAAAATCTGATATCCAAAAAAATAGGATCAATTCTATATTGGAGATCATACTTGTGGATGTAGTATATTATGAAAACATCTTTCCTCTCAAATCTTCTCTCCCTAGACAAGTTGGTGAAGGAACTTCAAATTCTGAAATCCTTGAATCCACTCAACATACAACTCAAATTATTGAAGATGTAGAACCCCTAAACCAAGAAGTGGTGGAGCCCCATAATGACCTAGGTCGAGGTAAAAGAAGTAGAGTGGCTAAGAACTTTGATCATGATTTCTATACTCTCTTAGTAGAAGAAGTGTACGTCCCAGGCTTAGGTCCACGTTCTGTTATCGAGGAAAACTGGCCCTGACAACTTGTTGGGTTCGAGCCCAAATGGATCCGTTGACAACCATTCAAAATGCTTAAGCCCAAGTTGTTAAGTAGTAATCCCCAACAATTATAAACCACTCTCATATTTTGTGATTTTTAGATGTGGGATTATGTTTGGGAGTGACGAATTTGCGATTCGTCATCTTTATTCATTATTTTGGCTTAAAATCCCTTATAAAAGGCATGTATATAACACTAACTCCATATTCTTACTAACTTGTATTTGTGTGTAAATATTGTCACTTCTTAACATTTTAACCTAAAATAAATAAATAAATAAATAAATAAAGGAAAAATAAAGAAAATAAAATTAAAAGGAAGATTGTATATATGTAATAGATACATGCTGACCCGAACCTCGAGAGAAGGTCAAGACTTGACTTGATCGACCAGGAATAAAGTTGGGGAGATGGGGTCTTTATTCAGAAAATCCAAAAAATTGTGTGATGTGTATCTTTGTAAACTAACACTATTTTATTTATACATAAATTGACATCAAATAAAATAATTTTCAAAACAAAAGTTGTAAATAAAAATGTGTCCTAAATAATAAAAATAATTGCACAATTAAATCATGTATGAATAAAAGCAACCACACTTGAAAAAAGCCACTAAACGATAATTGAAAGACCAATTCCAGTTCCATATGAACTCAAATTGAACCAAACTTACTTTCATTGTATTCTAAATTAAATTATCTTTAAAATGGCTATGATCTCATAATTTTTGGAGTTACGGATGAAAAGTTGGTTTCAGGGGTGGTTTCTACAATTTTCCCATGTATTTTGTACATATCGTATTTTGTAAATATTTGTAAATATTTTTACTAATTATTTAAAATAAAAATAAAAAATAAAAAAATAAAAAATTTAAAAAAAAATTAAATCGATTATTTACCCATGCATATAATGTCATATATGTATATAGCACATGTATATAGTCAATTTTCTTAACTAACCACCACAAAAAAAAATAAAAACATTTCACATTTAATTTTTTAATAAATGAAGTGATGAAAATATAAAAAAATTAGTTAATTTTTGTAAATATTTTTTAATATTTATCTTTCTAGTTTCAAACTTTTTTTATCTCTTATCCCTCATCCAAAAATTTAAAAATTCAAATTTCATTCTTTCTATTAATATGGCTCCTTATCCATCTTTTCAACTTGACCAATCTTTGGTGAGAGGAGCTCGATCTACGAGAGTCTTCTTGTTGCAGAAGGGTGCCTAGCCTCCAAGCCTTCCGGTGACAGCGAGTCAGCCTTCGTCGAGGTGACCAAGGTCTTTTCCGATCCAAATGTGAGATCTATTTTCTCTTTTTTTATCCTAGATTAATCGTAGTTTTATTTTCTCGTATTTGTTCTTTGTTGTCATTTTGTTTTTCTAGATATTAAAAATCCATCACGATTTGATCCACCACCATCCTGATTTTTCATCCCATTTTCTTGATCATATCGCATTCTCTTCTACCTCGCACGATCTCTCAACTCCGGGGCCACACGGTGGTCAGAGACTCGGATCCATCTTCCACATCGCAAGGATCCACATCCACTCACGCAGTCTGACTTGATTTTGGAAACGAGTCATCATGCTCGCATCCTAATTTGTTGATAAATAAACATTTAAACAATTAAAAAAAAGGTATTTGTTTTCTTTCTCTCTAACATTTGTTTTGCAGGATCATCTAATAAATAAATAAAAAAATAAGAATAAATAACATTTTTATTTTCTGTTCTCTATTTCATATTTAAAAAATAATAATAAAAAAGGTTTTTTATTTACTGTTTATCACCGCCGCCCAACCGAGCCTACTGCCGCCGACCCTTACGCCTCCACCGTCGACGCCTTCATCATATGGACGAAGCTCAACATCCGCAGCAGCGATGCTTCACCGGTATGGCCGTCGACCCGGGCATGTGTTGCCCAGATCGCCCACCGCCCGCAGAAATCCTTCACGGTAGCGCCTCCCCCCAACGAGCAAATCTCCACCGAAGCTTCGCTTGGGGAGGAGCTACTCCGCCGCTACCATCTACTCAGCCACCTCTGTGACGCGCCACTGATCGCCCTGTCGCTCCCCCACCGCCCAGGCGTGATTTGCCACCCTCAGCCGAAGTCGTACGCCTCCGCCGCCCACGGCATAGCCACGTCCCTCCACGGATGTGCGAGCATCGTTCCTCCACACCACTCTTCCAGTCAAAGCCGCCATCACCGACAATGCTCCGAGCATCTCACCGCCCAGCCCGCCTCTTGCGCGAGTGCCTACGGCCGCCACCACATGTGCGACTCACCGCCCTCCGCCGAAGCCGCCGTCCACGCCACCAGAAAGGGGCGTCGCACCCTTGATTTGCTTGAGTCAAAGAAACAAAAGTTACAGTAAACCCTAAGTGGATTTTGAAATAAAAAAAGGGCTGGAAAAATTACAAGTTCCCCCTGGAGATTTCAACAATTGCAAAGAAGACCCCGTCTGTTCAAAGCACGTGCAGCACATGCTTTTCATTGGATAAATTGCACTTTATTCCTCTTATTCATTCCTTGTTAATGTTGGTTATGAAGCTTTGAGTAATTACATTTCAGTCCCTGAATTTCCAGACTTAAATTTTCCTTGCTCTTTTCATTGAAATAAGTGTCTTTCATGTTCTAAAAATTCTGCAAAAATGTGTGAATATCCGTTCGGTGTTCCTCTTTATTATATATAAATTTTACTGTATTTTGATTTTATTTAATGTTATTTAGAAATAAAAAACATGTAATTTTTTCTTTCTGAAATTCAAAAATTCATAAAAAAATTGAATATTGCTTTAAAAATTCCAAAATATTATATTAGTTTTATTTCATTGTCTTTTAATTTCTATGCACTTTTCATGCATTAACTCTTTATGAAACCTAAAAAATTAGAAAAAACTAAAAAGTTTTATAAAAAATCATAAAAAATTCTATAAAAACCAAAAAATCGTAATTTTAGTTCCTGTTTGTAGATATTTGTCCATATTTTGTAATAAAAATAATTTCTAGGAGTTTTGGACACTTAAAATATTTTTAATTTGCAAATTACTCCAAGCTGTGCATTGTTTGTCATTTTTGTCACTGTTTGATTTTTTAAAAAAATACAAAAACATGTGAAAATTCTACAAAAAAATCCCAAAATATTTCAAAATCTTTAAAATTAAAAATATTTTATCTGATTTTTTTGATCATTTTTTATATAATTGGAAAAAATACAAAAAGAGTATGTGTGCGTATTTCTTATCTTGTGCATATTGTTCTTTATTTGAAATAAAAAATTGCAAAAATTAAAATAACTAAATATTTGAAAATAAAAAATAAATAAAACATTAATACAAAAATTAAAAAATTAAAAAGATAAAAAAATCCACAAAAACAAGGATAGTTTGCCTTTGAGATTCCTGTTTTTCTCTTAGTTGATTTTTTTCGATTATTTGAATAACCCTCGGGAATTGTAGCCTCCCTGAATTCGATAATGTCCGCTATACAGGTAAATAAGTAGCAAAAAATTTTCTCTCGCTTCATTATTCGCTTTTAGTTAATTTTGCAGCTTGAGAAGGAAAAAATAATTTTGTTTGTCTGCCACGAGATTTTTGGAATAACAACGACTCGTATCAATAATAACCAATCCTCGAATATTCCTATGTCGACAAAATGGTGATGTTGCCGGGGAGGCACAGCGAGGGTAGTTAGGTTTCTCTTTTGACCTGCTGTTCTTGGTTGTATATATTTTTGTATGTTTTTCCACAGTCACTTCATTATTCATATTCACTGTTTCATTTCATTTTTTCTGCTTATATTTGATAATTGTGTTTCTTACACATTCTCTCTTTTCTTTTTATTGCGAGGGCCCGCGGAGCGAAGGAGGCGATCCTAGGAGAGCCGAAGCACCCAAGCGACACAGAGGCGACTTGATTCTTCACTGAGTCGCAGGATAGTGTGAGAGGAGGAGAAGAATAATTGAAGGAGACCAAAAAAAGACTTTTTTCTAGCATTTGAATCATTGCAAACGGACATTCATTTGTTGTGGAGTCTATTTCGCCAAGTGCCGGTGCACTTGGGGGACCTCACCGGTTTTGTTTTCATCCCCTTATTTTTCTTTATTTCCTGCGAATTTTGTGAGCTACCTGCTGATTGCTTTAAATAATTTACTTGAGCCAGGCAATTAATTAGTTCCAAACACCCTAAACAAGAATTTTTTTACATATAGAGTAGAGCGTAATTTGGACTTAGTCAAATTAACTTGTTCTTGCCCGTTAATAGAAGCTATCATCTACGATGGTTCACTTGCATTTGCATATAGGTTAGTTTATTTATTTATGTATTTCAATTCTGCACGGATCACTTGCATATAGAGTGCTGGCGACAAGGTACGCATCTTTAACCCCTGCATGCATCATTGTTTTTAATCACGCATTGGCATTTCCGATCTCCTTCCTTCTTTTCACTCACATAAGTTAAAAAGGAAATTGGACACTCGGTAGGCAATTCTTTGAAAATATTTTAGCCAAGTGACAACTGCCTAAAATACGGGACTGCTAAAGAAAACTCGACCCTAAAATAAACACAAGGAAAAATCATTGTTTTGGAAAGATTAACCCCCTCATTGTTTGGTTTGTATGTAGCGAGAGAGCGACCCGCACACTAGGATAGAACCATGCTCGAACTCTTTTCAGACTACTATCTTGGGTTAGTCATTCTCTAGTGAGGATCTCTCTAGTAGCCGGTAAAGCGGCCAGCGATGTCCTTAGCAGCTTGAATTGATCGGGTAGTCGGTAAACGCTCCGCAATTCATACTAGCTAGGAAAGATCTAACTTTGAGATTGGGCTAGTCTCTTGAGAGCATTGGGTTCCTAACAACTCACTTTAATTGCTCTAATATATTGTATTCTCACCGAACTCTAAAAATTGACAAGATAATTGACCGAACCTTCACGGTCTTCACATTGAGCTGAGTTGGTGAACTGGGGGTTTGTATTGTATTTGATTTCTTGTGTGCATACTCGATCCTTCTGTGCATTTGTGCCTTTTTCTCCACATCTTTTGACTTGACCATCATCCTCTCCCAATCCCATCTTTTGTTTCGAAGATGGCCGACTGGAGTTATTTTAATCTAACCTTCGCGGATACCTCGTACCCTCCAACCGATCCACATTCCTTTTTCTAGGAGGATTTTCCTCCTGATTTTTATGCATATCCGCTTAACCCATTATTTCAGAAATCAGACAATGATTTTCACCCACCCTCATTTCACTCACCCGACCCTGTGATTTTGGAGTCACCTTTCATGGTATCCACACTTGAGACCCTGAACCAGTCGATGGAGCATATGAATTTGAGGATTAGCAATCTATTTAACATAAATACGAGCTAGAATGCTGATCCACTATTTTGTATTCACTTGAGGATAATCATGAGAGCCTACAATCGCCCAAAATATAAAAAAAATGAGAAAATTTTAAAAATCCAAAAGATTCTGGGAGACACATTGTTGATTCATTTTGTGAAGAGAGGACCCAAATACCCGATCATTTACCCACATCTATCCACAACATGTCCCAACTTTGACTCTGAGGATTCCACTATATACACTGCTCTTGGCAATCCTTGTGTATATGCTGATTCCGATCTCCTCCCTTGTATGGAGGAGGTTCAAAAATTCAAAAAATGTTGATTGAACCTGAAGTGATGGCCACCATTCACAAGATCATTGAAGTCCCACTTCAACAGGCCATGACAGATTTATCTACTCCTCAATACAAGAAGAGAAAGCGAAGGAGAAGATCTGAGCGTCACATCTTGACCATGGTCACTGCCTATGCCATCTCTCACCGTCCACATTTTAAGAAAGGGAACGGAGCTTCTCCATCTCTGAACATTTTTGTGATAACACTCTCCTTGATGGCGGTTCTCAATTAATATAATACCCTTCTCTATGGTACAGTCTCTTCATCTTGGGCCTCTCAAGAAAATCAGGATGATAGTTCAATTTGCTGATGAATCTATTAAAAGGTCAAAGGGCATTATAGAAAATGTTGTCATTCTTATAAAGGCATAAAATTCACTTCTGATTTTGTCGTATTGCCCGTGGAGACCTCCACCCCTGTGGAGCACCATCCAATCATCCTGGGACGGCCTTTCCTCGCCTCTACGAGAGCCGTTATTGATTATGGATCAGGAGAGATACGCTGCCGTTCTGATACAGGGAGCGATGTGTTAATCACTACACCCACTACTGACCAAAGACCTGCATCCCATGAGAGCCCGCCTGCGTTAGCCAACCCTAAGGAATTTGACCTCGATGATAATATCAGAGATTCTTGTTATATGTTTGATGATAATGAAACCCAAGAATTCCTCTTCAAGGAGGAAGACTCGGAAAGCATAGACCTTGGAGTTCCCATTCTGGTATGTGGAGATGCATCGGTGACATTCGTGGGATTTACATGATAGACACCCTAGAGTGGAAGGCAGACTCTGAGACTAGTCAGGATGTACATGATTTGACTACTTTCACTGATGAGTCCATTCCTATTCACCCCGAGTTAGACGAGACCGATCATGCCAAATTTGATTTGATTGCTTTCATAAAGGAATTAGGGCCTTTTGATAAAGATGATGATCCAGTAGAGGCTCGCCAGGCTGAAATTGATCCTACTTTTTTGGATAATGAATTCGAGCCTTTTTACTTTGATATTTGTGAGACTTCCTAGGCCGGATATGACCGTACTACTTCCACTGATCGGTTTAGGCCTGCACAATCTAAAACCGCTGAGGATACATTCTTGGTTGATCCTACTGAGTTTATATCTAATGATAACCCCGATATCGACCTACACCTTGTCAGATCGATACCTCATCAGTCCAACAAGAGGTTCGTTTTCGACCTTCTTGATCTTTGTACATCCACTCCTTTTATATATACTTCATTTCACTCTTTCTTCTTCCATTTTATCATTCACCCCTTTTCTGTGTGTGTATATATGTTATACTTAAGATGTGTTTTATCCTGAGTATGGGGGGCTGGGTGATTTGTGTTGTTCATATTCATCCTATTCATCACTCTTGTTGCTGCCTATACTTAGGGATAATCTACCCTAAGTATGGGGGGGTGATGTTGTTCATATCAATTTTTTATTATTTTTTGAGTCTGTACATTCTCTGCATCGGTTTTCCCCTTTTGTACAGTCTACTATACTTAGGATTACTTGATCCTAAGTATAGGGGGAGATCACCAACTTCTCTTCTTTTTTCCTTGAGTCGTTGTAGCATAGGAGTCTTTTCACTTTTCTATATTTAGCAAGAGTTGTCTTCCTTTGTCGCTCTCTGATCACTATGAGAACATAGTTCGAGCTAAGTATAGGGGGGGTGCCGTATATATTGTATATATACTTTAGACGTAACTCGTACTTTTTAAGATAATTATTTTGGGGGATATGTATATAATTTTGTAAAATCCACGTGTGTAAAAAAACAAAACAAAAAACAAAACAAAAAAAATATAAAATAAAAAATAAAAAATCAACAACAACAAAAAAGATTCTTGTATATACTTGTATATATTTTGCTAACCCTTTTTCCTTTTTGAAAAAAAAATACAAAACCAAAAAAATCTATAAAAAACTTGCATAATTCAAGAAAAACCCTTTCTTTTACATCTGCATTTTTCTCCAAAAATCCATAAAAAATTCAAAATTAGAAAATTGTTTCAAAAAAATGTTCTTTTTACATGTGCATCATTGTTTTTGAAAAAAATGCTTTTTTGTATTGTACATATTTTCTTGCAATTGCATGTGCATTTTTCAGGATAGTATTGACATTTAAGCTATGCCTGGAATAAAATTGAAGAATGGAGCTTAGTTGGACCTTAATCCACTTAATTCAGAGGAACCTTATAAGAAATGGAATTAAGACTTTTCAGGTCCTAGTGACTTAATTCTTTGAGTCCATAAGACTATGTTCACATGTCATCTTGATTAGTCTAAGTAGAACATTTAACAACACATGCATGATTCTTTTAGATCGTGGCTTATCTTGGACAAGCACTCTACACGTAGCTCTTCATGGATGAGGTAGTGAGGAGACAGAATCTTTTGGCTTGGGGTAGCATACGAGGGTAGTACATCTAGGCAGAACCTCTCATCTTCCTCTAGGGAAGGAAGTGCGTCTCAACCTGGTCTAGCGATGTTGAGGTCTAAAGACAAGATGCTGTGGGGTTGCAATAATGCTTCAAAAGAGGGACAGTCTACTGGCTCAAGAGGGAAAACTCCTTATGTACATGCTGCACCTTGTATATACTTTCAAAAAAAAAGTATGAAAAAATGCAGAATCTGCAAAAGCGGACATGCCTGATTGAAAAGTAAAATACCGGCTGATGAATCTATGTTTCATCATCTTTATTCTATCATTTTGGCCTTAAAAATCCTAGTAAATGCATGTAAATAGGCTTAATTTAGGCATTTTAGCATTCATGCATCATTGTGTAAATAGTGTATAAAATGCGGTTTTTAAAGCCAAAATTATAGAATAAAGAAAAGAAAAGAAAAAGAATAAAATATTGTAAATATTTTATGACCCGAACCTCGATACCTAGGCATCTCGATGACTAGGTCGACAAGGAATAAAGTAGGGGGAGATAAGGGTCAAAATACAATAAAATACATGTTATTTCATACATTCTTTATTCATTTTGGGACCAATTTTTGGTTCCACTTTTACACCTCAAATAAAGAAACTTTGAACATGGAAATTATAGATAATTAAATAAATAAAAATACAAAATTTATTTCACTTAAAAATAATGTACAGATAAAAAGTTATGGTCTAAATAAGACTCCAGAATCCCAACTTCCCAGACCTATATCTCACAAATAAAAGCTCGAAATGCATCAAACTCACCTTTAATTGTATATAATTGAAAGTAATCTATCTAATGGCGGTGGTTTTGCATTTGGCGGAGCTACGGTTTGAAAGTTGAGTTTTGGACCCTTATTGTATACATGTACAAATTAAAATATTCATTTTTCTATTTATTCATTATTTTTATAAATTTATATTTTTATAATTTTGTAAATATTCTTTATAATATATATGTACATTAAAATCAGAATAAAAACATAAAGAAAAGATAAAAATAAGATACTTGTATATGATACATAGGTATAATACCAATACACAAACCTATACAATTAATACATATATTTTATTAAGTGTATAAAACACTTCAGAAAAATAAAAAATATATATATTTAAGTATATAAAAATACTTTACAAATATATAAAATAATAAATAAAATTAAATTTACAAAACAAAAATAAAGTATTAAAATATATAGATAAATATACCTATATAGGCCTAAAATGGTAACTTGTAAAAGAATACCTCTAAAAAATAATTAAAAAACTTATTAAAATACCTTATAAAATAATAAACATTTTTTATTTAATAATAAAAAATTAATTAAATCGTTTTCTATTTTTAAATGATTTTACAATTGATTTTTCTAGGATTTTTCCTGGTTGGTCCACGTGGACCAACCAGGTGGCTCTGACTGTTGACCGTAGGTCAACTATCTGAGCCTTCTCTTGTTCATGTCAGACCCATGATTTTTGTCCCATTTTCTCGCTTTTTTCGAGGCGAATTCTTTCACCGTCTCATAATCGACTCCACAACTTTTTCTCCCCTATGGTTGACCTTACACACCTATAGCTCACCTTGGGGAATGGATTCACGATACGCTCGATATTCTTAGGTCTTCGAGCCGCCAGGGCCACTCTTTCAAAACGACCCCCATCATCTCCATTGATCCTTGAACCCTTCTTTGACCGTCTTTCCTCTTTTCTTGGTGGGCTCCGGACAGGACCTCGTGATAGGAGGTCCTCCAACCACTTGAGGCGAGGTTGAGCGGGCGGGAGGCGCTCCACCACCATCTCCGGCCAAGTTTGGCCGTGAGGTTTATCTCGCGGTGCACAGCTGCTCGAGGTCATTATTTTGTTCATTTTCTCATCGTTTAATTAGTCATTAGTTGTATCTCTTAGTTCGTGCATTTTGTTTGGTCTTTTAATCACATCGTCAACTTGATTCAACTGTCGAACACCTCGCCGGAGCTCCGACGAGTCCATGTCCGCCACCCACTCCATTCGATCACCCACGTTTGCCCTTGGACCATCTACTGTTGTCGTTGTGCTTCCTTTTGCAGGTCTCAGGGGCAAAAGACCCCCTCATGGGGTCGATTTTTGGAAGTCTTGAAGCACCTGGAGCGCCCCACCTTCTACGGCTCCGCCCGACGTCACCGGCGCTCCAGGCGCTCTTTGGAGGCCATCCCCTAAGAGGAGGAGCTCAGGCTCCATTTTGCCACCGTTCTCACGTGTCCAGGTGGTCGGAGTGGTGAAGGAGGAGTGCTTGAAACTCGGTCCAGCCGAGTTCTTGAGCCGTTCTTCCAGCCCCTCTCTGCGCCGTCTGATTTCCACGCCTCTCCAAGACGCACTATGGCTGCTGGATCAGATCACGCCCCAACCGTCGGATCCATCAGGAACGTTCTAATCTCAACCGTTGCAGATGAAAGGGTATCGCGCCACAGGAGGACGCCACATGTTCTCTCCAAGATGCACTATGGCCACTGGATCAGATCACGCCCCAACCGTCGGATCCATAAGGAACGTTCTAATCTCAGCTATTGCAGACGAAAGGGTATCGCGCCACATGAGGATGCCACATGTTTAAGTGCCAGCATCTTCACCATCCGCCCGCGCAAAGAAGGGGGTATTTTGCTATTTCTACCCCCTTCGTTTTTGTATTTTAATATTAGTGTGCAAACTTTCCTCGGCTGTACATTAATTTCTGTAAAATTTTGCTTGAAGGCCCAAACCTTTAGACTAATTGCATGTAGGTCCCCGCCTAGCGCGTGCGAGTCACACGCGTTTGGGCGTTTTTGCAGTGAGGCCCTCGGGCATTTTGTTATTAATATTTAGTCCAGTAAGATTTCTAATTAGTTGAATAGATCTGGAAAATTTACACTTTTGACCCTGGTCTTTTTGCATATTCCAAAATTGCCCCTACCAGCTTGTATTTTCTTTATGCGTCCTCTATTTTTTGCACGCATCTATAAATTGCTAAAACATCCACAAAAATTTGCATAGGTTCCTGTTGCATCCTAGTTTCACGCCATATTTTTATTTTGCATATTTATTGCATTTTAATATTTATAAAAATTCAAAAACATGCATTTTGTGCTCTATTTACATTAGAAAATACATAAAAATTATAAAAACAACTCAGAAAATTTCCAAAAAAATATATTTTGTGTCTTTTTGTGTATTTTAACTTTTATCCAAAAATCACTAAAAAATAAAAAAAACTCCTAAAAATTAGAAAACTCTAAAAAACTTCATAACATTTATAAAATTCATAAAAAATCTAAAAATTGTGTTTTCTCTTCCAGAATTTTCTTTATTTTGTTATCTTTAATATAAAATTAATTTGGAGAATTTTTGTTACTAATTTCTATTTTATTTCTCCACTTTAGTTTCAGACTTTTGTTTTATTCCCTATTTTCGGTATTTTTGATTTTAAAAATACTAAAAAATTAGGAAACAAATATAGAAAAATCATAAAAACATAAGAAAATTATAAAAAGACCAAAAACATTTCATTTCCTGAATTTTCCCTATTTTTACAAATCCTTAATCCCTCTCTTTCTTACTTTGCATATATATCCTATTTATAGAAAAAGAAAATAAAAAATATAAAATAAAAAAAGAAAATAGAAAATTAGAAAATTAAAAATCAAAATATAAAAATATAAAATCAAAAATTAAATAAAAATATATAAAACCAAAAACCCACAAAAAATAACATAAATAGACAACTTGATCGCATACATATTTTTGAGCAATTTGCCCCGTTCTACCTGTCTGCTCCTTGTGTTCGACCTCTACACATACTTGCACATATACACATCTTTGTTGTAGAGTTATAATAAATTTTAACTCCGCACATTTACTTTCATTGCTTGATTTATCTGTTGTGGGTTAATTGTTGTTTGAATTCCAGGATTTGTGCGTTCGCCACAACGACTTTGTCTCCGCCTTGTGCGAGACATATTTAGACCGCCGATTTTTGGGTTCAACAAATGGCTCGTCATGGATGAGGTTGTGAGGAGACAGAATCTTTTGGCTTGGGGTAGCATACGAGGGTAGTACATCTAGGCAGAACCTCTCGTCTTCCTCTAGGGAAGGAAGCGCGTCTCAACCTGGTCTAGCGATGTTGAGGTCTAAAGACAAGATGCTGTGGGGTTGCAATAATGCTTCAAAAGAGGGATAGTCTACTGGCTCAAGAGGAAAAACTCCTTATGTACATGCTGCACCTTGTATATACTTTCAAAAAAAGTATGAAAAAAATGCAGAATCTACAAAAGCGGACATGCCTTATTGAAAAGTAAAATACCTGCCGGAGTGTATATACAAGGATAAAAAAATTTACAATAAGAGATTCAAAGACAAATTTTTGTAAGCTTACAACGGATGACTTGGTTACACTTGTCATGCATCCAAGAATAGGTAGCTACACTGGTTACCGTCCATTATTTTCTCCATCCCCTCTTCATGAGCTGGTTGTGCTTGAACTTAGAAGGGAATATCTCCGCTCCTCGAGGGAAGAGTTGCAAGACCGGGGAACTAGAGTTGCCTTGTTGAGGGAGGCTGTTTCTTTGCTACTTTTGAGATGGGGAGCTATATTTCACTTACACCGTACACGTAAAGATTCATAGTCACGAGAATTTGTGTATGTAGACTTGTTCTAACCTACTAGTTGAGGTGATCTGAATAGGAGTCCTGTGGAACTTATTGGTTGTTAGGTTTTAAATCCATCTCCCACTAAGGTTCCGACACACTAATAATCTAAAGGTCTGACAGAGCTCCATACTACAATTTTATGAAGATAATTTTAATACTCAATATTGTCCAAATTTATTTATTTTCCCTTTCTTTTTTCTTCACTTATTATTTCAAATAACTGTTTGCTAAGGGACTAGCAAAGGTAAAGCACATGGGGATGATGAATCTGCGATTCGTTATCTTTACTCGTTTATTTTAGCTTAAAATCCCTTATAAAACACATGTATATAACACTAACTCCATATTTTTACTAACTTGCATTTGTGTGTAAAATGTTGTACAATTCTTACCATTTTAACCTAAAATAAATAAATAAAGAAAGAAAGGAAAAATAAAGAAAAGAAAATAAAAAAGGAAGACTGTATATATGTAATAGATACTGGCTGACCCAAATCCTGAGAGAAGGTCAAAACTTGACCTAATCGACCAGAAATAAAGTAGGGGGAGATAGGGTCTTTATTGAGAAAATCCAAAAAAATGGTGTGCTGTGTATATTTGTAAACTAACACTATTTTATTTGTACATAAATTGACCTCAAACAAAATAATTTTCAAAACAAAAGTTGTAAATAAAAATATGTCCTAAATAATAAAAATAATTACATAATTAAATCATATACAGAATAAAAGCAACCACACTTGGAAAAAGCCACTAAGCGATAATTGAAAGACCAATTCATGTTCCATATGAACTCAAATTGAACCAAACTTACTTCAATTGTATTTTAAATTAAATTATCTTTAAAATGGTTGTGATCTCAAAATTTTTGGAGTTACGGATGAAAAGTTGATTTTCTAGGGTGTTTTGTGCAATTTTTCCATG
Source organism: Ottelia alismoides (assembly GCA_037367405.1). Taxonomy (NCBI): domain Eukaryota; kingdom Viridiplantae; phylum Streptophyta; class Magnoliopsida; order Alismatales; family Hydrocharitaceae; genus Ottelia; species Ottelia alismoides. Next base: position 415,292 of record JAZKJV010002032.1, read on the forward strand.
TATTTTGTACATATTGTATTTTGTAAATATTTGTAAATATTTTTATTAATTATTTAAAATAAAAATAAAAAAATAATTTATTAAAATAAAAAAACTAATTTTCTTATTTACCCATGTAAATAATGTCATGTATGTATATAACATATGTATATAGCTAATTTTCTTAACTAAATACCACAAAAAATAAAAAAATCACATTTAATTTTCCAATAAATAAAGTGACGAAAATACAAAAAATTTTGTTATTTTTTGTAAATATTTTTAATATTTATCTTTCTAATTTCAAACTTTCTTTTATTTCTTATCCTCATCCAAAATTTAAAAATTCAAATTTCATTCTTTCTATTAATATGGCTCTTGATCAATCTTTTCAACTTGATCAATCTTTGGTGAGAGGAGCCCGATCTCCGAGAGTCTTCTTGTCACAGAAGGGTGCCTAGCCTCCAAGCCGTCCGGTGACAGCGAGTCGGCCTTGGTCGAGGTGATCAAGCTCTTTTCCGATCTTAAGGTGAGATCCATTTTCTCTTTTTTTATCCTAGATTAATCGTAGTTTTATTTTCTCATATTTGCTCTTCGTTATCATTTGTTTTTCTAGATCTTAGAAATCCATCACGATTTGATCCACCACCATCCCGATTTTTCATCCAATTTTCTTGATCCTATCGCATTCTCTTCTACCTCGCACGATCTCTCAACTATGGCCACGTACGGTGGCCAGAGACTCGGATCCATCTTCCACATTGCAAGGATCCACATCCACTCATGTAGTCCAACTTGATTTTGGAAACGAGTCATCATGCTCGCATCCTAATTTGTTGATAAATAAACATTTATAAAAAAATTAGAAAAAAGACATTTGTTTTCTTTCTCTCTAACATTTATTTTGTAAGATCATCTAAAAAATAAATAAAAAATAAAAAAATAAAAATAAAAAACATTTTTATTTTATGTTCTCTATTTCAGATTTTAAAAAAATAATAAAAAAGTTTTTTTATTTATTATTTACAATTGAAAATAAAAAACAGCATCGCCGCCGCCCAATCGAGCCTACTACCGTCAAGCCTTACGCCTCCAACATCACCACCTTCATCATCTAGACGAAGCCCGACCGCCGCAGAAGCATCGCTTCACTGCTATGGACGTTGATCCGGGCGTGTGTCGCCCAGGTCTCCCACCGCCAGCAGAAATCCTTCGCGGTAGCGTCGCCCCCTACGAGAAAATCTCCAGTGAAGCTCCGCTTGGGGCGGAGCTACTCCACCGCGACCATCTACTCAGCCACCTCTGTGATGTGCCACCGATCATACTGTTGCTCCCCCACCGCCCATGCGCGATTCTCCACCCTCGGCCAAAGCCGTACGCCTCTGTCGCCCATGATGTAGCCAAGCCCCACCACGGTTGCGCGAGCGCCATTCCACCACACCACTCTTCCAATCGAAGCAGCCATCCGCTCCGAGCATCTCGCCACCCAGCCCGACTCTTGCGCGAGTGCCTACAACCGCCACCACGTGCGCGACTCGCCGCCCTCCGCCGAAGCCACCGTCCACGCCACCAGAAAGTGGCAGCGCTCCCTTGATTTGCTTGAGTCGAAGAAACAAAAGTTAAAGTAAACCCTAAGGGGATTTTGAAATAAAAAAAGTGTTGGCAAAATTATAAGTTCCCCCCTTGAGATTTCAACAATTGCTAAGAAGACCTCGTATGTTCAAAGCACGTGCAGCACATGCTTTTCATTGGGTAAATTACACTTTATTCCTCTTATTCATTCCTTGTTAATGTTTGTTATGAAACTTTGAGTAATTACATTTCAGTCCCTGAATTTCCAGACTTAAAATTTCCTTGCTCTTTTCATTGAAATAAATGTCTTTCACGTTCTAAAACTTCTGCAAAAATTTGTGAATATTTGTTTTGTGTTCATCTTTATTGTATATTAAATTGATTGCATTTTGATTTTATTTCATATTATTTAAAAATAAAAAAACATGTAATTTTTCTCTTTCTGAAATTTAAAAATTTATAAAAATTCAAATATTGCTTAAAAAATTCCAAAAAAATAGATTAGTTTTATTTCATTATCTTTTAATTTCTGTGCAAATTACATGTATTAACTATTTATGAAACCCAAAAAAATGAAAAATACTAAAAATCTTATAAAAATCATAAACAATCCTACAAAAATCCAAAAATCATGATTTTAGTTCATGTTTGTAGATATTTGTCCATATTTTGCCATAAAAATAATTTACAGGAGTTTTGGGTACTTAAAATATTTTTAAGTTGCAAATTACTCTAGGCTGTGCATAATTTATCATTTTTGTCACTGTTGATTTTTAAAAAAATACAAAAATATCTGAAAATTCTACAAAAAATTCTCAAAAATATTTCAAAATCTTTAAAACATAAAAATATTTTCTCTGAATTTTTTCTGATCATTTTTGATATAATTTAAGAAAATACGAAAAGAGTTTGGCGTGCGTATTTCTTATCTTGTGTATATTGTTCTTTATTTGAAATTTAAAAAATTTTAAAAATTAAAATCACTAAAAAATTGAAAATCAGAAAATAAAAAATAAAAATACAAAAATTTAAAAAAAATAAAAAGATAGAAAAAATACACAAAAAACAAAGGATATTTTACCTTTGAGATTCCTGCTTTTTCTCTTAATTGATTTTTTTCGATTATTTGAATAACCCTCAGGAATTGTAGCCTCCCTGAGTTCGATCCTGTCTGCTATACAGGTAAATAAGTAGCAAAAAATTCTCTCGCTTCATTATTTGCTTTTAATTAATTTTGCAGCTTGAGAAAATAAATAAATTTGTTTGTCTGCCACGGGATTTTTGGGGTAACAACGACTCGTATCAATAATAATCAATCCTCAAAGATTCCTGTGTCGACAGGGAGTATGGGTGTTACAACCTCCCCCAATTAGATTCGCAACGTCCTCGTTACAACATGGCCCATCACTTATTCCCAGTGATAGTGGCGGCCGCACGCTCCGGCTTAGGTCCCTTCGGGTATCCCTTTCCACTATCAGAGAGAATCCGCTCTGATACCATTTGTAACTTCTCGGGCTTAGGTCTCCGGTCCGTTATCGAGAAAAACTAGCCCCGACAACTTGTTGGGTTCGAGCCCAAATGGATCCCTTGACAACCGCCCAAAATGCTTAAGCCCAAGTTGTCAAGTAGTAATCCCCATCACTTATAATCCACTTTCACACTTTGTGAGTTTTAGATGTGGGATTATGTTTGGGAGTATGGGTGTTTCATGGGGATAATAAAATATTTAAAATATAAAACAAACTAAATCACATAATCACTCCCACGTCACCCTTAAGATAATACACGATAAGATAAAAAGAGATAAAATAGCCAACAACCCAAGTTAGTTAGTTATTTATTTATTAATTAAATCCAATTTATTATTATTATTATTGTTATTTATCTCATTAAATTGTGCCTATAAATACCATGGAACTCCAATGACTTCCCCACACATTGCCTTTGGGAGAGAGAATTTAGAGTGAGAGAGAGAAGCTGGCGAGGATATTCTTTCGTCGTGCCTTTTCCGAATTCAACATCAACAACCCTCTCCGTCAATGTTAGAGTTTTGATCCCACACAATTGAAAGAGCAACGACGTGGCCGTCAATGATCCGGATTGGTGGAATCTGGATCGACGAATTTCTTGCGTCGTGAGGTATGTGTCGAACACATAGGATCGTTAAATGACTTTTTGTGTTGATCCTTGGTTTAAAACTATAATTTATAGATGTATGTGTCGAACCTTTAGGAATACGATTCAAGGACTAATAACCATATGCATACGTATATACTTGATATCGCGGACACTATGCAAGATATTTGAAAACTGGACACTGTTTTCTTTCCATTTCAAGTACTCATGCAGTATTAATTTAGATCATCAAATGACCTATGATTTAATTAGTTATTAGCATCTAATTTCATGTACGGGGAATCTTGCATCCCTAAGTTGTTGCATAGTTTTCTAGAATTCCATCGGAAATTATTTTTCCCTCATGGTGCTATGGTGTCGATTACATGATTGACGACCTTGATGATAACCTTACAGTCATTATTATATTAATCATTCCATGGGTCTTAGCAGAAACATCCTATAGTAATTCAACCAAATTAACAATCTTATTTCTTTATCATGTGCAACTTGATCGGTACTATATCGTGAATCCATAAAGTAATAATCGGATTAGTTTTCATGTCTTGATTATGTTGGTCCCTACTATATCTAATGATTTAATTTTTTTGTTAAAGTTAAACTATTTGTCTCCATTCATTATCCCCATAGAAATTAATTTAAGCATTATTGAAATGAAACATAATTTTTGGTCGTTACGGATATCTTGACATAAAAATTTAAATTAAGATGATGGGTTTGAAAATATTGCCATGTAATTTAATGATATCAAGAACTAAACAACTATATGTCAAATTCATATGTTTAATTTTCTTCTATTGATAAAAAACAATTTATTATGATTATTGAAGTTATCAAGTCATAAGAAGTTGACAATAAGTTGTTGGCACCGACTCGAACAAAGGGGTTGTAAAGGCCTAAAAGGCCAATGCCATTCGTGGGCGTGAGGCAAAAGATAAGTCCTCTACAGTTGTAGTTACATTGCAATGTTATGTATTGTTTATGAACCGCTATTGCCGGCGGTAAACCATCAAAGCCATTAAAGCCACCTGAGAACTAACAATCAAGATCACTCTAAACATGAAAAATATCATGGGCATATGTGCAATATATGTTAACATTATGTGCATATATGCAATTATGTTACTGTTTTGGACACATGTGTAAGTTCTGTTAATGTTAAGTGCACATGTGCAATTTATGTTATTGTTATGGGCATACATGCAGATATGGTAAAACTTACAGGTATATGCTCAAGTATATTATGTAATATGCATTAGATTTATGATTCATATGATAATGGCTTTTGTGACTTGATTTCTACGCTAGCCGGCTTGACCCCAACTCGGCACATACTGAGCGTTAGGCTCATAACATGTGTTGTTACTCTTTTTAGGAGAATGTGAGGATTAAGTTATTTTTGCTCAAGGGTGAATTTACTATCTTCAAGAAGTAGGATCGGTATGGAACTACTGCTAGTTTGTTTTGGAAGGACGTCTTTATGCCCACCGGAATAAGGAGATCATGGAGATGATTTCATCTAGTTTATTTGTTTCTTTTATTCTAATAAATGAACTTTCAGACTCATGTTCTTATTAATAGAATGGAAAGGATGTTTTTTTGTCCATTCTTTACTGCTCTTTTATAATCGATTGATGCTATGAATAACAATCCCGAGATATCCGTTGAGTTCTCGCTTCCGTATATTTCTCGGACGATTGGGTTCGTTACAAGTGGTATCAGAGCAGGAGTTCCTCTGGGCATGAGATATCTGACCAAATCCAACTTAGGTTCATTAGGTTAGAAAATCTACGTATTTGACCGAACATTTCACACTTCTTCATTTCAGATGGCCCCTCATCGTGGGAATGATATGAACAGAGACCGCGAGTCTTCATCGACCAACGAGATGGTTATGGAGATGCATTGGCTGATAGCCATAGGGTGTATAGTTTTTTTGGCTAGCTTAATTAGTACAAAACCCTCTATGGTGCAACTTGAGTATTTGAAGGTTGTACAAGGTTTTTTTCGATATTTTCCAGACGACTTTCCAAGTATTCCGCCTAGAAGAGAGATTGATTTCACTATTGTTGTACTACAAAGTACTACAATCATATTTAAAGCACCATATAGGATGGCTCCTATTTAGTTGGATGAGTTGAAAAAGCAATTGCAAGAGCAACTAGATAAAGGGTTCTTGAGACCGAGTGTTTCCCCTTGAGGCGCTCCTATCTTATCCGTGAAAAAGAAGGACATATCCCTTAGGCTCTGCATTGCTTACCAAGCTTTGAATAAAGATACCATAAAAAATAAGTACCCGCTACCTCGCATTGATGATCTGTTCGACCAATTACAACAAGCAGCGATCTTCTTCAAGATTGATCTTCGGTCTGGTTACCATCATCTGAGGATTAGGGATGAAGACATATCAAAGACAACATTCAGGACAAGATACGGGCACTATGAATTCTTAGTGACGCCTTTTGGCCTCACGAATGCGCTGGCTACATTATGGAGTTGATGAATAGGGCATTCCAAGAATACTTGGACAAGTTTGTGATTGTATTTGTTGATGATATCTTGATTTATTTACCTGATATAGAACAACACCGAGTATATCTTAGATTAGTTCTTGAGACATTGCGACAACACCAGCTTTATGTCAAATTATCCAAGTGTGACTTTTGGCTTCATGAAGTTGCATTCCTTGGACATGTTGTATCTAAGAAGGGTATTTCCGTGGACCCTGCAAAGGTAGATGCGGTTTTAAATGGGAGTAAACCCAAGAATGTCTCAGAAATCTGTAGTTTTCTGAGATTGGCAGGGTATTATAGGAGATTCATTCAGAGTTTTTTCAGGATCTCTCTACTATTGACTCGATTACTGAGGAAGGATGTAAAGTTTGAGTGATCAAAAAAGTGCAGACATAGCTTTTAAGAGTTAAAGTAAAGATTGATGTCTGCTCCTGTGCTCACGCTACCATCGGATAGGGGTGGATTTGTGGTCTACACTGATGCGTCAGGCTCTGATTTGGGATGTGTCCTCATGCAACATGGAACAGTTGTGGCATACACCTCTTGGCAGTTGAAGGAAGCTGAAAGAAACTACCCAACACATGATCTAGAGATTGCAACGATAGTTTTTGCACTGAAAATTTGATGTTATTACTTATTGAAAAGCGAGAAAGCGAGAGCCGCTAAATAGTGGTCTGACAAGTCAGACTCACTGTCGCTGATGCGACTACTCAAGCCTCTTCGTTCTTCAACAATTAACCCACACAATCAATCAAGGAATGAATAGTAAGGATTAAAATTTATTATACCCTACTAAAAATGTACAATGGCAAGCAAGTAGGGGTCGAACACAGGAAACAAGGGTGCATAGTAGAGATAAAAATTCAAACCTAGGTCTAATAAGCCACTTAGCAAATCTATTTTTTTGTGGGTTTTTAATTTTATAAATTTTTTATTTATTTTTTTCGATTTTTGATTTTGTTTTTTGATTTTTTTAATTTTCTGATTTTTATAATTTTATATTTTATTTTTTTTCTATTTTCTTTGTCAATATTGGAAAATAAAGACAATGTAATAGAAGAGGTGCTAAAATATTTATAAAAACATGCAAAAATAGTCAAAAATTCAGAAATAAAATGTTTTGATATTTTTAGGATTTTTTTACTGTTTTTGTGATTTTTGGGTATTTTTCAAGGTGTTTTTGGTATTTTTAAATAGTGAAATAAGGGAAAACAGTGAGCTATGTGCTGGATGTGAATAAAATGGGACTTAAAATTAACAAACAACAACCAAAATTTTTCACACTAATTTTCAAATAAAGGAAACAAAATATAGACAAGTAGAAACTGAGTTTGTGATTTTTGGAGTTTTCCTTGATTTTATAGAATTTTTTTTGAAGTTTTTGAGTGTTTTTAAATTTTTAGTGTTTTTCTTTTGAGATTTTTAATGATTTTTGGACTGACACTAAAATAGGATAAAATGGACACTAGGGAATGTTTTTGGAATTTTTAGAGGTATTTTACTATTTTTTTGGCATTTTCTAAGCTAGACAGTGAAGAAAAAGCATGTTTTTGATTTTTAATAATTATAAAAATAAAATAAAATCAAAAACTAAAATGTTGGCGTGGAAGAACTAGTGCACATGAACTTAAGTTCAAAATTTGAGAATTTTTGGACTTGAAATGAGGCTCCAAATAATTACTACAAGCAAGCAAAAAGTGAAAGGCCTGGCAGGGGCATATACGCAAATATTCAAAAGTCCCGGGCTGAACATGCAATTCTTCCACAAAATATATACTGAATAAAATATTCTCTGGACTAACAAGTTAATAACAAAACCCGCAAGGGCCTTGCCCGCAAAATACCCACGCGCACGTGCTCACGCACGTGCGCCTGGCTGACAAGGGTCGAAATATAAATGCGAAAACTCCAGGGGGTGTTTAGCAAATGTTACAAAAACTAAAACACAGAAAATGAATGATTCTGGAATAATATTTAAATAGCAAAAAGTGGCTGGACCAAACTTGCAAAATGTCCAACCTCAGGCGCGATCCAACGGCGGGATTTGTCCCACTTAAACACGTGTCAGGCCGTGGAGCCGCGATCCCTTCGGCTCCAGCGCCTAAGATTAGATCGTGGAAGCTTGATCGGACGGCCGAGGTGCTTTATGATCCTGCGGCTGCTGCTCTCCGTGAGGAACAGGGGAAATCCAACGGTGCGAAGAGGATCTGCAAGAACGCATGAAGAACTTGCGCCCGGCGAGGTTGGCTCCGCCGATGCACAAGTCTCCGGGTACCTGGAAGCTCCCCGATGCCCTCTCTATGCTCCTGCAGTGACGGCGAGGCTCCCAGGTGGTCTAGCTAGGGCCGAGGGCCGTCGAAAGCCTCTGGCGAACGGGAAAAAAGGGGCCTGCTCTAGGAGGTGCTTGCGTCCAAAATCTGACCCCAGATGGGGTCCTTCGGGGTCTGTGACCTGCAAAAAAAATGGGTGAAGAAGTCGGGGGCAAAGTGCCCCGATTTCGTGGAGTGTTTCTCAAGGGGAACGGATGCGTGGAACGGTGAAGACGGCCGGCGAGACTCGATGCCGGCCGCGGTTGATTCGGGATGAAATGATGCCTACTGGATGAAGATCTTGACAAAGGAAATACCACTGTGGCTTTTTTAACACTCAAACATCAGGGACAGGAGGAAAAAGGGGAAGAAGGGGCCTCACCCGTGCGTTCACAGGAAGTTCTCCGGCGAGGACTCCGGCGAGGGGACCTGACTCGATTCGACGCCGCCTTGACCCGTTGAGAAGCCCTGCGATCTCCTGCTGTCACCAAGAGCCTCGTCGAGGGTTTAGGTTAGGGATTCAGGGGTGGAAGAGTGATCAAAGTGGAATGGAGGGAAGAGGTGTGGTTTTGAAACATGGCCGAGAGGGCTCGAAGAACGCGGCGCATCTCGCGAGTCGATGATCCTCAGCCCTTGACAAACCCAGGGCGTGAAAGCCCATGCCACGAGGAACAACTTTGCTGAAGACCTCGACATGAAACAGTGAAAGACTATGCCTCGAAAAAATCGAGAAAACGACAAAAACTCACTTCTGACACAATCCAGGCTGGGGTCAGAGAGTTGACCCGAGGTCAACTCTCCAGCCCACCTGGTTGGTCCACGTGGACCAACCAGGAAAAAGCCTGGAAAAAGTATTTAAAAAGTCAAAATAAAATAGTAAACTAACTTATTTAGTTATGGTTACAAAATAAAAAATGTTTATAATTTTATAAATTATTTTATTGTAATTTTTATTTATTTTTTGAGTTATATTTTACAAGTTTGCATTTATGCCCTTTATAGGTATATATATATATTTTAGTATTTTATTTTTATTTAGGTCTTTTTAATATTATTATTTTTATTTATGATTTTATAAAATTATAAAATACTTTTATCTACACAAATATATTTTTATTTTAATTTTATGATATATTTTATACACTTAATAGAATAAAAGTGTTATTTGTATAGGTATAGATACAAGTAGTATACCTATGTATTTTATTTACAAATATTTTTATTTTGTGTTTGATTCATGTTTTTATTCTGATTTTAATGCACATAATTATTATATGTAATATGTACAACATTATAAAAAATATAAAATTATAAAAATAATAAATAAATAATAGATTGAATATTTTAATATGTACAAGTATACAATAGGGGTCCAAAACGCAACTTTCAAACCGTAGCTCCGCCAAATGCAAAACCACCGCCAATAAATAGCTTATTTTCTTCTATATATAATTAAAGGTGAGGATGCTGCATTTGGAGTTTTCGTTTATGAGATACGGGTCTGGGAATTTGGCATTCTGGATTTTTATTCAGACCAAAACTTTTTATCTGTACATTATTTTTGAGTGAAATCAATTTTGTATTTTTCTTTATTAAATTATCTGCAACTTTCATGTACAAAGTTTCTTTATTTGATGAGTAAAAAGTGGAACCAAAAATAGGTCCCAAAATGAACAAAGAATCAATGGAATAAATTGTATTTGAACTGTGTTTTTGACCTTATCTCCCCCTACTTTGTTCCTTGTCGACCTATCCATCGAGATGCCTAGGTCTCGGGGTTTTGGGTCATAAAATATTTACAATATTTTATTCTTTTTCTTTTCTTTTCTTTATTCCATAATTTTGGCTTTAAAAATCGCATTTTATACAATATTTACACACATATGCATGAATGCTAAAATGCCTATATTAAGCCTATTAACACGCATTTACTAGGGTTTTTAAGGCCAAAATGATATAATAAAGATGATGAAATGTGGATTCATCATCCCCCTATACTTGCCTTTGCTAGTCCCTAGCAAACACTTATGCAATAAGTGCAAAAGAAAAAGAAAGAAAAGAAAAAGAAGAACTTGGATTTTATCTGATTATTAAACTTGTCTTTGCAAAATCAAAGTTTGGAGCTTAAGTTGGACCTTTGGAAATTTAGTGCGGGCGGATCCTTAGTGAGAACCGTATTTGAAATTCAACAGTCCTTGAGAATCCCAAAACTCTGTCCAAGTCTCCTCAATAGCCAGGTCAGAAATACTTCAACTCATACGCAAACTCTTACGACTATGAGTCTGACTCGTACAGTGTAAGTGATGGTGGCTCTCCCCAACTAGAATGACAAAGAGACTGACTTCTCTAGTACGACAACCCAATGATTCCCCAATCCAATGACTCCATCCTCGAGGAGCGGGGTATTCCCTTCTAAGTTCAAGTGGCAACCAGCTCAAGAGGAGGGGGTGAAGAGAAGAATGGACGATAGCCAGTGTAGCTACCTATCCTTGGATGCAAGACCAGTGTAGTCAAGTCATCCTGCTGCAGGCTCACATATTTGACTTTGGAACTCAAGCTTGCTTATTGACTTTACAACATTTGTACATACTTGACAGGCTTTTTATTTTTGTACATGCCTGAACACACTTTTTTTTTAATACTATATACAGCAGCATTTACATAAGGAGTTTTTCCTCTTGAGCCAGTAGACTATCCCTCTTTTGAAGCTTTATCACAACCCACAGCCTCCTGTCTTTAGACTTCCTAATCACTGGACGGGTTGGGGTGCACTTCCCTCCCTAGAGGAGGACAAATGTTTCCACTTGTGTGCGTCTCATACCGGCAAATCCAATCCCCTCACCACTCCAACTGAGTTGAGCCATGTGAAAGGTGCAAGTGTCCAAGTTAGGTCATTATCAACAAGAATCGTGCGTGTGCTCCGAAATACTCTACTAGGCAGTCAAGAATCCATTGAACCAAGTCCCGTGATCCTCAAAGAATTAAGTCAACTAGACCTGAAGTACCTCAAACCCAGTTCCTATAAGGTTCCTGTTATTAGGTAGATTTTAAGGTCCAGTCAAGCTCCAATCTCCGGATTTTACTTAGATTTGTTCAACTATCAAACTCAATCCGAAAAATGCGAATGCTATGCAATGCAATGCAGAAAATATTTTTGTGATGCAATTTTCAAGAATTTTGAACTTTTTATGGATTTTTGAAAAGATGATGCATGTATGCATATGCTTTTTTTTTGTATTTTTCAAAAAGATTTTTCAGATGTTTTTGGATTTTAATCTTGCAAATGTTTTTGGGATTTTTGAAAACGAAAAGATTTTGGCTGAAAACTAGGTTAAAATATGTACACTGGAGTGCTTCTTATATTTACAAGAAGTGGATTTTAAAAATTTACAGGGTAAATGGTCAATTTTATACATATATACATAGTGGATTTTGGTGTGATATTAGTATTCCTCAAACTTATTTGACACAAGCTTTTCACACAATTTTTGAAAACTATAGTCCAAAATAGTTTTTACAAACATTTTACAAACATGTACACACATTTGAAAATCATTTTGCAAAGGCTTTCAAAACAGTATAGATAGATTTTTCAAAATATTTTTGCAACCATTTTTCAAACCATTTGCAAATCATTTTTCAAAAATTTTATTTCACACAAAGAGAAGAAATTTTACAAAACCCACATTTTTACAAAGGTTGAAAACATGTAACAAAATATTTTCAAAATAGTTTTCAATAAATGTTCACAAGGATTTCAAACTATTTTGCAAAAAACATTTTCACCTGATTTATTAATCAGTAAAAAAAATTTGAGGAATAACCACATCTTTTTATTAAGGATTTTAATGAATTTTAAGGAATTTTAGCCATATTTATTAGGAAAATACGAAAGTATGAGTTATGGCTAAAGTATATACACAGTATATACGGCCCCCCTATACTTAGCTTGAGCTATGTCTTCATAGATCGGAGAGAAAAGAGAAGACATAACTCGTACGAGTATAGGAAAATCTAATGAATAAAGAAATAAATAAAGGAATGAATGAACGAATGAGAAGTTGACCGTCCCCCCTATACTTAGGATCAAATAATCCTAAGTATAGCAGACTGTACACAAAGCAGGGAGGGTCAAGGGTGGGAATGAACAGATCGTACTCAGATTGTCTCCCCCTATACTTAGGGTAAGATATCCCTAAGTATAGACAAGGAGAGGAGACAATGGAGAGGATCGAAAAGAATAGAAAAACTCGGGGTGCACACCCCCTATACTTAGGACAAAGTACGTCCTAAGTATGGAAATCTGTCTACAAGGGCGGCACCTTTTTGATAGATAAAGAAGATAGAATAGGAAAAGAAGAAAAGAAGAAAAGAAGAAAAGAGATGAAATTGGGTATGAACAACTCGGGATGCGCATCCCCCCTATACTTAGGATAGAGTATATCCTAAATGTAGCAGTGATGAAAGGGATGGAATCACTTCGGTATATAAGATAAAAGAAATTGAAAAGAAGAAAAGAAGAAAAGAAGAAAAGGGAAATCATTCAAAAATGTTTTGATGTGCTTTGCCTTCCTCTGCCTCTTTCGAGATATTCAGCTCATCCTCATAGATTACTTGAATTGAGTCAACGACGGCCATGAATGTGTCATGTTCAAGGTATGGCTTCAGAAGCTGTCCATTGACTACAAAAGGCTGTGCGTCAGCTGACAGATTGGATATCAATACACTTCCGTTGTCACGCACCTGCCTAACCATGAACGGCCCAGTCCATTTGCTCTTCAATTTTCCTGGAAAGATCTTCAATTTCGCATCGAACAACCACATCCTCTGACCTGGATCAAAGGACTTGCGACGGATATGCTTGTCATGCCATGTTTTAACCTTCTCCTTGTACATCAGGCTGTTGTCATATGCGTAATCTCTGAATTCCAGTAATCTGTTCAGATCCAGTTTTCTGTTCTTTCCTGCTTGGTTGGAGTCCAAATTACAAATGTTAATGGCCCACAAAGATTTGTGAATCAGTTCTACGGGCAAATGACATGGCTTGCCATACACAAGGCGATAGGGAGACATTCCCAAGGGTGAGTTGTACGCCGTTCTATAAGCCCAAAGAACGTAATCAAGCAGCTGAGACCAGTTCTTGCGATCCGGACGCACAAGCTTTTGTAAGATTGTCTTGATCTCCCTGTTTGAACATTCAGCAAAGCCATTAGACTGCGGGTGGTAAGGTGAAGCAACTCGATGCTCAATGCAGAATTCTTGGGTCAGCTTCTTCACCTCTCTATTTATGAAATGGCTGCCCCCATCAGATATGAGAATCTTGGGAATCCCGAACCGTGCTATGATGTGATTTCTCAAGAATCGACAGACAGTCCTACTGTCGGCGGCTCGGGCGGGGATAGCCTCCACCCATCGACTGACATAATCGATAGCAAGCAGAATATACTCATAACCCTGACTGTTAGGAAACGAGCCCATAAAGTCGATGCCCCATGCGTCAAAGACATCTGAGATCTGAATGTACTTCAGAGGCATCGTATCTCTCGGTCCTATGGTTCCACCCATCTTCTGACAGTCAGTGCAACATTTGACATACTCATCTGCATCTTTGAATAATGAAGGCCACCAGAGGCCACCTTGAAGAACTTTTGTTGCCATCCGTTTGCTTGAATGATGTCCTCCAGTATCTTGATCATGACATAAAGCGAGGACACTTGGAACTTCCTCCTGAGGAATGCACCTTCTCCAGATGCAATCTGCTCCCTCACGAAACAGATAAGGGTCTTCCCACTGATAGAAATGGATTTTAGACAAGAATCTGTCTATTTTCAACTTAGGCCAGTCCTGTGGGATTTTCTTGGCAACTAGATAATTCACAATATCCGCATACCAAGGAAGCGAGGCGACAGACAGAATTGACTCATCTGGAAAGGTCTCTGTGATAGGCTGCAGGTTCAGCTTAGGAGACTCTGATTCAGGAAGTCTTGACAGATGATCGGCCACTACATTCTTTACCCCAGGTTTATCTCTGATTTCCAAGTCAAACTCCTGGAGGAGAAGGATCCACCGGATGAGACATGGTTTGGCGTCCTTCTTCTGCTGTAAATACCGAATGGCCGAATGATCAGTGTAAATGATTACTTTGGACCCAAGGAGGTAAGATCTGAACTTTTCCAAAGCAAAGACTACCGCTAGCAGCTCCTTTTCAGTGACAGTGTAGTTTCTCTGGGCTTCATCGAGCGTTCGGCTAGCGTAGTGAATCGCAAATGGTACATTGTCTTTCCTCTGTCCCAGCACAACTCCGATGGCATAATCTGACGCGTCGGTCATAATCTCGAAAGGCTGAGTCCAAATCGATGGCTGTAGGACAGGGGCCTGCGTGATGAGCTCTTTCAACTGATTAAAGGCAAGGAGCACACGGTCATCTACAATGAATTCATTGTCCTTGCCGAGCAATTCAGTCAACGGTCTGGCCAGTTTGCTGAAATCTTTAATGAATCGTCGGTAAAAACCGACATGGCCCAAGAATGACCGGACTTGCTTGATATTTGTAGGTGGCTCAAGCTTGGAAATTACATCC
Source organism: Ottelia alismoides (assembly GCA_037367405.1). Classification (NCBI taxonomy): domain Eukaryota; kingdom Viridiplantae; phylum Streptophyta; class Magnoliopsida; order Alismatales; family Hydrocharitaceae; genus Ottelia; species Ottelia alismoides. Next base: position 430,381 of record JAZKJV010002032.1, read on the forward strand.
ACCTTGGCTAGGTCAACCTCCATGCCACGTTTAGAGACAACGTGACCCAGCACGATTCCTTCTGTCACCATAAAATTGCTCTTCTCCCAAGAGAGCACAAGATTGACTTCGCAGCACCTCCGTAAGACTCGGTCCAGATAATCCAGACATTGATCAAATGAATCCCCGTAGACCGAAAAATCGTCCATAAAGACCTCGAGAAAGCTGCCCACCATATCGGCAAAGACTGCAAGCATACACCTCTGAAATGTGGCTGGGGCATTGCAAAGCCCGAACGGCATCCGTCTGAAGGCATATGTGCCAAAAGGACAGGTGAACGTGGTCTTCTCTTGATCTTCAGGAGCAATAGCAACTTGATTATACCCAGAGTAACCATCCAAGAAGCAGAAATATTCCTTCGCCGCCAGTCTCTCCAAGATCTGGTCGATGAAGGGTAGCGGAAAATGATCCTTCTTGGTAGCGAGATTGAGTCTTCTGTAGTCTACGCACACTCGCCAAGAAGTCGGTACTCTGGTTGCGATCTCCTCTCCTTTGTCATTTTTCACAATGGTGATCCCCAATTTCTTGGGCACAATATGCAGAGGGCTCACCCATTTGCTGTCGGAGATGGGATAGATGAATCCCGCATCACATCATTTCTGGATTTCTTTCATCACCACCTCCTGCAGGTTCGGATTTAATCTTCTTTGCAGTTCACGAAAGGGTCTGCAGTCTTCTTCCAGAAAGATGCGGTGCGAGCAGAGTGACGGATTGATCCCATGGAGATCGGACGTTCGCCAGCCTATCGCCTTGCGGTTGCGTTCAAGAACCTCCATCAGACGAGATTCTTGATCTTCGGTCAGATGTGCATTGATGATGACCGGGTACATGTTCGGTTCTCCCGCAAGGAAGACATACTTCATATTGGAGGGCAAGGGTTTTAGCTCTGGCGGGGTCTGAGCTGCTTCAGTGGTGACCTCAGCTATTAGTGCAGGTGGTGATTCTTTCAACTGTTCAGTGTCCACCATAGTCTGCTCTGTTTCTTCTTTCAGATCCTGACAGAATTCCTCAATGATGTCATCTTCATCAGAAAATGCTTCAAACCTCGGCTCTTGGTTTTTGAGGCACATCACCCCCGGGGCAGTATCTTGTAACACATCAGTAAGTTCCTCATCTTGATTGATGCAGGGAAATTCGACTGCGGTCTCCACTTCCTCCTCAGGACAGAGGAGTCCATGGATCTCATTATCATCCAGGAATAGGTTGGTATCTTGAATTTCTGCTAGAAAATCGCAGTCTTTATCATGCTTGATCACCCTTGCACACGACGCAGATGTCGGTTCAGCTGGTGTTCTCTCAGACAAGGTCTCTACTCTGATAGTTTCACTCCCAGCGCCAAAAGTGATTTCTCCTGTCCCATAGTTCACTACTGCGTTTGATGTCCGCAGAAATGGTCTTCCGAGTATGATCGGGGTAAGGAGCAGTGGAGAGGGGACGTCCATATCTAACACCACAAAATCGGCCGGGAATGACTTTCCCTGAACCGTGACGATCACGTCCTCCAACAGGCCCCTAGGCCGCTTGACTGACTTGTCTGCGAACTGCAGAATCATCTTTGTAGGCTTGAGCGGTCCTAGCCTGAACTCCGTGAGTAGTGACGCTAGCATCAAATTGACAGAAGACCCGCTGTCGAGAAGTGTTCATTCGAACTCTTGATCGAACATCTGACAACGTACAAGAGATGCTCCCATATCTGGCTTTTTATCCGGGAGGTTGCTGATGGCATTGACGGTGGCCATTGTGAGGATGTGCTTTTCGGGTTTACCACCCTTGCTTCTGGAATTGTGGGGGTTTGGCCTGCGCTTGGTTGTACATGCCTCTTTTAGTCCTTTCTTTACCGCTGGCATGTACTCAAGAGCTTTCATCAAGGGCATATTCAACACCAAATTCTGAATGATTTCTATGATAGCAGGATCAAATAAAGCACTTTTCAAATTTTTCATTTTTTTGGGTTTTTTTCATTGCTTCTGGAAAAGGAATATTTACAAACTCTTCACCAATATCATTCAAAATAGTGTCCATATTGTTGTTTACAGGTAGATGACAAAAAGGAATGGATTCATCTACACTTTGCGGACCAAAAATGACAGGCTCGGCTTCAGGTGCTAGCGTTGGACTCGTTGCAGGTGCGGTGCTCCTCCTGTCAGGAACTGGCTGTGAGGCATGTGCAGACGTCTCCAATGCTAGCTGATCTCCACCGAGGTTGCTGCTATCTTTTTGTATTTTTCTGTTTTCTTCATTTTTTTGTGGTTGTCTAGATGTTGGTGCTGCCCCCAAAATGCTGGCTGGCCGTGGTGTTGGCTGGACTGACAATTTCCTATCAGATGCAAGATGCTTTCCTTTCGCCGTCGCCGATGGCTGGAGTGTCCTACCGCTCCTGAGAGGAACATCATTAGATAAAAAACAATTTAATTCACCTGATTCGGGTTGGACACTACTGGCAACCTGCTCCTTGCGTCGGAAATTGTTAGGGTTAGCTTCGACCTGCTGGTATGACGGTTTTGGTTGCCGTCAGGTCGTCAATCTTCTGGTTCATCTCAGCCATGTTCTTCATCAATTGCTCCAAACAAGCCAGGGCCGGATTGACCGGCACAATCTCAGAAGAGTCCCCTTGCTGGGGTCGAGAATGCTGGTATGGCGGCTGAGATTGCGACTGATATCCTTGTGAAAATTGTTGAGGAGGAGGGTTGGAGGGGTACTGCGAGTTGTGCTGATTGTATTGAGCAGCCGGTTGCTGGTGATATCCCTGTCCACGATATCCGGACTGCTGAGGACCATGTTGGTAATTCTGCCTCCAAGTGTTCCCATGTGAGGGAGGCTGGTACTGGTAAGGCTGCTGGAATGGTCTCCCACCCTGCTGCTGCTGATGATAGGGCCGGTTGCCCATGTTCTGACCCTGAGAGTGTCCTTGAGGACGGGTCAGCTGTGCTTCATTGTTCCAGACGCCATTGATCTCCTGGATCAGTGGCGGGGGTGGAGAGAACTTCTCGGAGTATGTGGGCCGGTGTTCTGGTTGGTATACAACCATCTGCGTCTGAGGCTGCGGTGGCTGCTCCGGAACCTGCACGTAGTACATGTGCTGAACAGGCTGGGGCTGCGGTGGAGTCGGCTGAGGGTTTTGCTGCATTGTAGGCTCCTTCTTCTCAGCGTTCGGCTCTGCAGAGTTAGACACAGCGTTGCACATGCTTGCATTCAATGCTCGGACGAGCTGCTCCAGCTGCTGGTAGATCTGGTCGAGCTTCTCCAGACCTTGGGTCCTCTTCTCTATGACTGCCAGTTTTTCGAGGTCCTGCGACCTCTTCTCGATGATATCCACTTTGGACAAGTGGCTCCCAATGATGCTCAGGTTGGAGCTCTCATCTTTGTCCTCGATGTGAGAAGCCATGTTAACTGGCTTGCTGATGGCGGTTGGTGGCTTCATCTAAATTCTAGACGAGGATTGGGCTGCTTCTCCTTCAGCCATTTCTTCGAAGACGTTCCATACCACGTCCTCGTCCTTGTTAAAATGCGAACCGCCGCAAGCTGCATCCACAAGTTTTTGGCTCTCGAATGATAGCCCCCCAAAGAAGTGTTGTACGAGACTGGTCTTTGGTATTTCATGGTGGGGGCACTTCTCCTGCAGATCTTTAAATCTCTCCCATGCTTCATGAATGGTCTCGTGGGGCTGCTGGTAGAAACTGGAGATCCGGGCACGCATCTGATTTAATCTCCCAAGAGGATAGAATTTATGGAGAAAGGCAGATTTCAATTCCTCCCAGGTGGTGACGACCTTCCCAAGATGGTCGACCCAATAAAGGGCCTTGTCTTGAAGGTTGAAGGGAAACACGGTCATCTTGACTACATCCAGAGGGATTCCGGGGTAATGAGCAGTGGAACAGATGCGGCCAAACTTCTTGAGAAATATGTATGGTTCTTCAGTGGTGTTCCCATGGAAGTGGGAAGCAATGACAGAAATTGCGGCTTCAACTCGAAGTGAGCATGCATACGTGGAACTTGAATCCACTCAGTGATGCGCCCTACTCCTGGGTTGTATGTCTCCTTAAGTGTGGGCTTGGGCTGCGGCTGATCTTCTTCTGCTGCTTCATATTCAGGTCCCACTGAAAACTCATCATTGACTTCATGGAAATTGGGATCGAAGTTCGGATCATCCTCTCGTCGGCCATCTCTCGCATCGGCCCTCCTCCTCAGATCGTTCAGCATGTCCTGGAAGGCGGTTTGGGCAAGGGCCTGATTAGTCAGCTGCTGCTGAATGGCTTGGATGGAAGCCAGCAGTTGACTGTTAACCTCGCCCTGCGTGGTGTATTGTCCTTCCCCTGTATTGGCTTCAGGCTCTTGCTGGGGTTGTGGTCCTTTTCCTCTTCCTCCTGCCATCTTTAACTCTGCTTGGTGGGATGGCTCAGGCTCTAAGTCTGCACATGGTAGAATGCCCCGATCAGTCTGAATTGCAGCACCAGATAGAGAGATGCGGTCTGTGTCAAGGTCAACACAGAACTTTGTTAAGGATGGCGATGGTAAGGAGTAAAATCAATTGCCATCCAAAACGGACAGAGTTCGGGACGAGAGTGATCCCAGTTTATTGAAGACGACAGGGAGTCTGGAGACCGGTTCATAGGGTTTGAACCGGGTTCTCGGGAATCGCCCTGAATTATTGGAGAGGGCAAGCAAATGGAACTGATGTGGGTGCCGACAGAGCCTCGACTAAACTGTCCATTCGTTGCCATCTCGAAGATCAATAGGAAGATCGATATGGATGAAAGATACGGGGGTCAACAAGAAACAAATGGAATGTAAAACAGTAGAAGGCTCACAATGAGCGAGGGTCAACTGGAGGGAAGACAAAATTTGCGCAAAGGCGCGATATTTTTGATTTTGACCTAAATGTGACTAGCAATCAAACACAAGACAAGGGAGTTCACCAACTCAACGCGTGAAGCCGTGAAGGTTCGGCTTTTATCTTTGTAATTTTTTATCTTGATTTCAGGAATTTATCTTTCAACGAGTTCTTAGAGCGCTACGCCTATAGGAGCGAGAGTACTGCCGGAAAAGTATTCCCGTACTTGTCCTCCTCCTGTGTAACCTGTAACTTGCGCTTTTTAAGGTCCTTGTAACCCTTCCTGGATCCCTACTCAGCAAAGTAATAGAGGGAGGAAGCCGATAGGCGAAACCGATACTTCGAACCTTGCTCGCAACGGAATCACCCGTGAGCGTGCAAGATCCTACTCGGACGCAGCCGGTGAGACAGACACACCTGTGAAGGCGTGGCCTATGCTCGGTACTTCGGACAAGGTCGATGCTCACACAACAGTGAGTCACCAATGGCGACCAAGCCCTACTCGACTACGTACGATAGTAGCGCCAATACTTCGGAAATCCAGGCGATACACAAGGCAGCCACAAGTTGGGTTTTTGGCTCTAATCCTTACGAAGTGCTCACCTCACTTGGAAGGAGACCTTCCCATGCAACCTGAAAACAAGTGAGGGTCTTACTCTCCCCAATCGATGAGTCCAATTACCAATTTTATTTAGGTCAAAGTTTTCTTAGTAGTCCCTTTTTTAATTTTTTTGTGTTATCGCTTCTTTTGAGTGGATTCAAACAAGTGCCTAACGATTTTGTGTTTTCTTTATCGTACTTGTCCAAAATCAGAGGGAGAAAAGAGTCGGGAAAAGCCAATGCAAGTTGGCACCAAGATGGAAATCTCACCTTTGTGCCTAAATGATGGATGCAAAGTAAGAAGACTTACAACGAATCCCAGCTCTCTCCATACGGGATGCAAAGCAGAAATTTATAAACCTAATCTATATGCCGGTATGCAAGGCAGAAATCGTCCTAAGATAGGCAACTGCTAGCATGAAGAACCACAAGCTAATCACTCAACTCCAATCCTAAGGTCCGGTCTAGGCTCACCCCTCCTCTGCTCAACACACTTGAGTTAGGAGAAAGCGCTTTATAGGGAGAGCTTGCGGCGCACGGATCAAAGAAAAGTGACTTCGCTGTTTAATTAAACTAAGTCCAAGCACGATCTATAGGTACATGCAATTGTTGTTAAGGTGTTTGGACCTAATCTAAGCGATCAAGCAACGCCTAAATCTAAGGGCTCAATCCACAAAAGAAATGAAAAAGAAAACAAAACCGGAAAATGACTGTCGATAAAACACGAGAAAACCGCGGTGAGGCCCCGAGTGAACAGACACCCGGAAATTAGGCCCGAAGTGTTCAAGTGTCCAAGTCCTGTATTATTACAATTAATCAAATCTCTCTCTCACAAAAATAAAAGCAACTATCTCTCTCTCTATCTAGTTCTCCTGCTCTCTCCTGCCGGCTAGGGTAGAATAGTCGGCTCCTCCTCCCAAGGCTGCACAGGATCCCCTAGGCGATCCTCCTCGGTCAGCGGTCCCTCGCAAGAAGACAAAAGAGATGTCAGACAGTTCAAAACAAATGATGCACAAGAGACAAGTAATCAAAAATGGCTTAATAAATAAAAGACCCAAAGGTACTCCACAAGCCGATGCTCCACGGCAACAACGCCATTTGAAAAGCGAGAAAGCGAGAGCCGCTAAATAGTGGTCTGACAAGTCAGACTCACTGTCGCTGATGCGACTACTCAAGCCTCTTCGTTTTTCAACAATTAACCCACACAATCAATCAAGGAATGAATAGTAAGGATTAAAATTTATTATACCCTACTAAAAATGTACAATGGCAAGCAAGTAGGGGTCGAACACAGGAAACAAGGGTGCAGAGTAGAGATAAAAATTCAAACCTAGGTCTAATAAGACACTTAGCCAATCTATTTTTTTGTGGGTTTTTAATTTTATAATTTTTTATTTAATTTTTTTAATTTTTGATTTTGTATTTTGATTTTTTTAATTTTCTGATTTTTATAATTTTATATTTTATATTTTCTGTTTTCTTTGTCAATATTGGAAAATAAAGACAATGTGATAGAAGAGGTGCTAAAATATTTATAAAAATATGCAAAAATAGTCAAAAATTCAGAAATAAAATGTTTTTGATATTTTTAGGATTTTTTACTATTTTTGTGATTTTTGGCTATTTTTCAAGGTGTTTTTGGTATTTTTAAATAGTGAAATAAGGGAAAACAGTGAGCTATGTGCTGGATGTGAATAAAATGGGACTTAAAATTAACAAACAGCAACCAAAATTTTTCACACTAATTTTCAAATAAAGGAAACAAAATATAGACAAGTAGAAACTGAGTTTGTGATTTTTGGAGTTTTCCTTGATTTTATAGAATTTTTTTTGAAGTTTTTGAGTGTTTTTAAATTTTTAGTGTTTTTCTTTTGAGATTTTTAATGATTTTTGGACTGACACTAAAATAGGATAAAATGGACACTAGGGAATGTTTTTGGAATTTTTAGAGGTATTTTACTATTTTTTGGCATTTTCTAAGCTAGACAGTGAAGAAAAAGCATGTTTTTGATTTTTAATAATTATAAAAATAAAATAAAATCAAAAACTAAAATGTTGGCATGGAAAAACTAGTGCACAGGAACTTAAGTTCAAAATTTGAGAATTTTTGGACTTGAAATGAGGCTCCAAATAATTACTACAAGCAAGCAAAAAGTGAAAGGCCTGGTAGGGGCATATACGCAAATATTCAAAAGTTCCGGGCTGAACATGCAATTCTTCCACAAAATATATACTGAATAAAATATTCTCTGGACTAACAAGTTAATAACAAAACCCGCAAGGGCCTTGCCCGCAAAATACCCACGCGCACGTACTCACGCACGTGCGCCTGGCTGACAAGGGTCGAAATATAAATGCGAAAACTACAGGGGGTGTTTAGCAAATGTTACAAAAACTAAAACACGGCAAATGAATGATTCTGGAATAATATTTAAATAGCAAAAAGTGGCTGGACCAAACTTGCAAAATGTCCAACCTCAGGCGCGATCCAACAGCGGGATTTGTCCCACTTAAACACGTGTCAGGCCGTAGAGCCGCGATACCCCTTCAGCTCCAGCGGCTAAGATTAGATCGTGGAAGCTTGATCGGACGGCCGAGGTGCTTTATGATCCTGCGACTGCTGCTCTCCGTGAGGAACAAGGGAAATCCAACGGTGCGAAGAGGATCTGCAAGAACGCATGAAGAACTTGCGCCCGGCGAGGTTGGCTCCGCCGATGCACAAGTCTCCGGGCACCTGGAAGCTCCCCGATGCTCTCTCTATGCTCCTGCAGTGACGGTGAGGCTCCCAGGTGGTCTAGCTAGGGCCGAGGGCCGTCAAAAGGCCTCCGGCGAACGGGAAAAAAGGGGCATGCTCCAGGAGGTGCTTGCGTCCAAAATCCGACCCCAGATGGGGTCCTTCGGGGTCTGGGACCTACAAAAAAAATGGGTGAAGAAGTCGGGGGCAAAGTGCCCCGACTTCGTGGAGTGTTTCTCAAGGGGAACGGATGTGTGGAACGGTGAAGACGACCGGCGAGACTCGATGCCGGCTGCGGTTGATTCGGGATGAAATGATGCCTACTGGATGAAGATCTTGACAAAGGAAATACCACTGTGGCTTTTTTAACACTCAAACATCAGGGACAGCAGGAAAAAGGGGAAGAAGGGGCCTCACCCGTGCGTACACAGGAAGTTCTCCGGCGAGGACTTCGGCGAGGGGACCTGACTCGATTCGACGCCGCCTTGACCCGTTGAGAAGCCATGCGATCTCTTGCTGTCACCAAGAGCCTCGTCGAGGGTTTAGGTTATGGATTCAGGGGTGGAAGAGTGATCAAAGTGGAATGGAGGGAAGAGGTGTGGTTTTGAAACATGGCCGAGAGGGCTCGAAGAATGAGGCACATCTCGCGAGTGGATGATCCTCAGCCCGTGACAAACCCAGGGCGTGAAAGCCCATGCCACGAGGAACAACTTTGCTGAAGACCTCGACATGAAACGGTGAAAGACTATGCCTCGAAAAAAATCGAGAAAAGCGACAAAAACTCACTTCTGACACAATCCAGGCTGGGGTCAGAGAGTTGACCCGAGGTCAACTCTCCAGCCCACCTGGTTGGTCCACGTGGACCAACCAGGAAAAAGCCTGGAAAAAGTATTTAAAAAGTCAAAATAAAATAGTAAACTAACTTATTTAGTTATGGTTACAAAATAAAAATGTTTATAATTTTATGAATTATTTTATTGTAATTTTTATTTATTTTTTTGAGGTATATTTTTACAAGTTTGCATTTATGCCCTTTATAGGTATATATATATCTATATATTTTAGTATTTTATTTTTATTTAGGTCTTTTTAATATTATTATTTTCATTTATGATTTTATAAAATTATACAATACTTTTATCTACACAAATATATTTTTATTTTAATTTTATGATATATTTTATACACTTAATAGAATAAAAGTATTATTTGTATAGGTATAGATACAGGTAGTATACCTATGTATTTTATTTACAAATATTTTTATTTTGTGTTTGATTTATGTTTTTATTCTGATTTTAATGTACATAATTATTATATGTAATATGTACAACATTATAAAAAATATAAAATTATAAAAATAATAAATAAATAATAGATTGAATATTTTAATATGTACAAGTATACAATAGGGGTCCAAAACGCAACTTTCAAACCGTAGCTCCGCCAAATGCGAAACCACCGCCAATAAATAGCTTATTTTCTTCTATATACAATTAAAGGTGATTATGCTGCATTTGGAGTTTTTGTTTATGAGATACGAGTCTGGGAAGTTGGCATTCTGGATTTTTATTCAGACCAGAACTTTTTATCTGTACATTATTTTTGAGTGAAATCAATTTTGTATTTTTCTTTATTAAATTATCTGCAACTTTCATGTACAAAGTTTCTTTATTTGATGAGTAAAAAGTGGAACCAAAAATTGGTCCCAAAATGAACAAAGAATCAATGGAATAAATTGTATTTGAACTGTGTTTTTGACCTTATCTCCCCCTACTTTATTCCTTGTCGACCTATCCATCGAGATGCCTAGGTCTCGGGGTTTTGGGTCATAAAATATTTACAATATTTTATTCTTTTTCTTTTCTTTTCTTTATTCTATAATTTTGGCTTTAAAACCCGCATTTTATACAATATTTACACACATATGCATGAATGCTAAAATGCCTATATTAAGCCTATTTACACGCATTTACTAGGGTTTTTAAGGACAAAATGATATAATAAAGATGATGAAATGTGGATTCATCACTTATATGGAGAGAAATTTGAGGTATTTACTGATCACAAAAAGTTTCAAGTATATCTTCTAGCAGAAGAAACTGAATATGAGACAAAGACAATGGTTGGAGATTTTGTAAGACTATTATATTTCAATTGACTATCATCTAAGAAAGGTGAATGTAGTCGCCGATGCTCTTAGTAGGAAATATGAAGGGAAGCTCTCAAGTATGACATTGCAATGGCAGCTAATGAAAGAATTGGAAGAATGGAGTTCGTTTATTGAAAGGAAGACTACAATTATTATGGCAGGAATGAAGATCCACCGATCGTTGGTAGAAAAGATGATATTGGCTTAGAAGAATGATAATGAACTGTAAAAATTGACAATCGCTTCTCAGAAAGAAGAATCTGATTTCTCAATTGGGTTGGATGGAGCATTGAGGTTCCATAATAGATTGTGAGTTCCGGATAATGGTGAATAAAGAAAAGAGATTCTTGAAGAGGCCACAGATCTATGTATACTATTCATCCCGGTACAACAAAGATGTACAAAGACTTACAACAAAATTTTTGGTGGCCAAATATGAAGAAGGATATTGCAAAATTTGCGTCAGTGTGTCTTATCTGTCAATAAGTAAAGATTGAGCACCAAAAGCCTGCAGGTCCTTTACAATCGCTAGAGATCCTTGAATGAAATGGGAGCATATCACTATGGATTTTGTCACCGCATCGCCAAAGATAAATAAGGGTCGCTTTGATACAATTTGGGTGATTGTTGATCGATTGACTAAGTCCGCACATTTCTTATCCATTCATTTGGATCAATCTATAGAGAGCCTTGCTGAATTATATGTGAATGAAATAGTAAAATTGCATGGTGTTCCGATATCGATTGTGTCAGATATGGACGTGAGATTGACCTCCCGATTATGGAAAAATTTACAGTATGCTTTGGGTACAAGTTTGAAGTTCAGCATATCATTTCATCCTCAGATCGATGGACAGACCAAAAGAACAATCCAGACATTAGAAGACATGTTGAGAGCTTGCGTCCTAGACTTTGCTGGAAATTGGGATCGACATTTACCTTTGGTCGAATTTACATATAATAACAACTATCATGCGAACATTAAGATGGCTCCATATGAAGCTTTATATGGTCGACCTTGTAGATCACCATTATGTTGGAGCGACGCAGGTGAAAAATACATATTGGGATCTGAATAAGTCCATGCTTGCACAAAGGGTGTAGAGGTGATTTGAAAGAGACTTTTAGCCGCTCAGAGTAGACAAAAGTCTTATGCCAATCATCGAAGACGAGATTTGAATTTTGAAATAGGTGATCATGTGTTTTTGTAGATTTCTCCTACCAAGGGAGTTGTGCGATTCGGCAAAAAGGGAAAATTGAGTCCTAGATATGTGGGACCTTTTGAGATAATAAGGAAAGTTGGGGAAGTAGCTTATCAGGTTGCTCTTCCACTGATTATTCCATGTTACATGACGTTTTTCATGTATCAATGCTAAGGAAGTATCATCCCGACCCATCGTACATGATCGAGCACGAAGTTCCGGATATTCAGTCGAACCTGGCGTATGAAGAAAGACCAGTGTGTATTGTTGATCGTAGGGAACACCAGTTGCAACGTCGCCTAGTTCCGATGGTTAAAGTACTTTGGCAGCATCATCAGAGGGAAGAAGCGACTTGGGAATTGGAGGACGAAATGCATCAACACTATCCACATCTCTTTGGTAAGATACTTTTTACAATGTAAATTTCGAAGAAGAAATTTCTTAAGTAGGATAGATTGTAACGGATGAGTTTTTTCATGAGGATAATAAAATATTTAAAATATAAAACAAACTCAATCACATAATCACCCTCATGTCACCCTTAAGATAATACAAGATAAAAAGAGATAAAATAGCCAACAACCCAAGTTGGTTATTTCTTTATCTCTTAATTAAGTTCAATTTTTTATTATTATTTATCTCATTGAATTGTGCCTATAAATACTATGGGACTCCAATGACTTCCCCCACACATTGCCTTTGGGGGAGAGAGTTTAGAGAGAGAGAAGCCAGCGACGACATTCCTTTCATCATGCCTTTTTCGAATTCAACATCGACAACCCTCTCCGTCAACGTTGGAGTTTTGATCTGACGAAATTAAAGGAGCAACGACGTGGCCGTCAACGATCCGGATTGGTGGAATTGGGTCGACGAATTTCTTGCGTTGGTGAGGTATGTGTCGAACACATAGGATCGTTAAATGACATTTTGTGTTGATCCTTGGTTTAGAACTATAATTTATAGATGTATGTGTCGAACCTTTAGGAATACGATTCAAGGACTAGTAACCATATGCATACGTATATACTTGATATCGCGGACACTATACAAGATATTTGAAAACTGGACACTGTTTTCTTTCCGTTTCAAGAACTCATGCAGCATTATTTTAGATCATCAAATGACCTATGATTTAATTAGTTATTAGCATCTAATTTCATGTACGGGGAATCATGCATCCCTAAGTTGTTGCATTGTTTTCTAGAACATCCTATAGTAATTCAACCATAGTAACAGTCTTATTTCTTTATCATTTGCAAATTGATCGATACTATGTCTTGAATCCACAAAGTAATAATCAGATTAGTTTTCATGTCTTGATTACGTTGGTCCCCACTAATCTGATGATTTATTTATTTTATTAAATCTAAACTATTTGTCTCCGTTCATTATCCCCATAGAAATTAATTTAAGCATTATTGAAATGAAAAATAATTTTTAGACATTAAGGATATCTTGACATAAAATTTTAAACTAAGATGATGGGTTTGAAAACATTGCCATGTGATTTAATGATATAAGGAACTAAACAACTATATTTAATATATATGTTCAACTTTCTTCTATTGATAAAAAATAATTTATTATGATTATTGAAGCTATCAAGTCATAAGAAGTTGACAATAAGTTGTTGGCACTAACTCGAACTAAGGGGTCGTAAAGGCCTAAAGGGCCAACACCTTCCGAGGATGTGAGGTAAAAGATAAGTCCTCTACAGTTGTAGTTACAATGTCATGTTATGTATTGTTTATGAACCGCTTGTGCCGACGGTAAACCATCAAAGCCATCAAAGCCGCCTAAGAACTATCAAACAAGATCACTTTAAACATCAAAAATGTCATGGCATATGTGCAATATATGTTAATATTATGTGCATATATGCAATTATATTACTGTTATGGATATATGTGTAAGTTCTGTTAATGTTAAGTGCACATGTGCAATTTATGTTATTGTTATGAGCATACATGCAAATATGGTAAAACTTACAGGTATATGCGCAAGTATGTTATGCATTAAATAAGTTGATTTATGATTCATATGATAATGACTTTTGTGACTAGATTTCTACGCTAATCGGCTTGACCCCAACTCGGCACATACTAAGCGTTAGGCTAATAACATGTGTTGTTACTCTTTTCAGGTTAACGTGTGGATTAAGTTATTTTTTTCGAGGGTGAATTTACCATCTTCAAGAAGTAGGATTGGTATAGAACTACTGGTAGTTTGTTTTGGAAGGACGTCTTTATGCCAATTGGAATAAGGAGATCATGGAGATGATTTCATCTAGTTTATTTGTTTCTTTTATTCTAATTAAGGAACTCTCGGACTCATGTCCTTATTAATAGAATGGAAAGGAAGTTTTTTTTCCATTCTTTAGTACTCTTTTATAACCGATTGATGCTATGAGTAACGATCTCGAGATATCCGTTGAGTTCTCGCTTCCGTATATTTCTCGGATGATCGGGTTCATTACAAGTGGTATCAAAGCAGGAGTTACTCTGCACATGAGATATCCGACCAAATCAAACTTAGGTTCATTAGGTTAGAAAATCTAAGTACTCGATCGAATATTTCGCACTTCGTCATTTCAGATGGCCCCTCATCGTGGGAATGATATGAACGGAGACCGTGAGTCTTCATTGACCAACGAGATGGTTATGGACATACAATAGCTGATAGCCATAGGGTGCACAGTTTTTTTGGCTAGCTTAATTAGTACAAAACACTCTATGGTGCAACTTGAGTATTTAGAGGTTGTACAAGATTTTTTCCGATATTTTCCAGATGACTTTCCAAGTCTTCCGCCTAGAAGAGAGATTGATTTCACTATTGATGTACTACCGAGTACTACAACCATATTTAAAGCATCATATAGGATGGCTCCTGCTGAGTTGGATGAGTTGAAAAAGAAATTGCAAGAGCAATTAGATAAAGGGTTATTGAGACCGAGTGTTTCCCCTTGGCGCGCTCCTATCTTATTCATGAAAAAGAAGAACAGATCCCTTAGGCTCTGCATTGCTTACCAAGCTTTGAATAAAGTCACCATCAAAAATAAGTACCCGCTATCCCGCATTGATGATATGTTCGACCAATTGCAGCTAGCAGCGATCTTCTCCAAGATTGATCTTCGGTCCGGTTACCATCAACTGAGGATTAGGGATGAAGACATATCAAAGACATCATTCAGAACAAGATACATGCATTATGAATTACTAGTGATGCATTTTGGCCTCACGAATGCGCGTGTTACATTTATGGAGTTGATGAATAGGGTATTCCAAGAATACCTGGACAAGTTTGTGATTGTATTTGTTGATTATATCCTGGTTTATTCACCTTATATGGAACAAAATCGAGTATATCTTAGATTAGTTATTGAGACATTGCGACATCACCAACTTTATGTCAAATTATCCAAGTGTGACTTTTGGCTTCAGGAAGTTGCATTCCTTGGACATGTTTTGTCTAAGAAGGGTATTTTTGTGGACCCTGCAAAGGTAGATGCAATTTTAAATTGGAGTACACCCAAGAATGTCTCAGAAATCTGTAGTTTTATGGGATTGACAGGGTATTATAGGAGATTCACTCGGAGTTTTTTCAGGATCTCCCTACTATTGACTCGATTACTGAGGAAGGATGTATAGATTGACGTCTGCTCTTGTGCTCACGCTACCATCGGGTATGGGCGGATTTGTGGTCTACACTGATGCGTCAGGCTCCCATTTGAGATGTGGCCTCTTGCAGCATGGATAGGTTGTGGCATACGCCTCTTGGCAGTTGATGGAAGTTGAAAGAAACTGCTTGACACATGATCTAGAGCTTGCAGCGATAGTTTTTACGTTGAAAATTTGGCGTCATTACTTGTATGGAGAGAATTTTTAGGTATTTACTGATAACAAAAGTCTCAAGTATATCTTCTCGCAGAAGGAACTGAATATGAGACGAAGGCGATGGTTGGAGTTTTTGTCAGACTATGATATTTCAATTGACTATCATCCAGGAAAGGCGAATGCAGTCACCGATGCTCTTAGCAGGAAATATGAAGGAAGCTCTCAAGTATGACATTGCAATGACAACTAATGAAATACTTGGAAGAATGGAACCCGTTTATTGAAAGGAAGACCAGAGTTTTTATGGCAGGATGAAGATCCACTCATCGTTGGTAGAAAATGTTATATTGACTCAGAAAAATGATAATGAACTTCAAAAATTGACAATCACTTCTCAAAAAGAAGGATATGATTTATCAACTAGGTTGGATGGAGCATTGAGGTTCCGTAATAGATTGCGGGTTACGGATAATGGTGAATTAAGACAAGAGATTCTTGAAGAGGCTCACAGATCTATGTATACTATTCATCCCGGTACAACAAAGATGTACAAAGACTTACAACGGAATTTTTGGTGGCCAAATATGAAGAAGGACATTGCAAAATTTGTGCCAGTGTGTCTTATTTGTCAATAAGTAAAGATTGAGTACCAGAAGCCTGCAGGTCCTTTGCAATCGCTAGAGATCCCTGAATGGAAATGGGAGCATATCATTATGGAATTCGTCACCGCATTGCCATGGACAAATAAATGTCACTTTGATACAATTTGGGTGATCATTGATCAATTGACTAAGTCCGCACATTTCTTACCCATTCGTTTGGATCAGTCTATAGAGAGCCTTACTGAATTATATGTGAATGAGATAGTGAAATTGCATGGTGTTCCGGTATCGATTGTGTCAGACATGTATGCAAGATTTACCTCCCGATTATGGAAAAGTATGCAGGATGCTTTGGGTACAAGTTTGAAGTTCAACACATCATTTCATCCTCAGATCGATGGACAGTCCGAAAGAACAATCCATACATTAGAAGATATGTTGAGAGCTTGCTCCCTAGACTTTGCCAGAAATTGGGATCGACATTTACCTTTGGTCGAATTTGCATATAGTAACAGCTATCATGCAAGCATTAAGATGGCTCCATATGAAGCTTTATATGGTCGACCTTGTAGATCGTCATTATGCTGGAGCGACGTAGGTGAAAAATACATATTGGGATCTGAATTAGTCCAGGCTTGCACAAAGGGTGTAGAGGTGATTCGAAAGAGACTTTTAGCCACTCAGAGTAGACAAAAGTCTTATGCCGATCATCGAAGATGAGATTTGAATTTGAAATAGGTGATCATGTATTTTTAAAGATTTCTTACCAAGGGAGTAGTGCGATTCGACAAAAAGGGAAAATTGAGTCCTAGATATGTGGGACCTTTTGAGATAATAAGAAAAGTTGGGGAAGTAGCTTATCAGGTTGCTCTTCCACCTCAATATTCCAAGTTACATCACGTTTTTCATGTATAAATGTTAAGGAAGTGTCATCTAGACCCATCGCATGTGATCGAGCACGAAGTTCCAGATATTCAACCGAACCCGACGTATGAAGAAAGACCAGTGTGTATTGTTGATCGTAGGGAACACGAGTTATGATGCCGCCTAGTTCCGATGGTTAAAGTACTTTGGCTGCATCATCAGAGGGAAGAAGCGACTTGGGAATTGGAGGACGAAATGCGTCAACACTATCCACATCTCTTTGGTAAGTGACTTTTTACAGTATAAATTTTGAGGATGAAATTTCTTTAAGGAGGATAGATTGTAACGCATGAGTATTTTTCATGAGGATAGTAAAATATTTAAAATATAAAATAAATTAAATCACATAATCACCCTCACGTCACCCTTAAGATTATACAAGATAAGATAAAAACAGATAAAATAGCCAACAACCCAAGTTGGTTATTTCTTTATCTCTTGATTAAGTCCAATTTATTATTATTATTTATCTTATTGAATTGTGCCTATAAATACAATGGGACTCCAATGACTTCCCCACACATTGCCTTTGGGAGAGAGAGTTTAGAGAGAGAGAGAAGCCGGCGACGACATTCTTTCATCATGCCTTTTCCAAATTCAACATCGACAACCCTCTCCATCAACGTTAGAGTTTTGATCCGACGAAATTAAAGGAGCAACGACATAGTCGTCAACGATCCGGATTGGTGGAATCTGGGTCGACGAATTTCTTGCGTTGGTGAGGTATGTGTCGAACACATAGGATCGTTAACTGACTTTTTGTGTTGATCCTTGGTTTAAAACTATAATTTATAGATGTATGTGTCGAACCTTTAGGAATATGATTCAAGGACTAATAACCATATGCATAAGTATATACTTGATATCGCGGACACTATGCAAGATATTTGAAAACTGGACGCTATTTTCTTTCCGTTTCAAGTACTCATGTAGCATTAATTTAGATCATAAAATGATCTATGATTTAATTAGTTATTAGCATCTAATTTCATGTACGGGGAATCATGCATCCCTAAGTTGTTGCATAGTTTTCTAGAATTCCATCGGAAATTTTTTCCCTCATGGTGCTATGGTGCCGATTACATGATTGACGACCTTGATGATAACCTTACAGTCATTACCATTATTAATCACTCAGTGGATCTTAACAGAAACATTCTATAGTAGTTCATCCAAATTGACAATCTTATTTGTTTATGATGTGCAACTTGATCGGTACTATGTCTTGAATCTAGAAAGTAATAATCAGATTAGTTTTCATGTCTTGATTACATTGATCTCCACTAATCTGATGATTTATTTATTTTGTTAAAGCTAAACTATTTGTCTCCATTCATTATCCCCATAGAAATTAATTTAAGCATTATTGAAATGAAACATAATTTTTGGACATTGAGGATATCTTTGACATAAAAGTTTAAATTAAGATGATGGGTTTGAAAACATTTCCATGTGATTTAATGATATCAAGAACTAAACAACTATATGTAATATATATATGTTCAATTATCTTCTATTGATAAAAAATAATTTATTATGATTATTGAAGCTATCAAGTCATAAGAAGTTGACAATAAGTTGTTGGCACCGACTGGAACTAAGGGGTCGTAAAGGCCTAAAGGACCAATGCCTTTCGGGGGCATGAGGCAAAAGATAAATCCTCTACAGTTGTAGCTACACTGTCATGTTATGTATTGTTTATGAACCACTTGTGTCGGAAATAAACCATCAAAGTCATCAAAGCCGCCTAAGAACTAACAATCAAGATCACTCTAAACATGAAAAATATCATGGGAATATGTGCAATATATGTTAAGATTATGTGCATATATGAAATTATGTTACTGTTATGGATATATGTGTAAGTTATGTTAATGTTAAGTGCACATGTGAAATTTATGTTATTGTTATGGGCATATCCAAATATGGTAAAACTTACATGTATATGCACAAGTATGTTATGTGATATGCATTAAATAAGTTGATTTATGATTCATATGATAATGACTTTTGTGACTTGATTTCTACGCTAACCAGCTTGACCGCAACTCAGCACATACTGAGCGTTAGGCTCATAGCATGTGTTGTTACTCTTTTCAGGAGAACATGAGGATTGAGTTATTTTTACTCAAGGGCGAATTTACCATCTTCAAGAAGTAGGATCGGTATGGAACTACTGCTGGTTTGTTTTGGAAGGACATCTTTATGCCCACTAGAATAAGGAGATCATGGAGATGGTTTCATCTAGTTTATTTGTTTCTTTTATTCTAATTAAGGAACTCTCGGACTCATGTCCTTATTAATAGAATGGAAAGGAAGTTTTTTTGTCCATTTTTTACTGCTCTTTTATAATCGATTGATGCTATGAGTAACGATCCCCAGATATCCGTTGAGTTCTCGCTTCCGCATATTTCTCGGACGATCGGGTTCGTTACAAGAAGATCCCAAGACCTATGATGAAGCTATGAAATGCATAGATCGTAGTTTCTGGAATGAAGCAATTTATAATGAAATAAAATCTATAATGGACAAGCACACTTGGATTCTAACTGATATTCCCCCAGGGTACAAGACTATTGAACGTAAATGAATTTTCAGAAAGAAGTTGCGGGCAGATGGTTGCATAGATAAGTTTAAGGCTAGGCTTGTATCCAAAGGATACAAATAGAGAGAAGGTGTTGATTATTTTGACACATATGCTCCTGAAACAAAAAATACCTCTGTCTGTGTTCTTGTCATTTTAGCTGCGATTCATAATATGAAATCCATCAAATGGATGTCAAGACCGCTTTCCTAAACGATGACCTTGATGAAGAGATCTATACAGATCAACCTAAAGGGTTCGTAGTCCTTGCACAAGAACACAAGATTTGTAGATTAGTAAAATATTTATATGGTTGGAAACAAGTGAAGGATATGGTTAGATCCTCAAGCGCATCACGGAAGCGTGAGCATCGTATCAAATACGACGAGGAGAGACTAGTCGCACTAGTTACTCGATGCAGCGGAATTTAAAAAATTTTCTTACGACGAAACCACATGATCCAAGAACAATTCTCGGATCGTTTCGTCTAAACCACAAACAAGTAATTAGTATTACCTCTTGAAGCGTGGTTGCGATCAAGTCTCTAAACGAAGAGACCTCCTGTCTCAAGTCCGATCCGACGGAGGAGACGCTTGCGAGCGCGGGGATGAACCGCGTGCTTCTCGCAATCCATGTTGATGATCCAAGCGGTGGATCTCCTGATCTCGACACACGAGATCCGACGTCTTCTTCACGAGCGAGGCGCACCGAAGGAGACGGAGATCCACAAGCAGAAGAACGGGCAGCATAACGACGATGCCGCGGCGATGGAGAACCTCTCCATGGCATCCATGGTGGACGGCCATGAGAGGGAGAGAGAGAGGGCTGACCTCTAGAAAGAAAGAGAGAGAGAGAGATGTGTTGTGTAAAATAGAGAGCATGGTGTGCCTCTCTATTTACAGGGTTTTGGGATCCATGGATCTCAATCCATGTGACATATAAAATCAATGGATGAGATTGATTTATGTCAATCCAATGGCTAAGATTGTTGTTGGTAAAACCAACAAATTTAGATCAAAATATATTTGACAAAATCAAATACAAATTAATCCAAATCAAACAATAAATAAGGAGAGAAGATACATGGAGATTTCATCTCTATGTACCTTCCAAAGTGGACGGCCACACATTCCTTATAGGAATGATGTGCCGCCCCCCTCTTTCCATAGAGTGAGCAATCTCATGGAAATCCATGAGATTGCATATCTCCTTGAAAATCTCCTCTATTTATTTCCAACAACTTTTGTTGACTTTTTATTCTTCAAAAATAATTCACAATTATATTTGAGAATATTGCAATCTTGCCATAGAAAAATGGTGAATCAAATTCACAACCCAAAGCAACATATAATTTACATTGTCAATTAATTACACAATGTGTATCCAATACACATAATAATTAATCAACACATATAAATTATAATTAACTCTCTCTAATACATTATAAATCACATTTATAATATATTATGAATAATTGGATATTTCTATCCACATTATTCTTATCCATAATAATTAAATCATATTTAATTATATTGGATAACTTATTCTCATGTACTCAAATAATATGAATCACATTCACATTATCCACATCTTTGATAATCAAATCACATTTAATTATCTAAGATAACTCTCCTTATAATATGAATCAAATTCATATTATTCATGATAATTAAATCACATTTAATTATCCATTTTCTTAATGCTCGGATACATATATCAACAATAGAATTATCCATGAACTCTTTCAAGGATAATGCGCTTTCTCCGCGAATACTTGGAGATAAGGACATGGCGATTGTATTGTTCCACGTATAGTGACATGGATATTGAGATTATATCTCATATCCAGATCGCGGGCCTCCCATAGATGCTTGATTAAATCAAGACCGCAAATCTAATCTTCTCATTGCATCTGAATCACATTCAGATCAATGTCCAACATTTGGACTAAGATCAGATTACTTCTCTACTGAGAGGAGTCACTAAAATCCAGACCCGTTTCATCACTCCCTAGGAATGGAAGCGTCATGGTTATACAATCGTTTATGATCACATCACCCTCAGGTATTCCCAATACCTGTATATTCTGCATACTGGAAGACTCAGAATAAACCTGAAGTATTAGATCAACTTTACACTGTCTACTTCAGGGTTTTTATCAGTAAGTTTTTCATTCGATCATTGGGAGTTGGTATCGATCATATACTTTCCAAAAGCATATATCATACCTAGGTCTTGATCATATACTTTCCAAAAGTATATATCAAACCTACAAATTCAGTCAAGCTTCCAAAGCGAGACGACCATGCGCATGGAATTTGATTCTTCCCAATATCTCATGAGTGAGCTCATGTCTTCCGGTTCAGTAACTGAACCTGTATGATCCCTTTGAGAGATCGTATTACTCATATGCCCTTATATGCACACCAGCGCGCCGGTGTATAGACCTTGATTAGGTCATCAACCTATTGGTCTGCCAAATGTACATACTTAAACATATAGTAACACATCTGTCTCCGGTCAGAGGATGTGTGCCTGTATCGTGACAGCATACGATATTGGACTTTGGTTATCTCGATCTCGTTAAGTCAACTCTTTGACCTAACTAATCTGACACCTCCGAATCTCTATTCCTATGCAGAGGACCTGCATCAAGAAGTCGGTCAGATATCAACCTAACCGAGATAGGATT
The DNA here is from genome assembly GCA_037367405.1 of Ottelia alismoides. Lineage (NCBI taxonomy): Eukaryota > Viridiplantae > Streptophyta > Magnoliopsida > Alismatales > Hydrocharitaceae > Ottelia > Ottelia alismoides. Next base: position 452,574 of record JAZKJV010002032.1, read on the forward strand.
GCCATATCCTACTCAGGCTGGAGATCATCTCTTAACAATCATTTGACGGTGCTTGATGAGTCCTCAATCTAACTCATTGAATATTCATCCAAGCACCAGCCTCTATGATTCAATAATTGAATCAACAGCTGTATGATCATTAAGATGGCCATGGTACATAACCCTAATTGTACTAAGGGACCTATTATGCAAATTATTTACTCTTTATTTCAGATTAAGGAGTGAATTGCAATAACATTTATTGCATAATGGCTCACCGTGGGCTCGCATTTCCAACAATCTCCCACTAGCCCGAAGAGCCATTAATGGGCTAATCATTTAAACCCACACTCATGTGACAATCATAGGCTATTTAGAAAATAGCTAGGTAAGCTGATCAGTCCCTCTGTTCCCAAGAGACTACACCAAGTCCTTTTACGGCACTTGCATATCTCCTAGTAACATTGCTCGCATCCAATACGAATGTTGCATCTTATGCAACCAATACTCAATTTTGTCGGTAATAGTGTCCTTGACACTATATCTTATTAATTATCATAACCAGTATTCCCATAATCCTTATTAGAATACCTTCATTCCTAGAGATCTCTATCTCCTAAGGTATCTACAGTTAAGATCCTTATAGATCACTATCTACAAAGGTCTTAAACTTTTGAAGATAAGACTTTGAGATCACTATCTCTAAGTTTCATCATCTTTGAAGATATTGTTATTACTGCAATCAAGTGTTTTATCTCCATAGTAGGATTAGTAACAGTTTACTACTCCCACTGCATGGTAGACATCTGGTTCTTGTACACATCTAGCATACATTCAGCTTCTCATAACTGATGCACAAGTGCAAGTAGTTCTAGCATTCACTTCCTCAACTCTTTGAGGTGCTATCCCTTTAGACAGGTCACTACCACATCTTAAGGGAAGGAAGCCTCTCTTGGAATTTTCCAGAAAATAGAATAAGTCCAAGGTGTATTACTAATGTGACGATCCCAATATCCTCTTCTCTTTGTTTCTGAACGACTTCTGAACTAATATCTAAAAGGTATCCTTGAGATCATATCTCAAAGTATGGAACAACCAAATTTTAAACACTTATTATTTATTCTTATATCATTCTGAATGATTAGAATAATATCTACATTAAGCACGATGAACACAATGGCACTCCCACTAAGCTTCACATGGTCCATCAAGATTTTATCTGAAATCATAACATTTATAATTTCATCAAATCTTATGTTCCAACTACAGGAAGCTTATTTGAGTCCAAAGATGGAGTTCTTTAGCTTGCACACCTTTCTTTCCTCAACCATTAAGCCTTGGGGCTACTTCATATGAATATCCTTAGAAAGGTATTCATAGAGGAATGCAATCTTGACTCACACCATGAAGATGTCATAGTCAAGTTGTTTAGCTATAGTTAGCAATATTCTGATGGGTTAAAGCAAGGTCACTGGAGAGCAAGTCTCATCGCAAGCGATGTCTTCTCTTCGGTGTGTAGCTCATGGCTATGAACCGTGCTTCGAAGGTCTCTACCTTCTCATCAGGTTCCCTCTTTCTCTAGAAGATCCATTTACACCTTAATGGGTCTTATCCATATAGGTGGATCCTCGAGGGTCCATATCCAACACTTGTATATGAAGTCTACATTAGACTTTTATTGCTAATATCCATCTTTCCATGTCATGATCCTCAGGAGCTTCATCACATGAAGTCCGATCATTGTCAGATTTAACAGACACATGGAATCCATCCTCAAACTTATTTGAAGAGGTATTAATGTTTCATCTTTAATTATCTATTTTAGTTTCTGATTTCAGGAGCCTCATTATCTTCTCAAGATTAAATGAGTTCCTTTACTTCATTTTCATCTTGATTCTCAAGAGAGTCATCCTCCAAGAATCACATTCTCAGAGATGAGATCCTTTAAGAATCTCAAGGTCATAAAGTAGGTATCCAATACCATCCTTTAATTTCCTAATGAAGTAGCACTCTCTGGTGCTAGATTCCCGCTTAATCATATGGAACCTTTATTAAGGATATATATATATAATGTAGTCTCTACTACATATATACCTTGGAAACTAAGTGATAATTATGCTAGGATTAATCATTGATTAAATCATGTCACACATGATCAATTGTATCTTCCTACAACTCCATTGAGTTAAGGTTTATTAGGAGGATTGAGATAGAAATGATATTCATATCTCCATAAGGTATTTCTTGAATTCATCTAATAGGTACATGCTACCTTGGTTAGATCAAATTCATTTTATCTTCCTTCAAACTTTGGTTCTAAACCAAAATTGTGAAATCTTTGAACATTTCAAAGTTTTCTAAGTGAAGAAAAGAAATCTCGTATCATTAATATGTATGAGATCTTGAATACCTTAATCTTACAGCTTTCCCAAGGAAGGGTGTATTGGACATTTTACTTTGAATACAATATTCACAAGTATGTGAGATTTGAATCTTTAGACAATCTAAAGTTTCATGTCTTACCAGTCCATTGATTTCATCAACAGACATATGTCCAAAATTTGATGCCAGATCATTGTCAAATGATCTTTATCCTCCTATTGATCTTTTAAAGGTTTAATTTTCAGTATTAGAAATCTTAATGAACCATTCAATAATTTTCTAATTTAATAGAGTCCACTAGATTTTAGATTACTATCTGAAATATTTCCATCATAACTCTTTATGATAGATTTATTACAGAATTCATGTTTATATCCAACAATTAGAAATAAACAATGAGTGTATTCTAATATCTAGGTCATAGAGACATTCTCTAAGACTAAGGTCTCCCACTGAAAATATGAAGTCTATTGATCTCATGGAAACTGTTGCAACACTTGCATCACTTTCAACATGGATGATCAATAAACCTTAAGATCAAATTTCTAATATTCTAATACATATACAACCAATTGCAAGTGTTATTAGAAGATTGAGATACAATTAGACTTTACCTTATCAAATAAGTAAGTAAATTTCAATGATTATATGTAGATTATACCGATGCTCCATCCGAGTCCTTTTCTGAGGATTCTAGACAGACTTGATAGTCATACTATCAACACATCAACTTATTGCAGCATTGGCATTCATCCAACTCTTTGGATGTCATATGGAAGTCACAGAAATACAGTCAACTATTTGATTATACTTCTTGCTTGGGTCCAACCCATGCTTCCACTGCGCTCCCTTTATCTATAAACAACCATTGCTTAAGATTAAGGATCTCTTATGTTAAAATTAAAAATTTCAATATAATAGTATTTCAACATTTATACAAGCTTCACCCAATTCATACAATATGAATATTATGAAGCTTCATGAATGACTAGAGTATAGACAGTAGAATGATGACACTCATCATATACATCCATCTAAACTCTTAAAACATAGGTTCAGGTAGGTATTCAAATAATTTGAATACATCATCTCTTATAGAGCTACCATTCTACATGATGCAGAGAACCATGTCATTCATGATTAAATGTTAAGAGCACATATGTATGCCAGAAAATCTTTATTGATTTTATAAGGATTATTTGATAATTACGATCATCATCGACATGTCACTTCCAAAGTACATTCAATGAGATCAAGACTTATAGAGACATACAAACCCTAGGGTTTTAGTCCTATTGTCTTATTTAATTATCACTTCTCATTATTATGAGGAAACTTGCACATTGCAACCACATACATTATGTGTTCAATTGCAAGTACAATATCTGAATCAAGGGTCCAATCCATGATATTCTACTAGTTATTATTGAGTATAACATTGAGTGGGTTTAATGAAGGATTACCTGAAATAAGAAATTAGCATAAGGGTATATATTTATATATATACATGTTTTACTTTGATTTAGGAATTTTTATATCAAAGTTGTCTTTCCATGTCAAACAATGAAAGTTCATTCCCTTAATCACTTTCAATGTAAGAGATATACTTACCATTATATCTCAAGCAAGATCTGGGATCTCCTTCCTTATCTTTGTTGCATCCCAATAATATGAGAACCTATAACTCGGATAAAAAGAAGCGGAAACACATTCCGCCTTGCAAGTCCAACTTGCATCTCCTAATTCGGTCTTTAACACCCGGTCCCACCACCCCTAAGGTGATGTTGACCCGTCATTAATTGAACCAACCGTCAACAGGAATACAACTCGCTATGCGCAATCCGATATCGCCCCAATAATATGAGGACCCGATATTGCGGTCACTACGCATACGTCCTTACTCTTTCGAGAAGCGACGAGTCCGATCCAAATGGATCATATGCAGGAGCTGTCACTTCGGACAGGCGTCTCCCACATATAATATCTGGCGACGAAACCCTTCGCCTTGACGGGAGACCATGGATGTCACTTATGTGATCCTCCATATCGTATTCAAATTATAATTAATCATTATGAATCACATTCATTACGATTAATTCTTCCAAGGGAAATAATAACTCTATTCATAATAGAGTGTTCTTAATTGGATATAATTAACTTAATCACATTAAATTAATTTTCAATCCAATTCAATCAACAAACTTGATTTTACTTGAATATATGGTATTATTCTCAAAGTACGTGTTAATTCGTATTTTAATAATTAGAAAAATACATCTTAATCCCTCGGACATTATCCCGGCCCTATCCGCTGTCATGGCCAGTACCGGCGGGAGTGGGACGGACCGCATACGTTGCAACCCGCTACCCCAGCGATCCCCGACTAGACACCATATCCGCCTCGGGAAAGGATAATGCCAAATTGATTAATTTGTACTTGAGATGATCATCGGTTCTTCAACCGAAATTATACCATATAGTAATCAAAACAATTTTGATTATAAGGAAATTTGCTAGACAAATTCCCAATCCTATTCAAGCTAGAGTTTGATGATTGTGATTTCAATTATGATTTAGATCAAATCTAATCAATTAATTGATTGGTGCCAAGTCAATTATGGAAATAATCATTCTCTAATATTTCACAAATATTTTCCATAATTATTTCTCGAAATTAACAATTAATTTCATTAATTGACAATCACATGGTTCTTGATTAGGAAAGTAATTTCAGCAGTGACCCCTACTTACTAAAATTAGCATATCTCAATCAATTTAAATCCAAATTAAGCAAAGTCAATTTCTAAAGTTTGCTAATTTGATTTAGAACAGAATCCAAGTGATGTTTCACGCATTTCAAGGCAAGTCTAAACAGTAATTAACATTTTAATCACGTTCAGATTCACAGTTCCCGCAACAGTGCATACATGTTCATTAAAACGACCATATCTAGAGCATACGAAATCCGATTTACGCAAACTCAGATCCTATGATTTCCTTATTTAATGGGGAACAAAATCCAAATGCTATTTTCGTATTTAAACAATTTAAACATGGCCGAAAAATTACACTTAACAGATCTGCGAAATCAAATGCGATAAAAACTTTCGCGACCTTAACGAACCCAAGTCGTCCTCGCTTAGCGAATCATATTCGAAACCAACGACCTAAGGATCTGATACCACTTGAAGGATATGGTTAGATCCTCACGCGCATCACGGAAGCGTGAGCATCGTATCGAATACGATGAGGAGCGACTAGTCGCACTAGTTGCTCGATGCAGCGGAATTTAAAAAATTTTCTTACGACGAAACCACATGATCCAAGAACAATTCTCGGATCATTTCGTCTAAACCACAAACAAGTAATTAGGATTACTTCTTGAAGCATGGTTGCGATCAAGTCTCTAAACGAAGAGACCTCCTGTCTCAAGTCCGATCCGACGGAGGAGACGCTTGCGAGCGCGGGGATGAACCGCGTGCTTCTCGCAATCCATGTTGATGATCCAAGCGGTGGATCTCCTGATCTCAACACACGAGATCCGACGTCTTCTTCACGAGCGAGGCGCACCGAAGGAGACGGAGATCCACGAGCAGAAGAACAGGCAGCATAACGACGATGCCGCGGCGATGGAGAACCTCTCCATGGCATCCATGGTGGACGGCCATGAGAGGGAGAGAGAGAGGGCTGACCTCTAGAAAGAAAGAGAGAGAGAGAGATGTGTTGTGTAAAATAGAGAGCATGGTGTGCCTCTCTATTTATAGGGTTTTGGGATCCATGGATCTCAATCCATGTGACATATAAAATCAATGGATGAGATTGATTTATGTCAATCCAATGGCTAAGATTGTTGTTGGTAAAACCAACAAATTTAGATCAAAATATATTTGACAAAATCAAATACAAATTAATCCAAATCAAACAATAAATAAGGAGAGAAGATACATGGAGATTTCATCCCTATGTACCTTCCAAAGTGGACGGCCACACATTCCTTATAGGATTGATGTGCCGCCCCCCTCTTTCCATGGAGAGAGCAATCTTATGGAAATCCATGAGATTGCATATCTCCTTGAAAATCTCCTCTATTTATTTCCAACAACTTTTGTTGGCTTTTTATTCTTCAAAAATAATTCACAATTATATTTGAGAATATTGCAATCTTGCCATAGAAAAATTGTGAATCAAATTCACAATCCAAAACAACATATAATTTACATTGTCAATTAATTACACAATGTGTATCCAATACACATAATAATTAATCAACACATATAAATTATAATTAACTCTCTCTAATACATTATAAATCGCATTTATAATATATTATGAATAATTGGATATTTCTATCCATATTATTCTTATCTATAATAATTAAATCATATTTAATTATATTGGATAACTTATTCTCATGTACTCAAATAATATGAATCACATTCACATTATCCACATCTTTGATAATCAAATCACATTTAATTATCTAAGATAACTCTCTTTATAATATGAATCAAATTCATATTATTCATGATAATTAAATCACATTTAATTATCCATTTTCTTAATGCTCGGATACATATATCAACAACAGAATTATCCATGAACTCTTTCAAGGATAATGCACTTTCTCCGCGAATACTTGGAGATAAGGACAGGGCGATTGTATTGTTCCACGTATAGTGACATGGATATTGAGATTATATCTCATATCCAGATCGCGGGCCTCCCATAGATGCTTGATTAAATCAAGACCGCAAATCTAATCTTCTCATTGCATCTGAATCACATTCAGATCAATGTCCAACATTTGGACTAAGATCAGATTACTTCTCTACTGAGAGGAGTCACTAAAATCCAGACCCGTTTCATCACTCCCTAGGAATGGAAGCGTCATGGTTATACAATCGTTTATGATCACATCACCCTCAGGTATTCCCAATACCTGTACATCCTGCATACTGGAAGACTCAGAATAAACCCGAAGTATTACATCAACTTTACACTGTCTACTTCAGGGTTTTTATCAGTAAGTTTTTCATTCGATCATTGGGAGTTGGTATCAATCATATACTTTCCAAAAGCATATATCATACCTAGGTCTTGATCATATACTTTCCAAAAGTATATATCAAACCTACAAATTCAGTCAAGCTTCCAAAGCGAGACGACCATGCGCATGGAATTTGATTCTTCCCAATATCTCATGAGTGAGCTCATGTCTTCCGGTTCAGTAACTGAACCTGTATGATCCCTTTGAGAGATCGTATTACTCATATGCCCTTATATGCACACCAGCGCGCCGGTGTATAGACCTTGATTAGGTCATCAACCTATTGGTCTACCAAATGTACATACTTAAACATATAGTAACACATCTGTCTCCGGTCAGAGGATGTGTGCCTGTATCGTGACAGCATACGATATAGGACTGTGGTTATCTCGATCTCGTTAAGTCAACTCTTTGACCTAACTAATCTGACACCTCCGAATCTCTATTCCTATGCAGAGGACCTGCATCAAGAAGTCGGTCAGATATCAGCCTAACTGAGATAGGATTGCCATATCCTACTCAGGCTGGAGATCATCTCTTAACAATCATTTGACGGTGCTTGATGAGTCCTCAATCTAACTCATTAGATATTCATCCAAGCACCAGCCTCTATGATTCAATAATTGAATCAACAGCTGTATGATCATTAAGATGGCCATGGTATATAACCCTAATTGTACTAAGGGTCCTATTATGCAAATTATTTACTCTTTATTTCAGATTAAGGAGTGAATTGCAATAACATTTATTGCATAATGGCTCGCCGTGGGCTCGCATTTCCAACAACAAGCACCTAAGCAGTGGAATGATACACTCGATAAAACTATTTTATCTGTTGGCTTCATTTCTAATGAATCTGATAGATGCATTTACTCTAAAACCTCTGAGAATGGTATTGTAATCTTGTGCTTGTATGTTATCGACATTTTAATCTTTGGATCAAATTCAGCTATTATTTCTGAGACTAAATCTTTTCTTGATAAGAACTTTGATATGAAAGATTTAGGAATACCTAATGTTATATTTGGCATAAAATGAAGTAGACTTACTTCTAACTGTAATCTAAACCAGTCTTACTATGTAGAAAAAGTTTTACATAGGTTTGATATGTACCATAATATGCCTGCTAGTACTCCATATGATCCTTCCTTACATTGTAAAGCACATACCGGTATTCCTGTGGATCAGTCTAGATATGCTCAACTCATAGGAAGCTTAATGTATCTAGCCAACTATTTTATACATAACATAACTTATGTCATCAGTAGGTTGAGTAGGTATACTATTTGTCCTAATGCTGACCATTGGAAGGCATTGGTTAAAGTTTTTAGATACCTTAAGGGTACTGTGGAATATAGTCTTCAATATACTGGCTTTCAAGTTGTATTGGAAGACTATACAAATGCAAATTGGATTGCAGGAACTGATGAAATCAAGTCTACTAGTGATTATGTGTTTTGTCTTAGTGGTGTTGTTGTTTCTTGGAATCCTCCAAACAAACTGTTACAGAAAGATCTACAATGGAGGCTGAATTTATAGCTTTAGATTTAGCTTGTTGTCAGGCAGATTGGCTAAGAAACCTCTTAATAGATTTGCCCATTATTTCAAAGTCGTTTTCTCATATCTCTATCCGTTGTGATAGTAGATCTACCATAGATAAAGATAAACGATCCAAGGGTAATCTGAGAAAATGCTTTTATGAGATTAAGGTATGAAGAGGTGAGAGACTTCTTTACCCAAAGATTAATATCTCTACAATTTGTGAAATTTGTAGAGAACATTGATGATCCTCTTACAAAGGGTCTAGCTAGAAAGCTAGTACTCAATGCGTCAAGGGGGATGGGTCATTTACCCTTTCGTTGAACACCATAGTGGTAACGCAACCAATTCAAAACTGGAGATCCCATAAAGAATAGTTCAAAGAGACAATGAAGTTGTGTTAGTGTTCAATGGAAGCATCAACTTAGGACTTTTACTCATGACCTATCCCTATGGTGCACAGTGCTTCGATGTTATCTTGGTAGAGGAAGAGCTTTGCTCTGAATGGAGTCAAGCCATATATGGCAGGGTATAAGACCGGAAAGTACACCCTTGGAGATTCCTACTATGTGAGTGTAACCCTAGGCTGGGATTTATGCGAGTTGGGTATTCTCGCTAGAGCACTCATGAAATGGATTCTTTCGAAGGCCATATTACGTACACCGATATGAACGTCCTCGTGTCATCATCTATATTTGTATGATTTATTGAAATTTGAATAAGAAAGTATGGTTCAAGACATAGTTCACTACACCTCTCCGAATGTAGATAAATCATTGCTAGGTAAGGATCAAAGCCACAAACTACCTATGCTGAAACACATAGTCCAGTCATATTTTATTTTATTTCAATTTTCTTTATCCATTTATGTTATTTTTATTTTTGTTTATTAATAAATGTTTGCGAGATATGTGGGAATGTTGGATTCTCTATGTATTTCACAAACCCCTTCCACTCTTTAGTACCACATGGACTAATTTGGAGGAAGAGAATGAGTATATAAGTGTGAGTGTTCCCCAAGACCATACGGGGTTTTTAGGGGCATGTGAATTTAAGGTCGTTGTGTCTGTGCGCACTTAACACACACACGCACGCACCCCTTGCCTCGCCATGCCACGCCTAGCCCGGTCCGTGCTCGTGCCCGTGTGTGTGCGTGCGAGTTAATTTTTAAATAAATTTTATTTTCTCTAAATTTGTTTTAAGACGAAGCAATTCCCAATTGGTGCAATGTTCCTAACCCAATTATGATCTCGAAAACAAGATCCATTAAAGATTGATGAACAATAACATTTTCTCAATTTCATCTAGATTCATTGACCGTTTTGATAGTCGTTTGGGCATTAAACATGTCTCCTCGGTAATATTGGGTGCAACCAACGATTATGGGAACTCGTTATTCCCGTAATTGTTTTGAAAGGAAAAAAACAACTCCTTTTTGCTTCCATATTAATTGACAATTTGTCTATATATAAGATTATACCTTCACCTTTCTTTTGACACACAACAAGAGCATTCTTCCAGTTCTTCACCTCCATCTACCTTCCATCACTTATGCGCTTATTGTGCATTCGCAACATCTCCAATTTACTTTACTTTCTCTACGACGATGATGTCCAACGGATGTTCGACGTTGTTCTCATGCTAGCACCGAGAGGTAGCAACCAGCTGAGGGTAATTGAATCTGGGAGCCAGGCCACCAAGAGAAGCGGCGGAATATGACTTTACAACAGCGTCTGTAAAAACCCCAAACAAAGTCCCATACCGTGGAAAACAAAACTTTCCGGGTGGGATAAATAGTGAGGAGATTACTACTTGATAGCCCGGCTTAAGCATTTTGGGGGTGGTTAATCGGGTTCGTATGGGCCCGATCCTAAGAGGTTGTCAGGGCCAGTAATGCTTCGATAACGGACCGGGGACCTAAGTCTGGGACGTTACAAATGGTATCAGAGCCGAATGCCCTCTGACAGTGGAAAGGGCTACCCGAGAGGTGGAGCCGCCCCTACAAGAGGTTGGAGGAAATGGCTACTCGGAGCGTGCAACCGCCACTGTCACTGGGAAGAAGTAATGTGCCATGTCGCAACGAGGACGTTGCGAATATAAGTGGGGGAGGTTGTAAAAACCCCAAACAAAGTCCCATACCTTGGAAAACAAAACTTTCCGGGTGGGATAAATAGTGAGGAGATTACTACTTGATAACTCGGCTTAAGCATTTTAGGGGTGATTAATCGGGTTCGGATGGGCCCAATCCCAAGAGGTTGTCAGGGTCAGTAATGCTTCGATAACGGACCGGGGACCTAAACTCGGGACGTTACAGCGTCTTACGACGTGCCTCCATTTTCCAAGCTTATTCTTTCCAACTATGTTTTACTGTTTTATTTTGATCTAAATTTTACTTGCCTATCTAAAATCGAAAGAAATAACCTAGCAAACAGTACCTGGATTACTATCCATTTCCAACACTAAAATGCGCAGAGCTCTAAACAGTTGATGCAATGATAAATCTAAAGTTGAGTTATGCTAGTTTCACTCACCGTAATTGTGAAATTAACAACCAATTAATTTCTTGATTACGAAAATCGATGCATCATGTATGGCAATACAATGAAGTAACACTTTCTTAAATCTTGTTGGACGAGCTCTGTCATCACTTTCTTTGCAGCTCCAGGTGTTTCAGCTGCAGAGGCTTTTTTCTTCATCTCCGGAGCCCAATCAATATAATGCTGCATGAGGTTATGCTCGCGATGGGTTTCGCAGATGAGGCAAAGTGCAGAACCAGATGTTCCCATTTGCAGCTCTACACGTCTCAGCTGTCCAGTGCGACAGCCCACCAGACCAACTTCAAACGACCTCCAACGCATGCGATCCACATGTCACCTCCATGGCGACCTTTTGACTCGAAGAAAGAATCAGCATAGAAACATTAAACATTCTTATCGAAACACTGGGTTCGATGGATGGAGATGCATATCTCTGTTTCCGTATCTACTCTTCCCGCTGCCCCATGTTAGGTGGACGTACGTACATGTCAACTATAAACATGAGGGGCTACAAGATGATCTTGGACATAACTATATTGACGAGAGGTAAAGTATGGAAGACAAGTTGTTGGGAAGGAGCTGGGAGGAATCGAAGAAGATATGGCATCTTGCTTTGCCTACGATCCTCACCTCCATATTCCAGTTCTCGCTCGCCTTCGTCACCTCCGCCTTCGTTGGCCATCTCGGGACTGTAGAGCTGGCTGCTGTCTCCATCGCTCAGAACGTCGTTGAAGGCTTCTCCTTCGGTATTATGGTATTTAATTTTTTTTTCTCTTTTTTGTTAGTATTTCTGTGGTTTAACTATATTTTATTCGTATCATTCATATAATTATGATCAATATGATGAGCATAATTCTTTAGTCCTGAACGACAACATGTAAATGTTTCTTCTGTGATTTCACTTCGGTGTAAGAACTTTAATCTTTAATTTAGTTTTTATCATTTAAGATGAAAGGTCGAGATATAAATGATTGATATGGGTTTTTTTTATAAAACTATATATCCATACATACGCGAAGATTGTAAGCAAACGTTATGCCTGAAAAGTTCAAGGGAATCCGAATCCCAACATCCAGTAATCGATGGAAAAAATTCCTCTTCTGACCAAAGTAATTCGATTCAGTTAGGGACTTAGGTACAGATTTTAATTACAGCGTAAGGAACTAACAACCAGAAAAAGTTCATGTGTTCGAAGAGCCCATAGTAGTAACCTCATTTGCAGCTAAATATGTTACAAATGGTTTTCAAAGTGATACTCCCACTAATCTAAGGCTCACAAATGAGAATAAGAACAATTTTTTTGTTGTTGCTCTTGTTGTACTGTATAGATTGGAATGGGAAGCGCGCTCGAGACGCTCTGCGGTCAGGCAGTTGGGGCTGGGCAGCTCGATATGCTCGGTATTTACATGCAGAGGTCATGGATCATTACAGTGGCTACGGCAGTTGCGCTCACGCCACTCTATGCTCTTGCGACGCCCATCTTGAAGGGCCTCAACCAGCCCCGGAGCATGGTGGAGGCCACTGGAAAATACTGCCTGTGGGTGATCCCTCAGCTCTTCGCTTACGCGGTGAATTTCCCATTTCAGAAGTTCTTCCAGTCACAGAGCAAGGTCTGGGTCATGACCGCCATCTCTGGAGCCGTCTTGGGCATCCATGTCCTCCTGAGCTGGGCATTCGTAACCAAGCTCGGCCTCAGCCTGCCTGGTGCTGCCATAGCCGGTAACATATCGTGGTGGCTGCTCAACTTGGCTCAATTTGTTTACATGGTCTCTGGATTCTTTCCAAATGCATGGACTGGCTTCTCAGCCAGAGCATTCCATTCCCTCACTGCTTTCGTAAAGCTCTCGCTCGCCTCTGCCGTCATGTTATGGTAAACTCTTCACAGTCTCTTAAAATGCTGATGCCTACAATGTTGATGGAGTTGATGACTTGCAGCTTGGAGCTCTGGTATTTCACAGCAGTGATCATATTGGTTGGTTACTTAAAAGATCCTGAAATCCAAGTGGATGCCATTTCAATTTGGTAGATACAACCCTACTTCTTCTTTTCAGCATTACAATTTTAAGCATTTTATTATGTACGCTACTTATCTGTGGGTTAACATTGCTTTAATGTTATATATGGTCTAATTGTGCAGCATGAACTATCAACTCTGGGCATTGATGATCTCTTTGGGATTCAACGCTGCTGTAAGGTCTGCGATTTTCTTATCTGACAGATTATCTTATGTAATCTCTCTGCAGCCTAAAGTCCTCTGACTATTCTTTTTGCGGTTATTTAGTGTCCGAGTATCCAATGAACTGGGAGCCAATCGTCCAAAATCAGCAGAATTCTCCGTCGTTGTGAGCGTTACCACGTCCTTACTTTTCGGATTGGCTTTCATGGTGGTAGCTTTAGTGGCGAGGACACATCTACCAAGGTTGTTCACGGACGAACCTGTAATAGTTCATGAAACATCCAAGTTGGCATATCTACTTGCAGCTACCGTTGTTCTCAACAGTATCCAGCCGGTTCTTTCAGGTGGGTGTGTCTTAGGAAATCGATTGATCCGATGAGGCTGATTTGCGTAAGAAGTTTGAGCCACAGTTTGGTGATATTTCAGGGGTTGCGGTGGGCGCAGGATGGCAAGCCTTGGTAGCATATATCAACATAGGGTGCTATTACTTCATTGGTCTGCCAATTGGTGCAGTACTTGGTTTCGTATTGAAGTTGGATGCTCTGGTAAGATTGTAAAATATCGAGTTCAAGGCACCTCTGATTTATTTTTGGAAGAGAATGAATTATACATCTTGATGGCTTGCTTAAATTTCAGGGGATTTGGACTGGAATGTTAGGTGGATGCCTCCTGCAAACTATCATCTTGATAGTGCTGACATTGAAAACCAACTGGACGAAGGAGGTATTCTCTCAAGCTTTTAGATTTCAAACGGTTATTTTAGATGTTTCTCAGAAATATCACGAGTACTTATTGGCTCACATGTCAAAAAATACATTATGTTACACAATTGGTGAATCTTAAAGTGACAGTTCTGTTGCAGATGTGATATTTTAACAGTTACGAACAAACAACTTATTCTTAACATTTTCCCAGACGAAATTGTGTATTTCGAACTTTCTCCTAAATGCATATGCATAAATGCAAAAGGAACATAGACTCGAACATCCTTTATTTAAGCAAGTATGAGATAAGCAGTATACATTCATATAATTAGAAGATTTATGTTTTAGGGTGCTTACTACATGTTCGATGTTTCAATATCTTTCAGGCGAAGAAGGCGGAAGATCGTGTCAAGAGATGGGGTGGCCAACAGGCCCCTGGACAAATCGCCTGATGCCTAAGTGATTCCCATCTTCTTAAGTAGAGATACGTAGCAGGCTGTTCATATGGAGACTGTCTTTAACATCATCTAAACGACATCATTTTTTTTGTTATATAGGCAATAGATTGCTTCTTGGAAATTGAAGCTGTGTCGAGTGTACAAGTTATTGGTGTCCTAAAAGTATATATATACGTACCATGTTTATTCTGATGTGTAATTTTCGTAGCGTATCTCGAGTATCCAAGTTATTGTCGCAGGTCCATCAATTGAAGCTCATTATGCAAGTTAATCCCATATAGTTGTCGTTCGGTTTGGTCAGTTGACAGAACTTCGGCTAAATGCTAGGATTCGATATATAGTTAAATATCAAAATGAGATTTCCGTAAATAAGAGAATGACTCTTTGAAGATAACTCTAAACATAACATACATAGATTTAATATATGTGAGATGAAGAAAGTCTTCCTGTTGCTTGACTACATGTATGTACATATAGTGTACATATCTATATACATATGTTAAAGCTGGGTTTTTCACCCAGCTTTAGCCACGTCGTTGGCTGTGTGTTTTGTATATCTGTTGTTCCATTTTTTCTTCCGAGTTTTATGAGAATTGAGACACGTCTCATCCACTACCCTCGAATAAATAAGGGACCCATATCCCATTCCGCCTAATGTCTTTTCTCCTTCTCCACGAAGCCCACGCACCACCTGCTCCATGCGCCTCCTAGAGTTCCAAATTGAATGGGCACGATCGCTGCTAGACGATATTCTTGACACCAGCACCTCTGCCAGTAGAGACAACAGGAGGGAGAGAAGCGGTGCAGACAAATTCTTCTTGACTGAGAGTTCCGAGTGCAGGTGGCGATGGCGATCAATGCGTTGAGCATGGAGTCTGGGAACGATCTGTATAACGACCAGATCTGGGTGGCGACGCTGCTGAGCCTCGGGAGGCAGCGGTGCAGGCCACTGGCAAGTGGATCTTGCTGAGAGCTGTATGTACGCCATGGTGATCAAGCCCTATGCGAAGGGCCTCGTCCCCAAGCACCTCGGAAGGTTCATCGGCACCTACTGAGGTGCCGTCAGCACAGCCTTCTATGCGGAGATCCTCGAGTTCCCAAATTTCTACATCTTCGTTGGACCTATGACTACAGCTCCATTGGGTACTCCCTTCTCTTCAAGAAGGAGAAGGCCATCATCACTACATTCGGTTGCATCCTCATGGAGGACCTCCTTCAAGATCTGTCCAAATGGAGTTCGGAAATGGACATTAGATATGAGAGAGACATAAATGTCTGTATTCCTGATTAATATGTCTCGATAAACTTGAGATAATATATAATATTATTATATATTATATATTATCTCAAGTTGTCAGTACGACTAAAAAATATGATCGATTTACAGTTCCCACTATATTGTACTAATTAGTACAAATAGTCATAAGAATATACTAAATATGTTATATATAATTATGATTATGTATAATTATATACACTTATTCATGTATTTAATAAACAATTATTTAATATATATTTTTTTATAATATTACCCCATATTAATAAATATAAAATGTTTATCATATAATAGTACAATAGTAATTAATACAATGATATAATAATATATTATCACATATTATATATTATTACAAAATCATAAGAATATTATAAAGTCAGTTTATTATGTTATATTGTTAGTTTGTATTGATTATTGTGTAATAACCAATACAAACTCAAAGACTAGATTTTGGTGATATGATTATATTATTAATAAGATATCTAATCATGTTTGGTGTGGAGTAGGGAACCTTATCTATTTATTATTAACTGAAATGTAATATTTAAGTGTATTAAATGAATATGATAAATAAAGAAATAGAAACATCGACACTTTTTCTTGATGAAAGGTAGTTATTACTCTACTGAATACATAATGACTGAATTAATCCTACTATGAATATCAACGAGCAATATATTTGAGTAGTGTAATGGGTGTAATGGTTGTCACCTTAACTATTAACTTAGGTATTAATATCCATGTATTTTACAAGATAATAAATTATATGCATAATAATACTATTATGATCTAAATATACGTACAATTTTATTAATAATATTAACTAATTGGTGCCCATATCAAAATAATCATATGTACTATTATATTATTAAGATAGTCTAGCAATGTAT
Source organism: Ottelia alismoides (assembly GCA_037367405.1). Classification (NCBI taxonomy): domain Eukaryota; kingdom Viridiplantae; phylum Streptophyta; class Magnoliopsida; order Alismatales; family Hydrocharitaceae; genus Ottelia; species Ottelia alismoides. Next base: position 469,562 of record JAZKJV010002032.1, read on the forward strand.
ATTAATAGACATACTAATACACATTAATAGATATTATAAATTAATAATAGTATACACCATTAATATAATATTACATATTATCATAATATTTTTTCTTTTTTAATAATAGTATGATAATATCCAATATTATATTAATGTATAATTATGGTGTATAATATAATATAATTATTATAAATCTATGCACCATCATATTTTATAATATTACATTTATAAAATAATATGTTTTAATAATAATACTTAGGTGGTGCCACTTGCACGAAGAAGGGGTTGCAACATTGTGACTTACAAAGAAAGGGTTGTGGTGTTTCGAATCATGAGGCAGGTGTTGCAAGGGAGGGTCGATTGAGGCATTGGGGAATTGGGAAGACAGATGCTTCGGAAGGACATGAGAAGGAGAGGGTGTAGATAAGAGGTGGTATATCCACCGATGGCATGTTAAAGAAAAATAAATTGTTGGTTTATTACCTTATGCGCAAATAGGATTGATTGCAAACAGATATATGTGTGTATCTAATGGCATATACATCACATATCTTGAATCAAGTGAAAACTCTAGGTTTCCAACAAGCCATTGCTACATCTATTTCCTTAGTAATTGACTATCTTTTAACAATACATTTTTAGGTATGGTTAGTCCAAGATGTCGAATAATAAAGTTTGATTTTGGGAAAAGATCTTTATTATGGGAATGCACATGTAGTAGAGAAATTACGTCAATCCATTGAGATATGGTATGCTACGAACGAATATTTGAGACAAGAAATTAATCCTAATTTTCGAATGACCAATCCCTATAATCCAGTCTATTTAATGTCCTTTTCGGGAGCTAGATGAAATGCATCTCATGTACACCAATAAGTAGGAATGAGAGGATTATTGTCAGACCTATAAGGACAAATGATTGATTTGCATATCTCATAATATAATTGGATGTGGTTACCCCATCCATGACTTGGAGGCGGTAGTTGTCTTCGCTTTGAAGATCTGGCACCACTATCTCTATGAGGTAAATTTCGAGATTTTCATAGATCGTAAGATCCCATTATGTATATATTCACATTATCACGTTAATGATATATTTACTAAGCATGTTAATATATAATTATTAATATTTATATATATATAATTATTAAAAAGAGAAATGTTATGTATTACTTATATTATTTTACATTAATAATATTACTAGGGAATAATGTAATATACATGTAATTTTATATAAAACATATAATATGATAAACACTATCCCACATAAATTTTATCATATAACATGATTTATTAGTATAATCGTCACCAATAATGTTTATCATGTTATATGTTTATTATATAAAATTTATATATAATACATCATAATTACATGTATTCACCACATATTCACCACATATAATAGTGACGATTATATATTATGATATTATACTTTAGTGCAATATCATAATATCAAATCTATATAATATTACGTACAATAATATCATAATATCTAATATATTAGTAATTTAATGTAAACTAATTATTAATGTAATTATCAAAGTTTTGTACCATAAGTCTAGGATTTTCATAAAAACTATAAATAATATAAATAATACGTCAATAAAGTATATTAGCTAGACAAATCATTGACGTTTAATCCCAGGTAACACTTTTTCTTGATGATTTTTATGATATTTTATGTTCTTATGGTAAGTTCATTGTATAATTAAGAATCACTCTCACCTGGAGGATATTATCGATACATTATGTATTAAATAATATGACTTAACTATAATATTTACCAATGCTAAATGTTATTATGCATATGCAAAATTATTAAATGTATTTTAATTATAACTACATAATAATTATTAATATATCATAGATAACAAATATACATTTAAATTTTAATATACAATCTATTAAAATATTTATTATATAAATAAAATAAAATAAAATAAACAAATTACTAAACAAAATAAAACTGAATATACATAAATAAATAATAAAAAATATCGACAATAAACTGAAGTAAATTACACAAGATAATGCAATGTCACATGGCATCCGATTAAAGAATTAAACATTCTCATGTCAAAATTAAAAATAAGCAATGCACGTTAGAAAGATACAACTAAAAAACGATTACTACACAAAACAACTGAATATACTGAACCAATAACATAAATATGAAAATTATAAGGTACATAAACAATATATAAGTACTTAAATAATAATACATAACCAATTGATGAAAGGGAGAAAAGATTTCATTTTATAACCACCTCAATCTAATAAGAGGAGAACATAATATTTGATGAAATTAATCATATATGCTTCTACAACCGAACTCAATGGAAAAGACACATTCAATATAAAATAATAATTACATCCATAATTTATTCAACCTATGAAGAAAGAGTAGTTGAGGATAAACTACTTATTTCATTTTGTAAAAAAATCGAATACATATGACAATTAAAAATCATATATATAACCTGATCAGATGAAATCATAATAGTTCATGCAATTAATATTATATATTTCTACAATCAAACACAATGGAAAAATTGGTCAATTAAAAAATGGATGACATACAAAAGACAATGATGATTACACCGGATGGATTAAATTATTGATTATGCACTAATAGCGAATTTGATCCTCAAACAGTACGCTCAATAAGGACGCAATAAAAGACCTATTCCATCTTTTTTATTTCTGATGTTTGCAAAATACTTTATATATCACATGGAAAGAATATAGATAATTTATATAGATACAACTTTTTATGCTTTTGTTATGCATCACAATTTTTTGTATTTAATTTCATATGATTTTGTCTTTACTCCGCTCTACTACTCAGTTTTTATGAGTTCTTATTTATGTATTTATATATTCATTGCAGGAAAATATCCTCTGAAGAGGAACAATTTTTAAATCACTATCGATATTTTTTTGCATAATTACATAATTATATTAGTTCATTAAGATTTTATGATAATATTAATGTACCTACATTCTTAAATATATGGAATACAAATACACTACAAACACGCATGTATTAAATCTTCACAGTTATTTTTTTATTTTGAATGTCTATTGTTGAATGTGATAATATTTTTTATATTACAATATGCATCTATTAAAATAAATTCAGTATTTTAAAAATACTTCTACTGATATATTGTATGGATTCATAAAAGAAATAATCTGTTCATATCAAGTCAATTGTTACTAATTATTTTATTATAAAGAAGTATTAGAACTTAATATATTCCGTCGCGAAGTGCGGGTAACATCCTAGTATATATAAATGGTGGAGGTCCACGAAAATCATATAACCTTCGCAAGGTCCACAAATATCATGCAACTTCATCATTTTTACAATGGATATATGCTTATGGGAACTTATGAAGGTATGAGTGTCTGATGAATCCACGATTCATCATCTTTATTCTTTTATTTTAGCTTCATGTCCTTAGTCAAACACATGTAAATACCTACTAATTTCATGAAATTACAATTTTGCGTGCATTTGTTAAATATGCATTTTAATACTTTTTGTACTTAAATAAAAGAATAAAGAAGAAAACAAAAAGAAAAATAAAGGATGTGTTTATGAAATAAATGCAGACTGACCCAAACCCCGAGAGAAGGTCAAGACTTGACCTGATCGACCAGGAATAAAGTAGGGAGAGATAGGGTCTTTAATTCAAAAATCCAAAAATAATTTATAAAAATTTTCCTTTATATTTGTATAAAACTTGTACTATTTTATTTACATATAAATTGTCTTAAAATTAAATATTTTCTAAACAAAAATTGTAAATAAAAATATTTTGTAAATAATAAAAATAATTTCCAAGCAAAATAATGTATAGAATACAAATAATCACACACAGAAAAAGCAGTAAAGTGATAATTGAAATACCAATTCTGGCTTCATACAAACTCAAATTGAATCAAACTCACTTTCATTGTACTTAAATTAAATTATCTTTCAAATGACCGTGGTTTCATAATTTTTGGAGTTAGGGTTGAAAAGTAGTTTTCTGGGGTGGTTTGTGCAGTTTTACCACTTACTTATTATATATATTTATTCATACATAATGTACATAATTGCAAATATTATCTTCTTTATTAAAAATAAAAATATTAAAAAAAATAAAATTAGAAAATTATTATTCAAATTAATTTCCTTATTTGTACATGTGTATATTATACCATATGTATATAATACTTGTATACAACTAATTTCCTTACATAAAAATCACCAAAAAATTAAATATCTAACATTAATTAATTAATTTAATTTAATTATGAAATTTGAATTTAATTATTTAATTTATTCATTTATTTGTATATAAAGATTTGATTTTATGCCTTAAATAGCCACCATTAAGGTGGCTAATTAATTTTTGTAAATTATTATTTTAATTATTTTATTTAATCCGAATTTCATTTTTAATTTATTTAGTTAACCAATAAATACATTTCTTATTTGTAGATATTTTCCTTTTTGATTTTTCCTTCTTTTATTGGGCTCCTCCTCCCTCTTTCACAATTTGATCAATCTTTGGTGGAGAGGAGCCCGATCTGCCAGAGCTTCTCGTCGCAGAAGGGTGCCCAGCCTCCGATCCGGTCGGTAACAACGATTCGGTCTTCGTCGAGGCCATCACGACGTATCCGATCCTGAGGTGAGATCCATTTTCTTTTTCGTCATTTTTCATAAATTTTGCGTAGATGTCGTGATTAATCTTTAGATCCTAAAATCCCAAAAATTTCAATCACCTATCACAATTGACTAGTAACATGCCATGCCTCGAGGTTGCTTATATGCTGTTTACAGCTGATGAGTTACTTTGGTGCATGAACTTGGTGTTTGACAACAACGTAGATCCCCAATCACGATCTGATTCCCCATCTGTTACTAACAAGCCTACATCATTCCCCGAGGGTTATCCGTGGGAGGATGCATTAGGTCCCTTGTACTCGGTTTTGCTGCCTGAACGAGATTTCGTTCTGTCAGATCATGAGACTGAGCCGTCAGTTAGTTCTAATTTCCCTGAGTTTTCTCTCCTCGACGACCCTCGTGAGGATGAGCCGATCTTTAAGGTATTCGTTGATTTTACCAATTTCTCTTCATTACATGCTTCAGGTATCAGCCATTTTAGTGAGTCTCCTGATCTTGACCTTCCATATCTTTTTTAATTGGTGATTTACGTGGAGGATTCCCTGACAGATCCTTCCATCTCCACTTTTGATTTCTTCGGCTCCATCCATTCACTCCTTTCAAACATTGAGCTGATGATTTCTTTTATGCTACCGAAGCCCGATTTCATCTTCCCATATCTTTACCCGATAGTGGACACCCGCCTGATTGTCTACTTGGTTGTCATAGTTTACACTATTGACCTCGTCGTTTTTACCCTACCGAGACTACGACGACAATACAATATTCGCTTCACAGATGCTGTCATGAACCTCGATACCGCGTTATCCTAGCCTTTACGCCCAACTAGGGGCGTGAACTCTAGTGCTTGTTGAGAGGCACCTCAACATCTTCCTACTCGTAGTTGTATAGATCATTCTGTCCATATCATTCATTCTTCCTATCTAAACAACCCATCTCCATCTTATGATTATGCTATACTTAGGGTGTACTTTACCCTAAGTATTGGGGGGATGTCAGACTTGTGATTATCCATTCAATTCTACTACCTCTATTTTGATGCCTATACTTAGGGATATTTCATCCTAAGTATAGGGGAGGTAGTATCTCTACATCCTATCACTCGGTTTTCCCCTTATGTATAGTATTCTATACTTAGGATTACTTGATTTTAAGTATAGGAGGATCAACGATCTCTATTGATTTTATTCGTCGTTGTAGTATAGCATTCTTTTCACTTCCTAATACTAGGCACGAGCTATGTCTTTCTTCGTCGCTCTCTGATCACTATGAGGACATAATTCGAGCTAAGTATAGGAGGTGTCGTATATATTGCGTATATACTTTAGTCATAACTCGTACTTTTGTATTTTTAATATGGCTAAAATACTGTATAAATACTTACAAAATTCAAAAAAATCAACTAATAAAATGATGCAGATATTTCCTCAAAATTCTTTTTGTATATACTGATTAATAATTTGGGTTAAAATATTTTGAAAAATATTTTGAAATAGTTTGAAAACTTATTTCAAAAATTTCTTGAAAACTATTTGAAAAATGTTTGAAAAATATTCAATTTTTGTAAAAATATTTTGGCTTGTAAAAATTTTTCTTTTCTTTGTATGAAATACAATTTTTTGTAAAACTATCTGCAAATGTTTTTAAAATGGTTGAAAAATTATTTTGAAAATCTATATATATTGTTTGAAAAATATTTGCAAAAATTGTTTTCAAATGTTTGTAAATGTTTATAAAATTGTTTGAAAAATTATTTTGGACTATAGTTTTCAAAATTATTTGTAAAATTATTTTCAAATAAGTTTAAGGAATATATGCATCACACACACAAAAAAATTCCAACAGTATTTATATACCTGTATAAATTACCCAAGTTGTAAATCTTTGCACCTGATTCTTATAAATAATTGACTCACTCCTGTATAAATATGTGTACCTCATCCCTAACCCTTATTAAACAAATTGTATATACTTGTATATATTACTAACCATTTGTTTATAAAAAACTCTTTTTGCATGTGCATCATTTTTTTTCAAAAATCCATAAAAAGTTCAAAATTAGAAAATTGTTTCACAAAAAGATTTTGCTTTCTTTTCTTTGCATTATACGTATTTCTTGCATTGGCTTTTACATTTTTAAGGATAGTATTGACATTTAAACTCAGTCTGGAATAAATTTCAAGAGTGGAGCTTAGTTGGACCTTACCACTTAATTTCAGAGGAACCTTATAAGAAATGGAGTTAAGACTTTTCAGGTCCTAGTGAATTAATTCTTTGAGTCCATAAGACGATGTTCACATGTCATCTTGATAAGTCTAAATAGAATATTTAACAACACACGCATGATTCTTTCAGACTGTGGCTTACCTTGGACAATCACTCTACACATAGCTCTTCATGAAGGAGGTAGTGAGGGGGAAGAATCTTGTGACTTGGGGTAGCATACGAGGAAAGTACATCTAGGCGGAACCTCTCGTCCTCCTCTAGGGAGGGAAGTATGTCTCAACCTGGTTTGGTGATGTTGAGGTCTAACGACAGGATGCTATGGGGCTGCAATAATGCTTTAAAAGAGGGATAGTCTACTGGTTCAAGAGGAAAGACTCCTTATGTACATGATGCACCTTGTATATATTTTCAAAAAAATGCAGAATATCCAAAAGTGGACATGCATGATTGAAAAGTAAAATGCCTGTCGGAGTGTATATACAAGTGAAAAAAATGAATAAGAGCTTCAAAGTCAAATGTTTGTAAGTTGCAGCGGATGACTTGGCTACACTGGTCATGCATCCAAGGATAGGTAGCTATACTGGTTACCGTCCATTCTCTTCTCCATCCCCTCTTCTTGAGCTGGTTGTACTTGAACTTAGAAGGGAATATCCCTGCTCCTCAAGGAAAGAGTTGCTAGATCGAGGGACTAGAGTTACATTGTTGAGAGAGGTTGTTTCTTTGCTACTTTTGAGATAAGGAGATATATTTCACTTACACCGTACAAGTAAAGATTCATAGTCATAAGAATTTGTGTATGTAGACTTGTTCAGACCTGACTGTTAGGAGACCTGAATAGGAGTCTTGTGGAACTTAGAGGCTGTTAGGTTTTAAATCCATTTCCCATTAAGGTTCCAATACACTAATAATCCAAAGGCCCGACAGAGCTCCATACTACAATTTCATGAAGATAAGTTTAAAAGTCAACATTGTTCTAATTTCTTTCCTTTTTCTTTCCTTTATTTTTGTTTTCACTTATTTTTCAAGTAAGTGTTTGCTAAGGGACTAGCAATGGTAAAGTATAGGGGAATGATGAATCCATGATTCATCATCTTTATTCTTTTATTTTAGAGGAACTTCACCGAGAAATAGGATTTTAGAAGCTTCAGGTCTTTGACTTAATTCTTTGAGTTCCACATGACAATTTGCAGCGTTTGACTCTTAGTGTCTAACCTGGCCTCTTCATTCTGGGTACAACTCTGGAATAGGGAATTAATTTGTACTCTCACACTATGCACTTAGCTCAACTCAGACGGGATGTTGAAGACTACGTGAGTTTCTTTTCTGGTAGCGTGGAAATCTAAAGACCAGAGTACGGGTTGAAATAAAGCTTCGAAAAAGGGATGGACGGCTGGGCATAATTTTTTCTAAGACCCCCAAAAATGTACGGAAACAAAAAGATTCTATATCCGTAGGGGCACAACAAGATCCAAGCAGAACCACCAAAAATTCCAAATACAAAGAACCATTCTACCAAATAAAATCTGACCAAAAAGGTCCAAGCTTCAAGAAACCTGCAGATCTTGGTAAAGACTTGGCTACACTGGCCATCTTCACAAGGAGAGGTGACTACACTGGCCACCCTCCAGTTCTTTTCCACTTCTTCTAACTTCTCCCCCAATTCGATTGTGAACACAGCGTGACAAACCTTAGAAGGAAATACCTGACTCCCTGAGGACGAGTTACTGGAGAGGAGAGGAGCATGGTAGTCTGACATTCTGGATGGGGAGAGCTAAAACCTTTCACACACATGAGTCGGTTATTCAATATTCATAGGGTATACTTTGGGAAGAGCATTGATCTAAGATGACTTCTGAGCCGAAACTGTATCAATGATGTGTAGAACTTGAAGGCTGTTGATTTTAAAATTCTAAATCTCACAAAAGTTCCGCCACACTATTAATCCAATGGTCGAGTCTAGTTTCATTTTCAGCTTTAGCTCATGGTCTTGGTATGGAATCCAATCTCATTTCACCTCATGGCATTTCTTTTGATGCTCAGGGAGGAGCATGGTTTAAGTATAGGGGGGTGATGAATCTCGGATTCATCACTCTAAATCTCATTTATTAAGCTCAATTCCCTCAAAATCATCAGCATATCTGTATCTATTCTGCATAATTAGCATTCATGCATGTTTTCATAAGAATTGCATTTTATCCATTATGTTTGCACAAAATAAGAAGCCAAAAATCCAAGCCAAAAATGACCTGTAAATAGCCTAACTTCCCTGATTTTTAGCCCATTCATGCTAACTCCGAATGACACAAAACTAGCTCCATTGTGTACATATTACTAACAAGAATAAATAAAAAATACAAAAAATAATTCACCCAAATAAGTGGACCAAAAACCCAAACTCTAGTTTTTGGATTTTCAGACTAAAGCCCCATATCTTCCCCATCCAGTGTCCGATTTGAACCTACTTACTTTTGAAATAATTTACATTCAATTACCTTCAAAACAAGACCAAGTTCAAGTGAATCGGAGCTCATATGTGAAAGTTGGGTTTTGGGCCTCTTTTGTACATTGTGTATTTTAGCGATTTTTGATCTGATATTTTATGTACGCATTTTCTTAATTAATAAAAATAAAAAAAATATTAAGATGTCTTTATTTATCTTTGATTTTTCCATATTTTTTCTAGATTTTTATCTAGTTTAAAAATGACAAAAAAATTACCAAAAACCAAAAATATAGGTATTCTATGTACATGGGATACCCCAAATATTTACTTTGTGCATTTGATCGATTTTGGTTTTGATGTCTTCATAAAAATTGTAGATCTCATCGAGACGAGCATTTTTCGTGAAAGAACTTTTGTGATCCGTGGTCATTTGCTATTTATTTTTGATTTTACAAAATCTTTATCTGCGGATTTTTGTGGTGCTAACACATGGCCGCCCCTGGGGCTGCCACGTGTCAGCGGTTTTTGGCCTCTTTATTATCGTTTTTATAAAAAAAATTAAAATAGACTCACGTGCGAGGCACGTGCCTCCCAGGCACGTGCCAAGCACGTGCGGCGCGCCTCCCTCTCTTTGTGCCACGTGGTGCTACAGGGACTGCCCGATCTTGCTCGATCGGATGGCGCCTGGGCGCCTCCTTCTTCCCGCGCCCCCTTCCCTTAAATCTTCGTCGTTGCCTCGTGATCCGCCCAACCGCCTCCGCAACTCTCACACCGACCGCTCCGTGACTTCTCCCCGTGATCTTCGCCAACGACCTTCCCTCTCTCTCCTATTTAAGGCATCGTCGCACCCGAGGTACATCACCTGCCGATTTGCTCCTTCACGACCACCGGGTTGACAGCCCGGTCCATCTACTTCATCGGTGAGATCCGAGGCTCCAGGCCTCGTCGCAGAACAGCCTAGAGCCTGCTGCTTCAGCTCTTCCATTGGCGTCGAGCCAACGTCAACGACTCCATCGCCAACGCCATCGCCGTTCTTCACCAACGCATCATCAACTTCGACTTCATCGGCCACCTGCGCAACCTTCACCAACGGCCACCTGCAACACCTCCACACCGCCTTCATCGTTGACTCCAATGCCAACCGACTCTGCCACACCCTTCGATAACATCGCCAACTCAACCTCTTCATCGTCGACCACCACCGTGCCTGGAGGCATCTAGAAGCCCTCCGCCAGCCAACGACCACTCCTCCTCCGCCTCCAGCAAGCATTGCCGGGGCCGCAACCTGAGACCCCTTCCCCATGTGCTCCTCACGTGGCCGGGAGGGGGACATCAACATCCCCACGGGTTACGTGCTCCGCACGTGACCACTGGGTTAATTGCGTTTGACCCCCCGGAGTTCTTTCATTTGCACTTCAGTTCAGACACCCAAGGATCATGTGTGCCGCACTTGCTCCCTTGGGAATTTTGCAGATATCGCCCTCAAGTATCGGTAATTACCAATAGGCCCCCTGCATTCTTTTATATTCATTTTATTTAAATGTTGCATCTGTACCCCTGTGTTCCCCATTACTTTTAGACCTTTACATGACTTTATTCTATTTATCAAAAAATAATATGATGTTCTTCCACTAATTCTCTATTGTTTGACCATTGTGGACATTTTTGTGATTAATGGCTAATTAATAATTAATTATTTTGTTGAAAATTACAATTTTTGCCCAGTTTCTGCTATTAAATTTGTGTTCGATTAACCATTGCTCTAAAAATTTCTGAAAAATCACATATTGTAGAATTAATTGTGCTTTTATATTGTGCCCAAAAAGATTTGCATTTGCATGCATAATTTGCCCTGTAAAAATCATTTTGCATATTTTAGTGTTTGATTTTTAATAAGTATTAGATCTTACATAATAAGTATTAGATCTTTCTGAGATCAATCATCTAGTGATAGATCTTAGATAATTCTATTCTTTGAAAATAATAGGTTTAGTATTTATTATAATTAAATATTGAAATTCATTTTGTTTGCATTTAAAAACTCATAAAAAAATCATATTGCATTCAAAAATTCCAAAAACATTACAGTGCATTCATTTCATCATAATTTACATTGTGGCTAAGTATCGTATTTTTCGGACATCATTTGAATGTAATTTGCATTTTAGTCCCTAAAATTGGCCGAAATTGCATCTTGCATCCCTTATTTGCATTAAAAATTACAAAAAAAGACCGCCTCGAAAACCATGCACGAATTTTGATAGACATAATTCTAGGTTGTTCCTTTGCCTCCTTGTGATCGACCTTGGGACTTGCCCAAGTAAAATAAACATAAAACCACTTGATTAACAATTGATTAAATTATATTCGTGGTTATTTTCTTGACCTATTCCGATCGCCGCCTATAACGAATGACACATTAATTTTTACGCACGATGATAAATACATCTTCTTAACGTTGCGATTTCGGAACCGTTACCTACTCAACACGGAGCTGATGACCGTAAAGGTTCGCCCTTTTATCTTGTCGATTTTATTAGGTGACAAATCCGTCTATCGGAGCGATTAAGCGAGCTGTTAGGAATCCAATGCTCTCAGGAGACTGTCCTGATCCCAAGGCTAGATCTTTCCCAGCCAGTACAAGTTGCAGACCATTTACTGGCTACCCGATCAACTCGCTCTATTAAGGATATTACGGCGGCTTTACTGGAAATTGGAGCGATCCTCACTGGAGAATGACTAACCCGAAACCAGTAGCCTGAAAAGAGGTCGGATATGGCTCTAGCCTAGTGTGCGGGCCACTCTCTCGCTCATCCAAACCAGACAATGAGAGGATTGCTCTCCCAAGACCGATTTTTCGATGAGGTGTCTTTTAGGTTCTAGTGTGTTTAGCAATCCCAATTTTATGGTCTTTCTTTTTCTAGGTATTTTTTTCATATAAACAATGCCTAACAAATTTTTCGATTCTCCTAATTATTTTAAGTCCAAAAACAGGGGGAGAAGTTGAAAAAGCCGATGCACGGTCAAACACAATGATGCATGCAAAGTCACAAATGCGTACCTGATGCTAGCACTCTACATGCAGGGTGATCCACGCATAAAATAAAAGACAGAATTAAAGCTACCTGTATGATGCAAGAAGAAATTGACCTTAGACAGAAAATTTCTACTTGAACAGAACAGTAGCTAATAGGTCAAAATGAGAGGTCGGAGTCCAATCTCTGATGCCGATCGGTGTTTGCCACAACGGATCCTGCCAGTGCTGTATACGGCCTCTAGCAGCACGTGACCTCTCAAGTGACCTAGATTAGATTTTTCTTTGTGAGTTAATTAATTAAGTCCAAGTAACTATCTATAGGTGCAGGCAATTAAATTAGGTCTGGGACCTTAATTAATTACGTCACAATCAAATATAAAATCCTAAGTCTAGGGGACAAAATTTTCGAGAATTAAAATAAAAGAACAATCAAAAAATCAAAACTGATGAAAAACCGTGGTGAGGTCCCCCGACACACCGGTGCTCAGCGAAACAGACCCCGATAGTCTGCCAAGTCCAAGTGTCTGAGTCCTATATTATTACAATAATAATGGAATAAAAATAGAAATAAAGACTGCAAGTCCTCAAGTCTTCTGCTCCTCCTCTCCAATGCTCTCCTGCGGCTCGATGCAGAAACGAGCCGTCTCCGCTTCGCTCGGGTGCCTCGGCGCTCCTAAGAGAACCGCCCTCGCTCGTCGAGCCCTCGCGAGAAAGAGAGAAACAGAAACTGGTCAGATCATAGTTAAAAATAAAAATAAAAATAAAACAAAAACAAAAATAAAATTGAAGAAAAAGAAATAAAAACAAAAATAAAATGCAAATAAAGGAAAAGAGAAAATCAATTAAAAAGAAAAAGAAAACAAAAAAAATCAAAACAGAAAACCGACTACTAAGCCATGCTTCCAGAATACGGCGCCATTCTGTTGAGCGTGTCGAGCGACTAAGGTTAAGAGATATCAAAGGTTGTTGCGACCTCAACCACTCGAATCAGGCTCAATGAGAAAATGTAGACCACCAACGAAATCTAACAATAATAATAATGAGGCAAGCGATTTTGCTAGTTATTTAACCTGGTATAGCCACCAGGGTCGAACACAAGGAGCAAAGAATGAAACCTACGAATTAGTCAGGTAATCCAAGAAATAAAGGAATTTTTGATGGTTTTCAATTTTTAATTTTTTTTAATGATTTTCTATTAAGAAAAGGAATAAAGAAAAAGATAAAAATCACACTAATACAATTATTTAAAGGTCTAAAAATACTAAAAAAATCCAAACAAAAATATTTTTATGTTTTAAAAATATTCAGATGTTTTTGTTTATTTTATGGGGTTTTTCTGATTTTTATATAATTTTCTAAAAATAAAAGAAAGAGGAAACTTGCCAACAGTGTGCAGCCAAGATGAAAATGGACTTTAAAAATATCCATAGTGCTTATAAAATCTTGGCGATAATTTTTTATGAAAATATAAAATAAATACTACCTACAGAAATTGAAAACTCATTTTTTTATTTTTAATGAATTTTTAATGATTTTTATGAATTTTTTAGTCTTTTTTAATTTTTAAGTGTTTTAAAAAAGGGAATGAAATTAAAATCATATAGAAATTAAAACAAGAAAAAACAAGCATAAACTGTTTTCAGAATTTTTAGAGGCATTTTTCTATTTTTAATTGATTTTTCAAAATCGTCAGGGATACTTTTTAAGGTTTTTGAATTTTATAAAATATCAAATAAAATCAAAATGCATCACAAAAATTACCAAAAATATTACATAGTAGCAGGAGCTATGTATAAGTTTTTTGGAATTTTTGGATTAGTTTGATATTTATTTAAATAAAAACAACACACAGGTTATAGGGACCTAAAAGTAATTTATTTAAGTTTCAGGACAAAAATATAACACGCATAAAAAGCACAGGACCAAATCTGTAATTTAACCAATAAAATATGCACATGCGCCAAATCAGCATTCAGAGGGGTATATGTATATATGCAAATTTGAAAACATTCATTCAAAGCATAACACAGGAAAAGTTCTGGATAAAAGTGCAAATACATCACTATGCACGTGACCAAACACGTGTCTCCAAACTGGAAGGACTAAACTACAAATAATTGAAACTACATGGACTATTTTGCAAAAAGGTCCAACTATAACTTTTATTTTACAAACTAAAATATAAAGTAAAATAAACGCATGGGAAAAAGAGCAATATACCCTCAGTGCACATTAATCGCGCGTGGTTGGCCACGTGTCATCCACTGACGTGTTGCGATCGTGCGGCTCTACGGGCGTCAGGTGTCAGATCTGACAGTGTCGACTGGTCGGGAATGTGAAAGGTACGGGGCCATTAGATCTGACATCTAACGGTCTGACATGTCTCCTAGATGGACGGTCGAGATCAAAACTGGAGGGCGGCGTCAATCTAGTGGTGCAGAAGACGTCTGGAAGAACTGCGTCTAGATGAACTTCGCCGGAGCCAAAGGATGAGATCCTCGGCCCTGATGAAAGATCAGTAGGCACCAGTGAAGTCATGGGATGATTCCTCGTCAGGTGAGCGGCGCGGATGGAAGCTCCAACGGTCGGATCGGCGTGACAGTGGAGGGGACCTGGAGCTGCTCCGACGAGCTCTAGAGAGTGTGGTTTGGAGGCTCTCAGCGCACGACAGGACCTGCAACGAGAAGCTTTGACTCAGATTTATGCTCCGGTATGGGTTATTGGAATGAAAACCAAAGAAGCGGGGGTGAATGGGGTTCGATCTCTGGTGAACGCGGTAGAGGGAGATCTTGGACCTAATCCTAGCTAGATGGGCTAAGATTAGGGTGATCATGTTGCGGGAGGAGCTGGAGGGTGAACGGGTGATTCGATCGAAGCGGAGTTATGGCCTCGACCAAGCGATGGAAGGCCAGGAAGGCTTCTCGCGGTGGATCTCCGGCCATGAAGGGGGAGCGTTGGTGTCACTGCACCAAATCGACCACCAGATGGTTCTTCAGATGGTTGTCACCACACTGAAGGTTTCTAGGGTATCAAGAGGGAGTGAGGCGCAAGCTGCTGACCTGGGGAGGCAGATGAAAGACTTTATAGTAGTCCCAGGTGGATGGGAAGATCGGGCAAGGGTGCGCGAATCAAGAAGGATCCGTGCTTCCCTAGGTATCCGCGAGGATCTTGGATCCATGGGGAAGACACGTGCAAAGTTTCGGAGCAAACGAGCGCACGATCCGAGCTAGGGAATTTTGAGAAGAGGGTCCGGCAGAGAGATCGGGGCGGGTCAAGCCCTGGAAGAGGGGGTTGACCCGAGACAACATTCAGATGTGGACCAATCACGGGCAGTCTAGAATAAAGACAAAGCCCGCTACACGACAAAAAAGCTAGGAAAATGAAAGATAAATAATTTAAAAATAGTAAATGATTTTAAATTAAAAAATGAATAAAATGAAAAATGTTTGTTATTTTCAAGGGATTTTTTTGTGATTTTTATTTATTTTTCTGAAAAATAAATTATTCTATATACAGTATATTGTATTATATACAAGTATAATATACCTATGTATTTTGTAACAATTAATTTTAATTTACTATTTTTACAGAAATACCCTAATTTTATATTTAATTTATTTACAACATAATTTTTGGAGTATAAAACCATTTTTGTTTTATTTTTATTATTTATTTATAGATATAAAATAAATAGACAAGGGATTGTATATACATGTATTATGTACAAGAAAGAGGGAGTTTTTTTATTTTTATTTTTATTTTTCTTATTTTTATTTTATTTTTAGAAATATATACAAAGAAGTAAAAACATGCTTTTATTTTTATTTTGACAAAAATATTTTATGTACACACATGATACCTATATACAAACTAGAGTGGCCCTATCTCTCTCTATTTATTTTATTTGGCATCAGGCCAATGCTTGGCCCTCTCTTGGGGTTCGGGTCATTCAGTATTCATTCTAAATACTTCCGTCTTTTTCTTTTTATTCTTTATTCTTTTATTTTTGCAGAAATACATGCTAATTATATAATATTAACACATGCATGCATATTGCTAAATTATTGTATTTACACCTATTTTCATGATGCTTTGCCAAGATAATTAGCTTAAATAAAAGAATAAAGAGTGATGAATATGGATTCATCATGCAGCTAGTTAGCTACACCCACATGTGCAGCTTCCCCAACCCCATATAGCTAATATATTTTAATACGAGTTTATATTTTTATGGATTTCAATTAGATAGGGAATAAAAACACAATTTTGTATTTTAAATAGATAGGAAAATGCTTAAAATGTCTGATAAAATTAAACACAGTTAAGAAACATGTCAGGCACTTAGCATAAATTTCCTACCATTTTTAAAGAAAAATATTTTAAAAGACAAATATACACAAAAATAAATTCATTGAACTGGTAGGGACCTATTTTCAATATTTAGAACCTTCAAAGTCTTTTCATAACATGTCCAGAAAAATAGGGTAAGATGTGTAAATATCCCTGCCCTTGCATTGGATGGCACGTGAGATGACGTGGATTGGACTAAATTATAATTATTAGAAAGATCATGGATCCAATTGCAATTTTACCTAAATTATTACACATAATAAAATATTACATGACTATTTATAGAATACAAAAGCTGTTGGGGCGATCAATGGGTTGAAACAAGGTGTTTCACCGTGGAAAATTGGGTTGGATCCTAGTGACTCGACGAATGACTTTTTTGTGATTTTGATGAAACCAAGTAAAATTAAACGAAAGAAAATGCTAACTAAGCTACTGACTATCCTATGAATCAGAAGTGACTTGATAAAACTGCTCACCTGACTAATATGCCAAGGAGCAGAGGTTCGTCTGGAGGCTTCTCCGGCGAGGTCTGAATCTCCTCTATATCATCTCATCCTTGTTGTGGATAAATGGCGATTTCTTCATGCCACGAAGGATCATTACCACGCTTCGATTAAAGGGGCAAAAAGTGGTTCGAGAGGGATTCAACCATGAATTGAGGGACAAGAAAGTTTTGTATAGCAGAGGTAGGAGGGGGTCCAAGAATTAGGGTTTGTGATTTGTTCAATGGAGGTTGACTTAGCGAAAAGTATGGCGTGAATGGCCATTTCTAGGAGAGGGGATTGCATGAAATTTTTGGACGTAAGGATCAAGGTATCGGAAAGGGAAATTTGATGAAGATGGGATGGACAAAGGTCTGACATGAGCCGCTCACATAGAACGTACAGTTGACCCAAGGTCAGCTGTAGGAGTCTCTTGATTGGGTCACCTCAGCTGAATAAGTATAAAAGAATAAATAAAAAGGAAAATAATTCAAAAAAGAAATAATAAATGAATTTATTGAAAAAAATCCAAAACACAAAAATGTTTATTATTTTTCATAATATTTTATGGGTGTGTATATATATATTGGGTGCTAATTTTTACAAGTTTATACATTGGTATATTTACCTATAATTTAAGTAGTTTATTTTATTTTGTATTTTAAACTTTATTATCATAGTAAATATTTTATATATTTATAATATGTTTAGACACATATTTACATATTTTTATTTTTCTGATTTTATTTATCTACTTAAATAAATAAATGTATGTACATTATAGGTATAATATACCTATATATTTTATTCAATGATTTTTTTAATATATTTAATAGTTTTATTTTATGTTTATATTTTTAATATATTGCAAATAATATTTACAATTATTTAAAATATAAAAAGTAAGAATATAAAGAATAAATATGTGAATAAAACATGCATTTATATATAGTACAATGGGACCCTAGAGTCGGCTTTTGCATTTGAACTCCATTTTAAATGAAACCATCCACTAGATAGATAATTTAATTTTAAATACAATAGAGGTGAGTTTGGTGAATTTTGAATTCATATGAGAAGATATGTATCTGTGAAGTTCAGTTTACAATATTTTCATCTGTGTGCCCCAGTTGCGTTGTGCATTATTTTTATGTGCAATTATTTTTGCAATTATATATATATATATGTATGTACAAGTTTTGTGTAGATCATTTTATTATTTGAGGTGTATAAAATTCAAAATAAAATAAAATAAAAATGGTTATTTTATGAGTATAAATTAGGGTTTCTATATACAGTATAGACCCTTTATATCTCCCTACTTTATTCCGTATTGACCTAGTCAATATTAACTTGGTTTTGAGGTTTAAGATCGTTCAATATCTTTGATACTTCATTTATTTTTCTTCTTTATTTTATTTTCTTTTCTTTGTTCTTTTATTTTGGATTTATATGCAAGTATTGATGTATTATTTACAGGTAAATCATGAATGTTAATTGGCACAAGTTAGCAACATTTACATGTGTTCTAATAAGGATTGAAATGCAAAATGAGTGAATAAAGGTAGATGAATGGCTATTCATCACCCTCCTTTACTTACCTTTCTAGTCCCTAGCAAGCACTTATTAGAAGAACACGTGACACAAAAGAGAAAAATAAAGAAACGGAAAATAAAGAAAGGTATAATGATTACGACTTTTGAACTTGTTTCACAAAATCAAAGTTTAGAGCTCAGTTATGACCTTTGGATTGTTATCTTGTTCAGAATATTATTGGGATTAGAATCTAAAACTTAACAGCCCTCAAGTTCCACAAGTTTCTGTTCAGGTTGCCTTAATAGACAGGTCAGAATAAGTCTATTCATATGTAAACCCTTATAACTATGAGTCTTACTTGTATATTGAAAGTGTTTGTAGCTCGTCTCATTAGAAACAACAAGCAATAGTCTACCTTATCAAGATAACCCTAATTCCCCAATCTAGCTACTTTTCCTTGAGGATTAGGGTATTCACTTCTAAGTTCAAGTACAACCGACCCAAGAAGAGGCGGTGGAGAGAGAGAGAAGAATGGATTGTGACTAGTGTAGTCAGATATCCTATGGAGATTGAGTAGTGTATTCAAGTCTCATGCTGCATGCAACCTTGAGATATGACTTTTAAGCATATTACCTTAATTATTTCATACATACTCCGATGGGTTTGAATTTTTCGTTGACTTTTACCTGTCTATTCTTTTCTAGTTTTTGATTTTTAATATTTTAGTACTATATACACTAGCATTTTCATGAGGAATTTTTCCTCTTGAGCTAGTAGACTATCCCTCTTTTGAATCTTTATTGCAACCCACAATGTCCTGTCATTAGACGTCCATGTCGCTAGATCGGGTTGGGGGACACTGGCCATTTATTGTGACTATGTATGTTTCCACACGTATGCTTCCTCAAGCTAAAGAATCATGCCCTCACTACCTCCTTAGAGTTGAGCTAAGTGTAAAGTGTGGTGTTCAAGTTAGGTCATTATCAACAAGAATTGTACATGCGCTTCAAAATACTCTACTTAGGCTAATTAAGATGACATATGAATATAGTCTTGCGGACTCAAAGAATTAAGTCTCATGACCTGAAAATTCTTATTTTCAATTCCTATAAGGTTCTTGTGAAAGTAAGTGGATTAAGCTCTAGACGAAGCTCCAATCTTCAGCTTTTACTTAGACTTGTTCAATTGTCGAAACCATTCAAAAAAATGCTTATGCAATGCTAGGAATTTTTTTTTGTGAAACCAAATTTTTTGTTTTTTAACTTTTTATGAAATTTTTGAAAAGTTTTGCAAATTGTTATGGATTTTTGAAAATATTTTGTAAATTTATTGGGATTTTTGAAAAATGAAATAGTTAGTTAATTAGACATATTTACATAGAATTTTAATTATTGTCAGGGTTTTCTTAGCTATCATTTTTTTTAAAAAAAATTGGATTTTCATTTTTATGAATGCATTTTGCTTAATGAATTTTTAGATTTCCTTTTTATGTAAATCCAAATAAATTGAGGGAGAAAGTCGGAAAAACTGATGCACGTGAAAATTATGAGTGCATGCATGGGATAAAAGGCGTACCTTGCTCCAGCATTGTACATGTAAAATTATCCGTGCATATAACTAAAACTAATTTATATGCAAATGCAAATAAGAACCATCCTAAATAAGAATTTATATTAGTAAGAAGCACTAATTGATTTGACTAAGTCCAAACATAGATGCCTATAGGAACATATAGTCTAATTAAGGTTTGGACCTATTAATTATCGTGATAATCACAAATAAAAATCCTAAGTCTAAGGGCTGAAGCAAAAAATTGAAATGACAAATAAATCGAAAAACACAAAAATCGGGAAATAAATAAAAACAAGGAGAAAATAAGTAGGAATAAAAGTAAAGAAGGTGAAGAAAACTGATAAAAATACGATTGGATCCCCATGTAAACAATCACATGATGAAATGGATCTGAGAGTCTAAGTGTCTGAGTGTCAATTATTACAAATTTATTTAAATCCCTCTCTCTCTCACACACATACACACACAAGAAAATAAAAACTATACTATGTCGCACTACTGTTATGCTTGACTCCTTGTCTTCTTTGTCGTTCTCCCCTGCCAACTAGTGAAAAAGGTGATGGCCTCGACCTTGCTCAGGTGCTCCGAAGTCCAAACAAATCCATCCTAGCTCTGTAGGCCACACAACAATTCAAACAAAAGAGTGATTAGAAAAGATTAAACAATTATATAAAGATAAATAAAAGAGCAAAAAATGAAAGAAAAATACGACAGACAAATATGTACAAACCACCCAAAAAATCGTACGCTCCCCGACAACGACGTCATTTGATTACTCAAAGGATTGATCTATCACCTTAACAAGCTAAGACGACAATCTCTGTATTGACTAACCTTTGAATAAATCAATAATTAACCCACGAATAGATAAATAAATCAATGTGTCTAAGTTAAAATTTATTATAACTCTACAAAGATGTGTATAGTATAAGTATGAAGAGTGCCGAACCAAAAAGAGAAAACTTATATGGTAGTAATTATTAATAATTATTTCTAATTAATAATAATATTTTTTTTATCTTTTTTCTACTTTTTCTTATTTTTATATGGGTTTTTAATTCTATTTAGATTAAAGAGATTTAAATTTTTATATAATTTTATTTTATCTTTTTGATTTTTCATTTCATATTTAATTCCTAAAATTTTTTATTTCTTTTTATTCTAACTTAATATATAGTTATATATAATTATATAGGTATAATAATTAATATGTAACTAATATGTATATAATAGATAATATAGCTATTTATATTTTTAAATATATCAAAATAAAGTTAAATTACGGAAAATAAAATATTTTTATCTTTTTTATTTTCACTCTATTTTTTATTTTTTCCATAGTTTTTATTTTTTTATGGATTTTAAAGTTTAAAATATATAAAAATAGTGCATATAATAAATATCTGAGATTGTTTAGGGTTTAATAAATATTTATAACTCTAAAATAATCCCAAAAATATTTTTTAATGTATAGTATATACAATAAAGAAAATTCTCAAATTGAAAGAAATATTTTGTATTTTTTCTAGAGTTTTTGCTCATTTTTATAAGATTTTTAAGGGTTTTATTATTTTTAGGTTTTATATTTTGTATGTTTTTAGAATTTTGGATAGGTGGTAGAATAAGTAATAATATATATAATATTTTTTAAAATTTTTGGAGAAGAATTTGTAATTTTTATGGTTTTATGTCTAAATAAGGAATAAATACATGTTTTTTTATTTTTGGAAATAGGAAAATGAGTTAAAATACCTTCATGAAATTATGCATGTACAATCAAGATATCATGCATCTAACCTAATTTTCCTAACATTTTGAGAGAAATAAAAATAATTAATATGAACAAAGTACAAGAAAAATAAAATGCACAGTTCATAGAGACTTGTTTGCAAGTAAAATAAAGTAAACATGCATTTAATAAGAGTTCTAGGAATATAAGAGCCCACTTATAATTTTTACAGTGCCTCACATGGCATTATATGTGCGGCGGGAGGACTTAATGCAAATATAATAAAACGTGTGGGTCCAGTTTTAGTTCTTCCTCAAAATATTACACTTAATATTTTATTTCTAGTACTAAAAAGAAATACAAAATGGTGGGAGGCTTTCTTGAAATTACCAAGGAGACATGTGTGTTGCACATGTGAGGCGCATCTTGCGATCAGGGTTATGTCCTGTGTCTTTACTTAAATCAGGTGGCTGCAAGCTGGCATCGTTTCATTTAATATCAGTGGCCCATATTTTATCTGAACCGAAGCTTCAATCGAATGATCATGAGCCCCTTGGGAAGAACATGGAAGAACATCTTCCATGTAATTTTTTGATCTTCAATTGCTCACACCTCCGGCCATCTCTGGCACTCTTGAGTGGCTCAGTAGCCACACGAGGACTTCCCGTAGCTACAGGGGGGCACTTGATGGTCCATGCCTCGTTAGAGGAGGCAAGTGAGCTCATTTTTCTTTGGCAACCTAGGGAACCAAGTAATCCTTTGATTCTCCTTCACGGGTGCACTTTTGGGCCTCTAATCTGCACAAGACAACAGAAGGGATCGAGGACTACCTCCTTGACCCTGGAATAAAGCTAATTGCACAAGGAATGATGGGGAGCGATGAGCCTCTGTATATGGTGGCATAGTGAGATTCGATTCATTGATATGGAAGAGATTAGATTGGATTTAGTGGGGGCTTCTGATGGAGAAATGATGAGAAATGAGATGCGATGCTCATATGGGTCGGGAATAATCAGAATCAAGACGAAACCGTTGGTCAAAGTGCTATCTCTGGCAAACTATGATTTGGATAATTTACACTAAAATAAAGGAAATGAAGCTAAACTAATCTTAAACATAAGCTAAGAAATAAACATACATGCTAAAGAGCTAATTAAACTAGCATGCATGCTAAAGAGTTAATTAAACTAGTAGCTCGATAGGGGAATACCTGGAGTAGAGAACCCTCTCCAAAGATGGAACTTTACGATGGTGGACCACTTCCCCGGGCCCTTTGTCCATATCGACACCTGTCGGGCCTCGTTGCTATCACCAGGAAGTATGCTGGCTATTGGGATTAGGGTTACATGAGGTGGAGAAGGATCAAAACTCAAAATGGAGGTGGGGGCATTTTTTATATAAGTGTAATATGGTGATCTCGTGAGGCAGATGCATGCAAGAGGATGGTGGTGGGTGGGATCTCAAGGCATGAGAAGATGGAGGGAAGTGAGGAGGTCAGAAGGGTGAAGAGCTCAGAGAAGATGGAGTTGTGGAGGAAGCGTAGAAAATGGGAAAAGGAAGGGGTCTCACCTCTGACAGGTTCAAAGCCTACTGTCAACAAAAGAAACAATTTAAATGGTCTACGTAGGACCAAGTCAGGACAAAAGAGAATTAAAAATACGTACAAATCAAATATAAAATAGTAAATGATTTTACTAAATAAAATTTAAAACATAAAAAATGATTATAAATTTATAAAGTATTTTTCTATGATTTCTATTTATTTTTACAACATTATTTGTAAGATGTTAATATTTACATGCATATATATGTATATACTTGTATGTTGTATGTTATTTTTTTATTTTTTATTTTATGTACATAATATTATATTTATATTTTTCATATTTTTACAACATTATTAAATATATATATATATATTTACATATTTTATGGTAATTTTATAATTTATCTATGTATAAATAAATACATATATACATCTTATAGGTATAATGTACCTATATATTATAATGTATTATTTATTTTCAGTATATTTTGAATGTTTTTAATTGTGTTTATATTTATAATGTGTATTATATAATATATACAAATATTTAAAAGTACAAATAGAGTAAATGTGAATAATAAAATAAATTAAATTTAGGGTTTTTATCAGTTGTGCCCCTCCGAGATATTCCAATACCAGTGATGAATCCACGTTTCATCATCTTTATTCTATCATTTTGGCCTTAAAAACCCTAGTAAATGCGTGTAAATAGGCTTAATATAGGCATTTTAGCATTCATGCATATGTGTGTAAATATTGTATAAAATACGGTTTTTAAAGCCAAAATTATAGAATAAAGAAAAGAAAAGAAAAAGAATAAAATATTGTAAATATTTTATGACCCGAAACCCCGAGACCTAGGCATCTTGATGAATAGGTCGACAAGGAATAAAGTAGGGGGAGATAAGGGCCAAAACACAGATAAAATACCTATACATTTCATTCATTCTTTATTCATTTTGGGACCTATTTTTGGTTCCACTTTTTATACATCAAATAAAGAAACTTTGTACATGAAAGTTGTAGATAATTTAATAAAGAAAAATACAAAATTGATTTCAAATAAAAATAATGTACAGATAAAAAGTTATGGTCTGAATAAAAATCCAGAATGCCAACTTCCCAGACCCGTATCTCACAAACGGAAACTCCAAATGCATCAAACTCACCTTTAATTGTATATAGAAGAAAATAATCTAAATAATGGCGGTGGTTTCGCATTTGGCGGAGCTACGGTTTGAAAGTTGACTTTTGGACCCACATTGTATACTTGTACATATTAAAATATTCAATTTATTATTTATCTATTATTTTTATATTTTTATATTTTTATAATCTTGTAAATAATACTTCTAATAATTATGTACATTAAAAGAATAATAAAAACCTAAATAAAAACAAAAATAAAATACTTATAAATAAAAGACATAGGTACATTACCTATATACATACCTATATAAAACATACTTGTATTTTATTAAATATACAAAATAAATCAGAAAAATAAAATAAAAATATATTTGTGTCTATAAAAGTATTTTATAATTTTAGAAAATAAAAACCACAATAAAATAAATTAAAAATACCTAAATAAAAATAAAATACTTAAATACATAGATATAGATACCTATAATGGTATAAATGCAAACTTGTAAAAATATATCTCATAAAAATAAATAAAAATCATAATAAAATAATTTACAAAATTACAAATATTTTTTATTTTATAACCTAAAATTAATAAAATCATTTACTATTTTTAAATGATTTTATAATCATTATTTCCAGGCTTTTTCCTGGTTGGTCCACGTGGACCAACCAGGAGGGCCGGAGAGTTGACCTGGGTCAACTCTCTGACCCAGCGCCTGCTGCGTGTCAGAGTGGTTTTTGGACGTTTTTCTCGCTTTTTTCAAGGGATCTCCGCTCCTCGTTTCATGTCAAAGTCTTCGCGACTTTTCTTCCCCCATGATCGAGGATGCTCGCCCCAATCTTTCCTTGGGCGATGGATCAATGACGCACCTCTGACACCTCGATCAAGGAGCCTCCTCGCCCAGCTTTCAAAAACCAACCCAACACCTCCTTTGATCTTTGAACCCTCTTTGACCAATCCTACCCCCCCTTTTGTGCCCTGGACTGGCGCGCGTGACAGGCGAGCCTCCGGCCAAGCTCGCGGCGTCTGGAGAGGCTAAGGAGCGGCTCCATCCATCCATCTCCGGCGGCAAGCCGCCGTGAGGTCCATCCTCGGGTCTAAAGCCCTTTGAGGTCCTTTCTTTCCTTTTTTTGCATGTTTTGAGTCCTGGTAACCTTAGCATTTTTTTCTACCTCTTTATTTCGTTTCGCACTCATCGAATCGCCACGCAACCACCTCGCCGGAGCAAGCTCCGGCGAGCTCGATTTTTCGCCATTCCCATCTCCACCGTCCCCTTCCGCCCACGCGCTGACAACTGGCCGAGACGCTGTCTCGAGCCCTCTCCATCTCGCAGGTCTCCAGCGTCGCCGTTCAACCATCTGGAGGAGGCCTCGGGTTCGCCGGAGAGGGACGTCACCACCGCCATGCGCGCCACGCCGCCTGCGTGCACCTGCGCAAGAACAAATCGAGGGGGAGGGGGCGTGTTACAGCCGCCGTTGATCCTGCCCCTCCCCTTTGATCGTAGCCGTACGTGTCCAAGGGAAGCCCACCGTCCGATCACCCAGATCCGATCTAATCTCCACCGTTGACATTCAAGGGGTATCGGGCACTGTGGAGTGGACACGTGTCTAAGTGAGTGCGCCTCCACCGTCCATCAGCGCACCTGCTTGGGTATTTTGCCATTTTCACCTGAGCGTTTTTGTAATTAAATATTCAGACCAAAACTTTCTTCTGCCATTAAATAACGCTGTAGTATTTGCACGTTGAGCCCCGGAATTTTGTAATATTGCAAACGAACCCCTGCCAGGTCGCGTGCACGTCACGTGGCGCCTGGTAATTTTGCGCGTTTCACCCCGTGGCTCTGAGTATTTAGACTTGGTCCTTAAAATTTTCATATCAGCTGTAGAATTTTTGTACTTTTTGCAGTCAGGTCCTTGCCTTTTTGGCTTATTGCTATTCCACCCTTCCCAGGTGCGCGTGCTTTGCACGAGGGCCTGGGATTTTTGCAACTTCACCCTTGCAAGTTTTGACATTAGTGTTTGATCCATTAATTGCAATATTTAGTTATAAGTTGTGTGCGAAAATTGCAATCTTGCCCCTTGGCTTTCTGAATATTACGCAAACGCCCCTGCGAATGTGAAGTTTCTTTTTGTTGTTTGTATTTTATGCATGCATCTACAAAACCCCAAAAAAATCCCCAAAAATCACTGTAGCTTCCTGTTGCATGGTAGTTTATCGTCATATTTTTATTTTTCATAATTACTGCATTTTTATATTTACTAAAAATCAAAAACATCTATTTTCAGCACTGTTTGCATTAGAAAATCACTAAAAAATATAAAAACACTCCAGAAAAATCCCCAAAAAAAATATATTTTGTGTCTTTTAGTTAGTTTTAACTCTCAGCCAAAAATCATTAAAAAATATAAAATCAAACTCCAAAAAATTGCAAAACTCCAAAAACCTTCACAAAAATTTATAAAATTCATAAAAAATCCAAAAATAGTGTTTTCTTTTCCTGAATTTTCTTTGTTTGATTATCTTTATGTGAAAATTAATTTGGAGAATTTTTGTTACTGATTTCTATTTTATTTCTCCATTTTAGTTTCAGCCTTGTATTTTGCCACTGTTTGCTTTATTTTGCTAATTAAAAATACCAAAAACATTCTAAAAATTACCCAAAAATCACAAAAACAGTAAAAAATCTTAAAAAGACCAAAAACACTTTATTTCCTTATTTTTGAGTATTTTTATCTATTTTTATAAATACTTTAGTTTTCCTTTTATTACATTGTCTTTACATTCCAATATTGAAAAAGGAAAATATAAAAAAATATAAAATATAAAAAGAAAATATAAAACTCAGTAAATTAAAAAGCAAAATACAAAAATATAAAATTAAAAATTAAACAAAAAAAATATAAAATTAAAAACCCACAAAAAAAATTAGCATCATAGGCACTTAATCACAACACACACATTTTTGAGCAATCTTTGCCCCGTTCTACCTGTCTGCTCCCTGTGTTCGACCTCTACACATACTTGCACCTATACACATCTTGTTGTAGAGTTATAATAAATTTTAACTCCGCACATTTACTTTCATTGCTTGATTTATCTGTTGTGGGTTAATTGTTGATTAATTTGGGTTTCGTGAGCGGTCGCTCAGCGACACTGTGGTCCCGCCTTGTGTGGACCATTTTGACCCTCGCAAAATCCGAGTTATCAAATGGCGCCGTTGCCGGGGAGCAACAGCGCGTAGTTCGGGTCTTGTTTGTGTTTGTGACTTAGTGTCTATTTCGCGGCTTTTATTTCTGCTTGTTTTATTTTGCATTATTTTTGATATATCTTGTGAATTGTCTAACCACTCTCCTTGTTTGGATTCCGTGCGAGGTACGTGGATCGAGGGAGGAGCCCCTCTTGGAGCACCTTGGCACCCACGTGAAGCGGCTCTAGCTGAGCACGAAGAAGAACTGGGAGGATTTTGCAGGACAATTTCTTAGCATTTATTTTCTTGCATTGTATTTTGTAATTTAAGTGAGAGAGAGACCATTAATTGTAATAATACAGGTACCCCCGAACTTGGACTTTAGAGCCTAATTTCCAAGTGATTGTTCACTTGGGGGCTCGCCGCGGCTTTTTACGGTTTTCATCGCATTTTTTTTATTTTGTTTTGTTTTTCGATTTTATTTCTTTTGTGTGATTGAGCCCGTAGTTTTAGGAGTTGCTTGCGATAGATTAAGGCCAAACACCTAATACCTTTGCATGTACCTATAGCCGCGTTTGGACTTAGTCAAATTTAAATAGTCGATTCATTTATCTCTTAACCCGTGTGCCGTGAGCGAGCCCCATCAAGCGCTACTCCTGAACTCGAGTGTGTCGAGAAGAGGAGGGGTAAGCCAAGACCGGACTCTTAGGTTAAAGATAAGTGGCCGACTTGTGGTTCTTCACGATAATAGCAATTTCTGAAACTTAGGGCGATTTCATCGGATTTGCATTTGCATATAGATAGGTTTCAATTCTGCTGAGCATCCTTGCATGTAGAGTGCTGGAGGCAAGGTGAGCATTTACGCTTTAGCATCCATCATCGTTTTGATCGCTTGCATTGCTTTTCCGCCCCTCTACCTCTGATTTTGATCATCTAGGAGCTTAAAGGAATTGACTCCCCGATAGGATCGTGCATTCTCATTAAAAATCCAAAAAAAAGTGATAAGCAATAAAATTGGGACTGCTAACATTACTCGACCCTAAAATCAACCAAAAAGAAAAAAAATTCTCTTGGGGCGAGTAATCCCCTCATTGTCTTCGCTTTTATTTGCTCGCGCACACACTAAGGTTAGAGCCCAAAATCCCATTCAGCCCCTAAGTGTTTGCGCAATTTTGGACTTCTCACCTAACTCTAAAACAGACAAGATAAAAAGACCGACTTTTACGGTCTCTACCGAGTTGAGTAGGTGAATTGAGGGTTTGCATTCTTTCATTTTTGCTTGTGATTGTTTTGTGTGTGTCCTAGATCATCCCTGCGCATTTGCGCCTTCTTCTTCACTCTCTTGACTTGACCATCGTGCTCTCCCGATCATTCTTCCTTTGTTTCGAGATGGCCGACTGGAGCGTATTTTATCCGGACTTTGCGGATCATTCGTTCACTTCAGCCGGTCCACCTCCTTTTTTCCAAGAGGACCTTGCTCCTGATTTTTGTACATATCCGACCAACCCACTATTTCAGGATTCGGACTTTGACCTTCATCAGTCATTTCCACCACCATCGCCTACACATTTCGACAACCCGCTCTTCCTTGAGTATCCTGATCCGGAATGTGATTTTTGTCCACACCCACCGCCCACATTCGACTCACCCGATCCTGAGATTTTGGAGTCACCTTTCATGATATCCACACTTGAGATCTTGAACCAGATGATGGAGCATATGAATTCGAGGATCACTGATCTTACTAGTTTAAATAAGAACCAGAATGTCGCTCCATTCTTTGAGGATATGGATTCATTTGAGGACGACCATGAGAGCTTGCAATCGCCCAAAACACAAAAAAATGAGAAAATTTTAAAAATACAAAAAGATTTCGGGAGACACACGATCGAGTCGGACTGTGAGGAGAGCGCCCACTTGCCAGACTTCTTGACCACACATGCATTCACACCCAGTCCCACCTTTGACCCCGAGGATGCCGCTGTACAGACTGCTCTTGGCATTCCTCGTGTATATGCTGATTCCGACTTCCTCCCTTGTATGGAGGAGGTCCAAAAATTCAAAAAAATGCTGACTGAGCCCGAAGTGGTGGCCACCATACATGAGATTATCCGTGCCCCACTTCAGCAGGCCATGACCCATATGTCTGCTCCTCTTCCCAAGAAGAGAAAGCGGAGGAGCAGATCTGAGCGTCATATCTTGACCATGGCCACTGCTCACGCCATCACACACCGTCCCCTTCCCAAGAAGAAGAACACTGCCACACCTTTCATTAGCTGCACCATCTCTGACCACACATGTGATCGCACTCTCCTAGACGGCGGTGCTTCTATTAGCATCATACCCTTCTCACTGGTACAGTCTCTTCACCTAGAGCCTCTCAAGAAGACCAGGATGATCGTACAATTTGCTGATGGATCAATAAAGAGGCCGAAGGGTATCCTTGAAAACGCCGTCATCTCGATTCAGGGCATGAGCTATACCGTTGATTTTGTCGTATTGCCCATGGAGACCTCCACAGGGGAGCATTCTCCAATCATCCTGGGACGACCGTTCCTCGCCTCTGCGAGAGTCGTTATTGATTACGGATCAGGAGAGATTCACTTCCGTCCTGTTGACGAGAGCGAAGCGTTGATCACCGCATCCACTTCCGACCAGAGACCTGCATCTGATGCGTCTTTACCTATCTTGGCAGACCTCGAGGACCATGACCTTGATGATACTATCAGAGAATTTTGCTGTCTATTGGATTCCACTGAGACCCGAGAATTCCTCCCGGTTGAGGAAACCTCGGAAAGCATGGACCTCGACGTTCCTTCTTCTGGGACTTGGCGTTGTGTTGATGACATCCGCGGGATTTACACGATTGACACCATTGAGCGGAGGGCAGATTTAGAGACTATACAGGACGGACATGCTCTGACTACTTCCACTGATGAGTCCGCTCCTGTCCATTTAGATACTGATGAGATTAAGGCCGAATTTGATTTTGTTGCTTTTCTTCAGAGATTCGGGCCTTTTGATGAAAAAGATGATCCAGTTGAGATTATAGAGGACGAACAGAGCTCGACTACTTCCACCGATGACTTCGTGCCTTTTGATTTTGACCTGGATGACACCTCGCAGGACGACTCCGAGTACACTACTTCCGATGATGAAGAGTTCGTCCACTTCCACTTTGAAATCAGCGAGACTCCCAAGGCCGGACCTAGCCGTACTTCTTCCACTACCCCGTCTGTGCCTTCACACCCTAGGGCCCCTGAGGATCTACTCCCTGTCGACCCTGATCGGATTCCGTCCACTGTGGACCCCGATGTCGACCTGCATCACACCAGATCCATTCCTCAGCGGTCCCGCAAGAAGGTTCGCTTTCTACCTTCTTGACCCTCTGTATATCCACCTCTGTTGTACATTCTCCTTTGTTCATCTCTATCTTCCGTATTGCTCGTCCACCCATTATCGTGTCTGCCTTACTTAGGACGTACTTTGTCCTAAGTATAGGGGGGTGGACGAGCCAATTGCTCTTTTGTCGTTCCGTCTTATCACTCCTGTTGTTGCCTATACTTAGGGCTTCTTTTACCCTAAATATAGGGGGAGTGGTGTGTATATCCTCCGATATCTTCTCCTATTCTCATCTATCTATATCACTCTTTCCATCTTCAGATCTTTTTTCTTCTTTTCTTCTTTTCTTCTTTTCCTCTTCTATCTTCTTCATCTATCAAAAAGGTGCCGCCCTTGTAGACAGTTTTCCATACTTAGGATGTACTTTGTCCTAAGTATAGGGGGGTGTGCACCTCGAGTCTTTCTATTCCTTTCGATCCTCTCCATTGTCTCCTCTTCTTGTCTATACTTAGGGATATCTTACCCTAAGTATAGGGGGAGACAATCCGAGTACGATCTGTTCATTCCCACCCTTGACCCTCCCTGCTTTGTGTACAGTCTGCTATACTTAGGATTATTTGATCCTAAGTATAGGGGGGGACGGTCTAACTTCTCATTCATTGATTCATTACTTCATTCCTTTATTCTTTAGGTTTTCCTATACTTAGTACGAGTTATGTCTTCTCTTTTCTCTCCGATCTATGAGGACATAGCTCAAGCTAAGTATAGGGGGGTCATATATACTACGTATATACTTTAGCCATAACTCGTACTTTCGTATTTTCTTAATAAATATGGCCAAAAAATTCTTTAAAATTCATTAAAAATCCTTAATAAAAAGATGTGGTTAGTCCTCAAATTCTTTTTGTATTTACTGATTAATAAATCAGGTGAAAATGTTTTTTGCAAAATGTTTGAAAAATAGTTTGAAAATCTTTGTGAACATTTATTGAAAACTATTTGAAAATATTTTGTTTCGCGTTTTCAACCTGTGTGAAATTGTGTGGTTTGTAAAATCTATTTTCTTTGTGTGAAATAAAATGTTTGAAAAATAATTTGCAAAATGGTTTGAAAAATGGTTGCAAAAATGATTTGAAAAACCTATACATACTGTTTTGAAAACCTTTGCAAAATGATTTTCAAATGTGTGTAAAATGTTTGTAAAAATTATTTTGGACTATAGTTTTCAAAAATTGTGTGAAAAGCTTGTTTTCAAATAAGTTTGAGGAATATTCACATCACACAAAAATCCACTATATGTATATATGTATAAAATTGACCACTTACCCTTGTAAATTCTAAAATCCACTTCTTGTATATATAAGAAGCACTCCCGTGTACAATATTTTTAACCTATTTTTCAGCCAAAATCTTTTTATTTTCAAAAATTCCCAAAAACATTTGCAAAATTAAAATCCAAAAACATTTGAAAAAAATCTTTCTGAAAAAAATACAAAAAATTGCATCTGCATATGCATCATCATCATCTTTTCAAAAATCCATAAAAAGTTCAAAATCCTTGAAAATTGCATCACAAAATATTTTCTGCATTGCATTGCATAGCATTCGCATTTTTCGGATTGAGTTTGATAGTTGAACAAGTCTAAGTAAAATCCGAAGATTGGAGCTTGATTGGACCCTTAAAAATATACCTAATAACAGGAACCTTATAGGAACTGGGTTTGAGGTACTTCAGGTCTAGTTGACTTAATTCTTTGAGGATCACGGGACTTGGTTCAATGGATTCTTGACTGCCTAAGTAGAGTATTTCGGAGCACACGCACGACTCTTGTTGATAATGACCTAACTTGGACACCTGCACTTTCACATAGCTCTCCACGGATGAGGTGGTGAGGAGGCAGTTTCCTTTGGCTTGGGGTAGCATATGAGGGTAGTACTTCTAGGCGGAACCTCTCTTCTTCTTATAGTGAAGGAAGTGCACCTCAACATGGTCTAGTGGTGAGGAAGTCTAAAGACAGAAGCCGTGGGTTGCAATAAAGCTTCAAAAGAGGGATAGTCTACTGGCTCAAGAGGAAAATTTCTTGTATATATGCTGCACCATGTAGATATGTTGTACAGATGCAATTGAAAAAAAAAAAAAAAAAGAAAGAAAAAAAAAAGAACTCCAAAAAGTGGTGGGTCGGATTGAAAATTTAATAACCCCACCGGAGTGTATATAGTCCAATAAAGCAAAAGCTTATGGTATCCATGTTACATCTCATGAAGCTTGCAGCGGGAGACTTAGCTACACTGGTTGAGCTCCCAAAAGTCTATACTTCTTCCCCCTCTTCTTGAGCCGGTTGCACTTGAACTTAGAAGGGAATACCCCGCTTCTCGAGGAAAGAGTTGCTAGACCGAGGCATTAGAGTTACCAGGTTGAGGGAGGTTTGTTTCTTTGTCACTTCTGAGGTAGGGGAGCTACATATCACTTACACTGTACGAGTCAGACTCATAGTCGTAAGAGTTTGCGTATGAGTTGAAGTATTTCTGACCTGGCTATTGAGGAGACTTGGACAGAGTTTTGGGATTCTCAAGGACTGTTGGATTTCAAACTCGGTTCTCACTAAGGTTCCGCCCGCACTAAAATTCCAAAGGTCCGACTTAAGCTCCAAACTTTGATTTTGTAAAGATAAGTTTGACAATTAAATTTAGTCCATCTTTCTTCTTTTTCTTTTCTTTATTTTTCTCTTTCTGCACTTATTGCATAAGTGTTTGCTAGGGACTAGCAAAGGCAAGTATAGGGGGATGATGAATCCACGTTTCATCATCTTTATTCTATCATTTTGGCCTTAAAAACCCTAGTAAATGCGTGTAAATAGGCTTAATATAGGCATTTTAGCATTCATGCATATGTGTGTAAATATTGTATAAAATACGGTTTTTAAAGCCAAAATTATAGAATAAAGAAAAGAAAAGAAAAAGAATAAAATATTGTAAATATTTTATGACCCGAAACCCCGAGACCTAGGCATCTTGATGAATAGGTCGACAAGGAATAAAGTAGGGGGAGATAAGGGCCAAAACACAGATAAAATACCTATACATTTCATTCATTCTTTATTCATTTTGGGACCTATTTTTGTTCCACTTTTTATACATCAAATAAAGAAACTTTGTACATGAAAGTTGTAGATAATTTAATAAAGAAAAATACAAAATTGATTTCAAAGAAAAATAATGTACAGATAAAAAGTTATGGTCTGAATAAAAATCCAGAATGCCAACTTCCCAGACCCGTATCTCACAAACGGAAACTCCAAATGCATCAAACTCACCTTTAATTGTATATAGAAGAAAATAATCTAAATAATGGCGGTGGTTTCGCATTTGGCGGAGCTACGGTTGAAAGTTGACTTTTGGACCCACATTGTATACTTGTACATATTAAAATATTCAATTTATTATTTATCTATTATTTTTTATATTTTTATATTTTTATAATCTTGTAAATAATACTTCTAATAATTATGTACATTAAAAGAATTAATAAAAACCTAAATAAAAACAAAAATAAAATACTTATAAATAAAAGACATAGTACATTACCTATATACATACCTATATAAAACATACTTGTATTTTATTAAATATACAAAATAAATCAGAAAAATAAAATAAAAATATATTTGTGTCTATAAAAGTATTTTATAATTTTAGAAAATAAAAACCACAATAAAATAAATTAAAAATACCTAAATAAAAATAAAATACTTAAATACATAGATATAGATACCTATAAGGGTATAAATGCAAACTTGTAAAAATATATCTCATAAAAATAAATAAAAATCATAATAAAATAATTTACAAAATTACAAATATTTTTTATTTTATAACCTAAAATTAATAAAATCATTTACTATTTTTAAATGATTTTATAATCATTATTTCCAGGCTTTTTCCTGGTTGGTCCACGTGGACCAACCAGGAGGGCCGGAGAGTTGACCTGGGTCAACTCTCTGACCCAGCGCCTGCTGCGTGTCAGAGTGGTTTTTGGACGTTTTTCTCGCTTTTTTCAAGGGCTCTCCGCTCCTCGTTTCATGTCAAAGTATTCGCGACTTTTCTTCCCCCATGATCGAGGATGCTCGCCCCAATCTTTCCTTGGGCGATGGATCAATGACGCACCTCTGACACCTCGATCATGGAGCCTC
Organism: Ottelia alismoides; assembly: GCA_037367405.1. Classification (NCBI taxonomy): domain Eukaryota; kingdom Viridiplantae; phylum Streptophyta; class Magnoliopsida; order Alismatales; family Hydrocharitaceae; genus Ottelia; species Ottelia alismoides. The sequence continues at coordinate 505,015 of JAZKJV010002032.1, forward strand.
CTCGCCCAGCTTTCAAAAACCAACCCAACACCTCCTTTGATCTTTGAACCCTCTTTGACCAATCCTACCCCCCCTTTTGTGCCCTGGACTGGCGCGCGTGACAGGCGAGCCTCCGGCCAAGCTCGCGGCGTCTGGAGAGGCTAAGGAGCGGCTCCATCCATCCATCTCCGGCGGCAAGCCGCCGTGAGGTCCATCCTCGGGTCTAAAGCCCTTTGAGGTCCTTTCTTTCCTTTTTTTTGCATGTTTTGAGTCCTGGTAACCTTAGCATTTTTTTCTACCTCTTTATTTCGTTTCACACTCATCGAATCGCCACGCAACCACCTCGCCGGAGCAAGCTCCGGCGAGCTCGATTTTTCGCCATTCCCATCTCCACCGTCCCCTTCCGCCCACGCGCTGACAACTGGCCGAGACGCTGTCTCGAGCCCTCTCCATCTCGCAGGTCTCCAGCGTCGCCGTTCAACCATCTGGAGGAGGCCTCGGGTTCGCCGGAGAGGGACGTCACCACCGCCATGCGCGCCACGCCGCCTGCGTGCACCTGCGCAAGAACAAATCGAGGGGGAGGGGGCGTGTTACAGCCGCCGTTGATCCTGCCCCTCCCCTTTGATCGTAGCCGTACGTGTCCAAGGGAAGCCCACCGTCCGATCACCCAGATCCGATCTAATCTCCACCGTTGACATTCAAGGGGTATCGGGCACTGTGGAGTGGACACGTGTCTAAGTGAGTGCGCCTCCACCGTCCATCAGCGCACCTGCTTGGGTATTTTGCCATTTTCACCTGAGCGTTTTTGTAATTAAATATTCAGACCAAAACTTTCTTCTGCCATTAAATAACGCTGTAGTATTTGCACGTTGAGCCCCGGAATTTTGTAATATTGCAAACGAACCCCTGCCAGGTCGCGTGCACGTCACGTGGCGCCTGGTAATTTTGCGCGTTTCACCCCGTGGCTCTGAGTATTTAGACTTGGTCCTTAAAATTTTCATATCAGCTGTAGAATTTTTGTACTTTTTGCAGTCAGGTCCTTGCCTTTTTGGCTTATTGCTATTCCACCCTTCCCAGGTGCGCGTGCTTTGCACGAGGGCCTGGGATTTTTGCAACTTCACCCTTGCAAGTTTTGACATTAGTGTTTGATCCATTAATTGCAATATTTAGTTATAAGTTGTGTGCGAAAATTGCAATCTTGCCCCTTGGCTTTCTGAATATTACGCAAACGCCCCTGCGAATGTGAAGTTTCTTTTTGTTGTTTGTATTTTATGCATGCATCTACAAAACCCCAAAAAAATCCCCAAAAATCACTGTAGCTTCCTGTTGCATGGTAGTTTATCGTCATATTTTTATTTTTCATAATTACTGCATTTTTATATTTACTAAAAATCAAAAACATCTATTTTCAGCACTGTTTGCATTAGAAAATCACTAAAAAATATAAAAACACTCCAGAAAAATCCCAAAAAAAAATATATTTTGTGTCTTTTAGTTAGTTTTAACTCTCAGCCAAAAATCATTAAAAAATATAAAATCAAACTCCAAAAAATTGCAAAACTCCAAAAACCTTCACAAAAATTTATAAAATTCATAAAAAATCCAAAAATAGTGTTTTCTTTTCCTGAATTTTCTTTGTTTGATTATCTTTATGTGAAAATTAATTTGGAGAATTTTTGTTACTGATTTCTATTTTATTTCTCCATTTTAGTTTCAGCCTTGTATTTTGTCACTGTTTGCTTTATTTTGCTAATTAAAAATACCAAAAACATTCTAAAAATTACCCAAAAATCACAAAAACAGTAAAAAATCTTAAAAAGACCAAAAACACTTTATTTCCTTATTTTTGAGTATTTTTATCTATTTTTATAAATACTTTAGTTTTCCTTTTATTACATTGTCTTTACATTCCAATATTGAAAAAGGAAAATATAAAAAAATATAAAATATAAAAAGAAAATATAAAACTCAGTAAATTAAAAAGCAAAATACAAAAATATAAAATTAAAAATTAAACAAAAAAAATATAAAATTAAAAACCCACAAAAAAATTAGCATCATAGGCACTTAATCACAACACACACATTTTTGAGCAATCTTTGCCCCGTTCTACCTGTCTGCTCCCTGTGTTCGACCTCTACACATACTTGCACCTATACACATCTTGTTGTAGAGTTATAATAAATTTTAACTCCGCACATTTACTTTCATTGCTTGATTTATCTGTTGTGGGTTAATTGTTGATTAATTCGGGTTTCGTGAGCGGTCGCTCAGCGACACTGTGGTCCCACCTTGTGTGGACCATTTTGACCCTCGCAAAATCCGAGTTATCAACCAGTTATGCCCTCCCTTTTTGAGAATATCAGTTGTGCCCTCAACTTCTTGCCATTCTATCACTGTGCCCCTCAAGTTAGTTGGCGTTCATCCCCAACTTAATCAGACGTTAAGTTTAGGGGCACAATAGGAATTAAATTTAAAATATAGGATGAAAAGTAAATCCTCTTCGTCCCCCTCTCTTCATCATCCCCAACCTCCTACTCCTCCTCCAGCACCTCTTCCCCTCCTCCCACCAAGGTACCTCCCCCGCACCCTGAGCTCCTTCCTCGCCCCCTCACCTCCCCTCCTCTCTCGCACCCTCTAATCCACCCCCAGCTCCCCCTGCTACCCCGCACCTCCACCTCCGCCCCGAGCTCCTCCCTGCCCCCGGCACCTCCCATCGCCCTCACACGTTCCCTCCGCCCCTCCCTCTATGACCCGCACCTCCCTCTCAACAACCAGCACCTATCCTTCGCCCCCGCTACTCCCCTCTGCGTCCAACACCTCCGTTCTGCCCCCACACCGCTCTCTCCACCCCTAGCACCTCCCTCTCCGCCCCACACTTCCCTCTCTACCCCCAGTACCTCTCCTTCGCACCCGCTCCTCCCCTCCGCCTCCAGTATCTCCGTCCCCCGCCAAGCTCCCCGACCTCGGCTATGCCAGGTTCATCGATTGTGCCTACCAACCCATCGACGACACACCACTATTAATCTCGTCAGAGATGGTGAGGTGTCAAAGAATGGGGGACACATACTGTGTGAGAGATCGTATGTGCTCCTCCAAGTTTTCGCCACCTACGCGTACGAGGTTCTTCTTGAGTGCAACTTCAAATTTCCCTTGGTTATCCTCGTACTAGAAAATGGCGCAGAAAGAGGCATCGCCGACTGATGAATCCTCATTCATCACTCTTTATTCTTTTATTTTAGCTAAATATCTTGGCAAAGCATCATGTAAATAGTTGTAAATATAATAATTTAGCAATAAGCATGCATTTGTTAATATTCCATAATTAGCATGTATTTTTGCAAAAATAAAAGAATAAAGAATAAAAGAAAAGAAGAAAATATTTAGAATAAATATTGAGTGACCCAAACCCAAGAGATGGCCAAGCATTGGCCTGATCGCCAAATAAAATAAGTAGAGAGAGATAAGGCCACTCTACCTTGTACATATATAACATCTATGTATATAATTTATTTTTACAAAAATAAAAATAAAAATATATTTTTAATCCCTTGTATATATTTCTAAAAATAAAACAAAAATTTTAAAAATAAATAAAAAAATAAAAAAATCAGAATAAAACTCTCTCTCTCACCTTGTATATAATACATGCACAAATGTACCTTTACCTATTTAATTTATACTTGTAAATAAATGATAAAAATAAAATAAAAATTATTTTATACTCTAAATATTATGTTGTAAATAAATAAAATCTAAAATTGGGGTATTTTTGTAAAAATAATAAAATAAAAATAATTGTACAAAATACATAGGTATTTTATACCTGTATATAATACCTTATATTGTATATAACATAAATTATTTTTCATAAAAATAAATAAAAATCATAGAAAAAAAGTTTGGAAAATAACAAATTTTTTTCATGTTGTGCTCTTTTTGATTTAAAATCATTTACTATTTTTAATCGATTTTATAAATATTTTTGTACATACTATTTTCTGATTGGTCCTGGAGGAATGTTGACCCCGGTCAACTACCCCTCCCAGACTCCCCTTCGTGCAGATCCAGTTTTTTCACGCTTTTCGATGAATTTTCAAGACCCAATCCAACCACCTTCTACTCTATTTCGAGGCTCCGATTATCGAGGGGAGATCCACGATCTTCGCCCGTTGATTCCTTTAGGGATCCGTCCCTCGGTTCGCGTCCCTGGATCCGAATCTTCCGACCTCCTGGGATGCTCTATAAATACTTCAATCGCCTCCTCAGCTCCCTAGCTCGCGTCGCACCCTTCTCTGATACCCTAGACACCTTCGCCTTGGTGACAGCAACCAGAGGCCACTCTTGGTGATCGGAGAGGAGTTGTGTAGCCTACGCTCAACTGTCGTGGCTAGAGCACCACCGCGAGGAGCCTCCTCCGCCAGCCGCAGCATAGTCGAGGCAAAGACCCCGCCGTTCACCTCCCCTAGAGCTCAGGATCACACTAGGTCCTTAAGGTAACCATTCCATAATTCCCAGCTCCTTTGTTTATTCAATCTTTCATTGTCATCCCCCGTCGCTCCGCCAGCTCCGACCAGCCAGTCGGGGCTTCGTCCCCTTCACATACCCGTTCAGATCGATGCTCTCGCTCATCCTCCATCTTCCCACGCATCATGATCACCCTAACCTTGGCTCGGACCGCCAAGATTAGGTCATCGGTCCCATCTATCACCTTCGTCGGAGACCCGCCCCCATCCACCGTCGCTTCTCTCTGTTTCAGACCCAATAACCCCGACCGGAGCATTGCTCTGATTCCAAGCTATCTTGTGCATGCCTTGAGGCAAGTGAAGACCATCTAGATCGCCTTCGTCCACCTTCGCTGGAGTGCCTCCAGGTCTCAGTCGACGCCATGTCCATCCGACCATCGGCCACTCCATCAGATCTGACCACCCGACACGGAAGGGCCCTCCGGTCCTTTTGGTACATGAAGATCCTTCATCGGAGCCACCGATCACCCTCGATGCTCCGACGAAGGTTGCCCCAACTCATCATCCAGAGGATCTCTCCGTCGTTGCATTGCCCGCATCTCCTAGACGTCATCACAACCATCCATTATCTGGAGATGTCAGGACATTAGATGTCAGATCTAATGGCATCGTACCAGCCACGTAGCCAACATCTGACAGCCGTCAGATCTGACACCTGACGTGCCAGAGCCGCACGATCGTGCCTCATCACGGCTGCCACGCGTCCTCGTCACGTGCCTCGTCACGTGCCTCATGGGTATATTGCTCACTTTACCCTGTGTTTACTTTAGTTTCCATTTTAGTCTGTTAAATTAAGTACACAGTTAGACCATTTTGCATTCCAGTACCTGTAGTTTTTCCTATTTGCACTTTAGTCTTGTCGGTGTGGACCCACGTGCTTCGTTACGTGTTATCTAGGATATTTGCATTGTTTTCCCTGACTTATCTTCTGTTATGAATTGAATGCTTACTTTTTAATATGCCCCTGTGAGTGCGGATTTGTGACATGTGCGGATATTAGTGGAAAATTTACAGATTGGGCCCTAAGTTATTCTTGCGTGTTACATTTTCATCCCAGGACTTATTTTCTTTGTAGTTTGGTCCCTGTGTGCTGTGTGTTTTGTCTTTGATTAAATAAATAGCAAAATTTGTCCAAAAATTATGAAATTTTGATGCGTGGCTTATGCCACAGTGTAGAAATTTTGGTGATTTTTGGGTTGTGTTTTGATTTATTTTGTTATTTTTAAAAATTCAAAAAAATGTCACTATCTATTTTTTAAAAATCAACTAAAATTATTAAAACACCTTGGAAAATTCCAAAAAAATTCTACTTGTGTGTTTTGTGTTGTTTTAATTTCTGACCAATTTTCATTCCAAACCCATTTATAAAACTCATAAAAATTAAAAAAAGAGTAAAAACCTTAGAAAAATCATTAAAAATTCATAAAAAGTCAAAAAAATGTGTTTTCTTCTTCTGTAGTTAGATTTTGTACTTTCTCATAAAATTACTGCCAGGATTTTATAGGCATTTTAAATAATTTTAACTTGCCTTTAAATACTAGCTGTACATTGGTTACTATTTTTGACTTTCTTTTATTTTTAGAAAATTAATTAAAAATCATAAAAACCTTATAAAATCCACAAAACACTTGATTATTTTAAAAACACAAAAATATTTTTGTTGGGAATTTTTGAGTATTTTTAGATCTTTAGATCATTGTTTCAGTGTTGATTTTTGCTTTGCTTTTATTATTTTCTTATTACAAAAATCATAAACAATTTTGAAAATTTAAAAACCACCATTTCTCTTTCTTTTCTTGGTTTCCCAACTACTTCGTAGGTTTTCCATTTCGTGCTCCTCGTGATCGACCCTGGTAGCTATACCAGGTAAAGTAAACTAGCAAGACCGCTTGCCACATTTTGATTGCTTTATTTCTTTGTTTGGTGGTCTGATTTTCTTGATTGATTACGCCTTGCAATTTGGGTCGCAACGACCCTACATATTCCTTAACCCGAGTAGCAAGAGCCGCGTCATCAGAATGGCGTCGTTGCTAGGGAGCATGACTTAGTAGTCGGTTTTCCTTTTTCAATTTTGTTTTTTTATTTGTCTTTTCTTTTTATTTTTCCTTATCTATTTTATTTTTGTTTTTGTTTATATTTCTTTTTGTTTGTTTTTATTTTTCATTTCATTTTATTTTATTTTATTTTTATAACTATGGCTTGACCTGTTTTTGTTTCCCTTTCTTGTGAGGGCCCGACGAGCGAGGGAGGCTATCTTCGGAGAGCCGAGGCACCCGAGCGATGCGGCGACAGCTTGTTTCTGCATCGAGTCGTAGGAGAGCGTAGGAGCAGGACTTTGGGAGTTGTAGTCTAGTTCAGACTTAGTTTTTCACTGCTATTATTATTGTAATAATACAGAACTCAGGACTCAGACTTGGCTTGATCTTGGGGTCTGTTTCACCGAGCACCGATGTGCTTGGGGGACCTCACCGCAGATTTTTTGCCGGTTTTGTGTTTATCGCATTTTTCTTTTATTTTTGATTCTTGAAGTTTTTGGCCCTTAGACTTAGGATTTTTGCTTGATTGTGAATTAATTACTTAAGGCCCCAGCCATAATTGATTGCATGTTCCTATAAATCGATAAGTGGACATAATTAATTAAATTACAAAAGAAAAAGTTAACTCGGTCACCTAAGGGGTCATGTGCTGCTAGAGGCCGTATACAGCGCTGGCAAGATCTGTTGTGGCGGACACCGATCGACATCAGAGACCGGACCCCGACCCCTCTTGTTGACCCGTTAGCTATCGGTCTTGTCGAGTAGAAATTGTCTATCTAAGGTCGATTTCTTATTGCATCATATAGGTAGTTTATTTCAGACTTTTATTTTATGCGCGGATCACCCTACATGTAGAGAGATGGAGTCAGGTACGCATTTCTTACTCTGCATGCATCATAGTGTTTGACCACGCATCAACTTCCTCCCCCCTGTTTTTGGACTTAAAATAACCAGGAGAATTGGAAAATTTTGTTAGGCGTTGTTTGCTTGAAAAATACCTAATAAAGAAAAACTATAAAATTGGGACTGCTAAAACACACTTGACCCTAAAAGACTCCACATTTAAAATTTTATCTTGGGAGAGCAATCCCCTCATTGTCTGGTTTGGATGAGCGAGAGAGTGACCCGCACACTAGGCTAGAGCCACATCCGACCTCTCCTTAGACTATTGATTTCGTGTTAGTCGTTCTCCAGTGAGGATCGCTCCGATTTTGGGTAAAGCAGGCCGCGATATCCTTAACAGAGCGAGTCGATTGGGTAGCCGGTAAATGGTCCGCGACTTGTACTGGCTGGGAAAGATCTAGCCTTGGGATCGGGACAATCTCCTGGGAGTGTTGGATTCCCAACAGCTTGCTTAATCGCTCTGAAATAGTGCTTGATCACCTAAATAAAATCGATAAGAGAAGAGACCGAACCTTTACGGTCATCAGCTCTACGTTAGTAGGTGAATTGGGGGTTTGCTTGACCGATCTTGTGTGTTTTCCAAATCTCATCTGCCTTCACTCGCTACATCATGATGATGGGTCGGAGGTCCCTTAGGCAGCCGTTGGTTGCACCGCTTTCAAGCACTCCGGTCCGCTCATCTAGGTTCGTTCACGAGAGCCCATTCCTGCTCTCCGAACCCTAGTTTGACTCTTCCCTGTTCCCCCTCGACCGACCTTCTACCAGTCCTAAGGTGCCCAAGCGGAGACCGCAGCAGACATTTGATGATTTAACGGCACCTGAGTTTGGGTCTTTTGCCTTTGTAGAGACCATGGCCATCAGTAAGGAGCTCACCGATGGACCCAGCGGGAACCAGACCTACGTATTAGATCAGGATGCCATCAATAACACCCTGTTAGCCTCCCTGGAGACCATGCAGTGTCAGATCAGAGACCAGAGGGCTTTCATGGTGGATATGAATCGAGAGATGGAGCAGATTCGAGCAGATAGAGAGCACGCAGAGCTGGTGGAGGAGGAAACAACCCTAAGGGAGAGCCAGATGAGCCAGCACAGCCAGCAGCACCTGCACGACTGATGAGAGAGTTACACAACACTGGTGCAACTCTGACCCACAGATGGATCTAGCTGCCAGCCATTCTAGGAGATTTCAAGCTCCCACCCTAGACCATCTAGCTTCTACCCTGATTCCACAAACTTGCCACCGAGGAGACACACCTCCATCTCTAAGTATTTGAGATGATCTACAACACGGTCCACGATCGACTCATGGACGAGGATATTATTAGGATGATAGCTTTTCCGTTCTCCCTCATAGACAGAGCAGCCAACTGGTTGAAGCACCTAGGGAGATACGTCACATCATGGGAACAACTCCGGAACGAGTACTTGAATAAGTATTATCCACTCGGTTGGACGAATGCAACTATAGCCCTGATCAACTTTTCCATGCTCCCCAAGAGCGATTCCATGAGGCATGAGACAAGTTCAGAGAGCTCATTGACCGGTGTCCCCATCACGACATATCCAAGACAAACCTTGTCCAGAGTTTCTTCTGCGAGCTTACATCGGAGTTGCAGGGGCTAGTGAATGCATCCTGTGAGAGTTCCTATTTCGCCAAGGATGAGGATCACGTCTGGGCCATCTACGAGGAGATGGCAGAGAATTATGCAGTTATGTCCCATACCTGCCTCTACACACAAGGGAAGCCCATGCCACAGGTCGTGTCCTATCAGAGGATATAATAGATCGATAGAGGTCCTTCTACATCAGCAGCAGTCGTAGCACAAGTAGAGTCGATAGCCGCTGATATGGGGATCATCAGCAAGAAGTTGGACTGCATCGAGCTTATAGAGAAGAAGCAGTGCCAGGGCATGTCTCAGATAGATCAGATGGCATAGATGCTGAGTAACCTGAAGACCCAGATCATGTGTCTCTAGGAGGAACAGATGGCTCCTCAGTCCCATATCAGGTCACGGGCAGATCCCAGCAGCACCAGCAACGTGACCTAGCCTTCCGCCCATTACCGACAGGTGCATCATATTCAGGCAGAGCCCTTCCAGCAGCAGCAACAACAGTATGTCCAGCTACCATCGTCTTCAGACAGTCAGATGGTGGTCTACCAGCGGACCAGCCCCTGGCAGTTCTTCCCCCACCCACTTACGAGGAAGAGATGTTGATGGAAGTCTACAGGATTTAGTATGATCGACCTCAGCCTGGGATCCGATGAGACCATCCCGGATTCCATTGGTCGATCGGAGGTGCCTCATCCCAGCAGCAGCTTCCAATTTAGGGTGGCCAGTTCAGTCAGCAGCACCAACAGCCCCAGTTCCCACAACCACAACCATAGCCACACTACCAGCAGCAGGGTCCTCGTCCCTATCAGCAGGGACAGCCGTGGAGGCAGCAGCAGCAGCCTCAGCAATTCTCTCATTAGTATCCCCCTCACCCTTCTCAGTAGTAGCAACCTCACTTCCAGAGAGGCCACTCGTTCGGTTCTTATGGGCCCACCTAAACCCAGCTTTAGAGGACTTAGCATGCCTTCTCTCCGATCAGCAGGCTACATGTCGGCGGGAGATGGACGAGTTTCGTTAGGAGATGAGGGAGATGGTGAAGGGCAAGATCGCCATACCCGCTCAGATCGAGCCGAATCCGAACAACCTAAAGAGGAAGTCTGAACAGGTAGAGTTTACAGAGGTTACCACTCCTAGTGAGTCACTTGGTGATATTTCTGCATATATTTTTGATGTTGACTTCGTTACACTTAGGAGTGGTAGGATGCCAGCCGACGGTGCCTCATTTGAGCGATGACCATACGAGGACTAAGGAGCGCCAGATGAGGAGGAGAGCGGTGCTGATGCCACTCATGCTGGTACTGATGCCACCAAGGATGTAGATCCAGCTGACGGTACTGAGGCAGTCATTTCACTAGATGCAGGAGGTGGTGCTGATGCCACCGGAGTTGACGATGCTGAGCCAGAGTGTGGTGTTGATGCTGCAAGTTTAGATGTCGCGGGTGGTACTGAGGCCACCCGTTCTATTCTTGTTGCATTTCCTTTTGCTTCTGTATCTGAGGACTATTTTGAGAAATCTAATAATGGAAAGGGTTCTTTATTTGTGAGTCCATCTGCGATGCCTGGAGATGTTTGTATGGATTCTACTTTGCCACAGCAGTAGGGACCCGATCCTAGCCCTCCATCTGAGGAGGGCCCATCCATCCCCTTCTCTCAAGCACTTCGCTTGGCTAAGGGGAATAAAAAAGAAAATCCAAAAAAATCTCAACAGCTAGAGTTCAGCCACCAGATGTTAAACAGATTTCAGATACGGCTGACTCTACAGGAGGCCTTGGAACACATCCCTCTCTTCTAGAAGAACCTTAGAGAGAAGACCACTATTCGCAGGAAGAGAAGGAACCATCATTCAGAGATCCATGTGCTCACTCGTGCCACTTGCTTCACCGTCTAGAACCCTGCTAGCCAAGAGTACATATGCAGGAGCTCCCTATGTCAGATGTCTGACGAGTCCGATATCCGCTACGTTAAGAAGTTGTTTTTATCTTTGTTTGTGTTAAAAGAATAATGTCGTTCGTTGTAGGCGGCGATCGGAATCGGTCAAGAAATAACCATAAATATTTAATCAATTTTAATCGAGTGGTTTTATGTTTATTTTACTTGGGCAAGTCCCAAGGTCGATCACAAGGAGGCAAAGGAACAACCTAGAGTTATGTCTATCAAGTTTTATGCACGGTTTTCGAGGAGTCTATTTTTGGAATTTTTAATGCAAATAAGGAATGCAAGATGCGATTTTGGCTTATTTTAGGGACTCCAATGCAAATTACGATCAAACAATGTCCAAAAAATACGAAATTTGGCCACAATGCAACATATGATGAAATGAATGCAGTGTAATTTTTTTTGGAATTTTTGGATGCCGAATGAAATTTTTGTAGATTTTTAAATGCAAACAGAATTATTTTCAATATTTAATTATAATAAATACTAAACCTACTTATTTTCAAGAAATAAAATTATCTAAGATCTATCACTAGGTGATGGATCTCAGAAAAATCCTAAACCTCGAAAGTGTAGGGTTTAATACCTATTAAAAATCAAACACTGAAATATGCAAAATGATTTTTACGGGGCAAAATATGCATGCAAATGCAAATCTTTTTGGGCACAATGTCAAGCACAATTAACTCTAAATATGTGATTTTTCAGGAATTTTTAGAGCAATGGTAAATCAAATATGAATTTTAGAGCATGAAGTGGGCAAAATATGCTAATTTCCACCAAACAACTAATTATTAATTAACTACTGATCACAAAAATACCCACAATAAGTCAAAATATAGAGAATTGAATGTAGAACAAAATGCCAATTTTTGATAATTAAAATAATGTAGATAAGAGGTTCAAAATAGAGGAAGAACACAGGGATATAAGTACAATAAAATAAATAAAGTGAATGAAATGCGGGGGGGCTAAAGTAATTACCAAGCAAATGGGGGGTATCTGTGCAAATTTTCCACAGGGCATGTGCTGCGCACGCGCCCTTGGAAGGGCTGGACTGATCTGAAATATGGAGTTCTCTCGGGGGGCTTTGGCAATTTTCCCATGGTCACGTGCAAAGCACGTGACCTGGGTGACGTTCCCCACGCACGCGCCTTGCACGTGTTGGGGCCTCGGGCTGTGTGCCCGGTAGCTGGTGGCGGTGTCGGGGCGGGGCTCCGGTGGCGAGATCTGGCAGATCTGGAGCTGGAGGAGTCGATGAAGACCGGCAATGCTGATGCGTCGAAGAAGATGATCGGGAGAAGCAGCTGGGCGGAGAGGTGGATGCGTAGGCGGTGAAGCTGTAGACGTCAGGCCGACACACGGCCAGGGGGCGACGGTGATGACCCGGCTTGAGACAAAGGTGGTGGTCGGAGGCGGTTGCGTGGTTGGAGTGATCGCTGGTGAGTGGAGGCATCGAGAGTGAAAGATGACGTCGTCGGAGGTGAGGTAGTAGCTGGAGTAGTCGGAGATGGTCGGAGAAGAAGGCAAAGTCGTCGGAGAAGCGTTGGCTCGACGCCAATGGTGGATCTATGGCAGATCGTCGGGGAAGACGTCGCTGCAACGAGAGGCGATCCGCGCCCATAGATCTCGCCGCGAGAAGGATCCTCCGGGATGCCACCACCGGAGGGATTTTGGAAATAGGGTTATCGGCGGATGATCCATTGGGGGGGGGCGACGGAGCTCTTAAATAGGGCACGAGAGGGGTCGACGCGAGATGGTTGCGAGATATGAGGAGGTTGGTTGGCGAGATTAACTGAGCGATGGTTGGCTGTTGCGCAGCGTGGGGGAGGCAATCAGTTTAGGAAAGGAGGCGTGCTGGGGAAGATGAACCCTGGCCGTCCGATCGGCCGAGATCGGGCGGCCAGTAACGCGACACGTGGCAGTGGGGGGCGCAAAGGGGGGGCGTGGCACGTGCGGAACACGTGCCTGGGAGGCACATGCGACGCACGTGCGTCTTCTTTTTATTTTATTTTTTATAAAAAAGATATAAAAAACCCAAAAAACGCTGACATGTGGCGGCCCCAGGGGCTGCCACGTGTCATCACCAGAAAAATCGGAGAAAAAGATTTTGTAAAAACAAAAAGAAATAGTAAACAACCTCGGATCAAAAAAGTTTCTTCACAAAAAATGCTCGTCTCAATGAGATCTACAACTTTCATGAAGACATCAAAGCCAAAATCGATAAATGTGCAAAGTGAATTTTTGGGGTATCCCATGTACATAGAATACCTTGATTTTTGGGTTTTCTATATTTTGTCATTTTTAAACAAGATAAAAATCCGGAAAAAAATGGAAAAATCAAAGACAAATAAAGACACCTTAATCTATTTTTTGGATTTTTATTAATAAAGCAAATAAGTACATAAAATACGGGTCAAAAACCGCTAAAATACACAATGTACAAAAGAGGCCTAAAACCCAACTTTCACATATGAGCTCCGATTCACTTGAACTTGGTCTTGTTTTGAAGGTAATTGAATGTACATTAGTTTAAAAGTGAGTAGGATCAAATCGGACACTGGATGGGGAGGATATGGGGCTTTTAGTCCGAAAATCCTGAAACTAGGGTTTGGGTTTTTGGTCCACTTAACATGGTTAGTGATTTTTTTGTATTTTTCATGTATACTTGTTAGTGATATGTACACAGTGGAGTTCATTTTGTGTCATTCAGAGTTAGCATGGAGGAGCTAAAAATCTGGGAAATTAGGCTATTTACAGGTCAACTGTGGCTTGGATTTTTGGCTTCTTATTTTGTGCAGAAATGATGGATGAAATGCAATTCTTATGAAAACATGCATGAATGCTAATTATGCAGAATAGATGCAGAAATACTATTGATTTTGAGGGACTTGAGCTTAGTTAATGAGATTTAGAGTGATGAATCCGAGATTCATCATCCTCCTATACCTAAACCATGCTCGTCCCTGAGCATAAAAAAGAAATGCCATGAGGTGAAATGAGATTGGGTTCCATACCAAGACCATGAGCTGAAGGTGAAAATAAACTAAACTCAACTTTGGATTAATAGTGTGTCAGAACTTCTGTGAGACTTAGAATTTTAAAATCAACAGTCCTCAAGTTCTACACATCATTGACACAGTTTCGGCTCAGAAGTCATCTTAGATCAATCCTCTTCTCAAAGTATACTCTATGAACATTGAATAACCGACTCATGTGTATGAAGGGTTTTAGCTCTTCCCATCCAGAATGCCGGACTACCATGCTCCTCTCCTCTCCAGTAACTTGTCCTCGGGGAGTCAGGTATTTCCTTCTAAGGTTTGTCATGCTGTGTTCACAATCGAATTGGGGGAGAAGATAGAAGAAGTGGAAAAGAACTGGAGGGTGGCCAGTGTAGTCACCTCTCCTTGTGAAGATGGCCAGTGTAGCTGAGTCTCCACCAAGATCTGCAAGTTTCTTGAAGCTTGGACCTTTTTGGTCGGATTTTATTTGGTAGTTGCTTCTTTGTATTTGAAATTCCTGGTGGTTCTGCTTGGATCTTGTTGTGCCCCTACAAATATAGAATCTTTTTGTTCCGTACATTTTTTGGGGTCTTAGAAAAAATTATGCCCAGCCGTCCATCCCTTTTCCGAAGCTTTATTTCAACCCGTACTCCGGTCTTCAGATTTCCACGCTACCAGAAAAGAGACTTACACAGTCTTCCAACATCCCGTCTGAGTTGAGCTATGTGCATAGTGAGAGAGTACAAATTAATTCCCTATTCCAGAGTTGTACCCAGAATGAAGAGACCATGTTAGATACTAAGAGTCGAACGCTGCACATTGTCATGTGGAACTTAAAGAATTAAGTCAAAAGACCTGAAGCTCTTAAAATCCTATTTCTCGGTGAAGTTCCTCTGAAAATTAGGTGGATTAAGGTCAAAGTCCAGACCACTCTCGGTTTCGGCTCATAACTCGATTCAGAACCCAATGAATTTTCACAGATGAAAATGAATGCGATACTGGATGAAGTGCAGGTGTGTGAAATGCAGACACATATTTTTTTATGCAAAAATGAAATAAGAAGCCATTTTTTTTCAAAAGTTTTTGGCATAGTCAGTGTTAGTAGCAAAACTCTTTTTTTGTTTTTTTGTTTTGTTTTTTTCAAGTTAATTACCCACCCTGTAAATACATATAGACATACGCAAAAGTACGAGATATGGGTAAAATATATACAAAGTATATATACAGACCCCCCTATACTTAGAGAGTGCTGTGTCCTCAGTGCACAAGAAGCGGAAAGAAGACATAGCTCGGGCTAAGCGTAAGGGAGTGAAAAGAAAAATGAATCGGTCGGGATATGTGAATGAGGAGAGTATATACATGTGGGTGTCAGTTCCCCCCATACTTAGGCTCTGGTCAGCCAAAGTATGGAAGAAGGGTGGAAATGGAGCGATCGGGAGATAGGAGAAGAATGGTATGTACAGATGGCATCGGTCCCCCCCTATACTTAGGCCTTGGCCTAAGTGGAGGAAGAAGCTGTACAAGGAGACTGATGTAGTCAGGAGGGAGTGTGGGTAGCCGATGATTAAGGCGGTTTTCGGCTGATCTTTTTGTGAGCCTGCGGTGGAAGATCGTAATGACGGGATGGAAATGAAGCATATGATTCCCAACTATGATCGCTATCATCCTCAGAAAAATCATGATGGATAATAGATTAGGTGTTTGAGTCATAAGAAAGATATCCATCACCAGAGTTATCCTCAGAGGAATAGTATTTGACTATGGGCACACTCTAGATATTCATGTCTTTTTGTTTCTTTAATTGTTTCCTCAGAATTTGTTCCTTCTTGGGGCCAATCGCTTTGTCCTCGGATGAATACTCGGAGGCACCGGTCTCAGTCAGCTCATAAGAAATAATTCCAGTGTACTTGAAGAGGTCAGGAGGATCAGCTTTGGATGAATAGTAGTTAGGAACGCGAGTTGTCTAACGGGGATTGAATTTTGGATCCTTGCGAAGATATGGCTTTAGAGCTGCCGAACAGACTTCACTCATGTAGACTACCTTTTTTCGGACCTGATGAGGGATAATCAGCTGATTCCTCTTCCGAAAGGTCAAAAGTAACTCTCTTTTCTCTCTTCATGAAGGTGTCAGTTCATTTGAGTACCCAGATGAATAGCCATTAGAGTTCTTCTCCTTGGTCGGTTTGCATTTATTTTTGGTCGTCTGAATGTTGGTGCATTCTCGATTTGGGATGATTTGGTCCAGGTATTCAGAAAATGTTGCTCCAGGGTGCGACCATGCATATGTTTCAGGATCGTAGAAGAAGGATTTGTCTATTTTGAGATCTGCAAGAATGGAAATACTGGGGAGAGTCTCTAAACCAATAGTCTCATCAACAACTGCTATCAACGGTGTAGCATCGGGGTTGGACTCTTCTACCGCTTCATGGTTGCGGTTGTCGGGGACTTCGTGGGTTTCCTCAGAAGATGGTGGTTCCTCACAGACATGGTCAGATCTAAGTGCTTCCAATGCTGTGAAATTGATTTCCCGAGTCTCACAATCAATAATTGCCTTAGCCTATGCTAAGAACAGCTTTCCGAGAATGATTGGAGACTGGGTGAATTCCCTTTGATGCTCAATATCAATGATCGTGAATTCTACTTTGAGCGGAGCACCTTGGAATTTCATGATGACAGAAATGATTCCTCTCGGCCGCTTTATAGATCGGTCCGCTAATTGAGCAATCTCTCGTATCTTCCGAATCGGTCCGAGTTTGAGTTCATGGAATACAGAGGTCAGGAGGATATTGATTGGTGAATCGTCATCAATCCGAGCATGGGTGAAAATCGTGTCTTTGATTTCACAGTCAAATCTGGGCAACCGCCTCACTATGCGGCTCTTGGTTTTTCTCCTCAACACCAAAGAGGAGGCCATTGACAAGATATGTCTTTCGGTCTTTGTTCTAATCCTGCCTGACTTTTTCTTAGTTAATTTGTCCATTATAAATCTTTTAAGGTCGGGGATGTGTTTAATGGCCTGTAGAAAGGGAAGTTCAAAAATCAATTTCTTTCCTAGTGCTTCCCGTACAGCGGGATCCAAATTCTTCAGCTCTTCTTCAGTTTCAATTTTTATGTATTTTTCGAGATTTTCGATTTTTTCTTGATTTTCGAATATTCCGATTTTTTTGGTATTTTGTGTGTGGTGTGGTGATGTGGTGTGTTCTTTAGATGAGAAGGGGCTGTGATGTTCGAAATAGGAGTCGGAGGCATAATCATGTCTAGGGGAATAATAAGCAGAGGTGTCGTTCACAGAATCATCCTTAGGTTTTTGAACATCCTCAAAATTGTCAAAATGAGATCCAATCATTTCCTCATTCATTTTTATGTTCGAGCTCCCATAGAGTGAAATTAATCGGTCGGTAAATTTTTGAAATCTATCCTCTATTGAATTGAATCTCTTATTTATCCTCGAAATATCATCCTCAAAATTCTGTTCATGATCAATCATGGGAGCAGTCGGTGTGTGTTTGATAATTTCATCTTCCATTTTCTCGTTTATCCTGAGAGGAGAGTTTCTAGGATCCGACATATGATAATTATTTTCTGAAAATTTCTCCTCAAAAATAATGGAAGGAGGCTGCTCATATGGTCCAGGCATGTGTATTTGATCTGAGTGGAGTTTAATCCTTTGATCATGATTGGTCAGACCTTGATATTGTGGAGTCAGCATATAGGGTTTATGTGTATCTAGGAGGTCAGTCCAGTCCTCTGTATGAGTATCATATCTGACGAGGGGTCTATCATGGTTAATCCAATGCTGATGATCATTCAGTGCATGTCTTTCCATCTAGGTTTGATTTCTCTACCAGTCATGAGGCTCAAAGGGATTTTGATTTTGAAATGTTTCATTGGAGAGAAACTGAGAATAAGGTGGTTCAGTCCAAGATGGTAGGTGATTCTGTGTGGTTGGATGATTTGAGTAAGAATTCAATGAGGGGGGCGAATTTATTTGCGGGTGAAAGTCTTCTGTAAATGTTAGAGGATTATTGAAAGAAGAGGATTTGGTTGATTTGGGCCTAACCGAGACAAATTTATTTTCATAGTATAGCTCTGATGGGTGTTCGGTCATTTTTTAAAGGAATGGGGGGTTGGATCTGCAAGAGTTTTTGGACAAGAGTTCCATTATCAAGAAGGGAGATGATTGCTTGGGATAGTCAAAAGAAATTTTATCAAATGTGCGGCTATTGATCTTTGAAATCGGTTCACGCACACCAATGCAAACACAATTCAAACCCCAGGTTCACCAACACACACAATGAAGACGTAAGTGTTCGGCTATTCTCTTTTCACTTTTAGTTGGTGATAAATCAATCTTGGTAAAAATTTAGCGAGCTATTAGGCGTCAAATTTTCGTATTTGGGCTCTAGCCTTATGTGTCGTCTCTCGCTCACTCAAAAAAATAGAAACATCCAAGGACGGGGTTGCTCTCCTGCAGACATTCTTGATTTTATGGGTTAATTTGAAATCGGCTATTTTTAGCAGTCCCAATTTTTATTAGGCGATCACTGAAGAATTAAGATGAGCACAAATACACGTCTACCGTCCAGTCCCAATTTCCTTTAGAATTATGTGATAAAACAAGAGGGAGAAATTCGGGAAAAGCCTATGCACGCAGAAAACTATGATGAATGCTCAGTTAGAAGACTTACAGTGAATCCTCGCAATCTCCATGTGGGATGCTATACAAGAATTGAAAATTATTCTATATGAAATGCAAGCCGATGAAAAATCGCACCTAAGCAGAAAGTTCTATTAGCGGGGAAGAATTGAGTTAAATTTTAGCTAAGTTGAATGATCTATGTGTGTCTCAATTAATGTGCAGTGTGGCTTAAGATCCTACGAGCACAATCAAAAAATAAAAATGCTCTGAGAGCCGTATGTGCAGGTCTATCCTAATCGCCACTCAAGTCGGGCCCCACCCTCACCGGAGAGTGAAACAGGCTACGACACACCACAAGGAGAGTTCAAAGTCTTTTTACACACGTGAGAGTCCAAACGGACACCGCTATAAATGAGAAGAAATTGAAATTTGCAGAAATTTAAAACCTAGACTCTACGCTCTCTCACGACTCAACTTGATCTTAATTTAATTGTGGCTTTTTGGATGTTGGTGAAGATGTCAGATTCTTGAAAAACCGCTCCACGTGCGCCGGGTACCTCGCAAGAAAAATAAGAGAGAAGATGTAAGAGAGTGACTCAAAAAATAATCAAAAATAAAAAAAGCAAAATAAATGCTGAAAAATAAATGCAGGAAATAAAATGGGATTTAAAGTGAAAAATTCGGGGGTCAGACTACCCGAATACAGAAAACCGAACAAAAATTTTCAAAACACAAAACTAAGCCGTTTGTCTCCCCGACAACGGCGCCATCTGACGAGTCCGAAATCCGTGATGTTAAGAAGTTTTTATCTTTGTTCGTGTTAAAAGAATAATGTCGTTCGTTGTAGGCGGCGATCCGAATCGATCAAGAAATAACCACAAATATTTAATCAATTTTAATCGAGTGGTTTTATGTTTATTTTACTTGGACAAGTCCCAAGGTCGATCATAAGGAGGCAAAGGAACAACTTACAGTTATGTCTATCAAGTTTCGTGCACGGTTTCGAGGGGGTCTATTTTTGGAATTTTTAATTTAAATAAGGGATGCGAGATGCAATTTTGGCTTATTTTAGGGACTAAAATGCAAATTACAATAAAAAAATGTCTGAAAAATACGAAATTTGGCCACAATGCAAGATATGATGAAACGAATGAACTTTATTTTTTTTGGAATTTTTGGATGCCCTATGAAATTTTTATTTATTTTTAAATGCAAATAGAATGATTTTCAATATTTAATAATAATAATAAATACTAAACCTACTTATTTTCAAGAAATAAAATTATCTAAGATCTATCACTAGGTGATGGATATCAGAAAAATCCTAAACCTCGAAAATGTTGGGTACAATACCTATTAAAAATTAAACACTGTAATATGCAAAACGATTTTTATACGGCAAAATATGCATGCAAATGCAAATCTTTTTGGGCACAATGTCAAGCACAATTAACTCTACAATATGTGATTTTTCAGGAATTTTTAGAGCAATGGTAAATCAAATATGAATTTTAGAGCACGAAGTGGGCAAAATATGCTAATTTCCACAAACAATTAATTATTAATTAACCACTCATCACAAAAATACCCACAATATGTCAAAATTTAGAGAATTGAAAGTAGAACAAAATGCCAATTTTTGATAATTAAAAAAATGTAGATAAGAGGTTCAAAATAGAGGAAGAACACAGGGATATAAGTGCAATAAAATAAATAAAGTGAATGAAATGCAGGGGGGCCTAAAGTAATTACCAAGCAAATGGGGGTATCTGTGCAAATTTTCCACGGGGCACGTGCGCAAGGGCTGGACTGATCTGAAATATGGAGTTCTCCCGGGAGGCTTTGGCAATTTTCCCACGGTCACGTGCAAAGCACGTGACCTGGGTGACGTAAGGGTGACGTTTCCCACGCACACGCCTTGCGCGTGCTGGGTCCTCGGGCTGTGTGCCTGGTAGCTAGTGGTGGTGTCGGGGCGGGGCTCCGGTGGCGAGATCTGGAGCTGGAGGAGTCAATGAAGACCGGCGATGCTGATGCATCGAAGAAGATGATCGGGAGCAACAGCTGGGCGGAGAGGTGGATATGTAGGCGGTGAAGCTATAGATGTCGGGCCGATACACGACCACGGGGCGACGGTGAAGACCCTGCTGGAGACGAAGGTGGTGGTTAGGGGCAGTTGCGTGGTTGGAGTGATCGCCGGCGAGTGGAGGCGTTGAGCGTGGAAGATGACATCGTCGGAGGCGAGGTAGTAGCTGGAGTAGTCGGAGATGGTCGGAGAAGAAGGCGAAGTCGTCGGAGAAGCGTTGGCTCGACGCCAATGGCGGAGCTGTGGTAGATCTTCGGGGAAGACGTCGTTGCAACGAGAGGCGATCCGCGACCTCGGATCTCGCCGCGAGAAGGCTCCTCCGGGTTGTCACCACCAGAGGGATTTTGGAAATAGGGCTATCGACGGATGATCCATCGGGTGGGCGATGGAGCTCTTAAATAGGGCACGAGAGGGGTCGGCGCGAGATGGTTGCGAGATAGGAGGAGGTTGGTTAGCGAGATTAGCGGGGCAACGGTTGGCCGTTGCCCAGCGAGGGGGAGGCGGCCAGTTTGGGAAAGGAGGTGTGCTGGGGAAGATGAACCCTGGCCGTCCGATCGGCCAAGATTGGGCGGCCAGTAACACGACACGTGGCAGTGGGGGGCGTAAAGGGGGGCGTGGCACGTGCGGAACACGTGCCTGGGAGGCATGTGCGACGCACGTGCGTCTTCTTTTTATTTTATTTTTTTAATTTTTTTAATAAAAAAAGATATAAAAAACCGAAAAAATGCTGACATGTAGCGGCCCCAGGGACTGCCACGTGTCATCACCAGAAAAATCGGAGAAAAAGATTTTGTAAAATCAAAAAGAAACAGTAAACAGCCTCGGATCAAAAAAGTTTCTTCATAAAAAATGCTCGTCTCGATGAGATCTAAAACTTTCATGAAGACATCAAAGACAAAATCGATCAAATGTGCAAAGTGAATTTTTGGGGTATCCCATGTACATAGAATACATTGATTTTTGCATTTTCTATTTTTTTGTCATTTTTAAACAAGATAAAAATCCGAAAAAAATATGGAAAAATCAAAGACAAATAAAGACACCTTAATCTAATTTTTTTAGATTTTTATTAATAAAGAAAATAAGTACATAAAATACGGGTCAAAAACCGCTAAAATACACAATGTACAAAAGAGGCCCAAAACCCAACTTTCACATATGAGCTCTGATTCGCTTGAACTTGGTCTTATTTTGAAGGTAATTGAATGTACATTAGTTCAAAAGTGAGTAGGATCAAATTGAACACTTGATGGGGAAGATATGGGGCTTTTAATCCGAAAATCCTGAAACTAGGGTTTGGATTTTTGGTCTACTTAACAGGGTTAGTGATTTTTTTGTATTTTTCATTTATTCTTGTTAGTGATATGTACACAGTGGAGGTGGTTTTCTGTCATTCGGAGTTAGCACGGAGGAGTTAAAAATTTGAGAAATTAGGCTATTTACAGGTCAACTGTGGCTTGGATTTTTGGCTTCTTATTTTGTGCAGAAATGATGGATAAAATGAAATTCTTATGAAAACATGCATGAATGCTAATTATACAGAATAGATGCAGAAATGATGTTGATTTTGAGGGACTTGAGCTTAATTAATGAGATTTAGAGTGATGAATCCAAGATTCATCAATGTCACATCCATGAGCAGAGGTTCAATCAGACTCTATTAGACAGCGGCTCTTCTATCAACCTACTTCTGGAAGCCTTACTCGACCGATTCGAGTTCGGCCCTCTTCGACGGAGTAGGACGGTCCTTCAGTTTGTTGATCGATCTGTCAAGAGGCCGAAGGGGTTGCTGTAGGACGTGGTCGTCACGATTCAGGGCCTGAAATTCCCAGTGGACTTCGTTGTGTTGGACATGGAGATCCCTGAGTATGTGACCGATACCCCCATCATTCTAGGAAGCTTGTTCTTGGCCACAGCCAAGGCAGTGTCCGGTCATGATAGCGGGAAGGTATACTTTCACGTCGAGGGAGAGAGTATAAAATAGAGACAATTGATGAGACCAGAGTGTGAGAATCAGCTTGCTCGGAGCTTCTTAGTGATTCAGAGCCGATGACCGAGGCAGAGCAAGACGTCCACTCGGAGTGCGATTTTGCGATCACAGATGATGAAGCCCCTTGGACAGATCCCGTTTCACGAGCCATCCTCTCATAGTCCGATGACACAGATTCATAGATTCCAGCGGAGGAGAGCTTGGAGAGCGCATTCTTGGCAAAGGACACATTTGAGGTTGTAGACCGTGTTCAGGAAGGCGAGGCAGTCGATATTTCTTTTGATTCAGATTCAAATCTCTTAGAGTCAGCTATTGATTGGGCAGAGTTTGATGAGTTGATTCCATGTCTGATTCCTACAGAGCCAGCAGCTATGGTGGAGATTGATCCTATTCAGAGCACAGACACACCAGTAGAGCAGTCTTCACCGGATTGTCATGATCAGCGAGAGTTCTCCCATGCAGATTTGGTTGCTTTCACTCGCACTTTTCAGAGTCCAGATCTGCCAGCTCTCAATTGCCCAAAGATGAAGCCCTTGTCGCGTTCGCTGAAGTATAGGTTTCTTGCAGGCGAGCATGAGATGCACCCAGTCATTATCTCGGCATAATTGACTGGAGAGCAAGAATCTTGTTTGATGGATGTTCTTGAAAAGAACCGCAAGGTGATAGGATGGAGTGTAGATGATCTCCAGGGGATAAGTCCATCCATGTGCTCCCCCCATATCTATCTCTAAGAGGATGCCAAGCCGTCGCATGAGTTCCAGCGGCGACTGTACCCGAACCTTCAAGAGGTTGTCATGAAGGAAATCTCGAAATGGTGGAGCGCTGATTTTAACTACCCCATCTCCGACACCAAGTGGGTTAGTACATTACATGTGGTGCCCAAGAAGATAGACATTACTATAGTTGTGAGTGAGTCTGGAGAGGAGATCGCTACCCGGGTACCCACTTCTTGGAGGGTCTGTGTATACTAAAGACGATTGAACTAGGCCACCAAGAAGGATCATTTCCGTTGTCTTTTATTGATCAGATTATAGAGAGGCTAGCTGGGAAGAGTCACTACTGCTTTCTTGACGGGTACTGCGGTTACAACCAGGTGGCCATTGTGCCCGAAGACTAGGACAAGACCACATTCACCTATCCCTTTGAGACATATGCTTTCAGACGGATGCCCTTTGGTCTATGTTACACCCTGGCGATATTCCAAAGGTGCATGTTGTCCATCTTTTTGTACATGGTGGGTGAGTGCTTGGAGGTCTTCATAGATGACTTTTCGGTCTATGGCGATGGGTTTGATGCTTGTCTTGACTGCCTAGACTGCGTCCTTCAGCGATGCATCGAGGTCCATCTTGTATTATCCTGGGAGAAGAGACACTTCATGGAGACTCAAGGGATGGTGCTTGGTCATATCATCTCCAACAGGGGCATGGAGGTTGATCCGGCCAAGGTGGATGTCATTAGGAAACTCATTCCACCGTCCAACTTGCGACAGTTACGGTCTTTTTTGGGGCACATTGGTTTCTATCAATGATTCATTCATGATTTCAGCATGATTGCCCGACCGTTAACTTATTTGCTGAACAAAGACACCGAGTTCATTGTGGATGATAAGTGTCTTGCTTCATTTGAGACTCTCAAGAGTCTAGTTGTAGAGGCTCCTGTCCTTCAGCCGCCTGATTGGTCTCTCCCATTCGAGATCATAACAGATGCCTCCGATTTTGCCGTAGGGGCCGTGCTGGGATAGAGGAGGGATGCAATACCATTTTCCATTCACTACACTAGCCGTACATTGGATGTCGTGCAATGGAACTACACTGTCACTGAGAAGGAGATGCTTGCCGTAGTCTTTGCCCTAGATAAGTTCAGATCTTACATCATTGGATCAAAGGTGACTACCTTTACAGATCATACCACCATCAGGTACCTCATGGCAAAGAAGGATGCCAAAGCGAGACTGATTAGATAGATCCTTCTACTCCAAGAGTTTGATATTGAGATTAAGGATAAGCCTGGAGTAAGGAATGTGGTGGCGGATCATCTCTCCCGATTAAAGCATCTTAAGGAATCTGAGCAGACCGATCCCATATCTGAGACCTTCCCAGATGAGGCGATCCTTGCTATCGTCTCGCTCCAGTGGTACACCGACATTGTGAACTATCTTGTTGTCAAGAAAGTTCCACAATGTTGGCCCAGACAATGTCTTAATTCCTTCCTTGCGAAGGCAAGTTCTACCATTGGGAGGATCCCGTCCTTTATCATGAAGGAGGGGATAGCATCTGGTGTCAGTGCATTCCTAAGGAGGAGCACCATAATGTCCTCACCTACTGCCACAAGCTTAAGGCAGGGGGACATCACTCTAGGAGGAGAACGACACAGAAAGTGCTCCAATCCGGCCTATGGTGGCCTACCCTCTTCAAGGATTCTGATGAATTCGTGAAGAGGTGTACTGACTATTAGAGGATGGGCACTTGTGGACAGCGTGATATGATGCCGATACAGCCCATTTACTTCTGTGAGGTTTTTGACGCATGGGGCATCGATTTCATGGGTCCATTCGCTAAGAGTCAGGGATTTGAGTACATTTTGTTGGTCTTTGATTATGTTAGTCGTTGGGTTGAGGCCATCCCCGCCCAAACCACAGATGCTAGGACTGTATGCAGATTTTTAAGGAAGAATATCATTTCACGGTTCGGGGTGCCTAGAGTATTGATATCTGACGGGGGGTCTTATTTCGTCAACGACAAGGTAAAGGCCCTTGCTAGCGAGTTCAGCATTGACCATCGAGTAGCCACTCCATATCATCCTCAGACCAATGGTCTTGCTGAAGTGTCGAACAGGGAGATCAAGACTATATTGCAGAAGGTAGTTCGCCCGGACCGAAAGGATTGGTCACAGCTTTTGGACTCGGTCTTGTGGGCATATTGGACGTCCTTCAAGACTCCTTTGGGTACATCTCCCTTTCACCTCGTTTATGGCAAGTCCTGCCATTTACCTTTTGAGATTAGGCATGTCACTTTGGGCTGTCACAGACATACTTTTGGATCCATTGAGTGTAGGAGATCAGAGGAGGGCAGAATCGATAGCCCTGGAGGAGCTTAGAGATGCAGCCTTTTCGAGCAGCCTACAATACAAGGAGAGAGTGAAGGAGTGGCATGATTCTCATATCAACTACAAACAGTTTGAGCCAGATCAGAGAGTATGGTTGTTCGATGCTAGGCTTAGATTATTTCCATGGAAGTTGCAGAGCAAGTGGAAGGGACCATACCTTGTCCGAAAGGTATATGACAATGGAAGCATTGACATATCCGAGATGTCATCTGATTCTACCTTTCATGTTAACGGGCAGCGATTCAAACCATATCTAGATCATGAACCACTGGTCATTGACGTCGCCCCTATTCATTTTGTGTGAGATGTGATCTTTTGACTCGCATCTATTGCATCTCATGCTTGATGATCACTATCTTCCACCTTGTATAGATCCAGATGTCCATATCATACCATTCTTCAGTCCAACACCCTATTTACATCTTTGATTATGCTATATTTAGGGTGTACTTTACCCTAAGTATAGGGGGTGTCCGACTTTTGATTTCTCTTTTGATTCTTTTTACCTATGTTTTGCTACCTATACTTAGGGATATTTTACCCTAAGTATAGGGGAGGTAGACCCTGTACATCCTTCCACTCGGATTTCCCTTTATGAACAGTCTGCTATACTTAGGATTACTTGATCCTAAGTATAGTGGGAAACACCGAGATTCTTTTCCATTCTATTCTTTGATTCATCGTTGTAGTATAGTTTTCCTTTTCACTTCCCTATACTAAGCACGAGTTATGTCTTCTTCATCGCTCTTGATTCACTTTGAGGACATCATTCGAGCTAAGTATAGGGAGGTGTCGTATATATTTCATATATACTTGTGCTTTGTGTGAGTGTTTTAATAAATAAAATGGCTAAAATCCTTTACTTAAAAAACCATGAAAATTTCAAAAAAAATTCTTGTACACAAAATTCTTTCTTGCACATACATAGCTATTTACAAAATTATTTTTTATACAAATGTTTGTAAAAATGTTTTGTGTGTAAAAAGTTTGTAACTATTTTGATATCAAAATTATGTTTATACTACATATTTTTTGTAAAATGCTTGAAAATAAAGTTTGCAAAAACCCTTGTGTAAATGTATGTAAATATTTTGCAAAACTTCTGCATCCATGCATTGATTCATTCAAACATTTTTCGAAAATTTTGCAAATTTTCAAAGCTAGCATAAAAACATTTTTTGTATATACTTGTACAATATTCTTGAATCATAGTTGACATTTAAAGTAGCTTGGAATTAAATTGGAAAATGGAGCTTGGTTAAGACCTTAATCCACCTAATTCTAAGAGGACCCTTATAGGACTTAAGGTTAAGACTTTTCAGGTCCATTTGGGACTTAATTCTTTGAGTCCACTAGGCTATGATCATATGTCATCTTGATGAGCCTAAGTAGAATACTTAACAATGCACACATGACTCTCTCAGACAATGGCTTTACTTGCACCAGCACCTTACACATAGCTCTCTACGGAAGAGGTGGTGAGGAGGCAGTCTTCTTTGGCTTGGGGTAGCATACGAGGGTAGTACTTCTAGGCAGAACCTCTCATCTTCTTTTAGTGAAGGAAGTACGTCTCAACTTGGTTTGGTGGCATTGAGGTCTAAAGACAGGAGTTGTAGGTTGCAATAATGCTTCAAAAGAGGGATAGTCTATGGGCTCAAGAGGAAAAACTCCTTATGTATATTTGCTGCACCATGTCGATATGTTGTACATATGCACATCGTAAAAAATGTGTGTGCAAAAGAAAGAAAAACTCCAAAAAAGTGGTGGGTCTAATAGAAAATAAAATACCCACCGGAGTGTATATAGCCAAATAAAGCAGAGATTATGTTACCCATTCCCATCTCATGAATCTTGCAGCAGGGAGACTTAGCTACACTGGTTGGGCTCCCTGGATACATGGCTACACTAGTCATGGTCCATTCTCTTCTTCCTCCTCTTCTTGAGCCGGTTGTACTTGAACTTAAAAGGGAATACCCCGCTCCTCGAGGAAAGAGTTTCCATACTAGGGCATTAGAGTTACCTTGTTGAGGGGGGTTGTCACTTTGCCATTTCTGAGGTGGGGAGCTACATATCACTTACACAATACAAGGAAAGATTCATAGTCATTAGAGTTTGTGTATGTAGACTTGTTCTGATCTGGATTGCTGACGAGTCTTAAACATAGATTGGTGGAACTTAGAGGCTGTTGAGTTTTAAGCCTAAGTCCAAATAAGGTTCCGACAAACTAATAATCCAAAGGTCTAACTGAGCTCCATACTTCAATTTAATGAAGGTAATCAACCTTGATTCTTCTTCTATTTCTTTTCCTTTTCTTTTCACTTCTTTTTCAAATAAGTGTTTGCTAAGGGACTAGAAAAAGTAAAGGATAGGGGGGTGAATCCTCATTCATCATTCTTTATTCTTTTATTTTAGCTAAATATCTTGGCAAAGCATCATGTAAATAGTTGTAAATATAATAATTTAGCAATAAGCATGCATTTGTTAATATTCCATAATTAGCATGTATTTATGCAAAAATAAAAGAATAAAGAATAAAAGAAAAAGAAGGAAATATTTAGAAAAAATATTGAGTGACCAAAACCCAAGAGAGGGCCAAGTGTTGGCCTAATCGCCAAATAAAATAAGTAGAGAGAGATAGGGCCACTCTACCTTGTACATATATATCATCCATATATATAATTTATTTTTTTTAAAAAAAAATTATTTTTAATCCCTTGTATATATTTCTAAAAATAAAAAAAAATTAGAAAAATAAAATAAAAACAAAATCAGAATAAAACTCTCTCTCACCTTGTATATAATACATGTATATATGTACCTTTCCCTGTTTAATTTATACTTGTTAATAAATGATAAAAATAAAATAAAATTTATTTTATACTCCAAATATTATGTCGTAAATAAATAAAATCTAAAATTGGGTATTTTTATAAAAATATAAAATAAAAATAATTGTACAAAATACATAGGTATTTTATACCTGTATATAATACTTTATACTATATATATACCATAAATTATTTTCATAAAAATAAATAAAAATCATAGAAAAATAGTTTGGAAAATAATAAATATTTTTTATGTTGTACACTTTTTGATTTAAAATCATTTACTATTTTTAATTGATTTTATAAATATTTTTGTACATACTATTTTCTGATTGGTCCAGGAGGAATTTTGACCCCGGTCAACTACCCCTCCCGGACTCCCCTTCATGCTGATCCGATTTTTGCGCGCTTTTCGTCAAGTTTTCAAGACCCGATCCGACCACCTTCTACTCCATTTCAAGGCTCCGATTATCGAGGGGAGATCCACGATCTTTGCCCATTGATTCCTTTAGGGATCCATCCCTCGGTTCGCGTGCTTGGATCCGAATCTTTCGACCTCATGGGATGATCTATAAATACTTCCATCGCCTCCCCAGCTCCCTAGCTTGCGTCGCACCCTTCTCTGATACCCTAGACACCTTCTCCTTGGTGACAGCAACCGGAGGCCACTCCTGGCGCTCGGAGAGGAGATGTGTAGTCGATGCTCAACTGTCGTGGCCGGAGCACCGCCGCGAGGAGCCTCCTCCGCCAGCCGTAGCGTAAACGAGGCAAAGACCCCGCCGTTCACCTCCCCTGGAGCTCAGGATCACATAGGTCCTTCATGTAACCATTCCATAGTTCCTAGCTCCTTTGTTTATTCAATCTTTCATTTGTCATCCCCCGTCACTCCGCTAGCTCCGACCAGCCAGTCGAGGCTTCGTCCCCTTCACATACCCGTTCAGATCGACGCTCCCGCTCATCCTCCATCTTCCCACACATCCTGATCACCCTAACCTTGGCTTGGATCGCCAAGATTAGGTCATCGGTCCCATCTATCACCTTCGTCGGAGACCCGCCCCCCATCCACCATCGCTTCTCTCTATTTCAGACCCAATAACCCCGACCGGAGCATTGCTTCGAGTCCGAGCTATCTTGTGCAGGCTTTGACGCGCGCGAAGACCATCTAGATCACCTTCGTCCACCTTCGATGGAGTGCCTCCGGGTCTCAGTTGACGCCACATCTATCCGACCGTCAGCCACTCCATCAAAGCTGACCACCCGACGCGGAAGGGCCCTCCAGTCCTTTTGGCACATCCAGATCCTTCATTGGAGCCACCAATCACCCCCGGTGCTCCGATGAAGTTTGCCCCAGCTCAGTTCATCCAGAGGATCTCTCCACCGTTGGATTGCCCGCATCTCCCAGACGTCATCGCAACCATCTATTATCTGGAGATGTCAGGTCGTTAGATGTCAGATCTAACGGCCCCGTACCAGCCACATTGCTGACATCTGACAGCCGTCAGATCTGACACCTGACGTGCCAGAGCCGCACGATCGCGCCTCATCAGCGGCTGCCACGCGTCCTCGTCACGCGCCTTGTCACGTGCCTCATGGGTATATTGCTCACTTTACCTTGCGTTTATTTTATTTTCCATTTCAGTCTGTAAAATAAAGTACACAGTTAGACCATTTTGCATTTCAGTACCTGTTGTTTTTCCTATTTGCACTTTAGTCCTGTCGGTGTGGACCCACGTGCTTTGTCACGTGTTATCTGGGATATTTGCATTGTTTTCCCTGACTTATCTTCTGTTATGAATTGAATGATTACTTTTTATATTTGCAAATATGCCCTTTGAGTGCGGATTTGTGACATGTGCGGATATTAGTGGAAAACTTACAGATTGGGCCCTAAGTTTTTATTGCATGTTACATTTTGATCGTAGGACTTATTTTCTTTCGCAGTTTGGTCCTTGTGTGCTGTGTGTTTTGTCTTTTATTAAATAAATAGCATAATTTGTCCAAAAATTACGAAATTTTGACATGTGGCTCCTGCCACTGTGTAGGAATTTTGGTGATTTTTGAGATGTGTTTTGATTTCATTTGTTATTTTTTAAAATTCAAAAATTTTAAAAAGTGTCACTGTCTGTTTTTTAAAAATCAACTAAAAATATTAAAACACCTTAGAATATTCCAAAAAATTTTCTAATTATCTTGTTTTAATTTCTTTCTAATTTTCATTCCATTCCCATTTATAAAACTCATAAAATTAAAAAAAGTAAAAACCTTAGAAAAATCATTAAAAATTCAAAAAAATGTGTTTTCTTCTTCTGTAGTTAGATTTTGCTTTGTAGTTTCTCACAAAATTGCCGCCATGATTTTATAGGTATTTTAATTAATTTTAACTTGCCTTTAGATCCCAGTTGTACATTGGTTACTATTTTTCACTTTCTTTTATTTTTAGAAAATTATTTAAAAATCAGAAAACCCCATAAAATCCACAAAAACACTTGATTATTTTAGAAATACAAAAATATTTTTGTTGGAAATTTTTGAGTATTTTTGGATCTTTAAATGCTTGTTTGAGTGTTGATTTTTGCTTTACTTTTATTCTTTTCTTATTACAAAAATCATAAAAAATTTTGGAAAATTAAAAACCACAATTTCTCTTTCTTTTCTTGGTTTCCTGACTACTTCGTAGGTTTTCCATTTCATGCTCCTTGTGATCGACTCTGGTAGCTATACCAGGTAAAATAAACTAGCAAGATCGCTTGCAACATTTTGATTGCTTTATTTCTTTGTTTGGTGGTCTGATTTTCTTGATTGACTGCGCCTTGCGATTTGGGTCGCAACGACCCTACATATTCCTTAACCTGAGTAGCAAGAGTCGCGTCATCACTGACGCCGCAATGCATGCAGAGGGAGTGGGCGTCGCGATGCATGAGGGTGGAAAGGAGAGGGGAGGAGCAGGATGTGGGTTGAAAACCTTCAATATTTGTTTAGTTAACATACATTTCTTATTAATTGATTCATAAAAATTCGTTGAAAATTTCAATAAAATGTACCATTTGATCCACAATAAGTGATATATCCGTGAAAATGCAAAAAAAATTAGCGATTTAATGGATGCAAGAAGGTGTAATTAAGAGAGAGAAATTATGAAGAGAAAGGATGGACACATGGAGGAAGAAGAAGATAAAGAAGTATGGACAATTATGCCCCTCTTAACTTGACCATGGTTTGAAAAAAACCATGGTTAAGTTCAACTCGTTGACGGTTAAACTAACAGAGGGGCACAAGTGATAAAACAACAAGAAGTCGGGGATACAACTGATAGAAACTCTTAATTTATATACATATGTTCAATACAATAGTACCCCCAAAAGCTATCTTTTGTATCGTAACTCTATTTTAAGAACTACCACCATAGATAGATAATTTAATTTAGAATATAATGAAGGTGAGTTCGATTCAATTGGGGTTCATATGAAGTATATATTAGTCTGTGAAGTTCTGTTTGTAGCTTTTTCATATGTGTGTAGACCTTGTAACGTGTATGATATTTTTTGGCAATTATTTTTATAATTATATATTCATATATTAATATGCATAAGTTTCATGTTGACTTTATTTTTGAGGTGTGTATAAGTATAAATAAAATAGTGTAAAAATGGCTATTTTCATAGTATAAAATTAGGGTTTCTCTGTAGTTCTCATGCCCTTATCTCCCCCTACTTTATTCTGAGTTCTCCAAGTCAATATTGACTTAATCTCGTGGTCTAGGGTCATTCAGTATCCGTGATACTTCATTTATTTTTCTTTCTTTTATTTATTATTTTATTTTGGATTTAAATATATGTATTAATGTGTTAATTACAGACTAATTACATATGAATGTTAGATGGTAATTTGTACAATTTAATGATATTTACAGGTATTTTGTTAGGGATTTGAAGATAAAATAGAAGAATAAAAGTAGATGAATAGCTTTCATCAAATTCTCAACAAAATGAATAAATATGTAATATTATGACACCAAAAAACCATAAAAGATAAGAATATATTGATCTAATTTCAATAAATCTACATGTTAATTGAACAAGCGATAAATTCATTTAAATCAATCACTAAAATAAATCACAAGTTACAACCTTTTATTTAAATAAGTTGTTGAAATGAATCTCATGTTTGATCAACAACTAGCAAGGAGAGAGAAGTGGGGTGGACGAAATAGGGTTAGGGCCATGTGACCCAATAAAATAAAAAAAGAGAAATTAAATAAATCAAAAAAACAAACATAAAATTATTGCAAAAAAGTTCAAAACATAAAATATTCTCGAAATGACTTGTGCTAAATCTTTGAAAAACGAAAAAATTACAAAAAAAGCCCATAATAGGACATAAGAATTAAAACATTTTTATGTGTAGAAATAATTGATTTTTAGATTTTCATTTTTATTTTTATTTTCTTATTAATAATGCTACTATACGTAATTTTTAAATAATGATAGATTTTAAGATACTTTGATTTTTTTGACTTTTAGGTTTTTGAAATAAGTACATTATAAATAGCAACATCTGATTTACCAGCCTCCATGGCACTACCCTCTAGGAAGAAAACCAAATGGAGGTCATCTGTTTACCTCCATTGCCACGAGCAACCATAATTGCCTTAAATTGAGTTCTCAAGTTCCTCTCATCTATATCTATCTTTTCTCTTTTACTTCTTTGCTTCCTCTGATACCTACCTGCATATGATCTTCTTCCTCGACTTCTTTCAAAAATATGTGTTTTCCCTCTTTTACTCCATTCTTTCCACCTTGACCTAATTTCACCCTCTTTTTGCCCAATTGATTTAATTCCATTCGAATTTCATCCCCAATTGCATCGCTTTTACCTCTGACCAAATCATTGATTAGAGTTGATCATGTCCCTCATTGTAGTTCATATTCATTCATGCCTGATTACAGCTCCAAATATGTTCCCAAATCATCGACACACTTCGTTAATATCCTTCCTAGGGATACTAATTGAATCGAATACATTCGAATCTACTGGGATTCAGATTAAATCCATTTTAGAAGTTTCGAATGCGAAATCAAATCGAATTTGAAATAAATTTGCGAACTTAAATTCAGATTCGATTCACTTTGAGTTTCGAATATTCAAATTATTTTTTTTTTCAAATTTGATATGTTAATTGATGTTTTAAAGCTTATATAATTAGTTTTAAATGGAGAATATTATGCTTTTAAAGAAAAAATTTATAATAAAGGAACATCAAATATATATAATATATAGTGGATAAATATCCAAGTTTTACCAGCATAGCATGCATTTTAAAATTTACATATACTCTTTTTCCTATGATAAAGAAATATATCAATATAATACAACAATATGAGGTCAACTAAAAAGATAAAATATTATCGACAAAAAAGTTGAACACATTATGGTTACTTGTATATAAGAGTAAGACAAGATCAATCTCGTATAGAAAATTAACACAAATTAATATTATTAATTGAATAGGAATAGAGAAATAACATAGCTAGGCAAAAGCACTTCATTTATTGTGAGGATCTTTGATATCTAAATTTAAAGCCATGAGACACACATGATTTTGGACATACAAGGGAACACCTTATATAATGGTAAGTAAAGCTTGTAGATTACGCATGTGATGATGAATGTTGCCTTAACAATGATAGCTATCATCATGAATTATTGTACAAGGAATATCAAAATAATAAAAAGATAAATGAGGGATATCTGGATTGGTCAGCTGATAAGTTTGCTTTTTTACGTGGATGGACGAGCGAGCTTTGAGGCAAGGCAGGAAGCATTGGCGATGGAAAGAGAGAGGTTCCAGATTCAAGTCCACACTCTCTCGGTGGAAAATCTCACCCCACTTTGATTGTGGTGCTTTCAGCTTGCACATGAAAACGATAATAAATAATGAAAAGGGAAAAGAAAAGTTAGGGTAAGATATGGGAGAACAAGGAAATAATTATGAGTTATGGGATTGGATTAACAATCTTAAACATTTGTTCATTCCAACTAGAGACTTTTTAACTAGTATCTTCTATTCTATTTTTTTATTTTGAATATTTAAACTTCAATTGATAGGATTATATATACATACTTATTAAATTAAGAATGTCTTAGAGAGCTTTGTGATCCGAAATTTCTGAGTATATAACATTATAAGATAAATCATCTTAGTACTATTAAGCGACTCATAACCAAGTTATTGACACTAGGGTAATACAAGAAGCAGATATGAGAACTTGGATATTTTGTATAACCGATGCACGGAGGACCTCCATCCCTGATGTACGACGTATTACGAAGCCAAACCACTTTAACTTATTTTAAGATATGGGAAAATCTTCTACCATGGGAATTGATGAAACTTAGGAGCCATAAACTGGTAAATAAAGTGGGTTTGGTTACTAAATAACAGAACTTAGACTAATATAAAGATACTAGCCCAAGGGAATAAAAATCCTGATGGGCTTTGGGTTGATTGAATGGCGAGTCAACTTCAACTTGTAAATGTAGAAGAAAAGAAATTAAATCGCACTACGAGGGCATGATGTTGCACATATACGTCACACAGTGACAACAATGTAGCCTGAGAGCAAGGAAATCATGTCGCTAATATTTGCACGTGATAAATCGTATTAATGGAATCTATTTATGATAATAAGTTTAAGAGTAGCCATTTAATCACGTATAGTAAGGTGGTTTAAGAGTACATTTATATGCTTCATGGAATAATAATCTGGTGGTACTTTCTTCTCTCGTACTTAGAGGTCAAAGTTTAACTCCCCGCAATCGAACATTCAAACATGATGCAAATAGACGTAGGGGCGGGGCCATTACATGTGTGTATGTAACTATGTATGCATCATATACATGTATTTTAGTTCGTAATATGTAGGAATATACGTATATATAAATGCGTGAATGAATGTTCGTTTTGTGTCAAATCGAATTATTATCAAATGAATTCAAGTTAATACAAATTGGATTCTTTTTTAATCGAATCCACAAATCAAATTCGAATTCGGCTCATTGTATTTCAAATCGATTTTTTTTTAATTTTTTCATCAAACAAATGGTAATCGAATTTGAATGATTCATTTCAATTAACATTTCTACTCCTTCCATTCGTTTCATTTTTTTATTTAAGAAGAATGTCGATCTTCATTATTATTATGATTGATTCTTGAAAAGTTACATCGAAATTGATGGGAGACGGGCAACAAGCTGCGCTGCCAATCCCTTTTGAATGGCAAATCCAATTCACCCTTCTGATCCCACACTTCCACTATTGAGTAACGCCTTCTCATCCAACATCCACAATTGTAGCGCTCGAACTTCCCCTTTCATCATGGCAATCAAGGGATCATTGTCTCAGCAATCCACATCTTAAGCAGTTGTACACTTTTGCATTAAATTCTTATTGATTTAGTTTAGAGGAAAGTCTGACCGAAATTCGCAGTGAAGCAAGCATCCGTTTTGAGCTTTAATTCCTAGTTTAAGAGAAATTTTGGTCTGATATTTTGCAGTCGCAGGTACAGGATCTGTGAAGAAATCAATATATAAAGTATACATGATCGAAGATAGTTGTCTGCACAAGTATTAGAGCTTGATTTATTTTGTATAATCCTTTTATTCCAATAACACCAAAAAACTTTAAAAACTATAAGAACCTAAAAAATTAGTTTTATTATATTTTTTTCTATATTATTTTATATTAAAACCACCATTTTCCTCTTTATATATAATAAATAAAGTTATTTTTTTTATTATATTATTAAAATTAACTAAAACTTTAAAATTATATAAAAAATCTAAAATATATAAAATATAATACTCCTGTATTTATGATTATTTTTAGGATTTGATGGGGCTGCCCCCGATATTTTTCTGCATTTTTTTCCTTTTTTTTTCAAAAAATATTACTGTGTATATTCATCTATATATCGCTCCAATATGCCATTCGAATTTTGTCAGAAACATAGACTCATGCCCTCAATATAGAATAGGTCGATTACAACAATGTTTAGACCACTAAAATTACATGCTCTGGATGGAGGGCATATGAGTCATGTTTCTGACGAAATTCGAATGACATATTTGAGGGATACACAGATGAATAAACATTATGATATTTTGCAAAAAATAAAAAAAATTGTTGAAAAATGGCACGGGGAAGCCCTTTTCTTCCCTTATTTTTAAGCATTTAGAAATCCTAAAAAACCAAATTGAAAAATTAAAAGAAAAAACGCCTTAAAGACACAACATACAATTAATACATACGTGTAGTCTATACAGTTGGGATTGAGCAGTCGCACCATAGATGATTGGTTTGTTTAGACTCCCAGTGACCGATCGAGGACTTGCTTGGTAAAATAGCAACAATAAAATAAATTTTGCTGATTTGTTTGTTTGGATATATTGCTGTTACATGGAAAGATATGTCACATGTAATATAGCTCGAATCATTAGTTGCCTTAATTTCCTCCATAAATCGAATGGAAAAACCAAATGCCAGCCACCTAACAAAAGAGAAAAAAAAGTAGTAGCGTCATCATATCCATCACTTGTCTCTGGAGCGTCTCTTCCCTGAGCTAAGCTTGTTGGAGAGAGCTATCAAAATTAGAAAAAAAGGTTAAACAAGAATTCGCTAATACAATTCATGGTCATAAAGTGAACAATGTTTTACACAATTTTGTTTGGTTGTTGAAAATACAATTGCGTCTTTCTTTACACGTAAATTAATTTTTTTACTGCTATTTTTTAATCGTAGCCGTAGAAGGAATATCTTTCCAAATAGTACTTATTTTATGGTAAAATCGCAACATGGACAATGTGAAAGAAATCATAACATCATTTGGCGAGTTGCATCCCGCACTTGCTGAGGTCAAATGAATACCTTATGATGATTACTGATCCTATTGATGAAGGCTGATCCTGTGAAAGCATCAGACTGTGAGAGCGTAAGAGCAGTGCGTCTGTACCATTAGATTTTGAGTTGCAACAACATCTCATCTCATCCACTCAAAATCTAATGGTCCAGACGCACTGCTCTCATACTCTCACAATCTGGGGTTTCACAGGATCAACTCTCTTCTATTGATATTGGAGTCATTAAAGAGAATTATCTCATCAAGACGTTGCAGTACTATATCATTCACTCGTTAAAGAAAACTTTTTTTTGCTTACAAAAGAATAAATCCATCAAAATACAAAAGGATATTTGTGTGTGGAATTTTGCACTTCAAAGGTATGGTAATTTGAGAGTAGATCTGGGACAAGTGCTTCTAGATGATTTCCAACGAAGTATCGCCCACTTGTAAGTTGTCATGAATGTTAAGAACAAAAAAGGCCACCATATTTGATTTTCTTTTGCATCCTTACACCGTAAACAAAATTTAGGATGAAGAATGAGATATCTCGTGAGACTTCGATCTTGATTTGTAAGCTACCCTTGTAAGCTTTTCTTCATCGCAGCAACTATAGATATTCTTGATATTAAACTTAGTGCCCGTTCGGTAGGAGAATAAGCAGGAATAAGGATGGAGAATAAGGGGAATAATGGTCTATTCTCCGTTCGGCTGGAGGATAAGAATAAGGAGAATAAGGTGAAATAAAGGTAGGTAAGGTGGAGTAAAAATATAAATAAGAGTGAAATAAGATGAAATAATGGAGAATAGTCGTACCACGGGGAAGCGTGTTGGGGGCTTATTCCCCTTATTCCATTCCTCCTTATACCCCAAACGAACAGGGCCTTAGTGATTGCGCATTTCATTTAACCAGCTAATGTTGTTATTTGAATGCTATGAATTATTCTTGAAATTGCATTTTCCCGCACTCACGGATTTTACAATGGCATTCTTTTTAGGGAGCAGATCCTTTCTTGTAATCCAGGTTAGGTAGAGGCGCTATAATTTCTATATTTTTGTTAAATTCCTTCAAAAATCCGACTTATAGACTGAATATATAATTATTCTTTTACATATCACCAAATTTCGTTCAAATCAGATGTTTATAGCTATTTCATCTTAAAGGTCAATAGATTATCAATATTTTGGGATTTTAAAAAAATGTTTATAAAGGATTGGACCTTTGACTATTAAGATGAAATAACTACAGGTAATAGATTTGAAAGAAATTTGTTGGATATGTAGAACAATAATCATAGATTCAATCCATAAGGTTGAATTTTTGGAAGGACTTAGCCAATTAAAAAGAGGGATTATAGCAGCAGAGGATTCACTCCCTTCTTTTTAATATGATCCTTGGTTGAAACTCCATAAATATGCCTCTCACCATTTTCCTATTTTCCGTTGGTCCTATTCTAAAAAATTCATCAAAATTGGGCCAGCGAAATCTATCTAACGCCAAGCATAAACAACATCTGCATCCAGTTGGATTATATAAGCAATACAGTAAGGGTCTGTTTGGTTGCAGGGTTGGGCAGGGTTGGATTGGACTAGGTTGGGATGGGTGAATAGTAACATGTGAGGAGGAAGTACCCTTGTGAATAGTAACCAGGGTTGGGTCAACCCTGCCCAACCCTGCAACCAATAAGAGATGAGCATCGAGTTCTTTGATGTTAAGAACTTATAAAAATATATATTTTACTTACGTGGAAGCATGTAAGGCAGCAGCAGGACAGGAGGATTAGCAGCGAAACCGTCCAATGAAAATTGCACAAAGAATCATGATGGCAATCATGGATCCCATAGTCGTAACGCCAATAATAATAGCACCCGTCGGAGCTTTCTTCTTGTCTGCAAGAAATAAATTGGCCATTACTAAGAAGCCATTTCGAGATATCGCCTATAGGGATATAGATTTTTCAATTTTAACATACCAGTTGGAGCAGCAGGTCCCGTGTTATTAGTAGTAGCGGTCGCGGTGGACTTGAGGAACAGTACATCCTGCACTTCGCCAGTCATCTTCCTCATATCAATGAGGTCCCCATACCACATGATGCAGCCGATGCCCGTCCCCGAGCTGTTGTCCGCCGCATATGCCACGCACTTGCAGTCTTCCCTGCAGCCCGCCATGCAGTGCTCTATCCCGTTCTTCCTATCCACTGTTGCGTTGATCGTGTCCGGCAGCTTCAATCCTCGCACCTCCACGAATCCCGCACCCTCCCCGCAGCTCACCTTCCCGTTCCTCCTGCACTCCTTCTGCGTCCCCATCAGGTCCTTATTAAGCACAGCTTCGTAGCCCTCTAAGCACCTGCATGCATCATCGTCGCAGATGCCATTGGCTCCGCATTTGTTGTAGTAGTCACAGTACTCCTTTGGCCTCGTCCACAGCACGTCTCAAACTTGCTTCTGATAGTTCCAGACCTCGTGCATGATCACTCCTTGCGGTTGCAGCACCAGCCTCGACACCGCCGTGGCATCCGTCAGTGCCTGGAAGCTGTAGAACACTTCTTCGTCATTGACGATGAACATGAATTTGAATGATCCCGCCTTCGAGGCTGCCTCCAGCCCACGGTTCCCGCTGAAGCTGGTTCCATCCCATATACCTGGTCGGTACACCATGGTGCCGTTTACTGCCATCAATGACAGCTCGTATGCACCACCAGGCCCCAGCCGCAGGCGGTAGTTGAATTCCCCGAAGGATGGGTCCTCGGCGTTCATCCACGAAGAGAAATTCCAGCTGTGGTTTGTGCGGAGGTTCATTCCAACCTTCATCGTCGGAAGGACGGAGTCCGATAGGTAGTCAAAGCCGTGCCAAAGAGTCAACCCCGTGACGTTGTCTGTCAGAACAAGGTTGCCGGTGTCGAGGAGCTGGACCGTGACAGGGTGTCGCGTGTTGGATTTCCATAGGTAGAGGATGAGGGTTACTCTGTTTCGATAGAGAGCGAGGCTCCCGTCGGCTGTGAGGTTGAGGGAGCCTGTAGTGCCGATTAATGGGTTTTTCCTGTTGGCGATCCATACCATGTCGGGGACGCGATCGTACTTGATCGCAAGGTACCTTCTGGTTGAGTACCTTCTAGGAAAGAAACCCAAAAGAAACCTGCCATTGCAAGAAGAGAGGGTGTCCCCGTCGCGCAGCGATTGGCCCGGGCTAAGGCTGTTCCTCGCGGAGCCGATCGGGTGGAGGAGGAGAATGAAGGCGAGTAATTGGGAAATCATGATTTCGGGATTGGTTAAGGGAGTCGGCAGTATCAAAACATACATAAAAGCACGCGTCAATATACGCAACGGGAGAATCCATTTGAATATTTTCCTTGATGTGGGGCAGCACTAACTCTAATCCATCAAAAAGTCTGAAAGGCATTAGCTGAGCCCATCTAGATTGCTCTCCCATATTTTCTCTCTTTCGCGTGGACTTTTTATGAGACTACAAAAAACCAGAATTGGCTTGGAAAGACATTTGTCTAAAGTTGTTTAATGCATCTAAAGTTGCTTGGGTTTGGAGATTCCTCGCGGCAAAAAAATCTATTTGGGTTTTACTTCAAAATATCTCCGGGATGAATTTTTTTGGGATGTTTTTGTCTCGCATAATGCGTCTACTCTTTGGAAGATGTTATTGAGAAACAAATAAATCATTGCCCCTACCTTGGGCCAGCTTAGTTTCTCTTATACGCGGACCTTCTCACCTACGGATTTCTCATTTCGCTCGTGCTTTGATCTTGTCAGGACAAGGGGCCCCATGATTGGCTGGTAGAGAGATGTATGGTGCTCATCGACGGCTCCCAAGCATAAGTGCTATTTTTTTAGAGTGGTTAGAAACAAAATTTCCACTAGAGAAAGGATTCTAAAATTTAGAATATGCTCGAACTGCAGTTGCTTGCTCTGTGGCCATATCTCCAATCTAGGGACCATTTGTTCTGGGAATGTCCATATTCGATGGATGTTTGGAAAGTGTTAGAAAATAAGAAGCGGAAGCGGAAATGATAAACAAAGCATACAAACATAAATATAAAATATGAAAGACCAAGATTTTTACGTGGAACCCTACTCCCTAAGGAGCGGGATGAAACCACGAGAGAATGCCTCAAAGGGCCAGGTTTGTCTATCGACTTTCTCATCTGATACATGAGGTTTGGGACTCCTTATATAGCTTCCACAGAGCCTCCAAGTCCCACCACTGATAGATGTGGGACTAAACACATGGATGGGGTAAATGGATCCTAGACCCATCTCCCTCAAGTGACGCATACAACCAAGTACTCCAACACTCCCCCTCAAGCTGGAGCATGCAGGGCTCAGCTTGGACAAACAGAAAGAAACTCAACTTGCAATACATGACACTGCAGACAATATCAACTCAACATACACAACTGCTGATGTCGAGGACGTTGCTTCTCATGCCGTGCAAGTGAGTAGGACGAACGGGATGGAGTGTGAGTCTGCTGAATCTCCTCATCGGAGAACATGTGCTCTGAACTACGCC
The DNA here is from genome assembly GCA_037367405.1 of Ottelia alismoides. NCBI lineage: Eukaryota > Viridiplantae > Streptophyta > Magnoliopsida > Alismatales > Hydrocharitaceae > Ottelia > Ottelia alismoides. The sequence goes on from JAZKJV010002032.1 coordinate 547,067, forward strand.
TATCAGAGTCACTGCAACTGGAAATGAGTCTCCTTATCGGAGTACTCTGGCTTGACACAATAATGTGTACTACTGCTCCATCTCTGAAAAGGGCCGAACTGAAGAAGGGCCGTGGAAGTGCAATCCTCGTCGGAGTCCACGGTCGCTGGAGAATGGAGTCTGAAAGAAGTCGTCTCGGAGAATCGAGTCTCTCCCATCTGGCACAGAGAATGGTACACTACTCTGGTATCCCTATGATACCATATGAAAACCCTTGCCAACATGGCACATGGAATGGTCCTCTACTCTGGAGTCCCTATAGCTCACATGAAAACTCTGGCCGATAAAACAAGAAAAGATGGGGACCACACAAAAGATGAGAAACATGTGCACATCTGAAAAGATCGCATACTCGTGCGTGTCTGAAACTGAAGACTCGGAACCAATCGTCGAGTCTGAACAACTGTGCATCAAATTGCGGACTCGGAATCTCAACTTCGAGTCTGAAACTACGTATGGAGAATCTTCATCTTCAAAACTGTAGAGTCTGAACAACTGGCTGGTCTGGAGAATCTGACATCTGATGAAGACCTTTGACTCTATACAATACTCCCCCTTTCTCCCATAGTTGTCAGAAAACATGGAAGTCGACCAAGTTGGGAGAAGACAAAGAAATATGGGGGACATGTACTTGTGGCTTTTTTTCATTCTTTTTTAAAAGCCGCCCTCTCTTTTTTTTAAAGTTGTTCAAAATGTTTTTTTGGCTTTTATCGGCGATGAGAACAAATACCCCCTTGATAGGTCTAGATCGTTGGAGGATCCCTGGCGCACGTCTGGAGACACACCTGTGCGAGGAGGGCCGCCACCTCAAGCTTGGATCGTCTGGTCTGGATGGTGCACAAGAGGTGCGCCGCCTTTACGACTGGGGTTTGGATATCGTCACCTAGGCAGGACCAGATTCAGATGCATATGAAGAATATCCTCGCATGGAGAGATGCATCACACAAGGAGAGAAGTGCACGGCCTGTAGCACGCATGAGGGATGTTGAATGCCACCTCTTCTAGAACATCGCCTATTCTGCTTATATCCATGTTGACGTAGAATAGGGTTTTAATAAAACCCTAGATGAACTTCATCTTCCTTTGAACTCAGAATAGATTATGAAGAACATAAATAATGAATAAAGTTTAGATCAAATCAGCATTACTTGCAGGATGAGGGTTTTATGAACCCAGAAATTGAATCTTGAACAGAATAACGATCTTCAAGAACACCGAACATTATATCGAATCTCGAACTCAAAAATAAAGACTATAAAACTCCTCGAGAATCGAAGCCGCTCTGATACCATGTTAAAAAATAGGAAGCGAAAGTGGAAATGATAAACAGAGCATAAGAACAGAAATATAAAATATGGAAGACAAAGATTTTTACGTGGAACCTTACTCTCTAAGGAGCGGGATGAAACCACGGGAGAAGGCCTCAAAGGGCCAAGTTTGTCTATTGACTTTCTCATCTGATACAGGAGGTCTGGGGCTCCTTATATAGCCTCCACAAAGCCTCCAAGTCCCACTACTGATAGATGTGGGACTAAACATATGGATGGGGTAAATGGATCCTAGAGGGATCCATTTACCCATCTCCCTCAAGTAACGCATACAACCAAGTACTCCAACAGGAAGAAATCTGTGCTGCCTTAAATTTGCCCTCTTTTGGTTCCAGAGTTTCAACAAAGGATGTTATTGATTGGGCAAAGATGATCCACGGTCTGGATACAAGCCTTGCTGTAAAGATCAGGAGTGCTTTTGCTACGGCTTCATGGTGGATTTGGAGAGAGCATAACCTCCGTGGAATAATACCTATTGCGTGCCTCCTAGAGTCATTGCCAATCACATTTTGGAAGATTTAAAGACCCTTTTGAATTGGTCTAAATCACAACTGGTTCTTTGTGGTGGTTGCTTGCTTCTGGGAAGCTGAATTTGCACATATTCTCTATTTCTTTTTTGTAACTTTCCCTCCCTTTTTTAGGTTTTTGTGAGGGAAAAACCTTCTAATATAATCACTTTACTCATTAATAGAATCTTAATTACCACTTAAAAAAAAGATTGCGGCATAAATAGGAATAACCCTGTTGGATAAATATATACATTAACATATGCTAATATATGAAATGACATGACATCAGCCAGTTTAATCAAGCAGATGTCATATTAGGAAGTGAAAGACATGAAGAAAAAAATATCTTGGAAGCTAAGAAAAAGAGGAATTTTGATCTGGTTGAGTTGATTTAGATCTCAAACATGTTGTATGAGAATAATATGATTTACAAGGATAAGCTCGAGTAATAACATGACAAATAGATTCACCACAAGAACTCCAAGCTAGGATAGAAACTATGATTGCTCGCTGCACAATTGTGGAATTTTCCAAGTCACATTACTTAATTCTTCGAGTTCAATAGTATAGTGCTCAATCTTCGGCCAACAATGTCTAAGCAAACCGCCTCAAATCATAAGTATGATTCTTGGATATGACCAACTCTAAAACCCTGCACCTAACACTTATCTCAACCTAAATGACGAATTGAAAGATCTACTCAATATAGCTTGGTACATACCCAGCTACTTTGTCATGCACAGTAGATGACTAGACCATGAGAATCACAAAAATGGGTACATCCCCATCTTTCTATAGCAGCATGGATGTCTAAAGACTGGAATAATTGGTTGAAAAAAATATTTTGGATGAGGAATAATCTACTAGCACTTAGCCATTTCTCAAAGCAACTTTTCGCTCATTATTGATCTTTTTTATCCCATCCACCAGAAAGAGTGTAAACACTCTAATAATAAAAAAACTAAAGGTAGTATCAAAGATGCAGATCAGGTACACTACAAAGCAAAAATGAAAAAAAGAAGACTCGACTACATTAGTCAAGCTTTAGAAAAGGAGACTTGTCTACACTTGTCAGGCTCCAGACAACCTATTTCTATTTGCTAGCAATTTCTAAGCATAGAAAAAAAATATCCGACTACTCAAGGTAAGAGTTGCTAAGGAGATAAATCCCTTGTTGGACTTTGAAGTCCTTGAAGACCCGTTAATGTAATAAAACATATTTTTTTATCATATCCATTTGAAATGAATGTTTATAAGTGCACTTAATATTAAGGCCCCTTTGTACAATTAGGCTTATGTACTGTGGCCAGTTGAATATCATTAATTCTCAATAATGATCTCTAATCTAAGAAAGAAGACTGGTTTCCAATCGACTTTTTGATGCATGACCTCTACATAGGAATAGTGATTCAGAAGTATCAGAATAGTCAGGTCAAAGAGTTGACTTGATGAGGTTGAGATAAAGTAGGAACTGAATTATAAGTGTCATGATCAGACACACATCCTTTGACCAGAGACATATATACATCTATATGCCTGAACGTGCACATTAGACAGACCATTAGTTTAAGGCCTAACCAAGATCCATATGGACGAGTTGGTGTGCACACAAAAATGTATGAGATGTATGGTCTCTCAAAGGAATCATATATGTTCATACTTGATGAACCGGGTGACAGAGCCCACTCATGATTTATTTTGGGGTCATACAGAATTCCACACATGTTCGTCTTTTTTATGAAATAAGACATGAATACGAAATATTAATATATACTTTTAGAAAGTATATGATTAATATTACTGCCCAACTATCTAAAGAGAAATCTATTGATATGTTTTAAAGAAGACCGTCAAACTAGAGTTTGAACTTCGGATATATCAAGTCTTCCAGTATGAAGGATGAATGAGTATTGAAAATACTCAAGATTAAATCTATCTTAATAGATCATCTACCGTGACACTTCCATTATGAGGGAATGATGAAATTAGTTGGATTTGGAGATTCCATTTCTTAGCTTAATATGAGATTTAATTTGATTAAGTCTCATTTCATTTGACTCCAATATCCAATTCATTCCAATTCTAGTTTCACAGCCAAAAGTTGGAAAGTGAGATGGTAATGGAAATAGAGATGGACACACTCCTTGAACTCATTTCCAAGCTCAAAATGGTTTGGACTATGATTAAAAATGGTCATGGAAGCTCGGTTCAACTCATTGATATATTTTTCATCTCACATAGAGTGTGATGCATTTCAATGAGCTCACTTAGAGTGTAAGTCATTCAGCTCAAGCTCAAAGATAGGAGTGTATTACGTTTCTCTAAAAGTGGTATAAACCAAAAATTAGATAGTGATGAATTTGCATTTCAACATCTTTATTCATTTATTTTAGCTTAAAATCCCTTCTTAAACATTGTAAATATTCATATATCCTTGTTTTTATAATTCAATATTCATGTATAACTATTGTATAATTATCAATAGTTTTAACCTAAAATAAATTATTAAATAAAGGAAAATAAAGAAATTGAAGACTGTATATATGCAATAAATACATGTTGACTCTAATCCCGAGTGAGGGTCAAGAATTGACTTGATCGACAAGAAATAAATTATGTGGGAGATAAGGAATGCTATAGAAAACTAAAGAAATTCAATCTTCATTCATCATTGAACATACTGTACATATGTATATATTTATCCTACTATTTTATTTATCACTCATATCACCTCAAATAAAAATATTTTCTTCTTGGAACTTGTGCATAAAAATAAGTTGTAAGTATTAATAATAATTGCAAGGAGATTCATTGTACATAGATAAACACTTTGAAAAAGCTGCAAAGATCAACTTGTCAGATCCATATCTTCTCCATAAAAAAAACTCAAAATAAATCAAACTCACTTTTATTATACTCTAAATAAAATAAGCTTCAAAATGAAAGTAGTTTCACTAAAATCGAAGTTAAGATGTAAAAAGTGGCTTTTTGGAGTGTATTGTATACTATGCCTGTATTATACATTATGCGAACATGTTCTTTTATTTATTTTATGTACATATTTGCACATATCATATTTTTAAATATTTGTATATATTGTACTTTATCCGTATAAAATATAAATAAAAATTACAAAAATCAAAATATACAAAATTATTTCATTGTAAATATTGTACATATACCACTATGTATATTGTAAATACCCTTATTTATTTAGCCTAATAACTTATTTCATAAAAATAAAATAAAAATATCTCTAAAATCCTTGAAAAATACTGTAAAAAGTAAAATATTAAATTATGTATTTATTTATAAAAAAAATATTTAAAAATACAAGTGTTGTATAGGTAGGTAAAAATACCAATGAATAAATGTTAATGTTTATTTTAAACTATTTATTTAAATCATTTAATTTATTAGAAATCACCTTAATTAAGATTATTTAATTATTACCATTTTATATTTATATAATTTATTTATTAAAATTCATTTATCATTTTATTTTCAATTTATTTATCAATTTTAGTACTTTGTCATTTTCGAATTTTGTCGTATTATAAATCGTGTCCTCGGTGGTTGGACCCGGGTATGTTAACCCAGGTCAACCTCCCCTTCACCTGCCAAAACTTGAATAAGGTCTCACCGGACTTAGTTCATCCCTTTTTCCCGACCGATCCATCCATCTTCAGCTCCAGATTCCTTCCGCATTTCTTTCACCCGATTAATAAAATCACTCGCCCAATTGTTATTTCTAATAAACTCGCCTCGATTCGTTCATGAATTTCATTTGAATTTCGATGCGCCTCATCCTCTATAAAATCCCCAAATCACCTTCTTTCCATTTTGGTCCGTTTTTCTGAGTTTCTTCACCAAGGCTGAGTATGAGAAGAGCGGTCAGTGATAGGGCTTGTTCAACCACATCCGAGAGCGCGGGGGAGGTGCCAGAATTCATGATCCATCACGATCGTTGGAGCTCTGTTGGAGATCATCGATGCTTCTCTGTTCTTCACTGCAGATCGAGGCTATCACCATCTTTTTTCCACCATAGGTCTATCTATGTATTTTCTTTTCAATTCGCTCTTCAATTTCGCATTTAATTTCCTTGTTTAGTTAGATCTTATCATCTCCTCATCCAAGATCCGATCTACTTGGTCAGAGCTCTCTGATCAACCATATTCAACTCCAACCCCGTGACTATCATTGTTGTTTTTTCTTCACCTTCCTCACAGTCTAACCACCCACAGATCATTTCAGATCTGAGGTTCGATCTCCTTTCCTACTATCACCATCGGAGATCCTCATCCAATCCCATTTGCTTTGTTTTCCAGCTTAAAACATATCCGGAGTCCTCTACGAGCAAGAATAAATCCATTTGCAAGTCTATGGAGTTTACTTGGGCGTGGAATCGAAATCTGGAGGTTACTTCGCAGCTGTAGACCTTCGGACCTCCAGATATGCTATCAGTCATCGCCGAGCTTCATTGAGCTACATATCGATGAAGATCAACTGCAGGAACGTGTAACGATCACTAGGAGGAGCCCAGAAGGAGGATCGATCGTGATCCAATCAATCAAAACTCGCTGGTATCGACCTTCTTACCACTTCGTGCAGCACCCTTCGTAGTCGTACGATCAAGAACTTCTCACCTAGATTTAATCATAGCAGTCCAAGTTTCCCCAATTTCAGACCATAGATCCAGTACTCTAGATCAAATCCCGAGCGTCCATAACGTACGTGCCTCACACATATTGGTGAATAACTTGCACTTTATCCCCTTTGCTTCTTTTGTTTTGTAAATAATCCTCCATTGGGACATGTGTCATGTTGAGGATGCTTGGTTAATTGCATTTGAGACCCTTGTTATTTTGACTATTTTCTTTGAGGTCCTATTTGAGTTGTAGAATGTACAACACACGTGTTTTTTGGTTAATTGCAATAAGAGCCCCTGCTATTTGTTGTTATTGTTTGCCCCCTACAAATAAAATATTTACCAAAAGGTCCATACCAACGCAAGTCACTTACACTAGCACGAGAATTTTAAGGTGAAAATTTCATAGTTCCCTTGCATATATTTATTCTATTCTAGTTTAGTATGCTAAATAACTATTTCTTGCAAATCAGTCCCTATAAAGGAGATTTTCAATTTGTTTGTTAATTGTATTTGTTAATTAACTAATCAACTCAATAAATCCCCTAATAATTCTCACAACCTTTTGCTTATCTCTACATTAATACCTAATTTTTGTTTTGAATTTTAATTAGTTTTATTATTTTCAATAATAAAAAAAACCTTTATTGTCCCTATTTGTAGTTTTTAATTAATAAAAATTACAAAAAACTTTTGAAAATTCTACAAAAATTTCTGCTTATATATTTTACTTTGTTTAAATTTCTATATAAATTTTACTTTAAATTCCTTATGAAAATCAAAAAATAGCAAAACACTAAAAACACTAAAAATTCATAGAAATTCCCAGAGAATCCCAAAATTTGTTTCAAATATCTTTCTGGAAAATTTAAAAAATAATCTTTCTGACAATTATATTTTCAATATTTTTGATTTTATTTCCTATTTTTAAAAACATAAAAGCATCTGCATTATTTTCTATTTGTGTAATTTACTTTTTAATTATTTTACAAATTTTAAAAAAATCTTCTAAAAATCATAAACATAATAAAAAAACATCAAAAAATACAAAAATATTTTTATTTGATTTTCTGTACATTTTTACCTTGTTTTAAATATCCAAAAAGGTCTTATTCTATATACATTTCTTTGTTTGTTTTAAAAATTAAAAATATAAAATTTGCAAAATCAAAAAATAATAAAAAATACAAAACCAATAAACATTAAAAAAATATATAAATTAAAATTCCCTATAAATTTGAAAATATAAAAATACATAAAAAGATCAAGAGTAGTTCAATAAAAAGACTCCTTTTTATCTCATTGATTTTTCTTTGATTTAAATAACACTCGAGATTTGTAGCCTCCCTCAGTTCGACCCTATATGCTATAGATAAATAAATAGCAAAATTTTTTCTCTATTTTTGCATTTCTTGCTTTGATTGACTTCCTTGCGAATTTTCGGGATCACAATGACACTTATAGCTATTAATTAATTAATCCCTTTAAATTTCTCGATAAAATAAATGGCACCGCTGATGTGGAGGCATGACAAGGTTAGCTCGATTATTTCTATTGCCTGCTATTCTTGGTTTTTGTATATATCTCTATTTTCTTTCTTTTATTTTTGTATCTATTTTCTATCATTTATTTGCTTCTTTTATTTTTCTATATATTTTCATAACTATTATCTAACATCATCTTTTGTTTCCTCTTTATTGTGTGGGTCCGATGAGCGAGGATGACATTCCTAGGAGTGCCGACGCACCTGAGCAAAGCGGAGGCGGCTCATTTCTTCATCGAGCAGTAGGAGAACGTAGGAGAGGAGGAGCATAAGACTTGGAGGATCACTTGGAGATTTTTGCACATTTATTTTTTTGTTTTATTTAATATTTTATTTCACATTTTATTTTTGTAATAATTTTTAATAATTTCTCAAAACTTTCCCTTTTTCTGTTTTCTTGGACATTAAACACTTCATGGATTGCAGGGTCTGTTTCACCAAGTGCCTTTGCACTTGGGGGACCTCACTGTTTTTTGTTTTCACTGACTTTTATTTTTATTTATTTTCTCAAAATTTTCTTGTGCTTGAGACCTTAGTATTAGGTTCTATTATTTTTGCTTGAGCTAGGTAAACAATTAGGCCCACAACCCTAATAGACATTTTTGTACCTATAGAGTAGAGTGTAGTTGGACTTAGACAAATAAATTAGTTCTTGCTTGATAACATAAGTTACTACTAGGACACTTCACTTGCATCATTAATATTAGTTCAATTTTCTGACTTTATTTTTATGCGAGGATCATTTTTCTTGTAGAATGCTGGCAAAAGGTACATTTTTCTTACTTCGCATGAATCATTGCTTTCCATGGCATTGGTTTTTCCTATATCCTCTCTTGTTTTCTCACTTAGGATAAATAAAAGAATTGGAAAATTTGTTAGTTCATCTCTTTGAAAAAAATCTAGAAAAATTGATAACCATATAAAAAAGGGTCTGCTAATCATACCTGAACTAAGACTAAACGTAATGATCACATCATAGTTTTGAGAAGAGTAACCCGCACATTGTTTGAATGTACTTACCTCAGATAGAGCGGGTGAGGATGTTGCCTTAATGATAGAGCCCAAATCCCTGGACTTGTGCCCTAAGCACCTATAGACTACTCTTCAGTGTATGGTTGAAGTTGCAAGAACTTGCCTCAAACCTTAGAAAATCATTTTGGTGTGCTCCGCCTCTTATCTCCCTTTTGGACTGATATAACCCGACATCCCAAGCAGATTGTACCACTATTTGGGGAGGTTTGAGGATGTACATTGGGTGATAGGACAACATCTCCCTGTGTGTTTGGTAGTAAGTAACTTCTTGTAGATTCACTGAACTTAAAATTGAAAAGATAATCGACCGAACTTTCACGATCTTCACATTATGTTCAATTGATGAATCAGGGTTTTTGTGTTTATTTGTTACTGTAGAGATCCCTCTAAGCACTTTGTGGCTTTCTTCTCATTTCTTCTTCTTGTCTGACTACGTGTTCTCATGTCTTTCCTCTTGACATCGAAGATGTCGGATTGGAGTATTTTTTACTCGAACTTCGTGCGATTATCTCTATACACTCCAATTTGGTCGCTTTCACTCATTCAAGATGACTCTCTTCCTGAATTTATTTCTTTCTCCACATCTCCATTTCTTTCGCCAAAAAATCCCTTGTTTGAGATTAACCCTAATCTCAAACTATCATTTGTGACTCCATCATTTCTGAGGACTGATCGAGTGCCTTACACTTTTATAGAAACTGATTTTGAGGACTCGATGGCACCAAATGGAAAGTCACCCATGACTGAGCAGCATGAAATCAACTCCACGATGTTGGCATCTATACAAGCCATTCATGCATAGTTTACTAAGTAAGCCAACATCTAGGCCATATTACGTGATATGATCCTAGAGCCGAGGAATAAAAGAGGAGGGAGGATAAAGAGGAGGATGAGTAGATGAGAGGAGGTGGGAATGAGGAGACTGAGCAGCAATAGCCTAGAGTGGAGCCTAGCCTACACTAAGAGATGCCTATAACCTAGGTGCAGGACACTCAATGACATGGATTTAGATACTTGCGGTTCATGGGCTTTTTGAGATGAAGCCCACTACTCTTCATTGCTCCCTATATTCCATGGACACATTCATGAGGAACTATATATTCACCTCTAGCAGTTCGATCACATTTGCAACACTATCCACTACCCTAACATCCCGTTAGAGGTAGTGAAAATGACAACCTTCTCGTTCAGTTTGATGGACAAAGCGCTTTATTAGATTAACCATTTAGGAAAGGTTGTCACGTCCTGGGATGAGTTGAGATTAGTGTTCCTTAGCATGTACTATCCCTTTGGATGATTGGATTAGATATGATCATTGATATCCAACTTCTCCCAATTGTCCCACGAGCTTATTCACGAGGTGTGGGAAAGATTAAGGATTTGACGGAGAAGTTCTTCGATCATGATATACCAAAGACGAGCTTAGTAAAGAATTTCTTTAGGGATTTTAGCTTAGAGAACTAGAGATTGGTAGACTTCGATTGTGGGGGGTCCAACTTCAACAAGTATGAGGATGTCCTTTAACAGATCTTCATGGAAATGGCGGAGAGTTTAACATGCTTATCTTCTTCCCATGCATTCCAAAAGCATCCTCTTCCATCTTCTTCAGATTCCCACAAGGCCATCAATATGATGACATCTCATGATGTGAATAAGGTGAACAACGTAGATCTGACCTTCATTGGAAACCACCTATACAAAGTAGATATCATAGAAAAACGATCACAAGAACTTGAAAAACTACAAGTGATCGAGCAAAGGACGAAGCAACTGGACAAGCTGGATGATATTATCTGTCACCTAGAGCTTCTCGTTAGTACGATCAACGCATGTCATAGCCAGAGTGCAGCAACCGATACTCCTGTAGTGGAGTAGAGTACTTCTTCCACGACTTCATCCTAGTAGAGTACTGGAGTACCTTGCACGTCTACTACGTGTCGACTCCGGATCAGGTCCTGCAACAGTCTACTCCATCGTGTGTGTTTTGTATTATCTGGAGTATTAGTACATTCTTGAGCCATAGTGTCCACCTCCATCTCATATTCAGGAGGTGAACAACATTTGGAGCGGCCTCGAGTGCAGTCAGTCCCATCCATCAGGGCTGGCTCAGTTCAGTTCTCAGGCGAGTCAGAGGCCCATCCACCATCTTGAGTTAGGCAGACCACAACACCAATACCAACCTTCACAACCTCATCACTATTCGTCTCCACCACATGTTCAGACTCGGAGACATGAATATCAGAAATCGGTGCAGCCTTCATACTCTTACCAACCATATATCAGCAACAACCTGCATATTTTGGGTAGTATTATTTGCATCCTCCTTCTCCTTACACATATCAGCAGCAACCTCAGCAGCAACCTCCTCCACCTTCGCACTACCAGACTCAGTGACAACCAATTTTGAGCATCCCGAGGTACCTTCGGTGAACCCAACACTAGATCAGCTTGCTATTCTGATGAGGAACATGACTTATTTGACTCGGATGCTCGATAACCTGACCACTATGAAGACATTGATTCCAGACCAAGTCAAAGCCAATCCCAACAACTTCAGGTGCAAGGAGCATGTTTCCCATGATCCATCCACCGCCCAAGACTGCTATGGCTTTTGATTTTACTTATTTGTCTGAGACCATTCATCTCAGGAGCGGTAGGAGAGTGAAGATGCCTGCACATTAGTTGGGGTTGGGGGATCGAGCAGCTGAGCGAACTACACCAACTACATTATCTTCTTCACTAGTTGAGCAGCTGTCCGGTATTGTAGAGAATGGAGGATCTACTTTACTTTCAACACCACCATCTTCACATTCCAGAAAAACACAAAAAGATAATAAAGGAAGATGCAGTGTCAAGTCATCTATGAAGGAGAACATAACCATCGCGAAGACTTCAACACTAGCAGACCAAGCAACCCGTTCTGTTTTACCTTTTGTTTCTGTTTCTACACCTGTATTGCATGATATTGTACAAACTGATTCTGGTGATCATTTTGTACATGCTAATTCTGATATTAATAATAGAAATGAGTAGTTTGATGTTTCTTCTGATTTTCTTCCATTTCCATCTACCTTGAATAAATGAAAAAACCAAAAATAAAAAATAACACTATCTGATCCTGGAGTGATAGAGATACTCCGAAATATCTTTTTGGAGATTCCACTCCTTAAGGCCATGGAGTACATGCCGTAGTCAAAAAGGGAATGAAAGAATCATGTACTAAGAAGCGTCGTCCGAAGCAAAACAGACACCCAAGAACCGAGAAGCATATTTTGACCATGACCACCATCAACAACCTCTCTCCCAAAAAGAAAGATAAAGGAGCACCTCGCATCCATTTTTTGTTATTTGATTAGGAGTTCGATCATATCTTCTTGATAATGGATACTCAATCAATCTTATGCCAACCTTTCTACTCATTGAGTTTGGGTTGGGGCCTCTTAGATCGACCATGATGATCCTTCAGTTTGGTGATAGATTGATCAAGAGGCCAAGGGGCATTCTCGAGGATATTATTGAAACGGTGCAAGTCATGAGATTCCCTTTTGATTTTGTTGTCATAGATATGGATACACCTGCACCGTTACTATATACCCTGATTATAGTTGGTCAGTCATTCCTTCAAATGACCTAAGCGGTAGTTGATTATGGCAATGGAGAGATCACATTTCACTCACATAGTGATAATGTGAAGATTGAGACAATCCCAGATATGAGGCCATCGCCTCCACCTGTATTAGATGAGAGAGAGAGAGCTGGTTACATCATATTTTGAGGACTGTGATTTTCTTATCGAGATACGTGATACATATCTTTTTACTAATTTCATTGATACCCAAGAGTTCCTTTCCCAGAAGGAACCCCTGGAAGGCATAGTCGACTTTAGCTCCCCTGTCGATCATTCTAAGTTGTCAACAGATGGATTGTGTGAGCGGTTTTCTAAGGACCACATTGAGTTGTCTGATGTACATACTGCTAAGATATCTAAGCCACATTATGAGTTTTCTGAGATATTTTCTGGTGATACATTCTTTTGAGATTATTGCTTAGATGTTTGAGCCATTTATTGATGAGTTTACTAACATCTTTGAGCATCTTGATGAGCCCTCCCTATCTAAGAAAAAATCATTCCTTGCAGACCTTTTTGAGACATTGCATGTTTAGCCTATAGTAGCCACGATGGACAGTTCACAGAGTGCATATCATATACCTTCTACCAGTGCAGTTGTAGAGATTGTTGTAGTGCAGATTCAGATTCCACCTGAGCTCAAAGATTTACCCTCATCTTTGAAGTACGCCTTCCTTGCGGGTGCCCCCAGATGTTTCCGGTCATCATCAGTTCGTAGTTGACCGACGACCAGGAATCTCACTTGCTAGAAGTTCTTGAGAGAAACTACAATGCAATTGGCTGGAGTATTTCGAATCTCCATGGGATTAATCCAGCTTTGTGCTAGCATCATATCTACTTAGAGGATGACAACATGCTGACCTGTGAGTTTTAGCGTCATATGAATCCTAATCTCCAGGATGTTGTCATGAAAGAGATCAGGAAATGGTGTTATGCATGCTTCATAAATCCCATTTTGGATTCCAAGTGTGTCACTCAGTTACATGTAGTCCCGAAGAAATCCAGGATTACAATTGTGACGAATGACTGTAATGAGGAGATTCCGACTTATATACCTTCTTCATGGCATGTCTGCATAGATTTCCTTCACATGAACTCAGCGACCAAGAAAGTTCACTTTCCATTTCCCTTTATTGATCAGATTAAACATTCTTCCCTCGTACATTTTCTTTTTCTTGGATTCTTTTCTTGATCCCCCCCATACTTGTCTTTGCTAGTCCCTAGCAAACACTTATGCCTATAAGTGCAGAAAATAAAAATAAAGAAAAGAAAAATAAAGAAGTTGGCATGATTTTAACTTTCAAACTTGACTTTGTAAAATCAAAATTTGGAGCTTAAGTTGGGCCTTTAGAATTTAGGCGCGGTCGGAATCTTATTAGGAAACAAATTTGAAACACAACAACCCTTGAGAATCGCAAAACTTTGCTCAAGTCTCCTCAATAGCTAGGTCAGAATAAGTCAATTCATACACAAGCCCTTATGACTATGAATCTATCTTGGACCGTGTGTGTGATATGTAGCTCTCCTCGGTTGAAGAGGTACAAGTCAGTCTTTTCCAACATGGTGACCCTAATTCCCCAATCCAAAAACTCTTTCCTTGAGAAGCATGGTATTCCCTTCTATGCTCATGTGCTACCAGCTTAAGAAGAGGAGGTAGAGAGAAGAATGAATGGTAGCAAGTGTAGCTACCTATCCTAGGATGCTTGACCAGTGTAGCTGACATCCGGCTGTAGTCTCACATACATATGACTTTGAAGCTCAAGATCGCTTATTGACTATACAAATATATACATACTCTGGTAGACATTTTATTTTCATTCAAGCCTGTCCACATTTTTGGAGTTTTTGATTTTTGCATTTTTTTCGAATACTATATACAGTAGCATTTACATATGGATTTTTTTCTCTTGAGCCAATAGACTATCCCTCTTTTGAAGCATTATTGCAACCCACAGCTTCTGTCATAAGACCTCATGGATACTGGATCGGGTTGGGATACAATGGCCACAAATGTATGACTTATGATGTTTCCATTGGCTTGTGTCTCATGTCGGCAAATCATGCCCTCTACCACTTCAATTGATTTGAGCAAAGTGAAAGGTGTAGGTGTGCAAGCTAGGTCATTATCAACAAGAGTCATGCATGTGCTTCGAAGTATTCTACTTAGGAAATCAAGATGACATTGAACCAAGTCTCATGATCTCAAAGAATTAAGTGTAATAGACCTGAAATATCTCAATTGCAGTTCCAAGTGATTCAACCGGAGTACCCAGTGGGTCCATCCAATTCACTCTGACATCAGAGAGCCGATCCACTCTTGGGATGATGGACGTAGAGAAGACCCCCCCAGGAGTGGTTTGCTTGTAGCCGGCTAGAAGACAAGTATGAAACAAGATCAGCCCCTCTCCCGTCAAAGGACAAGAGAGCTTCAGGTCAAGCTATTAGAGTTCAGGCTTTGAGCTTATATATCTAGTTTTTCGAGTCAACAAGCACTAAAGATGAAATAGGGGCACAACTGCAGTGTATTCTTCAATGCATGCCCGGTCAGGGCGAAAGAGAAAAACCAAGGTTCTTGTGATTAAGTAGGTTTAAGATCCAACCAAGCTCTAATCTTCGTATTTTACTTATACTTATTCAATTATCAATACTAATCCAAAAAATGCAAATGCTATGCACAATGCCAGGAAAATATTTTTGTGATGCAATTTTCTTGTTTTGAACTTTTTATGATTTTTGAAAAGTTTTGCAAATTTTTATGCAAGTTTTTAAAAAGATTTTTCAAATAGTTTTTTGGATTTTTAATTTTGCTAGGGATTTTTTCAAAGACAAAAGGTTTTTTTCAAAAAGAAAATTTATACAGATATTTACATGGGTGAGTATTATTTTATTTATAAGAATTAGGATTTAGGAATTTATAGGATTGTATATACAAGGCTTGTAAAGGACCTTTAATTGCTTCAATTATGTACATAGTTCTCAAAATAATTTGAAATGATTTTTGCAAACATTTTGAAAGCTTATTTTGTAAACTAATTTGACAAATAAATTTTATAAATATTTTACAAAATCGAAAAATCATTTTGTAAAGTTTTTTCAAACAATATATATAGATTATTCAAACTATTATTGCAACCATTTTTCAAACCATTTGCAAGTAGACTTTCAAAAAAGTTTATTTCAAATAAAGAAAAGAAATTTTTACAAACAAAACATTGTTACAAAGGTTGAAAATATTTCACAAAATATTTTCCAAATAGTTTTCAAAAGGGTTTTCAAACTATTTTTCAAAAAATTTGCAAAAAACATTTTTAACCTGATTTATCAATAAGTATATATAAGAAATTTAATATATGTATTTATTTTTCTATTAGTTTTCCATATTACTGAAAGTACGAAAGTACAAGTTATGGCTAAAGTATATCCAGAGTATATATGAACCCCTATACTTAGCTTGAGCTATGTACTCATAGTTCAGAGAGAAAAGGAAAAGATATAACTCGTACCGTGTTTAAAAGAGACTGTACTACAACGATGAAAGAATAATGAATCAATGAATGAAAAGTTAATCATCCCCCCATACTTAGGATGAAATAATCCTAAGTATAGCCAGCTACATCTACATGCAAGGAGGGTTGAGGGTGAGAATAAACAAATCACAACTTAGCTACTCTCCTCCTATACTTAGGGTAAGATATCCCTAAGTATAGACAGACATATCAACATGGGAGTAAATAGTTGAGGGGATCAAGAAAAGAATCTGACTAAAGAAAAATACACGAGAGAAAAATGTACGCATCACTCCCCCTATACTTAGGGTAAAAGAGCCCTAGGTATTGGCAATAACAATAGTGATGAAACAGAATGAAGAATGAACACTCAGCTCATCCACCCCCTATACTTCGGACAAAGTACGTCCTAAGCAAGGAAAAAATACGGAGTGGGGTGGATGAGCAAAAACAATAGATGGAAAGAAGAAAATAGAAGCGGATATACAAAGTGGAGGATATATAATGATCAACAAGGTAGAAAGCGCACCTTCTTGGGTGGCCGCCGAAGAATGAATCTCACAAGGTGCAGATTTATATCGGGGTCCTTAGATGACTCAACCTTATCGGGATCAACCTAATGAAGATCCTTAGTGGTTGCAAAGTGGAAAGGAACGAACTAGTCAGTGGAAGTAGTGTGGTCTTTCTCAGCCTGGGAAGTCTCTGCAAGGTAAAAATAAAAAGGTTTGAACTCATGGATGAAAGAAGTAACATCAAATTCGGCCTGTGCAGCCTTTCCCAAGTCTTCCCTCTACTCTAAAGTGTTTATGGTGTAAATACCGCAGATGTCATCAATGCATTGTCACTCCCCTTAAGGGGGAACTCCAAGGTCTATGCTTTCCGAGCCTTCCTCCCTGAAGAGGAATTCTTGGGTCTCAATCTTGTCCATCATAAAGCAAACCTCTCTAATATCAGCAGATAGGTCATATCCTCGGGAGCTAACACTGGCACACTCTCGTTAGATGCAGGTCTCTGGTTAGTGGTGGGTGCCATGATCAAAACAACACTCTCGTGAATAGAACGAAAATGAATCTCTTCAGATCCGTATCAATAATGACTCTCACCGAAGCGAGGAAAGGTCGTACTAGGATGATTAGAGGAAGATCCATAGGGGTGGAGGTCTCCATGGGAAATACGACAAAGTCAGCGTTTTCTAGAATACCCTTCGGCTTCTTGATGGATCCATCAACAAATTGACAAACCATCCTAGTCTTCTTGAGAGGTCCTAGATGAAGAGACTGTAGCAACGAGAAGGGTATTATATTAATTGAAGCACCACCATCAAGAAGAATATGATCACAAGAATGGTAAAAAATAGTGCATCAAGAGGTATAACAATGTTCCCTTTCCTAATGTTTGGACAATGAGTGATGGCATGGGTAGTGCCCATGTAGAATGTGTCACTTAGATCTATGTCATCGCTTTCTCTTTTTGGGTATTGTGTGGATAATTTGTTCATGGCGTGGCAAAGTGGGGCTTCAATAATCTCATGAATAGCTGCCACCACTTCTTATTCACTCAACATTTTTTTTAAGATTTTGGATCTCCTCCATACAAGGGAGGATATTAGAATCATCGTCTACACAAGGATGACTAAGAGAAATCTCTACAGTGTCATCCTTGGGGTCAAAGTTGGGAACTGTGGTGAATGTGTGCGTGAGTTTGGTAGTGGTGCCCTCTCCTCACAAACTGAATCAACTAGGTGTCTTCTAGACTCTTTTTGTGTTTTTAGGGTTTTCTCATTTTTTATCTTGGGCGATTGCAAGATCTCATGGGTGTCCTGGAATGAACCGATGAAATCAGATGGTGAAGCGGTATTGTGGCTCTTATTTATGCTAATGAGGTCATCAATCCTCTTTTTCATGTGCTCCATCACCCGGTTCAAGTGCTCAAGAGTGGCCATCATGAGAGGTGACTCCAACAACTCAGTATCGGGTGAGTGGGATGGTGGGAAATGTGAGGGTGGTGGTGGTGGGTAAAATTCAAAATCCGATGCTGGAAATAGTGGATTAGGTAGATATGTACAGAAAAGAATCAGGAGCAAAGTCCTCCTAGAAAATGGAGGTGGGTCGGCTGGAGAGTAAGAAGGACCTGCGAAGTCTGGATAAAAATAACTCCAGTCGGTCATCTTTGAAACAAAAAGAAATGATCGGGGAACATGATAGTCAAATTAAGATATGAAAGAAAAAGACGCAAATGTGTAGAGAAGATCGAGTTTGCGTACAAACAAACACAAACAAAGACAAATAAAAACCCCTCAATTAACCTACTCAACACAATGACGATCGTGAAAGTTCGATCTTTTTATCTTTTCAAATATTAGAGTTTGGTGATAAACACAAAGTTGTACAAACATGTAGGCATGCCTGGGAATGAGGCACTAATCCTTACTGTTTACGTAGCAAATAAAATGCAAATACAATGTGGAGGTTACTCTCCCAAAGACAAGGATTTTTTTCTTTTTATTTTTAGGGTCGAGTTGGGTAAGCAGTCCTACTTTTATTGGTTATCACTTTTTTTGAATTTTTAATAAAAATGCACGAGTCCTAATGAGGAAATAATTCCTTTAGAATCCTAGGTGGGCAAAATTAGAGGGGGAGAGTATGAAAAGCAATGCCAGCAAAAATCAATGATGCGAGCTAAGTAGAAATGCTCACCTTGCCTCAGCTCTCTTCATACAAGGATGCTAAGCAGAATTGAAACCTATCTATTAGCAATGCAAAGCCGATGAAATCGCCCTAGAACAGAAATTTCTATTAGTATGAAGCACCAAATGCTAATTATCTAGATATGAACCCTAAGGTCCGGTCTTCGAGACAACCTCAGTGCCTGCCAGAACGGGTCCTGTAAGCACTGTAGGTGCCTCTCTCGGAGCATGGTCTCAAGTCTAAATAATAAACAATTCAATTTGACTAGATCCAGAAGTATACTTAGGTAGATGCAATTTAATTAGGGATTTGTACATTAATCTATCGAGCAAGAAAATCCTAAAACTAGGGCTTAATAAAAAAACAAATAAAACGAAAATCATGAAACAAAGAAAAAGAAAAGTGGTGAAAATAGAGAAAACCTATGAGGCCTTCAGGTGAACAACCTCCCAGGAAATGGTCCTCGTGAAGTAGCAATGTCTTGGAGAGTAATTATTATAATTAAAAGTCTCTCTCTCACACTTAAATTACAAGATAAAATAAAATAAAATGGCAATGTCTTCAAAATTCCTCCTAGTCATATTTTGTCGCTCTCTCCTGTTGGCTTGTGCTGAAAAATCGACTCCACTTCACGTGGGTGTGTAGGTCTCCTAAGAGAGCTTCCCTCAATCTGTGATCCCTCACAACAAAGTCAAACAAGTAAGAGGGTTAGACAACTCACAAATAATATCAAATATAATGATAAATAATAAAACAAAATAAACAAAGATACAAGAGAGAATAAACAAGGAAATGCAATCTATATGACGTTGCTCCTCAGCAATGGACCCATTTAAAAACTCGGGTTTTCCTGAGGTCTTGTCAATCCACAAGGCGGACCGATAATCGTTGAAGAAACAACTCACAGAACTTGAATAATTAAACAATTAACCTACAATAGATATAGCAATGAAAAATAAAAGGTGAAGTTAAAATTTATTATAACTCTATAAAATATGTGTATAGGTGTAAGTATGTGTAGAGTGTCGAACACAAGGAGAAAACATGATAGAGTGGGAAATTAAATCCAAAATTTTGTCCTCTTCTCTTGTCTTTTGATTGTGTTTTGTGTGGGTTTTTAATTATATATTTTATAAGGATTTTAATTTTTATAATTTTTATTATTTTTAATTTTATATAGTTTTTATTTTCTTTTTATATTTTTATATTTTAATTTCTTTTTCTTTAATAAATAATAAAGGAATATATATAACTAAATAGATACTATAGAGTAATATAATTATAAATACACCAAAAATAACTAAAAAACACAGAATTAAATGTTTTATTATTTTTTTATCTTTTTCTAATATTTTTATTATTGGGATTTTTACCCAACAGACCCTATAAACTTTGTTAATTGCCTCCACGACCTTTGAAACAACATAATTCTCCTCTTAACCCCGTAAACTTGCCAACTCTTACCCTATGAACCTCATGGTTACTCTATTTGAAGCTCGCGAGGGTTTTGAGGTAATTTATAGGGTCGATAGGGTAATTACGTTATGCAAAAGGTCATGGAGGTGATTGGCGAAGTTTATAGGGTCTGTTGGGTAAAAATCCCTTTATTATTTTTATGGAGTTACTGCTAATTTTAGGCATTTTTAAAATAAAAAAGTCCCAAAACAGAGATTAGATAAACATGATGAATTAATTTTAAGATTAAAAATAACAAAAAAAATTAAAATTCTCCAAATCAATTTTATTATATAGATAATAATTTAAAGAAAGTTTAGAGGCAAAAATAAATATTTTTGTATTTTTGGGAGATTTTTGATATTTTTAATTGATTTTAGATATTTTAATTTTTAATCATTTTCTTTTTATATTTTTAGAGATTTTTGGTCTGGAGCTCTAAAATACAATACTAAAAAATAGTTTTTTTAAAATTTTTCAAAAAGTATGTATATTTTTTGGTAATTTTTAATTCAAACAAGACCGAAATCGTGCTATTTTGATTTTTAATAATTAGATAAAATGCCTAAAATGCAAAATTAAAAATTTAACTTGAAAGAGTATGCTGGCAGGTACTTAACCCTATTTTTCAATTTTTTGGAGTACATATACTATTTATAAAAATTAAATAACAACTCCAAAAATTATTAAAATAGCAAGGGTATATTTGCAATTAAAAATAACGACAGGGATTAGCATGTAATTTACCCTAAGTTGTACTAAACTGAAATACAAAAACATGCAAGGGGTTACTTACAAAATGGCTACCTCACATGGGACAACACGTGAGGTTACGTGGCCAAGACCAAATAGTAATATACAAAAAGCTCAAGGTTCCTTATGCAAATATTACAAAAAATTAAACTACTTAAATATTCTAAATGTCCAAAATGAAATAAACAAAAAGGCAGGGTAAAAGGTGTTAAATTCCCCCTAAAGGCGCGGATCAAATGACCGGAGATGCCTCACTTGTTCATGTGGCAGCTTCAGAATGATTGATACCCCTTCGTCGGTTGCGGCTGGGATTAGATCTAAAAGATGAGATCAACGGTTGATGGATCTCGCATCTGACTGCTCCTTCTACATCTGGAAACAACTCCTAAACCAACGAATGACGAGGTGGCTGGAGGAACTTATGAAGAACTCGCCCATGGCGACCTTTGATCCGTTGTTGTGCACTACTCCGACCACCTGGAAGCTTGCCAATAGTCTCTAATCCTTCCTGCAAGCCTTCTGCAGGTGTAGATGCCCTCGAAATAGTCTGGGACCCATTGTTTGGGGCCTGGGGGTCTTTGATGCCTGGAGGGTGTTCTTGGAATCAAGTGGGGCTCATACACCCCCTTCAAGACCTGCAAAGTAGTCAACACAATGGTGAGGCACAAGCGAGGTCTTGGTTGATATTTGGTCGAAAACAACAGTGAAATGATGAAGGGACGACAAAGTCTGGTGAGGTGGCAGAGGAGGACCTCAAAATCCAGATCTGTGAGGATTCTGGGTGGCTGCAAGTGGATTTGGATGGAGAAGCGAAGAGTAAAGTGGATGGGATGGTCGAGGAGGCCGGAACGAGCTTGATTCACGGTGGAGTGGTTCTCCCAAGCTCCACTCTGATGAACTACGAGGATGGGATCTTATGCTAAGAAAGTAATCAAAACCTAAACTAAAGATGGGAAATAAAATGCAGTAATTAAAACTACTTAAAAAGTAAGAAAAATCAAACCTCGAGCGGTTGGGAGCCACGAGATGAGTCGCCAGGAGCAGAGCTCCAGCGAGGTTGGGAACCACCTCTACGCTGCCTTTCTTCACTGCAAATAAACTATAGAGAGCTCTTGTCATGAGCCACGGTCCGAAGTGCACAAGATGATGAGTCAGAACGGGGAAAAAGGGAACCAAATCATCAAGGAAGGAGGTGTCTCGAGTATATACAGGTGAAGGACGGGAGGGGAAGATCGAGGTGAAACACTTGATTCAAGCCCCCTCGGTTTGATAAATCGATGACGTGTGATAGCTCAATGAAAGAGAAGAAAAGTTGGTGAAGGAAGAAACCCAAAAGTATGAAGGAATCCTTGGGGACAAATTGATGAAGGAGACGTCAAACCAAGGTCTGACAGGGCTACGACCTGGGTCAGAGAGTTGACCCTAATCAACGGGTGACGAGCCCTGATTGGGCTACGTCACCCGTAGAAATACAAATCAGACTTTAAATTCACAAATAATTAAAAAAAGTCTGAAATGATTTATTTAATTTTTGGTTAACAAATAAAAATATTTATTATTTTATGTAGTATTTTAATTTGATTTTTATTTATTTTTACGGATTAATTTATTACAAGTTACTTTTTACAAGTATAAACATAGGTATATTTACCTATATATTAGGTATTTTATTTTCCTTTGTATTTTTGATTTTATTATTTTATTTTCATAATTTATATGATTATAACTTATTTTTATACACACAAATATTTTGTTATATTTTTCTAATATAATATGTACTTTTAAATAAATACGGGTATTAATTACATAGGTATAAGTATAGTATATTCATCTATGTATTTTAATCCATTATTTTATTTGGTTATATTTTTAAGGTTTTATTATATTACAAGTATGTGCATAAGTTATAAATACTATTTACAAAATTATAAAATATAATGAATAAATAAAATGAATATTTTATCCAGGTATAATGTACAATAGGGGTCCAAAACCTAACTTATGCTTCTTAACTCCAAACTAAATGAAACCACTTCATTAAATAGATTATTAAAAGTTATATACAACTGAAATGATTTTGATACATTCTGATATCATATGGAGAAGATGTCGGTCTTGGAAGTTTTGGTTTTCGGATTTTATTCTGAGTATAGAATGCATACTGTGTATTATTTTTATGTGAAATCAATTTTGTATTTTTCAATGTATTTTTTATCTAAATAATTCATGTATAAAGTTTCTTTATTGGAGATATAAATAATAAAGAATAAAATGGGTCCCAATATTGCAATATTGAAGAGTAAGTATTAGGGCTTTTATTGAATATTTTTGGCCCTTATCTCCCCCTACTTTATTCCTAATCTATCCAGTCATCAAGATGCCTAGGTCTCGGGGTTTAGGGTAATAAAATACCTTTGAATCTTATTTCCTTTCCTTTTGTTTTCTTTATTATTTTATTTTGACATTAAACCATGTATTTTATACAACATTTATATAATAAATAATGAATGTTAGTTTATGCAAAATGATGCTTTTTTCATGCATTTAGCTAGGGTTTAAAGGCCAAAATGAAATAATAAAGGTGATGAAATGGAGATTCATTAGCAGGTACGGAGTTCTTTTATTTCTTGGATGGATACTCAGGATACACCCATGTTGCAATCACTCCCGAGGATCAGGAGAAGACTACTTTTACTTGTTCGTTTAGTACCTACACCTTTAGATGGATGCCCTTTGGATAGTGTAACGTGTTGGACATGCGAGCCCACGGCGAGCCATTATGCAGTAAATGTTATTGCGAATATCATTCCCTGATCTGAAATGATGAATGAATAATTTGCATAATAGGTCCCTTAGTACAATTAGGGTTATGTACCATGGCCATCTTAATGATCATACATCTATTGATTCAATTATTGAATCATAGAAGCTGGTGCTTAGATGAATATCTAATGAGTTAGATTGAGGACTTATCAAGCACCGTCAAATGATTATTAAGAGATGATCTCCAGCCAGAGTAAGAGATGGAAATCCTATCTCTGTTAGGCTGATATCTGACCGACCTCTTGATGCAGGTCCTCTGCATAGGAATAACGATTTGGAGGTGTCAGATTAGTTAGGTCAAAGAGTTGACTTAACGAGATCGAGATAACCAAAGTCCTATATCGTATGCTGTCACGATACAGGAACGCATCCTATGACCGGAGACAGATGTGTTACTATATGTTTGAGTATGTACATTTGGCAGACCAATAGGTTGATGACCTAATCAAGGTCTATACACCGGCGCGCTGGTGTGCATATAAGGGCATATGAGTAATACGATCACTCAAAGGGATCATACAGGTTCAGTTTCTGAACCGGAAGACATGAGCTCACTCATTAGATATTGGGAAGAATCAAATTCCATGCGCATGGTCGTCTCGCTTTGGAAGCTTGACTTAATTTTTAGGTTTGATATATACTTTTGGAAAGTATATGATCAAGACCTAGGTATGATATATACTTTTGGAAAGTATATGATCGATACCGACTCCCAATGATCTAATGAGAAAGTTACTTATAAAATCATTAAGTAGACAGTGTAAAGTTGATCTAATACTTCGGGTTTAATATGAGTCTTCCAGTATGCAGGATGTACAGGTATTAGGAATACTTGAGGGTGATGTGATCATAAACGATTGTATAACCATGACGCTTCCATTCCTAGGGAGTGATGAAACGGGTATGGATTTTAGTGACTCCTCTCAGTAGAGAAGTAATCTGATCTAAGTCCAAATGTTGGACATTGATCTGAATATGATTCAGATGCAATGAGAAGATTAGATTTGCGGTCTTGATTTAATCAAGCATCTATGGGAGGCCCGCGATCTGGTTTTGAGATATGATCTCAATATCCATGTCACTATACGTGGAACAATACAATCGCCCTGTCCTTATCTCCAAGTATTCGCAGAGAAAGCGCATTATCCTTGAAAGAGTTCATGGATAATTCTATTGTTGATATATGTATCTGAGCAATGAGAAAATGGATAACTAAATATGATTTAATTATCATGAGTAATATGAATTTGATTCATATTATAAGGAAAGTTATCTTAGATAATTAAATGTGATTTGATTATCAAAGATGTAAATAATGTGAATGTGATTCATATTATTTGAGCACAAGAGAATAAGTTATCCAATATAATTAAATGTGATTTAATTATTATGGATAAGAATAATGTGGATAGTAATATCCAATTATTCATAATATATTATAAATGTGATTTATAATGTATTAGAGAGAGATAAATATAATTTATATTAGTAGATTAATTATTAATGTGTATTGGATACACATTGTCTAATTAATTGAAGATGTAAATTACATTTTGTTTTGGGTTGTGAATATGATTCACAATATTCCAATGTCAAGATTGCAATATTCCCAAAATTAATTGAGAATTATTTTGGTGAATAAAAATCCCAACAAATAGTTGTTGGAAAATAAGTAGAGAAAATCAAGGAGATGTGCAATCTCATGGGAATCCATGAGATTGCCCTCCCATTAGGAAAGGAGGGGGCGGCACCAAATCCCTTATGGGATTGGTGGCCGTCACCTCCCTCTAAAGGGGAAGGTTGATCTCATTTGTATTTTCTCTCCTTATTTAATTAATTTAATTTGGTATTAATATTTATTTGATTTATCAAATATATTTTTATCAAACTTAAATCACAAGTTGTTGGTTTTTACCAACAATAATCTTGACCATTGGATTGACATAAATCAATCTCACCCATTGATTTTATGTTACATGGATTGAGATCCATGGATCCCAAAACCCTATAAATAGAGAGGCATACTTGGCTCTCTTTTTTCGACACACAATGCTTGAGAAGCATCTCTCTTTCTCTCTCTTCTCTCTACTCGACAGACCTCTCTCTCCCTCTCATGTGGCCGTCCACCATGGATGACCTAAGAGAGGTTCTCCATCGCTGCGGCATCGTCGTTATGCTGCCTGTTCTTCTGCTCGTGGATCTCTGTCTCCTTCGGTGCGCCTCGCTCGTGAAGAAGACGTCGGATCTCGTGTGTCGAGATCAGAAGATCCGCTGCTTGGATCATCAACATGGATTGCGAGAAGCACGCGGTTCATCCCCGCGCTCGCAAGCGTCTCCTCCGTCGGATCGGACTTGAGACAGGAGGTCTCTTCGTTTAGAGACTCGATCGCAACCACACTTCAAGAGGTAATCCTATTACTTATTTGTGGTTTAGACGAAACGATCTGAGAAGTGTTCTTGGATCATGTGATTTCATCGTAAGAAAATTTTTTTAATTCCGCTGCATCGAGCAACTAGTGTGACTAGTCGCTCCTCGTCGTATTCGATACGACGCTCACGCTTCCGTGATGCGTTTAAAGATCTAACCATATACTTCAAGTGATATCAGTGCCTTAGGTCGACGGTTTCGAATATGATTCGCAAACCGAGGATGACTTGGGTTCATTAAGGTCACGAAAGTTTTTATCGCATTTGATTTCGCAGGTCTGTTTAGTGTATTTTTTCGGCCCTGTTTAAATTGTTTAAACACGAAAATACACTTGGATTTTGTTCCCGTTAAATAAGGAAACCATAGGATCTGAGTTTGCGTAAATCGGATTTCGTATGCTCGAGATATGGTTGTTTTAATGAACATGTATTCACTGTTACGGGAACCGCGAATCTTAATGTAATTAAGGAATTAATTACTGTTTAGAGACGCTTCAAAATGCGTGAAAATCACATAGATTCTGTTGTAAATCAAATTAGCAAACTATAGAAACTTACTTTGCTTAATTTGGATTTAAATTGATTGAGATATGCTATATTTAGTAAGTAGGGGTCACTGCTGAAATTACTTTCCTAATCAAGAACCATGTGATTGTCAATTAATAAAATTAATTATTAATTTCAAGAAATAATTATGGAAAATATTTGAGAAATATTGGAAGATGATTATTTCCTTAATTGATTTGGCCTCAACCAATTAATTGATTAGATTGATCTAAATCATAATTTACAACACAATCATCAAACTCCTTGCTTGAATAGGATTGGGAATTTGTCTAGCAAATTTCCTTATAATCAAAACTATTTTGATTACTACATGGTATAATTTTGGTTGAAGAACCGATGATCATCTCAACTACAAATTAATCAATTTGGCATTATCCTTTCCCGAGGTGGATATGGTGTCTAGTCGGAGATCGCTGGGGTAGCGGGTTGCAACGTATGCGGTCCGTCCCACTCCCGCCGGTACTGGCCATGACAGAGGGTAGGGCCGGGATAATGTCCGGGGGATTAGGTTGTATTTTTCTAAATATTAAAATACGAATTAATACGTACTTTGAGAATAATACCATATATATTCAAGTAAGACAATCAAGTTTGATCGATTGAATTGGATTGATAATTAATTTAATATGATTAAGTTAATTATATCCAATTAAGAACACTCTATTATGAATAGAGTTATTATTTTCCTTGGAAGAATTAATTATATAAATGTGATTCATAGTAATTAATTAAATTTGAATAAGAGATGGAGGATCACATAAGTGACATCCATGGTCTCTCGTCAAGGCGAAGGGTTCCATCGCCAGGGATTGTATATAGGAGACGCCTGTCCGAAGTGACAGCTCCTATATGCACGCGCATCTGGATCGGGCTCTTTGCTTCTTGAAAGAGTAAGGCCATATGCGTAGTGACCCCAATATTGGATCCTCATATTATTGGGGCGATATTGGATTGCGCATAGCGAGTTCTATTCCTGTTGACGGTTGGTTCAATTAATGACGGGTCAACATCACCTTAGGGGTGGTGTGCCCGGGTGTTAAAGACCGAATTGGGAGATGCAAGTTGGAATTGCAAGGCGGAATGTGTTCCCGCTTCTTTTTATCCGAGTTGCAGTTTCTCATTGGGATGTAACAAAGATAAGGAAGGAGATCCCAGATCTTGCTTGAGATATAATGGTAAGTATATCTCTTACATTGAAAGTGATTAAGGGAATGAACTTTCATCGTTGACATGGCAAGACAACTTTGATATAAAATTCCTAAATCAAAGTAAATTATATATTTATATAATTATGCAAAATTTCTTATTTCAGATAATCCTTCATTAATCCCACTCAATGTTATACTCAATAATAACCAGTAGAATATCATGGATTGGACCCTTGATCCAGATATTGTACTTGCAATTGGACACATAATGTATGTGGTTGCAATGTGCAAGTTTCCTCATAATAATGAGAAGTGATAATTAAATAAGAGAATAGGACTAAAACCCTAGGGTTTGTATGTCTCTATAAGTCTTGATCTCATTGAATGTACTTTGGAAGTGACATGTCTATGATGATCGTAATTATCAAATAATCCTTATAAAAATCAATAAAGATTTTCTGGCATACATATGTGCTCTTGACATTTAATCATGAATGACATGGTTCTCTGCATCATGTAGAATGGTAGCTCTATAAGAGATGATGTATTCAAATTATATGAATACCTACCTGAACCTATGTTTTAAGAGTTTAGATGGATGTAGATGATGAGTGTCATCATTCTACTGTCTATACTCTAGTCATTCATGAAGCTTCATAATATTCATATTGTATGAATTGGGTGAAGCATGTATAAATGTTGAAATGCTCTTACATTAAATTCCTTTTGAATTTAACATATGAGATCCTTAGTCTTAAGCAATGGTTATTTATAGATAAAGGGAGCGCAGTGGAAGCATGGGTTGGACCCAAGCAAGAAGTATAATCAAAGAGTTGACTGTACTTCTGTGACTTCCATATAACATCCAAAGAGTTGGATGAATGCCAATACTGCAATATGTTGATGTGTTGATAGTATGACTATCAAATCTATCTAGAATCCTTAGAGAAGGAATCGGATAATACATCAGAATAACCTACATATAATCATTGAAATTGACTTACTTATTTGATAAGGCAAAGTCTAATAATTGTATCTCAATCTTCTAATGACACTTGCAATTGGTTGCATATGTATTAGAATATTAGAAATTTGATCTTAAGGTTTATTGGTCATCCATGTTGAAAGTGATGCAAGTGTTGCAACAATTTCCATTGGATCAATAGACTTCATATTTTCAGTGGGAGCCCTTAGTCTTAGAGAATGTCTCTATGACCTAGATATTAGAATACACTCATTGTTTATTTCTAATTGTTGGATATAAACATGAATTCTGTAATAAATCTGTCATAAAGAGTTATGATGGAGATATTTCAGATAGTAATCTAAAATCTAGTGGACTCTATTAAATTAGAAAATTAATGAATGGTTCATTAAGATTTCTAACACTGAAAATTAAACCTTTAAAGATCAATAGGAGGATGAAGATCATTTGACAATGATCTGGCATCAAGTTTTGGACATATGTCTGTTGATGAGATCAATGGACTAGTAATAAACTTTAGATTGTCTAAAGATTCAAATCTCACATACTTGTGAATATTATATTCAAAGTAAAATGTCCAATACACCCTTCCTTGGGAAAGGTGTAAAATGTCAAGGTATTCATGATCTCATACATATTGATGTATGCAGATCATCTATATCATAGTAAACATTATGGATATGTGATATCTATTAGTGATTATTTGTGATATGAGAATTCTTCTCTTCACTTAGAAAACTTTGAAATGTTCAAAGATTTCTCAATTTTGGTTTAGAACCAAAGATTGAAGGAAGATGAAATGAATTTGATCTAACCAAGGTAGCATGTACCTATTAGATGAATTCAAGAAATACTTTATGGAGATATGAATATCATTCCTATCTCAATCCTCCTAATGAACCTTAACTCAATGGAGTTGTAGGGAGATACAATTGATCATGTGTGACATGATTTAATCAATGATTAATCCTAGCATAATTATCTCTTAGTTTCCAAGGTATATATATGTAGTAGAGACTACATTATATACTTAATAAGGTTCCATGCATGTAAGCTGGAATCTAGCACTAGAGAGTGCTACTTCATTAGGAAATTAAAGGATGGTATTGTATACCTACTTTATGACCTTGAGATTCTTAAAAGATCTCATCTCTGAGAATGTGATTCTTAGAGGATGACTTTCTTAAGAATCAAGATAAAATGAAGTAAAGAAACTCATTTAATCTTGAGAAGATAATGAGGCTCCTGAAATCAGAAACTAAAAGAATAATTGAAGATGAAACATTAATACTTCTTCAAATAAGTTTGAGGATGTATTCCATGTGAAAATGATCGGACTTCATGTGATGAAGTTCCTGAGGATCATGACATGGAAAGATGGATGTTAGCAATAAAAGTCTAATGTAGATTTCATATACAAGTGTTGTATATGGACCCTCGAAGATCCACCTATATGGGTAAGACCCATCAAGGTGTAAATGAATCTTCAAGAGAAAGAGGGAACCTGATGAGAAGGTAGAGACCTTCAAAACACGGTTCGTAGCCATGAGCTACACACCGAAGAGAAGACATCGCTAGCGATGAGACTTGCTTTCCGGTGACCTTGCTTTAACCCATCAGAATATTGCTAACTATAGCTACACAACTTGACTATGATATCTTCATGATGTGAGTCAAGATTGCATTCCTCTATGAATACCTCTCTAAGGATATTCATATGAAGTAACCCCAGGGCTTCATGGTTGAGGAAAGCAAGGTGTGCAAGCTAAAGAACTCCATCTTTGGACTCAAATAAGCTTCTTGTAGTTGGATCATAAGATTTGATGAAATTATAAATGTTATGATTTCAGATAAAATCTTGATGAACCATGTGAAGCTTAGTGGGAGTGCCATTGTGTTCA
Source organism: Ottelia alismoides (assembly GCA_037367405.1). NCBI lineage: Eukaryota > Viridiplantae > Streptophyta > Magnoliopsida > Alismatales > Hydrocharitaceae > Ottelia > Ottelia alismoides. The sequence goes on from JAZKJV010002032.1 coordinate 578,046, forward strand.
TCGTGCTAAATGTAGATATTATCCAAATCATTTGGAATGATCTAAGGATGATAATAATAAGTGTTTTATAATCTGGTTATCCCATACCTCGAGATATGATCTCAAGGATACCTCTTAGATCTTAGTTCTGAAGTTGTTCAGAAGCAAAGAGAAGAGGATATTGGGACTTTCACATTTGTAGTACACCTTGGACGTATTCTATTCTTAGAAATTCCAAGAAAGGCTTCCATCCCTTAAGATATGGTACTGACCTATTTAAAGGGATAGCACCTCAAAAAGTTGAGGAAGTAAATGCTAGAACTGCTTGCACTTGTGCATCAATTACAAGAAGCTGAGTATATGCTGGATGTGTACAAATACCAGATGTCTGCCATGCAGTGGGAGTAGTAAACTGTTAATCCTACTGTGGAGATAAAACACTTGATTGCAGTAATATCAAAATCTTCATGGATGATAAGATTTTTGAGATAGTGATCTCAAAGTCTTATCTTCAAGTACTTAAGACTTTATAGATAGTGACTTAAAAGGTCTTAACTTTGGAGATAGTGATCTATAGGGATGAAGGAATTCTGATAAGGATTATGGAAATACTGGTTATAAAAAATTATTAAGCTATAGTGTCAAGGACTCTATAATAGCTTTAACAAAATTGAGTATTGGCTGCATGAGATGCAACATTCGCATTAGATGCGAGCACTGTTACTGGGGATATGCAAGTGCTGTAAAAGGACTTGGCATAGTCTCGCGGGAACAGAGTGACTGATCAACTTACCTAGCTATTTTCTTAATAGCTTTTATTGTCATGTGAGTACGGGTTTAAAATGATTAGCCCATTAATGGCTCTTTGGGCTAGTGGGAGATTGTTGGACATGCGAGCCCACGGCGAGCCATTATGCAATAAATGTTATTGCGAATATCATTACCTGATCTGAAATGAAGAATGAATAATTTGCATAACAGGTCCCTTAGTACAATTAGGGTTATGTACCATGGCCATCTTAATGATCATAGAACCGTTGATTCAATTATTGAATCATAGAGGCTGGCGCTTAGATGAATATCTAATGAGTTAGATTGAGGACTCGTCAAGCACCGTCAAATGATTATTAAGAGATGATCTCCAGCAGAGTAGGAGATGGCAATCCTATCTCAGTTAGGCTGATATCTGACCGACCTCTTGATGCAGGTCCTCTGCATAGGAATAGAGATTCGGAGGTGTCAGATTAGTTAGGTCAAAGAGTTGACTTAACGAGATCGAGATAACCAAAGTCCTATATCGTATGCTGTCAAGATACAGGCACACATCCTCTGACCGGAGACAGATGTGTTACTATATGTTTGAGTATGTACATTAGGAAGACCAATAGGTTGATGACCTAATCAAGGTCTATACACCGGCGCGCTGGTGTGCATATAAGGGCATATGAGTAATACGATCTCTCAATGGGATCATACAGGTTCAGTTTCTGAACCGGAAGACATGAGCTCACTCATTAGATATTGGGAAGAATCAAATTTCATGCGCATGGTCGTCTCTCTTTGGAAGCTTGATTGAATTTGTAGGTTTGATATATACTTTTGGAAAGTATATGATCAAGACCTAGGTATGATATATACTTTTGGAAAGTATATGATCGATACCGACTCCCAATGATCGAATGCGAAACTTACTCATAAAATCATGAAGTAGACAGTGTAAAGTTGATCTAATACTTCGGGTTTAATCTGAGTATTCTAGTATGCAGGATGTACAGGTATTAGGAATACCTGAGGGTGATGTCATCGTAAATGATTGTATAACCATGACGCTTCCATTCCTAGGGAGGGATGAAACGGGTCTGGATTTTAGTGACTCCTCTCAGTAGAGAAGTAATCTGATCTTAGTCCAAATGTTGGACATTGATCTGAATATGATTCAGATGCAATGAGAAGATTAGATTTGCGGTCTTGATTTAATCAAGTATCTATAAGAGGCCCGCGATCTGGTTTTGACATATGATCTCAATATCCATGTCACTATACGTTGAACAATACAATCACCCTGTCCTTATCTCCAAGTATTCGTGGAGAAAGCGCATTATGCTTGAAAGAGTTCATGGATAATTCTATTGTTGATATATGTATCCGAGCAATGAGAAAATGGACAATTAAATATGATTTAATTATCATGAATAATATGAATTTGATTCATATTATAAGGAGAGTTATCTTAGATAATTAAATGTGATTTGATTATTAAAGATGTAAATAATGTGAATGTGATTCATATTATTTGAGCACAAGAGAATAAGTTATCCAATATAATTAAATGTGATTTGATTATTATGGATAACAATACTGTGGATAGTAATATCCAATTATTTATAATATATTATAAATGTGATTTATAATGTATTAGAGAGAGTTAAATATAATTTATATTAGTAGATTAATTATTAATGTGTATTGGACACACATTGTCTAATTAATTGAAGATGTAAATTACATTTTGTTTTGGGTTGTGAATATGATTCACAATATTCCAATGTCAAGATTGCAATATTCCCAAAATTAATTGAGAATTATTTTGGTGAATAAAAAATCCCAACAAATAGTTGTTGGAAAATAAGTAGAGAAAATCAAGGAGATGTACAATCTCATGGGAATCCATGAGATTTCCCTCCCATTAGGAAAGGAGGGGGCGGCACCAAATCCCTTATGGGATTGGTGGCCGTCACCTCCCTCTAAAGGGGAAGGTTGATCTCCTTTGTATTTTCTCTCTTTATTTAATTGATTTAATTTGGTATTAATATTTATTTGATTTATCAAATATATTTTTATCAAAATTAAATCACAAGTTGTTGGTTTTTACCAACAATAATCTTGACCATTGGATTGACATAAATCAATCTCACCCATTGATTTTATATGTCACATGGATTGAGATCCATGGATTCCAAAACCCTATAAATAGAGAGGCATACTTTGCTCTCTTTTTTCGACACACAATGCTTGAGAAGCATCTCTCTCTCTCTCTTCTCTCTACTCGACAGCCCTCTCTCTCCCTCTCATGTGACTGTCCACCATGGATGACCTAAGAGAGGTTCTCCATCGCTGCGGCATCATCGTTATGCTGCCCGTTCTTCTGCTCGTGGATCTCTGTCTCCTTCGGTGCGCCTCGCTCGTGAAGAAGACGTCGGATCTCGTGTGTCGAGATCAGAAGATCCGCTGCTTGGATCATCAACATGGATTGCGAGAAGCACGCGGTTCATCCCCCCGCTCGCAAGCGTCTCCTCCGTCGGATTGGACTTGAGACAGGAGGTCTCTTCGTTTAGAGACTCGATCGCAACCACGCTTCAAGAGGTAATCCTATTACTTATTTGTGGTTTAGACGAAACGATCTGAGAAGTGTTCTTGGATCATGTGATTTCGTCGTAAGAAATTTTTTTTAATTCCGTTGCATCGAGCAACTAGTGTGACTAGTCGCTCCTCGTCGTATTCGATACGACGCTCACGCTTCCGTGATGCGCTTAAGGATCTAACCATATCCTTCATAACGCGCCCGCTACATTCCAGAGGTTTATGTTGACCATTTTTGACGACATGGTAGTAGTTTTCTATAGGTCTTCATGGATGATTTCTCGATCTATGGGGATAGTTTTGACACATGTCTTACTTATTTAGACCGAGTACTTCAAAGATGTTGTGAGGTAAACTTGTTGCTCTCATGGGAGAAGAGTCACTTTATGGTGACTAATGGGATCGTATTGGGCCACACCATCTCCAAACATGGTATGGAGTTTGACCTGGCTAAGAGTGGTTTGATCTCCAACCTAGATCCATCGTAGAATTTGAAGTAGTTGAGGTCATTCCTTGGTCACGTTGAATTTTATAGGAGATTCATTAAGGGATTCAGCAAGATCGTTAAGACTATGACTGAGCTTCTATGCAAGGAGATTGAGTTTATTGTTGTTGGGAAAGTCCCCCATGCCTTTCACCAGATGAAATACGTGGATACTAGAGCTCCTGTCCTTCAGCCACTGATGAATCCTCATTTCATCACCTTTATTCTATCATTTTGGCCTTAAAAACCCCAACAAATGCATGTAAGTAGCATCAATTTGTCCATAATAGCATCCATTATTTATTGTATTTATTGTACATAAAATAAAGTTTTAATACTAATATTATTGAATAAAGAGAAGAAAAGAAAAAGGAATAAAATATTGCAAATATTTTATGACCCTAGCCCGGAGACCAAGTACAGAATGGAGTTGGTCGACAAGGAATAATGTAGGGGGAGATAAGGGACAGAAATACAATAAATACCTCATCTATTTATGCATTAATTACACATTTTTTTACTCCTATTTTATTTTTTATTATTTATTCATCAAATAAAGAAACTTTACATGAAAGTTGTAGATAATAATGCAAATACAAAATTGAGTTTGTACAAAAATACTCTACAATGTTCATTTTACAACCAGAACAAAAAGGCAAAAACCAAACTTCACAGAACCATATCTTTCAAATAAAAGCTCAAAATATAGCAAAATCACCTTAATTGTATATAACTTTTTAAGAGCTATTTAATGATGGTGTTTTATATTTTTTAGAGTTACTGTGTAAAAGTTATTGGGCCCCTATTGTACCTGATACCAATTAAAATATTCGATTTATTCATTATTTGTTATTTTTGCAAATTCATATTTTTATAATTTTTGTCAATATTATTTACAACACATGTACAGATTAAAATTAGAATAAAATCAAAAAGAAAAAGTAAAAAAAAAATAAGTTTATATAGAAAATATAGATAAAAGACCTATGAGTCCACATGTAGATAAATTAAAGGAAATATATTCTTTTATTCTTTTACTTTATTTATAACTTCCTAATATTGTAAATATTATATAGATTCTATTAAAAATATAAAACTAAACAAAACTCAATTAAATACATTAAAATAAAATAGTATACAAAAATCATAGGTAAAATACCTATGAATATACCTATATAATATACTCATGTATTTATTTAAATGTACAAATAACATTATAAAAATAAAATAAAAATATATTTATACTCCACAAAAATAATTTATAAATATATAAAATAATGGAATAAAATAATAAAATAAAATATACAAAACAAAAATAAAAGTGTACAAAATACACGTATATATACCTATAAATAAGCCATTAAAAATACATTTGTCATAAAATACATCAAAAAATAAATAAAAATCATAATAAAATATTACATAAATTAATAAACATTTTTTTATTTTATACTCGAAAAATAATAAAATCATTTTCTATTTTTAATTAATTATTCTTTATTAAACTAGGTTGTTTTGTCGCCTAGCGACCTAGGTGGCCCAATCAGGGCACGTCAAAAGTTGACCCAAGTCAACTCCTCTGCCCCCAACCGTCTGGCGTGACAGACGTCCATCAAGCCATATTCTCTCAATTTCCTCTTCCTACCCGTTGACGATCTCTCTTCGATTCCTTCTTGAAAAACCGCCGTCTATCATCCCTCAATCACGCCAGCTAATCAAATCATCCTGAACCCCATAGATTCTTTGATTAACCCCGGTCAATAAGGGTGCACTGCCATGTTTATAAATAAGAGCCCCGGCCTTCCTCCGCAAATTTGGTCAACCTTAGCCCTTCTTCTACCCTAGTCTTCGGTCCAGATAGGTTCCTTGTGACAGGAGGAAGCTCTTGGAGGCTTGAATTAGTCGGAGAAGGCGGTGCTGCACCCACGGTGGCGCTCCAGCATGGCCCTGCTCCCTAGTGTCCCACCAGGTATAAGAGCTATCTTTTCTCGCTCATTTTATGTATTTTAATCATAGGATTACTTTCATGCATTTAGAGTAGGACTTAGTTAACAAATCATCTCGGAATCACTATGCCAGTACTTTGCCGGAGTTGAGCTCTGGGAAGCTCCTCCGTGCTCCATCGTTGTCGCTCCGACCATCTGACACTGCCATCTCTCTCCCTAACACGTTCCCCTCACCCCACGCACCTCCAGTCCCCCTGATCCATCATGGATCAAGAGATCATGTCTCCATCCTCCGTCGTCTGCCGGAGACCAGCACCACACCCATTTTTCACTCATCCCGACCCAATAAGGCCCTGGGGACCTTCACCTTGTTGTGTTCTATCCTTCTGAAGGTCCAGGTGCGCCAGAAGACTCATCTTCGAGTCGAATCTAGTGAAGAACATGTACCTGGACCCCCTCTCCTTGCTCGACTTCGCCTAAACACTCTAGGGGCCCATGTGCCTCGCTGAAGACATCATCAGGCGCGGGAGGCTTTCAGGAACGTGAAGAGACCCACGATGGTGTGGGAGGAGGCTGGAGGAGCTCGCAGTGCCTGATCAAAGCTCGCCAGCGGCGAGCCCTTTCCCTGTTCCTCCAGCCTGTCTCCCAGCCGTTCGATCGAGGAGGAGCGCCCAGTTCTGATCCCAACCGTCCGATGAAGCCATGCTCTGTCCGTTGGGTCCTCTCCACGGATCTAATCCTGTCCACTCATCGGCAAACCGTTATCAGCCATTGGATGGATGCCATGTGGCATGTGAAGCCATCCAGCCATCCGCCAGCGCGCACATTTAGGGGTAAATTGCACCTGTACCCCTCTTCTTTTTGTATTTATAATTTAGTCTTGTAAATTAAATTTACGTTAAAAATATGGTGGAAATTTTGTAAAAAGACCCCTGAGTTTTCTGAAAACGACAAAAAGGTCCATTCCACGTCACCTCACGTACGGTCCCACGTGAGATGGGAAAATTGCAGGGATACCCCTATGGGTTTTTGTATTTAAAAAAGTCCAATAAAATGAAATGCTTGTGTCATATTTTTGTGAAATTTGCAAGCAGTTCCCTAGATTTTTAGTAATTTCGTTTTGGTCCTTACCTGTAGGAGCCACGTGCCGTCTCACGTGGTGGGTAATTTGCACATTAACCCTGGAGGTTTTTTAAATAGAAGTTTAACCCTGAAATGTTAAAAACACGTGTACAACTTCTGGGTAAATTGTACAGATCTCCCGCCCAACTTTATTTTATTTGCAAAAAAATGTCCCTACTAGGACATGTATTTTTGTAGTTTTAATGTATTCATCACAAATACTTACATTGCTCCTAAAAATATAAAAAATAGGGATAAATGCTTCATGCTAAATATTTTCATGCACATATTTTTAAGTAGCATTTTTTTGCATTTTTTCTAATTTTAAAAATTATAAAGGAGCCTAAGTCATCCCTATTTAAATTATAAAATCCATAAAAATTATTAAACATTCTTGAAAAATTCCAAAAAAATTATATTTTGTGCCTTTTAGTGTCTTTTAGCTTTAAACCAAAAAAAACTAAAAAATATAAAATAAAAATAAAAAAACACTAAAAAGCTCTATAAAAATATAAAAAATCCATAAAAATCCTAAAAATCTATTTTTTGTCCCCTAATTTTCTATATTTTATTTTATTTAATTTAAATTAATTCGGGGAATTTTTGACCCTGTTTGATATTTTTCATCCCCATTATAATCTCGGATTTTCATTTTATTACTGATTTTGAATATTTTTGACTTAAAAATACAAAAAATAGTAGAGATATAGAAAAATCGTAAAAACCTTAGAAAATTATAAAAAGGACAAAAATAATTTATTTTCTGAATTTTGTTTAGTTTTACCTATTTTTATATATAAACTACCTCTCTCTTTACTTATATTGTATATACTTTATTTTATCATTTAAAAGAAAAAGAAAATGGAAAAAATAAAAAATATATATAAAAATAAAAAAATTAAAAATTAAAAAACCCACAAAAAGCATGATTTACACAAATGGCTCGGTTGCGCATAGATAACTATAGGCTACCTATTTTGTTCTCTATGTTTCGACCTCTACATGCTTATACACTATGCATTTTATGGTAGAGAAAATAAATATTATTTCCACATTTTTCGGATTCAATTATTTTATTCAATATTATGGGTTAATTGCTGATCGACAGAGGGATTCTTGAGTGGTCATTTCAGCGATCAGATTTTTATCTAGACCCTCTGGAATTTCCCTGTTATCAGATGGCACCGTTGCCGGGGAGCAATGAGCGTAGTCTATTTTTGCCAGTCATTTTGTAAAATAATTAAATGATTTATTGATTCTTTCACCTTCCAATTTAATTCTTTGACTTATAAATATTCATTGATTTTGGTAATTTCCTTGATTATTTATTCTAATGCCCATTTTCTTGCAACTTTGATGCGAGGTCCGCCACGCAAGGATGATCTTCTGGAGGCCGATGCAGCCAAGCATGGAGGAGGCTGGTCATCTCTCTTGGACTGGCTGAAGTGAGCACCAAGGAAGCAGGAGGAAGGATTAGTTTAGAAAAAAATTGTAATTTTATTTAGGAGAGAGAAATTTTGGGCATATAATATAATTTGGCCTCTACTCTTCACAACGAGGTCCAGTGCCTGGGTGTTTGTTCACCTGGGGGCCTCATCGCAGTTTTATGTGTTTTATCAACTTGTTTTCTTTGTTTTCTACTGTTTTGAGTTTTCCGCCTTATTTTACTTTTTTTGTGTGCATGGAGCCCCTAGATATAGGCTACTTGACTCTGTAACTAGGTCCACACATTAATAAGAATGCATGTTTCTGTAGTTCTCTACGAATGGATCCAGTCAAATTTATAATGCTAGTAATTCAGATATGAGACTGCGTGCCGCTAGAGGTCGTATACAATGCTGATAGGACCCATTATGGTGGGCACCGATCAGCATCAGAGACCGGACCTTGGTCTCATTTCTGAATAACTAGCCGTTGGTTCTTCACGAATAATAACAACTATTGTTTAGGGTAATTTGTCGATTGCACACCACCATGTAGATAGGTTTAAAAATTCTATTTTGTATACTACATGGAGAGAGCTGGGATGCACTGTAAGTCTTCTAACTCAGCACACATCATTAGGTTCAATGGTGAGATTTCCATCATTGAACCGACTTGCACGGCTTTTCCGCTATCCCCTCTGATTTTGAGCACCTAGGACTTAAATGAAAATCTACAAAAACGTTAGGCGCTTGTATGAAAATAGACTCAAAAAAAGTGAAAACCCAAAAAACTAAAACAAGGGGACTGCTAAATAAACATTGACCTTAATTAAAATCTGTAATGGATCATCATTGTACTTGGTTTATAAAGCCCTCATTCATTTCAGGTACCTTCGGAGGGGGACCAAAACCACCTCACATGAGCGAGGCACGTCCCTGATGAAGCTTCATTCATCACTCTTTATTCTTTTATTTTAGCTAAATATCTTGGCAAAGCATCATGTAAATAGCTGTAAATACAATAAATTATCAATAAGCATGCATTTGTTAATATCTCATAATTAGCATGTATTTATGCAAAAATAAAAGAATAAAGAATAAAAGAAAAAGAAGGAAATATTCAGAATAAATATTGAATGACCTAAATCCAAGAGAGGGCCAATCATTGTCTTGATCGCCAAATAAAAGAAGTAGAGAGAGATAGGGCAACTCTACCTTGTACATATATACCTCTATGTATATAATTTATTTCTATAAAAATAAAAATAAAAGGTGTTCCTATTTCCTTATATATACTTCTAAAAACAAAACAAAAATTAGAAAAATAAAAAGAAAATAAAACTCTCTCTCACCTTGTACATAATACATGTAAATATGTATCTTTCCTTATTTAATTTATACTAATAAATAAATAATAAAAATAAAAGAAAAAATATTTTTATACTTTAAATATTATGTTGTAAATAAATAAATATAAAATTAGGGTATTTTTGGTAAAAATAATAATTTAAAAATAAATGTACAAAACACATAGGTATTTTATACCTCTATATAATACACTATATTGTATATACCATAAATTATTTTTTTATAAAAATAAATAAAAATCATAGAAAAATAATTTGGAAAAAAATATTTTTCATTTTGTACACTTTTTGATTTAAAATCATTTACTATTTTTAATTGATTTTATAAATAATTTGTATATACTATTTTCTGATTAGTCCAGGAGGAATGTTGACCCCAGTCAACTACCCCTCCCGGACTCCCCCTCGCGCGGATCCAGTTTTTGCCCACATTTCTCCAAATTCTCCAGACCCGATCCAACCACCTCTTACTCCATTCCAAGGCTCCGATTATTGAGGGGGATCCATGATCCTCACTTGTTGATTCCCTTAGGGATCCGCCCCTCGGTTCACGTGCTCGATCCGATTCTTCCAAGCCACCTGGGACGCGCTATAAAAGTCTTCATTTACTCCCCCAACTTGCTAGCTCGCGCCGCATCCTTTTCTGATACCCTAGATACCTCCTCCTTGGTGACAACAGCTAGAGGCCACCTTTGGTCATCGGAGAGGTGCTGTGTAGCCGTAGATTGCCTATTGTGACTGGAGCACTGCCGCGAAGAGCCTCCTTCTCCAGCCGCAACGAAGTCGAGGCAAAGACCCCGCTGTCCAACTCTTCTGGAGCTCAGGATCATCTTAGGACCCTCAGGTAATCATTCCATCATTCCTGTCTCTTTTGTTCATTCAATCTTTCGTTTGTCATCCGCCGTCGCTCCGCCAGCTCCGACCAGCCGGTCGGAGCCTCATCACTGTCATCCACCCATTTCGATCGACGCATCTTCTCACCCTCCATCTTCCCTCGTTGTCTGATCACCCTGATCTTGGCTCGGATTACCAAGATTAGGTCATCGGTCTCATCCATTGCCTTCGCCTGAGACCCACCTCCCATCCACCGCCGCTTCTCTCTATCTTAGTCCCAATAACCCCGACCGGAGCATTGCTTCGAGTCTGAGCTATCTCGTGCAGGTCTTGACGAGTGCAAAGACCACTCAGATCATCTTCGGACACCTTCGCCGGAGCTCACCCAGGTCTCAGCCGATGCCACGCTCATCCGACCATTACCCACTCCATCAGAGCCGACCACCCGACACGGAATAGCCCTCCGGTCCTTTTGGCACTTCCAGAGCCTTCATCAGAGCCACCGATCACCCGCGGTGCTCCGACGAAGTTCATCCCAGCTCAGTTCGTCCAGAGGGTCTCTCCGCCGTTGGATCTCCCGCACCTGCCAGACGCCATCCTAGCCATCCATTCACCTGGAGCTATTAGGCAGTTAGATGTCAGATCTAATGGCCTTCATACCAGCCATGCCATCGACATCTGACAGCCGTCAGATCTGACACCTGACACGCCAGAGCCACACGATCACGCCTCACCAGCAGCTGCCACGCACCCCCCTCACGCGCCTCGTCACATGCTGCATGGGTAACTTGCATATTTTACCCCACCTTTATTTTAGTTTGTCTTTTAGTATGTAAAATAAAATACACAGTCAGACCTTTTTGTATTTTGGTACGTGTAGTTTTCTATATTTGCACTTTAGTCCCGTTTGTGTGGACCCACGTGCTTCGTCACGTGTTTTTCTGGGATATTTTCACATTATGCCCTGAAGTTCTTTATTGTTACCGATTGCATGTTTATTTTTCATATTTGAAAATATACCCCTGTGCGTGCGGATTTGTGACATGTGCGAATTTTAATGGGAAAATTGCAGAATGGACCCTAAGTTTTTCATGTGTGTTATTGTTTAGTCCGAGGTCTTATTTTCTTTTCATTCTGGTCCTAGTGTGCTGTGTGTTTTATCTTTAATTAAATAAATAGCATTTTAACTCCAAAAATCATGAAATTTTGACATGAGGCTCCTGCCACGGTGTAGGAATTTTGGTGAATTTTTGGTTATGTTTTGATTTCATTTAGTATTTTATAAAATTCAAAAACACTAAAAAGAGCTGTTGTTTGCTTTAGAAAATCTATTAAAAATATTAAAAAATCCTTGAAAAATTCTAAAAATTCACTATTTGCTTGTTTTATGCCGTTTTAACTTCTGTGCAATTTTCACTTTTTCCCATTTATAAAAACCATAAAAATTAAAAAAGAGTAAAAATCTTATAAAAATCATTAAAAATTCTTGAAAATTCAAAAAAATGTGTTTTCTTCTTCTGTAGTTAGATTTTGTTTTGTAGTTTCTCATAAAAATACGTTTGAATTTTATTGGCATTCTAATTAATTTTAATCTACCTTTATATTCCAGCTGTACATTGGTTTCTATTATTGACTTTGTTTGATTTTTAGAAAATTAATTAAAAATTAGAAAAATCCAAGAAAATTCACAAAACAATATTATTTTAAAAACACAAAAATAGTTTTGTTGAGAATTTTTGAGTATTTTTTATCATTAAATAATTGTTTGAGTGTTAATTTTTGATTTTCTTTTATCCTTTTTCTTATATTAAAAATCATAAAAAAATTTTGAAAAATTAAAAACCTCCATTTCTTTTCTTTTCTTTGATTCCTGACTACTTCGTAGCTTCTGCATTACGTGCTCCTTGTGATCGACTCTGTTAGCTATACCAGGTAAAATAAATTAGCAAGACCGCTTGCTTCGCTTTGAGTATTTGATTTCTTTATTGGTGGTCTTACTTTCTTGTTGACTGCGCCTTGTGGTTCGGGTCGTAATGACCATAATTATTCCTTTACCCCAACAACAAAAAGCGTGTCATGAGAATGGTGTCGTTGCTGGGGAGCACAACTTAGTAGTCGGTTTTCCTTTTTCAGCTTTGTTTTTATTTTCCTTCGTTTTATTTTTCTTTATCTGTTTTCTTTATATTTTTGTTTTTGTTTTTATTTTTGTTTCTTTTTTTGTTTTCCTTTTTATTTATTTTCATTTTATTTTATTTTTATTTTTATTCATTTTATTTTATTTTTAATAATTAAGGTCTGACGTATTTTCTATTTTCCTTTTCTTGTGAGGGCCTGACGAGTGAGGGCAGCGATCTTCGGAGTGCCGAGGCACTCGAGTGATTTGGAGGCGGCTCGTTTGTGCATCGAGCTGCAGGAGAGCATAGGAGAGGAGGAGCAGGACTCTGGGAGTGTAGTTTAGCCTTAGTTTTATTTCTGTTATTATTGTTGTAATAATACAAGACAGACTTGGACTCAGACTTGGCTTGATCTCGGGGTCTGTTTCGCCGAGCACCGGTGTGCTCGGGAGACCTTACCACAGATTTTTCGCTGGTTTTACTTTTTATCGCATTTTTCTTTGATTTTTGATTCTCGAAGTTTTTATCCCTTGGATTTAGGATTTTGCTTGATTGTGATGTAATTATTTAAGGCCCCAACACTAATTGATTGCATGTTCCTATAAATCGATAAGTGGACCTTAATAATTAAATCACAAAGAAAAAGTTAACTCGATCATCTGAGGGGTCATGTGCTGCTAGAGGCCGTATACAACGCTAGCAGGATCTGTTGTGGCGGACACCGATCAACATCAGAGATCGGACCCCGACCTCTCTTGTTGACTCGTTAGCTATTGTTCTTGTCGAGTAGAAATTATTGGTCTAAGTTCGATTTCTTCTTGCATTATATAGGTAGTTTTATTTCAGTCTTTTATTTTATGCACGGATTACTCTGCATGTAGAGAGCTGGAGTCAGATATGCATTTCTTACTTTGCATGCATCATAGTGTTTGACTGCGCATCGGCTTTCTCTACTTCTCCCCCTGTTTTTGGACTTAAAATAATCAGGAGAATTGAAAAATTCGTTAGGCGTTATTTGCTTTGAAAAATATTAAAAAAAGGAAAACTATAAAATTAGGACTGTTAAGATACACTTGACCCTAAAAGACACCTCATTTAAAAATCTGTCTTGGGAGATCAATCCCCTCATTATCTGGTTTGGATGAGAGAGAGAGTGACCCGCACACTAGGCCAGAGCCATATCCGTCTTCTCCTCAGACTACTGATTTCGGGTTAGTCGTTCTCCAGTAAGGATCGCTCCAATTTCCGGTAAAGCGGGCTACGATATCCTTAACAGAGCGAGTCGATCGGGTAGCCGGTAAACGGTCCGCGACTTGTACTGGCTGGGAAAGATCTAGACTTGGGATCGGCATAGTCTCCTGGGAGTGTTGGATTCCCAACAGCTCGCTTAATCGCCTTGAAAGAGTGACTGATCACCTAATAAAATTGACAAGATAAAAGACCGAATCTTTACGATTATCAGCTCTGCGTGAGTAGGTGAATTGGGGGTTTGCTTGACTGATCTTGTGTGTTTTTCCAGATCTCATCCACCTTCACTAGCAACATCACGATGATGGGCCAGAGGTCCCTTAGGCAGCCTTTGGCTGCACCGCTTCGAGCACTCTGGTCCGCTCATCTAGGTTGGTTCGCGAGAGCCGAGACCCGCTCTCCAAACCCAAGTTTGACTCCACCATGTCCCCCTCGACCACCCTTCTACCAGTCCTGAGGTACCCGAGCAGAGACCGCAACATACATTTGATGATTTGACGGCACTTGAGTTTGGGTCTTTTGCCTTTGCAGAGACCATGGCCAACAGTGAGGAGCGCACTGATGGACCCAACGGGAACCATACCTACGTATTAGATCAGGGTGCCATCAACAACACCCTGTTGGCCTCCCTGGAGACCATGCAGGGTCAGATTAGAGACCGAGGGGCTTTCATGGTGGATATGCTTTAAGAGATGGAGCAGATGAGAGCCGCGGAGAGCAGCGCAGAGCCGGTGGAGGAGGAAACAACCCCGACGGAGAGCCTGGGGAGCCTGTACAGCCAGCAACACCTGCACATTCGCTGAGAGAGTTGCATAACCCTGGTGCAACTCTAACCCACAGATGGATTCAGCTGCCATCCATTCTAGGAGATTTCAAGCTCCCACCTCAGACCATCCAGCTTCTACCCTGATTCCACGGACTCGCCACCGAGGAGTCACACCTCCATCTCCAAGAATTCGAGATGATCTGCAGCACGGTCCACGATCGACTCGTGGATGAGGATACCATCAGGATGCTGGCCTTTCCATTCTCCCTCGTAGACAGAGAAGCCAACTAGCTGAAGCACCTAGGGAGATATGTCAAATCAAGGGAACAACCTGGAATGAGTACTTGAATAAGTACAATCCACTCGGTCGGACGAATGTAGCCAGAGATCTGATTCGCCTTGCTTCCCAATGAGCAGTTCCACGAGGCATGGGATGGATTCAGGGAGCTCACAGACCGGTGTCTCCATTAAGACATATCCAAGCCTAACCTTGTCCAGAGTTTCTTCTGCGGGCTTACACCGGAGTTGTAGGGGCTAGTGAATGCATCTTGTGGGTGCTCATACTTCGCTAAGGATGGGCATCAGGTCTGGGCTATCTACGAGGAGATGGTGGAGAACTGCACAGTTATGTCCCAGACCCGACTATATGCACAGGGGAACCCCACACCACAGGTCGTGTCCTATCAGAAAATAGCACGGGTTGATGCCGGTCCATCTACATCATCAGCAGCCGCAACACAGGCAGAGTCAACGACCGCTGATATGGGGATCATCAGCGAGAAGTTGGACCGCATCGAGCTTATTGAGAAGAAGCATTTCCAGGGCATGTCTCAGATAGATTAGATGGCACAGACGCTGAGTGACCTGAAGACCCAGATCGTGTGTCTCCAGGAGGCACACATGGCTTCTCAACTCCGTCTCAGGTCACGAGCAGATCCCAGCAGCAGCAAAAGCTCGGCCCAGCCCTCCGCCTACTACCGACAGGTGCATCAGATTCAGGCAGAGCCGTTCCAGCAGCAACAACAGCAGAATGTCCAGCTACCACCATCTCCGGACAGCCAGATGGTGGTCTACCAGCCGGATCAGCCCCTGGCAGTTCTTCCCCCACCAACTTACGAGAAAGAGTCATTGATGGAAGTCAACAGGATTTGGTATGACTGACCTCAGCCTGGGATCCGACGAGACCATTCCGGATTCCGTTGGTCGACCGAAGGTGCCTCTTCCCAGAATCAGCCTCCGGTTCAGGGTGGTCAGTTCAGCTAGCAGCAGCAGCAACCCCAGTTCCCACAGCCACAACCACATCCACCTTACCGGCAACAAGGTCCTCGTCCCTATCAGCAGGGACAGTCTTGGAGGCAGCATCAACAACCTCAGCAGTTTCATCCCTAGTATCCCTCTCATCCTCAGCAGCAGCCTCACTTTCAAAGAGGCCACCCGCCCGATTCTAATGGGCCCACTTATGAGAACCCAGCTTTAGATGGTCTAGCCCGCCTTATCTCCGAGCAACATGCTACATTAAAACGAGAGATGGGCGAGTTCCGTCAGGAGATGAGGAAGATAGTGAAGGCTAAGGCCACCATAGCCATTCAGATCGAGGCGAATCCAAACAACCTGAAGAGGAAATCTGAGCAGGTAGAATTTACAGAGGTTACCGCTCCTAGTGATTCACTTGGTGATATTTCTGCATACACTTTTGATGCTGACTTTGTTACACTTAGGAACGGTAGGATGCCAGCCGGCGGTACCTCATCTGAGCGACGACCACATGAGGACTCATGAGCGCCATATGAGGAGGAGAGCGATGCCGATGCCGCTCATGATGATGTTGATGACGGTGGTGCTGACGCCACCAAGGATGTAGATCCAGCTGACGATACTGAGGCTGTGCTGATGCCATCAGATTTAGGAGGTGGTGCTGACGCCACCACGGAAGCCTCATTCATCACTCTTTATTCTTTTATTTTAACTAAATATCTTGGCAAAGCATCATGTAAATAGCTGTAAATACAATAAATTAGCACTAAGCATGCACACTCATAATTAGCATGTATTTGTGCAAAAATAAAAGAATAAAGAATAAAAGAAAAAGAAGGAAATATTTAGAATAAATATTGAGTGACCTAAACCCAAGAGAGGGCCAATCATTGGCCTGATCGCCAAATAAAAGTAGTAGAGAGAGATAGGGCCACTCTACCTTATACATATATACCTCTATGTATATAATTTATTTTTATAAAAATAAAAATAAAAAGGTGTTCCTATTTCCTTGTATATATGTCAAAAAACGAAACAAAAATTAGAAAAATAAAAATAAAAATAAAATAAAACTCTCTCACCTTGTTCATAATACATGTAAATATGTATCTTTCCCTATTTAATTTATACTTGTTAATAAATAATAAAAATAAAAGAAAAATATTTTTATACTCCAAATATTATGTTGTAAATAAATAAAATATAAAATTAGGGTATTTTAGGTAAAAATAGCAATTTAAAAATAAATGTACAAAACACATAGGTATTTTATACCTGTATATAATACACTATACTATATATACCATAAATTGTTTTTTTATAAAAATAAATAAAAATCACAGAAAAATAGTTTGGAAAATAAAAAATATTTTCATTTTGTACACTTTTTGATTTAAAATCTTTTACTATTTTTAATTGGTTTTATAAATAATTTCTATATACTATTTTCTGATTGGTCCAGCAGGAATGTTGACCCCGGTCAACTACCCCTCTCGGACTCCCCCTCGTGCGGATCCGATTTTTACGCTCATTTCTCCAAATTCTCTAGACCTGATTCGACCACCTCTTACTCCATTCCAAGGTTCTAGTTATCGGGGGGGGGGTCCATGATCCTCGCCCGTTGATTCCCTTAGGGATCCACCCCTCGGTTCGCACGCTCGATCCGATTCTTCCAAGCCACCTGGGACGCGCTATAAAAGTCTTCATTTGCTCCCCCAGCTTGCCAGCTCACGCCACTCCCCTTTCTGATACCCTAGATACCTCCACCTTGGTGACAGCAGCCGGAGGCCACCTTTGGTCATCAGAGAGGTGCTGTGTAGCCGTAGCTCGCCTATCGTGGCCGGAGCACCGCCGCGAAGAGCCTCCTCTGCCAACAACAACAAAGTCGAGGCAAAGACCCCACCGTCCAACTCTCCTAGAGCTCAGGATTGTCTTAGGACCCTCAGGTAATCATTCCATCATTCCTGTCTCTTTTGTTCATTCAATCTTTCGTTTGTCATCCGTCGTCGCTCTGCCAGCTCCGACCAGTCGGTCGGAGCCTCGTCATCGTCATCCACTCGTTTCGATCGACACATCCACTCACCCTCCATCTTCCCTCACCGTATGATCACCCTGATCTTGGCTCGAATCACCAAGATTAGGTCATCGATCTCATCCATCGCCTTTGCCGGAGACCCACCTCCCATCCACCACCGCTTCTCTCTATCTTAGGCCTAATAACCCTGACCGGAGCATTGCTTCGAGTCTGAGCTATCTCGTGCAGATCTTGACGAGCGCAAAGACCACTCAGATCATCTTCGAACACCTTCGCTGGAGCTCACCCAGGTCTCAACCGATGCCACGCTCATCCGACCGTCAGCCACTCCATCGTAGCTGACCACCCGACGTGGAAAGGCCCTCTGGTCCTTTTGGCACTTCCAAAGCCTTCATCGGAGCCACCGATCACCCTGGTGCTCCGACGAAGTTCGTCCCAACTCAGTTCATCCAGAGGGTCTCTCCGTCGTTGGATCTCCTGCACCTGCCAGACGCCATCCTAGCCGTCCATTCACCTAGAGCTGTCAGGATGTTAGATGCCAAATCTTACGGCCCCCGTACCCGCCACGCCCTCGACATCTGACAACCATCAGATCTGACACCTGACACACCAGAGCTACACGATCGCGCCTCACCAACGGCTGCCACGCGTCTCCCTTACATGCCTAGTCACGTGCTGCATGGGTAAATTGCTTATTTTACCCTGCCTTTATTTTAGTTTGTCTTTTAGTCTGTAAAATAAAATACACAGTCAGACCTTTTTGCATTTTGGTACCTGTAGTTTTCTATATTTGCACATTAGTCCCATTTGTGTGGACCCATGTGCTTCATCACGTGTTTTTCTGGGATATTTGCACATTGTACCCTGAACTTCTTTATTGCTACTGATTGTATGTTTAGTTTCCATATTTGTAAATATACCCCTGTGCGTGAAGATTAATGACATCGAATTTTAATGGGAAAATTGCAGAACAGACCCTAGGTTTTTCATGCGTGTTATTGTTTGGTCCAAGGACTTATTTTCTTTGCATTCCGGTCCCTGTATGATGTGTGTTTTATCTTTGATTAAATAAATATCATTTTAACTCCAAAAATCACAAAATTTTGAAACTTGGCTCCTGCCACTGTGTAGGAATTTTGGTGAATTTTTGGTTGTGTTTTGATTTCATTTAGTAGTTTCTAAAATTCAAAAACACTAAAAAGAGCTCCTGTTTACTTTAGAAAATCCATTAAAAATATTAAAAATCCTTGAAAAATTCTAAAAAATTCATTGTTTGCTTGTTTTATGTTGTTTTAACTTCTGTGCAATTTTCATCTTATTCCCATTTATATTCATAAAATTTTGAAAAGAGTAAAAAATATTATAAAAATCATTTAAAATTCTTAAAAATTCATAAAAGTGTGTTTTCTACTTCTGTAGTAGATTTTATTTTGTATTTTCTCATAAAAATACTGCTTAAATTTTATAGCCATTTTAATTAATTGTGATCTGCCTTTAGATTCCATCTATACATTGGTTTCTATTTTTGACTTTGTTTGATTTTTAGAAAATTAACTAAAATCAGAAAAATCCAAGAAAATTCACAAAACACTATTATTTTAAAAACACAAAAATATTTTTGTTTGGAATTTTTGAGTATTTTTGGACCATTAAATAATTGTTTGAGTGTTAATTTTTTATTTTCTTTAATCCTTTTTCTTATATTAAAAATCATAAAAAAAATAAAAAAATTAAAATCCACCGTTTCTTCTCTTTTCTTGGATTCTGAACTACTTCATAGCTTCTGCATTACGTGCTCCTTGTTATCGACCCTAGTAGCTATACCAGGTAATATAAATTAGCAAGACGGCTTGCTTCGCTTTGCGTGTTTGATTTCTTTATTGGTGGTCTTACTTCTTGTTGACTGCGCCTTGTGATTCGGGTCACAACGACCATAATTATTCGTTAACCCGAACAACAAAAAGCATGTCAATAATGGATAAAGCCAAAATCCCAGTATGTAACAACCTTGTGTATCACCTAGATTTCTGAAGTAATGGTGCTTCTATCATACGTGATCGAGTAGGGCATTGTCAACGATGGTGTTCCCGCCTTGTGTGGAACATCGACATGGTTTGAAGTACTGAGCATAGGCCACGCCTTCACGGGGGTGTCTGTCTCATCGGTTTGCGTCCGAGTAGGTTCTTGTACGCTCATGGGTGATTCCGTTCCGAGCGAGAACCGAAGTATTGGTTTCACTTATCGACTTCCGCTCTCTATTTTTTTGGCTGAGTAGGGATCCAGAAAGGGTTACAAGGACCTCAAAAAGTGCAGACTACAGGTTACAAAGGAGGAGGACAAGTATGGGATTCTTTTCTGGCAGTACTCTCTCTCCTATAGGGTTAGTTTGCTAAGGACTTGTTACAAGATATGCCTAAAATCACAACTCTAAAACTGAAAAGATAATAAGTAGCCGAACCTTCACGACTTCACATGGCAAGAGTTGGTGAACCCATTTTGTCTTATGTTTGTATGGATCTAGATTAAGGATCAAAGATCAAGTCCCACACACTTGCGCAAATTTTGTCATGAATTCTTCCCTTTGACCCCCGCTCAGTTTGAACCTTTCTACTATTTTGCAATCCATTTTCTTCCTCGTAGACCACTGTATCCTTCTTCCAACATCTACTCCTTTCTTGCTCCGCAAGGGCGATCCATGGATGGTTTTGTCGGGATCACACCGACACCTACATCGATTCCATGGACTTGAACTCGCCAATAATTCGAGGTGATTCCCGAGAACTGATGAACGTCAAATTCGCCTCTTAATAATGTGAAATTGTGCTGTAGTACAGGAGGCAAATTTGGTTCCGCGAAAATCACGATCTTTGAATGTCATGGAATATTTTAACTTGGCAAGTTTACCAAGGTCGAACACAAGGACATGTCTGCCTAATGTGAGTATTGAATTTTGATTCACGAAGGCACAAAGTGAATTAATTCCAATTTCAGTTCCTTATGCAAATTATGCTATTTACAAAGCGATGCCATGATGCGTGCATTTTTTTATCGGTTTTTATGCAGTTATAAAGATGCATGGATAAATGTGCAAAGTTAGAGGTATGAAGAATAAGATATCACAAATATACCCTCAAAATATGAACATCAAAATAGAAATAGAAATTAAAGTCAATTTGAACACATCAATAAAAATCGGTCATCGGATCAAAGCAAGACTGAGTAGAATAGGGTCCCATTTTGCACATAAAAATTTATTTCAATTAAAATAGGAGCAAATAAGACAATTAAGCATGCTAAGATGAAGAGGACAAAACAAGGATCAAAACGATACTAAAATCATGCAATTTGGACCTACGATGCTCAAGTTATGCTAGAAACAGTGCAAGGGCATAATTGTAATAAAATGCAAGAAAAATAAAGGATAAATATTGCATTTAGGTCCTTGGAAGGACCTAAATGCAATTATGAAAAACCGATTGGGCCTGGATGATTTTTCCATATGCGTGGGGGCCTTTTTGTAATTTCAGAAAGTATAAAGGGTTTCCTTGTAAATTACCCCAGGCGCGCACGTGACGCACGTGCATGGAGGGCCGTTTTGTAAATACCAAAAGTTACGGGGTCTTCTCTGCAATTTACCCAGCACCTCACGTGCGCTGGAGGGGCTAGGCTCGGGTCAGTCCCTGTGGCTCGGGCCACGTGGCTGCATTGAGGGGCTCGGGTCGAGGCTCAGTCGGACCCGAGCCTGCAGCTTCGTTTGGAGCTTCGTGGCCACATGTCTTTATCTCGGTCGTCCGATCCATCTGATCGGACGGTGACTGTATCTCGTCCTCCTCCGCAGGTCACCGGAGAAGGCGGGTCTCCTGTGACCTGTTAATTGCTCCGTCGTGCTCCATCTTCTCCCCCGAAGGTCGGGGAACCTTCCTGAGATCATGGCGAAGAGACCTGAGGTGCGGCGAGGCTCCGGGGCTAGTAGGAGATGAATGTTGATGCAGCTTCGCCGGAGGAGAGTAGCTTGAAGATGCTTCGATGCCGCCTCCGGCCATTGAGGGTCTTGCACGGGTTAGATGAGACCAAAGCATGCGAGTGTGTGAAGTGCGAATGTGATGGGGTGAATGGGGTCCATGTGGGGTGGCTGGAGTGGAGGCACAGTGCTCCTGCTCCGGCGAAGCAGAGGAGGAGGTTGCGGGAGGAGGATGTGGTTGTGGAGAAAGGAGAGGTGGTGGCGAGAGGATGTCGCAAGGATGAAGGTGACATTGCGAAGCTGGTGGTTGATTCAGATGAGGGTGCAGATGGCTGTAGTCTGGGGAAAAATAGGAGAAAACTCGAGACAAAGAAGAGGGAGGGATAACCTCGTTAGAGAGGGGAACCTAGTGGAGGAAGTGGTCTAGGATGAGGGTCGTTCGACCCTCCGGTCATGGCTCGACCTAGATGACCGGTCCAGGGAGCTTAGCTACCACCGGGGAGGTGGAGCGTACATGGCGGAGATGCCATGGATCTCACCGGGGCTTCGGCCGTTATCACCTTCTTGCAAGGGCCCCTCCGCTGTCACCGGAGGGGCAAACGCTGGGCCAAAGCCCCAAAAATGGTGGATGTTTTGATACGGTGGCGGGGCAAGGGATTTTATAGGCGGAGGAGGACGATGTTATGGTGGTGGCCGAACGTTTTTGCGAGGGGAATTAAGGCGAAGGGAAGTAATGGAGGGGTTTGATGGAGGGCGTGCGAAGATGGCGGAAGAACATGGGGTGTAGTGGAGGCGTTACGACGAGGAGAGACGGTCGGGGGTGCGAGCGAAAATGGAAAGGGGGTACGGATTTTACGAGGTGTAACAGCGAGGTCTGGAGGAGGACGATGACCGGATGCCGTTGGTTCACACGATCCAACGACCTGGAGGGGTGCTCGGGTGGAGGGATGAGATTGGATCAAAGTTCTGATCCTGCGGCTAGGAACGGAGCGAGAGTGATGGCGGGGATTGGAACTTTGATCTGGCAAGATCACTTTCAGCTCGGGATGCAAGCAGATCACTATAGACATGATCAGTGAGCCGAAAGTCATGACTGATGAGAGCCGTGCATCATCAAAAGCAGACTGTGACTTTATTGCAGAAATCAGAGATACACCACCTTTGTTGGACGACCCATGGACTGAAGAAATCCTCTCTCTAGAGGAGGACTTGGAAAGCACAATCGACACATGATCCGATGATACTTAGGAGACGGACTCTCAGTTGCTGATGCACCTCTTTGACTCTAAGAATTCATTCCAGACCGAATCTGATGAGCATAGTGGAGAACTATTCGGCACATCACCAGAATCTCAACAGAGTACTGAGGACAGTAGCTCTATCAACGTTCATGCAGTACATCTTACCACCGGTACAGTTTTTGAAGTGACCGACAAGTTGGATAGATCAGAACCAGAACTCAAGCCACTTCCTACATGCATGAAGTATGCTTTCCTTGCGGGTGAAGAAAATATGTATCTGGTTATCATCAGCAACAGGCTGGACCCGGAGCAGGAATCTCGACTTCTTGATATTCTAGTAAAGAACCGCAAGGTGCTTGGTTGGCATGTATCAGATCTCTGGAGGGTAAACCCAGCGTTGTGCTCGCACCATATCTATCTGGAAGAAGATGCCAAGCCATCCCGCGAATTCTAAAGAAGGCTGAACCCTAACCTCCGGGACGTCGTCATGAAAGAAATCACGAAATGGTGTGAGGCAGGCTTTATTTATCCCATATCTGATTCAAAATGGGTAATCCCTCTGCATGTAGTTCCAAATAAGGCAGGGCTTATCGTGGTTACAAATGACAAAGGAGAGGAGATGTCGACTTGGGTATCAACATCCTGGCGGGTGTGTGTTGACTACCGCCGTCTCAATGCAGCAAGTAAGAAGGACCACTTTCCCTTGCCATTCATTGATCAGGTTCTGGAAAGACTAGCTGGCAAGAAGTTCTTCTGCTTTTTGGATGGGTACTCTGGGTACAACCAAGTGGCAATCGCCCCCGAGGATCAAGAGAAGACTACCTTCACTTGCTCGTTCGACACCTACACTTTCAGGAGAATGCTCTTTGGATTGTGCAATGCACATGCGACATTCCAGAGATGCATGTTAGCAGACTTTACCGAGATGGTAGGCAGATTTCTTGAGGTGTTCATGGACGACTTCTCAATCTATGGTGACAGTTTTGATTCTTGTCATGAACACCTGGACAGAGTACTTCAGAAATGTCGTGAAGTCAGTTTAGTACTATCATTGGAGAAGAGGCACTTCATGGTCACAAAAGGAATTGTGCTGGGTCACGTCGTTTCCAAACATGGCATGGAAGTCGACCCGACAAAGGTGGATGTGATTGCCAATCTTGATCCACCTCAGATAGTGAAGAATGTGAGGTCATTCCTGGGGCATGTGGGATTTTATAGACGATTCATAAGGGATTTCAGCCGCATTGCCCGACTTCTAACAGAACTTTTATGTAAGGAAACCGAGTTTAATGTCGATCACCAGGTTCTCCTTGCTTTTAATCAATTGAAGGAGCTTATCACTCAAGCTCCCATCCTACAACCATCGGATTGGTCTTTCCCTTTCGAGATCATGACGGATGCATCAGATTTTGCAGTTGGGTCTATTCTAGGATAAAGGAAAGAAAAAGCGCCCTATGCCATTCATTACGCCAGCAAGACATTAGATGAAGCACAAAGAAATTACACTGTGACAGAAAAAGAGTTGATGGCCGTGGTTTTCGCCCTGGAAAAGTTCAGATCCTATTTGCTTGGATCAAAAGTTACTGTCTTCACAGGCCACTCTGCTATCTGATACTTACAGCAGAAGAAGGATGCCAAGTCCAGACTGATCAGATGGATCCTTCTCCTCCAAGAACTTGATTTGGAAATCAAGGACAAGACTAAAGTTCAGAATGTGGTAGTAGATCATCTCTCCAGAATTGAGCAGCAAGAGCCTCCACTGAACAGTGCACCTATCACAGAAACCTTTCCTGATGAATCTATTTTAGCTGTGGATTCACTCCCTTAGTATGCTGATATAGTCAATTACCTCGTTTTGGGGGTAATCCCATCGGATTGGACGAAAAATCAGATGGATAAATTCTTGTCGACCATCCGTTTCTACTAATGAAAAGATCCCCTCTTATTCAGGGAAGGAGCAGATTGCATTTGGCGCAGGTGTACCTCAAGAGGAGCTAATGTCCTCGAGCACTGTCACTCGCTCGAATCTAGTGGACACCACTCTGGAGACCGGACGACAGCAAATGTCCTTTAGCGTGGCTTCTGGTGGCCCATACTATTTAAGGATGCATCAGCATTTGTCAAACGATGCACTGACTGTCAGCGATTGAAGGGTATACTCACAGCAAAAGACTCGATGCCTCTAAAGATCATTCAGATAGCAGATGTTTTTGATGCGTGGGGCATCGATTTCATGGGACCTTTCCCTAATAACCAGGGATATGAGCACATCCTTCTTGTCATCGATTGCGTGAGTCGTTGGGTTGAAGCTATCCCCGCTCGAGCCACAGACAGCCGGACGATGTGCCGAATCTTAAAAGAAAATATCATTGCATCGTTCGGGATCCCGAAGATTCTCATATTAGACGGTGGTAGCCACTTCGTAAACAAAGAGTTCAAGAAGTTAATGAAGGAGTACATCATCGACCACCAGATTGCATCTCCTTATCATCCCCAAACCAATGGCATGGCAGAATTGTCGAACAGAGAAATCAAGACGATCCTTCAGAAACTTGTAAAGCTGGACAAAAAGAACTAGTCCAAACTCATGGACTCAGTCCTCTAGGCATACAGAACCGCCTACAAGTCCCCCTTGGGCATGTCTCCCTATCGTCTTGTGTATGGGAAGCCATGTCATATGCCCGTGGAACTAATTCACAAATTATTATGGGCAATTAATATGTGCAACTTGGAATCACGAAAAAGTGGTCAGAAAAGAAAAGATGATATGAACAGACTCCTGGAATTCCAAGACTATGCATATGATAACACATTGATGTACAAGGAGAAGGTGAAACACTGGCATGACCGACACATCAGACGAAAGACCTTCGAGGCTGGACAGAAAGTGTGGTTATTTGATGCAAAGTTGAAGATATTCCCGGGTAAATTAAAGAGCAAATAGACATGGCCATTCCAAGTTCGTGAAGTGCGTGACAATGGTAGTATCGTCATATCAGAACTGTCTCCTGACACATAACCATTCGTCGTCATCGGTCAACTCCTGAAGCCTTACATTGAGCCTGACACTTTCTTGGCCATTGTTGACTCGATTCAGGTCCTGTGCTTTGACGTCACATCCACAACACTAGTGGCATCAAAAGATTCAGATACTGCACCTCAAAAATTTTTTCTCTGATTTCTTCTTTTCATCTTTTCTTCTTTTCTTCTTTTCCTTTTTCTATTTTCTTTTTCTATCAAAAATGTATCGCCCCTTTTTTGTCAGTCGCCTATACTTAGGACGTACCTTACCCTAAGTATAGGGGGGAGTGTGCACCACGAGTCCCTTTCTTCTTTGATCTTCTCTGTTGTCCCCTCTTCTCAAATATACTTAGGGATATCTTAACCTAAGTATAGGGGGGAGACAACCTGAGTACGATCTGTCCATTCTCATCCTTGACCATCCCTGCCTTGTGTACAACATGCTATACTTAGGATTAATTTATCCTAAGTATAGTGGGGACGGTCAGCTTCTTATTCATTTATTTATCCCCTTATTTCTTCATTCTTTCGACTTGTCTATACTCAGTTTGAGTTATGTCTCCTCTTTTCCTCTTTGATCTATGAGGACATAGCATGGGCTAGGTATAGGGGGTCGTATATACTATGTATATACTTTAAGCCATAACTCGTACCTTCGTACTTTAAATAATACCTATGGCTAAAAATATTATTAAATTATTCATGATATGCTAATATAAGATGGGTGTAGCTCCTCAGACTCTTTGTGTACATACTGATTAATAAATCAGGAAAAAATGCTTTGTGCAAAATGTTTGAAAAATGGTTTGAAACTCTTTGTGAAAAATCTTTTGAAAACTGTTTTAAAAATACTTTGTAAAAAGTGTTCAATCTTTGTAAATATTTTTGCTTGCAAAAATTTATTTTTCTTTGAGTGAAATAAAAATGTTTGGAAAGCGATTTGCAAATGGTTGGAAAAATGGTTGTAAAAATATTTTTCAAAAATTTATCTATACTGTTTGTATAACCTTTACAAAATGATTTCAAATATGTGTAAATGTTCTGTAAAAAATTATTTTCAAAAATTATGTTGAACTATAGTTTTCAAAATTTTTGAAAAATGATTTTCAAATAAATGTGAGGAGTGTACACACTATACTGAAAATTTCTTCATGGAAATGTAAAAATAAGCAATAATCTTATGAAACCCTGTAAGAACCAAAAGCCTTCTATACATAAAATATTTTTTCCATTCTTTTTCTATAGACTGATTAATAAATCAGGTGGAAAAATGTTTTGCAAAATGATTTGAAAAATGGTGACCCATTAAAACCTTTTGTGAAATGTTTTCAACCATTGTAAAAATATTTGAATTGCAAAAAATCCTTTCTTTGTGTGAAATAAAATATTTGAAAACCTATTTGCAAATTGTTTGGAAAATGTTTTGTAAAAATTATTTTGAATATATATATATATATATAGTTTGACAAATATTTGCAAAATGACTTTCAAATGATTGTAAAAGTTTGCAAAAATGATTTTGTACTAGAGTTTTCAAAAATTTCCTTTAAAAATAAATTTAAGGAATAAAGACGTCATTAAAAACATAAAAATAAATAAGCATATAAAATTCTTTCTAAAATAAGTCACCTTGTTACAACCTGTAAATTCTTTGAAATTATTGAGGCTTGTAAGTAAATAAAACGAAGCACGCTTGTGTAATAGCTGTGACTATTTTATACTTTGTGTTCGTAAACTCTTTTTGTTTGCAAAAAATCTTTTTGTAAAAAGATTCTTTGATTCTTAAATTCTTTGTGAAAATTGCATCAGCCATTGTGCATAGCATTTGCATATCATTCGTATTCTTTTTTTAGTGAGCTTGATGATTAAACCAATTCAATAAAGTCTAAGATTGGAGTTGGGTTGGACCTTACTGCACCTAACTGCACTGGAACCTCATGGGAACTAGGTTTGGGGTACTTCAGGTCCATTCAAACTTAATTCTTTGAGACGCAGAGCTGGGTTCAAGTCACCTCAACTGACTAAATAGAACTTTTTGAGACGCACACATAACTCTTGTCAGTCGTGACCTAACTTGGACACTTGCACCTTTCATTTGGCTCAACTCAATTGGAATGGTAAGGGGGTTGCATTTGCCAGTCTGAGACGCACACGAGTTGAAACATTTGTCCTTGTCTATGGAGGAAAGTGCGCCCCAACCTGGTCCAGTTTCAATGAAGTCTAAAGGCAGGAGAGTGTGGGTTGCAATAAAGCTTCAAAAGAGGGATAGTCTTCTGGCTCAAGAGGAAAAACTCCTTATGTAAATGTTGCTGTGAATAGTATGTTTGAAAAAAAACTCCAAAAAGAAGTCAGGCTTGAAAATTTAAAAAGTAAAATGCCTGCCGGAGTATGTATATAAGTTGTATAGAAAATAAGCAAGCTTGAGCCTCAAAGTAATACCATGTGAGCCTGCAGCTGGATGACTTGACTATACTGGTCTTTCATCCCAAAATAGGTAGCTACACTGGCTACCCTCCATTCTTTTCTTCACCTCCTCCTCTTAAGTTGGATGCCACTTGAACTTAAAAGGGAATACCCCGCTCCTCGAGGACAGAGGGCTGGATTGGGGAATCATTGGGTTGTCATTCTGGAGAAGTCAGTCTCTTTGTCATTTCAGTTGGGGAGAGCCACCATCACTTGCACCTTACAAGTCAACTTCATAGTCATAAGAGTTTGCATATGATGTAGGCTAGTTCTGAACTGGCTATTGAGGTAGGTTGAACCGGGTTCTAGGACTCTCGAAGGTTGTTGTGTTTTAAACTTGGTCCCCATTCAGGTTCCATACATATTCACACATCAAGGTCTGACCGGAGCTCCAAACTCTGATTTTGTAAGGGCAAATGTTGCTACTGAAAGCAATTCTCTTCACTCCATCATTTTCTTTCTCTTTCTTTCTTTCTCTTTTTCTTTTCTTCTTATGTTTCATTATTTTTATACTTATTGCACAAATATTTGCTAGGCACTAGCAAAGGCAAGTATAGCGGGTGATGAATCCCCATTTCATCACCGTTATTCTATCATTTTGGCCTTAAAAACCCCAACAAATGCATGTAAGTAGCATCAATTTTTCCATAATAGCATCCATTATTTATTGTATTATTTGCACATAAAATAAGGTTTTTAATGCCAAAATTATAGAATAAAGAGAAGAAAAGAAAAAGGAATAAAATATTGCAAATATTTTATGACCCTAGCCTCGAGACCAAGTTCAGAATGGAGTTGGTCGACAAGGAATAAAGTAGGGGAAGATAAGGGCCAGAAATATAATAAATACCTCATCTATTTATGCTTTAGTTATGAATTTTTGACTCCTATTTTATTCTTCTTTATTATTTATTCATCAAAAAAAGAAACTTTGTACATGAAAGTGTAGATAATAATGCAAATACAAAATTGAGTTTGTACAAAAATACTCTACAGTGTTCATTTTACAACCAGAATAAAAAGGCAAAAACCAAACTTCACAGAACCATATCTTTCAAATAAAAGCTCAAAATATAGTAAAATCGCGTCTAATTGTATATAACTTTTTAAGAGCTATTTAATGGTGGTGGTTTTATAATTTTTAGAGTTATTGTGTAAAAGTTAGGTTTTGGGCCCCTATTGTACCTAATATCGATTAAAATATTCAATTTCTTCATTATTTGCTATTTTTGTAAATTCATATTTTTATAATTTTTGTCAATATTATTTACAACACATGTACACATTAAAATTATAATAAAATTGAAAAGAAAAAGGAAAATAAAATATGTTTATATAGAATACATAGATAAAAGACCTATGAGTCTACATGTATAGAATTAAAAGGAAACATATTCTTTATTCTTTTACTTTATTTATAGTTTCCTAATATTGTAAATATTATATAGATTCTATTAAAAATATAAAACTAAACAAACTCAATTAAATGCATTAAAATAAAATAGTATACAAAAATCATAGGTAAAATACTTATGAGTATACATATATAATATACTCACATATTTATTTAAGAGTACAAATAACATTATAAAAATAAAATAAAAATATATTTATACTCACAAAAATGAGTTATAAATATATAAAATAATGGAATAATAAAATAAAATATACAAACAAAAATAAAAGTGTATAAAATACACGTATATATACCAATAAATAAGCCATTAAAAATAATTTTGTCATAAAATACATCAAAAAATAAATAAAAATCATAATAAAATGCTAAATAAAATAATAAATTTTTTTTATTTTATACTCAAAAAATAATAAAATCATTTTCTATTTTTTTATTAATTATTCTTTAATAAACTAGGTTGTTTTGTCGCTTAGCGACCTAGGTGTCCTAACCACGACACGTCAAAAGTTGACCCAAGTCAACTCCTCTACCCCCAGCCGTCTAGCGTGACAGACGTCCATCAAGCCGTCTTCTCCCATTTTACTCTTCCTAGCCGTTGATGATCTCTCTTCGATTCCTTTACGAAAAACTGCCATCTATCATCCCTCAATCACGCCAGCTAATTAAATCGTCTTGAAACCCCATAGATTCTTTGATTAACCCCGGTCAATAAGAGTGCACCGCCATGTTTATAAATAAGAGCCACAGCCTTCCTCCACAAATTTGGTCAACCTTAGACCTTCTTCTATCCTAGTCTTCATCCATATAGGTTCCTTATGACAGGAAGAAGATCCTGGAGGCTTGAATCGGTCGGAGAAGGCGGGGCTGCACCCACGGTGGCGCTCCGACGTGGCCCTTCTCCCTGGTGTCCCACAAGGTATAAGAGTCATCTTTTCTCGCTCATTTTATGTATTTTAATCATAGGATTACTTTCATGCATTTAGAATAGGACTTAGTTAACAAATCATCTCGGAATCACGATGCTCGTACTTCGCCGGAGTCGAGCTTCGGGAAGCTCCACTGTGCTCTGTCGTTGTTGTTCCGACCATCTGACACCGCCATCTCTCTCCCTAATGCATTTCCCTTACCCACGCGCCTCCAATCCCCCTGATCCATCGTGGATCAGGAGATCAGGTCTCC
This sequence comes from Ottelia alismoides, assembly GCA_037367405.1. NCBI lineage: Eukaryota > Viridiplantae > Streptophyta > Magnoliopsida > Alismatales > Hydrocharitaceae > Ottelia > Ottelia alismoides. Next base: position 609,261 of record JAZKJV010002032.1, read on the forward strand.
ATCCTCCGCCGTCCGACGGAGACCTCCGCCACACCCATTTTTCATTCATCCCGACCCAATAAGGCCTTGGGGACCTTTGCCTTGTTGTGCTTTATCCTTCTGCAGGTCCAGATGCACCAGAAGACTCATCTTCACGTCGAATCTCATGAAGAACATGTACCTGGACCCCCTCACCTTCCTCGACCTCGCCTGAACACTCTATGGGTCCAGGTGCCTCGCTGAAGACATCATCAGATGCGGGAGGCTTCCAGGAACGTGAAGAGACTCACGTCGACGTGGGAGGAGGCCGGAGGATCTCGTAATGCCCGATCGAAGCTCGCCAATGGCGAGCCCTTTCCATGTTCTTCCAGCCTGTCTCCTAGCCGTTCGATCGAGGAGGAGTGCCCAGTTCTGATCCGAGCCGTCCGATGAAGCCATGCTCTGCCCATTGGATCCTCTCCACAGATCTAATCCTGTCTGCTCATTGATGAAGCGTTATGAACCGTTGGATGGACGCCACGTGGCAAGTGAAGCACATCCAACCATCCGCCAGCGGGCATGTTTAGGGGTAAATTGCACCTGTACCCCTCTTCTTTTTGTATTTATCATTTAGTCCTATAAATTAAATTTAGCATTAAAAATAAAGTGGAAATTTAGTAAAAAGACCATTGAGTTTTCTGAAATTGCAAAAAGGTCCATTCTATGTCACCTTACGTGTGGTCTCACGTGAGGTGGGAAAATTGCAGGGATACACCTGCGGGTTTTTGTATTTAGAAAAAGTCTAATATAATGAAATGCATGTGTTATAATTTTGTGAAATTTGCAAGCACGTCCTTGGATTTTTAATAATTACATTTTGGTCCCTACCTATAGGAGCCACGTGTCGTCTCACGTGGTGGGTAATTTGCACATTAACCCTTACGATTTTTGAAATTGAAGTTTAACCCTGAAATATTAAAAACACGTGTAAAACTTCTGGATAAATTACACAGATCCCCTCGAAACTTTATTTTATTTGCAAAAATGCCCCTGTCAGGACATGTATTTTTGTAGTTTTAATGTATTCATCAAAAATACCTACATTACTCCTAAAAATACGAAAAATAGGGATAAATGTTTCATGCTAAATATTTTCACACACATATTTTTAAGTAGCATTTTTTGCATTTTTTGTAATTTTAGAAATTAAAAAGGAGCCTAAGTCGTCCCTATCTAAATTAGAAAATCCACAAAAATTATAAAACATTCTTGAAAAATTCCAAAAAAATTATATTTTATATCTTTTAGTGAATTTTATCTTCTGATCAAAAACCACTAAAACATATAATAGAAAAATCCAAAAAATAGAAAAATACTAAAAGGCCATATAAAATATATAAAATCCTAAAAACTATTTTATGTCCCCTAATTTGCTATATTTTATTATTTTTAATTTAAAATTAATTTTGGGAATTTTTAACCCTGTTTGATATTTTTCATCCACATTTAATCTCATATTTCCATTTTATTATCGATTTTGAATATTTTTGACTTGAAAAAGAATACAAAAAATAGTAAAAATATAGAAAAATCACACAACATTAGAAAATTATAAAAATCACAAAAATATTTTATTTTCTAAATTTTGAATATTTTTACCTATTTTTATATATACACTACCTCTCTCTTTTCTTATTTTATATATACTTTATTTTTCATTTAAAAGAAAAGAAAATGAAAAAAATATAAAATATATAAAAAAATTAAAAAAATAAATATTTAAAAACCCACAAAAAACATGCTTTACACAAATGGCTCAGTTGCACATAGATAACTATAGGCTACCTATTTTTCTCTCTGTTGTTCGACCTCTACATGCTTATACACTATGCATTTTATGGTAGAGAAAATAAATATTAATTCCATATTTTTGGGATTCAATTATTTTATTCAATATTGTGGGTTAATTGCTGATCGACAGAGGGATTCTTGAGTGGTCATTTCAGCGATCGGATATTTATCTAGACCCTCAGGAATTTCCATGTTATCAGCCACCTAATTGGTTTCTTCCCTTTGAGATCATGACGAACACGTCAGATTATGCAGTTGGAGTTGTTTTTGGCAGAGAAGGGATGGGATATCATTTGCAATACACTATGCTAGCAAGACTCTGGATGAGGCACAACACAATTACACAGTTATAGAGAAGAAGATATTAGTAATAGTGTTCATTTTAGAGAAGTTCTACTTGTACCTACTTGGATGCAGAGTTATTGTTTACACGGATCACACTGCCATACAATACTTATAGATCAAGAAGGATGCCAAACCATGCATTTAGAGATGGATCCTTCTTATTCAATTGTTTGATTTAGAGATTCGAGATAAACCTGGAGTAAAGATTGTTGTGGCAGATCACCTTTCTAGTATTACAGATGCAGAGTCCCCTGAGAATTTACTACTTCTTATATCAGAGACCTTTCTAGATGAGGCTATCTTGTTTGTTGCCTCACTTCCCATGGTACATTTATATTGTGAACTATCTTGTCTCCAAGAAAGTTTTACAAGATTAGCCCAAGCAGAAGGTAGATAGATTTCTGTCAGATATTCATTTTTACCAGTGGAAAGATCCATACATATTTCATGAGGGTACAAATTGTATCTGGACGAGATGCATTCCTCAGGAGGAATACACCATCGTGCTTGAGCATTGTCACAGATTAGAGGTTGGTAAGAATCGTTCGGGGAAGCGCATGACAACAAAGGTTCTTCAATGCGGCTTATTGTGGCCAACTCTGTTCAAGGATGCTATGGATTATGTGAGACATTGTACTGATTATTACATATCGGAGGAACTATTGGTTCCAAAGATACCATGCCCCTGAGATATATCCAAATTTCAAATATTCTTGATGCTTGGGGCATGGACTTAATGTGCCCATTCACTATCAGTTAGGGATTTCAGTACATTCTGCTTGCCGTGGATTATTTTAGTTGTTGGGTGGAGGCTATCCCCACCCGAGCCGCTAATAGTCGTACGGTTTGTTCCTTCTCAAGGACAACATTATTGTGCAATTTGAAATCTCGAAAATACTCATTTCAAATGGGGGAAACCATTTCATCAATAAAAAGTTCAGAAAGCTAGTTAAGGAGCACTCCATTAAGCATCGTGTCACGTCTCCTTACCACCCACAGACTAACAACATGGCTGAGATTTCAAATATGGAGATCAAGATGATACTTCAAAAACTTGTATGTCTAGATAAGAAAAAATTGATCCCAGATGCTTGACTTAGTTCTATGGGCTTATTGGATAGTGGACAAGTCTCCATTAGGTATGTATCCCTATAGATTGGTTTCTAGAAAGCCTTGCCAGTTGCCAATTAATCTTATGCACAAATCATTATGGGCACTCCGTGTATGCAATTTGGACTATGAGAGCAGATCAGAGTAGGAAAGTAGATCTGAGTAGATTGCTGGAATCGTAAGATTTCAATTGTGATAACTCATTCATGTAAGAAGAAAGTCAAGCATTGGCATGATAGACACGTTAGGAGAAAGACCTTTGTCCCTAATCAGAAAGTACGGTTGTTTGATGCAAACTTGACGTTGTTCCCCAACAAACTTAAAAGTGGTTAGGACCATTCATTGTTAGAGATGTATGTGACAATGGTAGTATTATCATATATGGATTGCCATGATGCACAACCATTTGTTGTGAATGGACAATTGCTGAAGCCATATCTAGATTACAGTGCATTCTTGTCCGTGGTTGATTCTATCCATTTTGTATCAGACGATGATCCTTTGACATCTTTTATGTCTGATACATGAGTTGATATTCTTTTATATATATTACTTTCCTTTTATTCGTTCTACTGTTTTTTATCATTCACCTCTTTCTGGTGTGTGTGTGTGTGCGTTATACTTAGTATGTACTATATCCTAAGTATAGGGGAGACGAATGACTTGAGTTGTTCTTTTCATTTTGTTTCATCACTCTTGTTGTTTCCTATACTAAGGGATCCTTTACCCAAAGTATAGGGGGAGTGATGTCATTCATTTCTTTCTTCTTTATTTTTGTTTTCTTTTTCTTTTTCTTTCCTCTGTTCCCTCTCTTGTCCTTAAACTTGTTGATATTCTTTTACTATACTTGGGGATCTTTTACCTAAGTATAGGGACAAGTCGAGTCGTTGAGTTTGTACATTCTTTTCCTCGATCTTCCCCATTTGTACATTCTTTATACTTAGGATTATTTGATCCTAAGTATAGGGGGATCACTGTCTTCTATTCTTTTTATTCATTATTCTTTGAGTTGTTATATAGATCCTTTTCACTTTTATATACTTAACACGAGTTATGTCTTCCTTTGTCGATTCTTGGTCACTATGAGTACATATTTCGAGCTAAGTATAGGGGGTGTTATATATATTGTATATATACTTTAACCATAACTCGTACTTTTGTTCGTCTAATAATATGCCTAATAAAACTGGAATAACAATGCTTTGTAAAAAGTTTGCAAAATTTCTTTGAAAAATTCTTTTGTAAACATTTTTGGAAAATAGTTTTGTAATATATTTGTTAAAATCTTTATACAAATGCTTTGTACAATATTTGTAAAAATTTTGTAAAAACATTTGTTAAATTATTTGTATAAAAATTGTTGTTGAATTGTTTTGGTTGTAAAATCTTTGCAAATTATTTCATATCAAAATTATTTATATTATAAAAATGTTTGTAAAATATTTGTAAATAAAATCTTTGTAAAATTGATTGGTAAAAGTTTGTAAACTATTTGTGAAGACCCTTTGTAAAATGTTTGTAAAAATTGTTTTGTAAAATTTTGTAAATTTTTTGTAAAATATTTTTGTAAAATATTTTGTAAAGGTTTTGTAAATGTTTAATTTTTTTTTGTAAAATAGATTGTAAATTATTTTGTCACTTTGTATATAATAACTTCTTTGTACATATTGGGTCTATATATTTATTGTATAAATGTTTGTAAATAGAACTTGTAATCATCTTTTAAATACGTGAATAAAATTCATTTAATAAAATCCTTTTATAAAACTTGTATAAAGTTGTATATAAAATTATTTAATAAAATTTGTATATAAATTTTTTATAGATGAAATCCTATGTAAAAATTGTACATTAAACTTGTTATCTTTTTGTATAATTATGTATAAATGTGTTTAAACTTGTATATAGTTTTGTATAAAATTATTTGTAATTTGTATAAAATCCTTGTAAAATCTTGTAAATGCATATAATTCTCGATTAAAAACCCTATAAAATAAAAAAAAATCCATAAAAAATTGCAAAACTCTCTGAAAAACCTTTCAAAAAGATTTGCCTTTTATTTTGTTTTCTTTTCTTTGAAAAATATGTTTTTTATATAATTTCTTGCATTTGTATTTTTCATAATGAAATTGATGCTTAAACTAGTTTGGAATAAAATGTAAGAATGGAGCTTGATTAAGACCTTAATCCACTTAATTTCATAGGAACCTTATAGGAATTAGAATTGAGACTTTTTATGTCATAGTGACTTAATTCTTTGGGTCCACAAGATTATGTTCATGTCATCTTGATTGGTCTAAGTAGAATATTTCATGCACATGTGTGGTTATTTTAGACAATGACCTAACTTAGACAATCACTTTACACGTAGCTCTTCACTGATGAGGTGGTGAGGGTTAGAATCCTCTAGCAAGAGATGTACACGAATGGAAACGTATGTAGTCACCTTGAGTGGCCAATGTGCCCCGACCTAGTCTATTGGCATGGTTATCTAAAGATGTGAGCCATGGGTTGAGTTAAAGCTTCGGATGAGGGATGGTCTGTTGGCACAATTTTTCTAAGAACCCAAAACATGCGAGGAAAAAAGATTTTATATTCGTAGGGGCACAATAAGATCAATGCAGTGCAACAATTCTTTCCACCAAATAGAAGCAATATGTATTCCAATAGAAAATCAATCATGTATATATTTGACCACATTGGTCCAACTTCAGAGAGACTATAGATCTTAGTGGAGACTTGGCTACCATGGCTGACTTCACAAGGAGATGCGGCTACACTAGCCACACTCCAGTTCTCTTCTTATTCTTCTATCTTCATCCCCTTCGATTGTGGACACAACACATATCTGAACTTAGAAGGAATTACCTCGTTCCTCGAGGAAAGAGTAGATAGATTGGGGAATTAAGGTTACCTTGCTAAGAGAAGGCTGGTCTCTATCATTAAACTTTTGTCAAATTTAAAAATTAGAAAACATATAAAAGAATATAAAACATTTAAAAATTATAAAATTTTGAATATAATTAATCTTATAAAATAATAAAATATCAAACAAACAGGCTTTGAAATAAGAAAATTAAACTCTAAAAATATTTATTAATTAGCAATAATTAATAGAATTAACACATCTACCCTATTTGCTCCCAATGTTCGATACTCTTCCATACTCGCACCTATACACATTTTTTTGAAGAGTTAAAATAAAATTTGACTCTCACACATTTTGTTTTACATATCTATTTGTGGGTTGATTATTGTTCGATTTGAGATAGATCACCGTAGAGTGTCCTATTTTTTTAGGATACCACAATTGATCTTCTGAATCAATTGTCATTACCTCAAGAAAATCTGCAGCAGTTGCAAAGCTTGGCAATGAGTTGTTTCTATGATGTTTCATCTAGGAACTCAAAGAATTAGGTCAACTATGATCGCATCATTGTTGATTGATCAACGAATCAAGTTTCACCTAGACATGTATTGAGAGATATATAGGAGCTAAGCCCAATGGAAAGTAAAGGGTGAACTGTTGGGTGGTGGATTACTGAGGCGTAAAGTTGAGATCCAATCAGGAAATGATTATTAGGAGATTTGTGTGAGGCAGTAGGTGTAAGTGTAGGTGGTGGCTTCACGTGTGGTTGCAGGAAAGGGACCAATAATGGTGGTTGGATATTTGGAGTTCATCTAGAGAACGAGGCAAAAAGTAAAGAAAGGATGAGGAGGTTGGTTTTTCAAGGATGAGAAAATGATTGTAATTGGAAAATAAAAAGGTGTTAGATCGATGGGCTTTGTTGCAAATTGGTCACATCAACGGTGGGAGAGGGAGATGGCCATGAGGACTCAAAGGAAGATGAAGAATAATATTAGAAAAAGAAAGAGATAACGAGACGATCCAATGAGGAGATTCTAGATTTGTGCTTTACATGGCAGATTTCAGGTCAAATGTAGGTCAACAAGTCAAAGCTGAGTTGGTAGAGTAGAGATGTGGATGAATGGTGGCATGATGCATGGAGAAAGCTGACTAATGTGTACTTCGACACATGTCTGGATGCTAAATTTTAAGAAATTAAAATAAAATGATATTTGAAAAAACTAATAGATGCCTCAATTTCAAAAGTGATGAATATGAAAGTTGTAGATCTCATTATAAAGTAAATCCAAAATAAAGCATTTCATAAACATTTATTAATTTTGTAGGTTTTATATTGGTATAAAACACATGATTTCCTAGGCTTTGTATTGTTTTCTTATTTTTTCTCATATATATTATATTTTGTCATATTAATATAATATATTATGCATATTAATTGATTTTTTGGTTTTATGTAAATGAAGATATTTTATAGAAATTCTATAAGGTATTATTACAAGCATGATATAACAAAGGTGCCTAATTCTTTTGAAGTGTTTTATGATATTTTATATGTTTGTAGGTCTTAGTTTTCATACAATTAGTTATATTACATAGTTAACAAGAAAAATCAAAAGAAATTAAAGTAAAATCAATATGTTCTATATGTACAATGATATGTTCTTATTCATGTATTTGTACAATATAACAAATAGATTAAAAACATTGATTTTCACGGTACACATAAACTCCAAATACCTTTAAAATGGTCTTGCTTTAAAGAGAACTGAGAGTATTATTTAGAGGTAAGTAGGGTTCCACATGTGGTTGTATCATGACATATTTGGTTTTGAATATATGTAGACATGAAGTTAGGGGTTTGGTTAATTGATTGTGCATGCAAGTTAATTAGTATTTGTTATATAATTTTTATTGGCTAATATGAGAAGTATCTATAAATTGGATGTGATTCTGCATTAATTACATCTAACATGAATTTATTAAAAAAATAATGAAATTTGTATATGACATAGATAAATGAATATATTTAGATGAAAGGTTTATTTTTTATTTTTGTTGCTTTTCTTGGTTTTACTTCTTGAGTATTTGTGTGCTTTATTCGATGTTAATTACTGCCTTTTAATTTCAGACATGTATTTACAAGAATGATGTACTGAGATGCATATGCAATGGTTTGTGAGGGATTTAAGATCAATTTTCATATATTAGGTGGAAACTTGGGTTCATTACCCTTCTGTGCTTAAGCTTTCATACTCTTTTAGAAAATGCTTATTCATAGAATGAGTGCAAAATGAAAGTAAAATAAACTTGGATTCATACCAAGTTCATGAACATAAAATAAAAATTATATTTGACTAGGCCTTTAGATTAAGAATGCGACGTAACTTCCTTAGAGTAAGGATTTTAAACTCAACATACTCTAAGTTCCACAAGTGTCTAATCGAGGATTAACTCAAAAGCTAACTCAAATCTATTAGCTCATAAAGCATATCATTTGAACAAAGAAACCATCTTTATGGTGTGCCTTTAGTTGTGCAACTTGAGGATGTGAACCACCAATTAATCAGCTTGGTGCCCTTGGGGATGAAGGAAGTTATATACTTCACATGACAAAGACATGGAAAATAGCAAACAATTTGCAAATACAATGGGTGTTCATCGCTTGAACTTGAAATTTCAGCACAACAAATTTTATGCTTGGCTAAAACTATAACTTGAGGAAATAATTTCCTAACATGGTTTCTTGTATTCTAATGAATATAGATATGAGATTGGTTCTACCTCTTGAAGCGTGAGTTTCTAAATAAAGAAACTTCCCGAATCAAGTCCGATCTACAATTGCTTCTCTCGTGGACGCAATGATGAGTCATGTTGCTTTTAACAAGCTTTGATGTCGACTTCTTGAAGTAATCTACGCAAGGATGAGATCAAGATCTTGATTTCATTGTACAAAATCAATCCTTCCTTCACACACGAGAAGCATGGAGAAGAAGATAATCTTCTCTTCTACAAGATTACATCTATGAAGAGCGAGGAGAGGCTTGATGGTAGATGTGTAGGGTTTTCTTGGGGAAGAGAGTATACATGTATGAGAGTTTCAAACTCTTAAGACTCTTCTCTTCTTCAACTCTCAAGGACAAAAAACTATTTATGTAATGAAGCATGCTCTTGCAGAGCGTTTATGCCCTCTCATATAGCTTGTGAGGACTAAAATGAGGGAGATCTAGAGGGTCATGTTAATCCACAAGACGAGGCAATAGTCGCAGAAAATCAGCTAAATTCAACAATTAACCCACAATAAATAATTAAGAAAAAATATAAAATGTGGAGTTAAAATTTATTATAAATCTACAAATGTTTGTATATGTGTAAGTAAGTGTAGAGTGTCGAACAGAGGGAGCAAACATGATAGATTGTGCAAGTGAATGCACAAAAGTCTTTGTTTTTTCCTCATCTTTTTATTTTCATCTTTTTTATGGGTTTTTATTTTGTATCTTTTATGGCTTTTATTTTATCTATTTTTTTATTATTTTTATTTCTACATTTTTAATTTCTTTTATATTTTATAATTTATAATTTTTTTCTTTTGAATATATAATATAGGAAATAGATAACCAAATATGAAATATAAAGTAATTTAATTATAAATACAATAAAAAATAATCAAAATACAAGAAATAAAATTTTTTTGGATTTTATATAATTATCTACTACTTTTTTTAAGCATTTTTACTAATTTTTATGTATTTTTAAAGCCATAAATATCTTAAAAGGGGATTAATTTAATTGTCGATTTGTTTTGCAATTTAAAATAAAAAATAAAGCAAACATTTTCCAAAAATATTTTATTTAATAATATACTAAACAGAAAATTATAAAATAAAAATGAATATTTTTTATTTTTGGTGATTTTTTTATGTTTATAAAGGACTTTGGAGCTTTTTATTTTTTAGTCCTTTTCTTTTTCTATTTTTAGGGATTTTTGGTCTAGAGATACAAAGTACGAAAATGAACAAAATGTATATTTTTTGGAAATTTTGGCAAAGATTTTACATTTTTTTTATATTTTTTAAATCAAACAGGGATAAAAACATGCTCTTTTGATTTTTATAAATATTTAAAATGCCTAAAATGAAAAAATAAAATTACATCAAGAGAAGGCACTTAACCCTAATTTTTCATAATTTTTAGAACACGAATGATATTTTTAACAAATAGAAAACATGCACAAAGATTAATGAAGTAGGAAGGGTATTTTTAGAATTAAAATTAAAGTCAGGGGCTATTATGCAATTTAACCAAAATATTTACACTAATATTAAAACTTTTGGTACTAAAACGGAATTACAAAACCCACAGGGGGTGAGTGCAAAATCGCCACCTAACGTGGGACTGCACGTAAGGTGACGTGGACTAGACCCAGATGTAATAAACAAAAGCTTAGGAGTTCCAATGCAAAATAAACAAAAGTTTTAAATCTATTAATTAAATTACATGTCTAAAATAGAAATACAAAAAACGAGGGGAAGTTTATGCAATGGACCTCCTCTACGGCGCGATCGTGCAGCTGAGGTCTTCACTTGTCACACGTCGCATGCTGGATGACCGATGTCGCTTCATCAGGTGCGGTCAAGATTATATCTCTGGATGGAGATCAACGGCTAAGTCACGGGCATAACCAATGGCTCCTGTACAATCTGGGAGATGCAGCTGATCCAATGACTGGTGAGGGAGGTGGAAGGACACCTAAAGAACTCACCCAAGGTGAGATTCGATCTACTATTGTACGTTGCTCCGCCTACCTATGAGCCTCCCGGTGGGTTCAAATCACTCCAACAGCTCCCGCAAAGCTTCGAGGCACTCCAAATGGCTTAAGGGGCTACTAATCCAGTCCCTAGAGGTCTATGAACTACGATGGACCAGGGAACACTTCTTTGCAGCATCGACCCATCAATAGGGCTCATTAGCTCCTGGAACCTGCACAAAAAGGTTGCAGGGTCAAGGGAAAACTGCTTCGACCCATTAGCATGTGAAATGGGTATGAAATGGGTGCGAGCGTACATCTCAGACGAGTGGCGGAGTTGGAGACAATGATCTCTAGATCCGCGGAGGATCTGGGTGGATGAAGTGGTCTGGAGTGGAGAAGAAACGATGGGGAGCGAGATGGTGGTAGAAGGCGGGTCGGAAGATAGTTGAGGAATGGTGGAGAGTTTGTAGGAGTGGAGCTTCGACAAACTATGAAGGTGGTTCTCTAGGCAAAATCAAGTGATCAAAATATAAAATAAAGAATGGAAATTATAATGCATAAGTTAAAGCTACCTAAAAAGTGGAAAAAGAGACCTCCAGCAGTCGGAGCTGCGAGGTGGGGTACCTCATGGCGGAGCACCATCGGAGATGGTGGAATTGTCCTCTCCATCACTCCTCCACGCGCCAAAGAGTGGGGCAAGTGATATGTCATCTCCTCAAGCCATGGAGATCTTTGGGGATGAAAATGGCAAGAAGGGATTCAAAAAAATCCGAGAAGGATTGGGTGGAACCTTTGTACAGGTGATGGGTAGAGGGGAAAGAATGAGGTGGAACGGTCGATTCAGAGGAACATACCTTGAGGAATCAATCGCATGTGAAAGATGGTGGATCAAGGAGAAAAAGAAAAGGAGGAATCATTCCAAATTGATGATTGTATCGATGGGAGAAAAAGGGAGATGAAGAGTCCAAACATCAGTCTAACAGGGCTAGGCTGGATGTCAAGGAGTTGACCGAGGTCAACTCTTGACGCAACCTGGTTGGTCTTCGTGGACCAACTAAAAAAAGCTGACTTTAAATTATTAAAAAATCAATATTAATTAGTAAATGAATTAATTAAATTTGATTTATAATATGAAAAATTTTTATTATCTTCTATAATATTTTAATATGTTTTTTATTTATTTTTAGGGATTTTTACATCCATAATCCTAAGCAATTTCACAATAACATTCATAACCCTGCAAAATCATGAATTACATCGAGGACCCCGAAAAATGAGCCGTTCTACATCCATAACCCTCTGTTACCTTAGCTTGTTAACCCAAGCAGACTACTAAGTTAATCTAACCAATCCAAGATCTAACGGTTGAAATTAACCAAACTGAAAAAGAAAAAGAAAAAAATCCACCCCTCACCTTCCTCCAGTGCCCCGTCCTCTCCCCCCAGTCGCCGACCCACCTTGCCCCCTCCGCCCCCCCCCCCCAACACGAGTTGCCCTTGCGCCCCCGCAGACCCCCTCCACTTCCGCCTCCCCTCGCGTCATCGACTACGTCCCCCTTCCCTCCCGTAAGAAGACCTCCCCCCTCCAGTTCCTGTCCCCTTCGTTCTCCCCTCACGTCGTCGACCACCTCCCCATCATGATGGCCACAGAGCACTCGAGCCACGGCTTCCGCACTGTTGCCATCACCCATGTTACTGATCATTGGTAATCTGAAGAACAAGAAGGATATAAGTGGTAATCCCTGTGCTCTTAGAAGGTTGAGGACTGCTTGTGAAAGGGTGAAGAAGACCCTCTCTTCAAACCTGGCATCACGAAGACACTTTTCAACAGGCTCCATACACTTGCGGCTAGTTCCATAAGCATTACGAAAACTAACGGACTCTGAAGGAACATAGTTGGGATATGTTTTTTTACAAGTATTGAAAATGTGTGGTTTCCTGCACCAACTCACCAACTATCAGAGATTGTAGAAGGATCACAAGTCTCCATGGAAATGTGGTCTTCTTTCCTTTGGCAAGAAGGGTCACTTATGTTTTTGTTCCAAATCGCAATGTCATCTGCCTCATATTTCTTCTCCCAGTAAAGAAGGCGAGCAATCTCTTTGATCCTCTTCTATTCATCATCAAATTCCTCCTCGGGACGCTCCCATGTCTTGAAATTCGTCTGCCAATTCATAGGTGGACCAGATAGAATCTAGTACCCGCTAGGCCGAAAAACACGATCGACTTCCATTAAGTACATACCATCACGAGAAGTTCACTACACAAGGCAGCGAGAGCAATGCACCATATCAAAGCTCATGGAAGGATAAGGATGCTGGAGAATTCCAAGGGAACCGATCACAACATGTACGCCACGCTCGAGAGCGAATTGCATGCGATTCGTCACTGCCAAAGGACATGGTGAGGATGTTTCTCTCAAACAAATAGGCGCTCCAGCCGCCGACACCACAACTGATGTTAAGCGTAAAGGATATGGGGAGAACCTCAAGCACATCACAGAAGCGTAATGATCGCATCAAATGAGATCTGGAGCGATTAGTTGCACTAGTTTCTCGATGCAATGAAATTTAAAAAAAAATCAATTTGATGAAACCACATGATCCAAGAACCTTTCTCGGATCATTTCACCTAAACCACAATTAGGTATAAGGTTTACCTCTTGAAGCGTGGCTGCGATTGAGTCTCTAAACGAAGAGACCTCCTGTCTCAAGTCCGATCCAACGGAGGAGACGCTTGCGAGCACGTTGATGAGACACATCCTTCTCACAATCCATGTTGATGATCCAATCGACAGATCTTCTGATCTCGACATACGAGATCCAACATCTTCTTCAACAGCGAGGTACACCTAAGGAGATGAAGATCCACTAGTAGATGATCCGACAGCATAACGACGATGATGCAGCGATAGCGACTCTCTCTAAGGCTCCATGATGGACGACCATAAGAGAGAGGAAGAGAGACTTGGCATGTAGAGAGAGAGAGGGAGAGAGCATTAGTTTAATAAACTTGTCCCTCAAAGAGAAAGGGGTGCCTCTTCTTAGATAGGATTTTGGGATCCATGGATCGCAATCCATGGACAACATAAAATCAATGGTTGAGATTGATTTGTGTTTCTTTCAATGACCATGATGTTGTTGTAAAAACACAACAACAAATGAGTTAATTTAAATTAATTTACATTGATAAATCAGCATAATTAATTTCAAAATTAAATCACTTTGACTGGTCTTGGAGATAACGTGGAGATAGACCTCATCCCCTAAAAAGGGGGGATGACAACTCTTCTCCTTTGGAGAGTGGTAGCCGTCCATACCCTTGAGGTGGACTTGGTCTATCTCTTCAATATATCATGAGATCTCATTATCTCATGATATCTCATTATCTCATGATATCTCCAAGATTTACAACAACATTTGTCATAAATTATTTCACAACATAATTCATAATTGGGATTTTTACCCGACAGATCCTATAAACTTTGCCAATCACCTCCACGACCTTTCAAACAACATAATTCCCCCCTCAACCCTGTAGACTTGCCAACTTTTACCCCATGAACCTTTCGGGTAATATGTTTTAAGCCCGTGGGGGTTCTTGGGGTAATTTATAGGGTTGATGGGGTAATTACGTTGTGCAAAAGGTTATAGAGGTACTTTAAAACGTTTATAAGGTCTGTTGGGTAAAAATCCCTTCATAATTATCTTGTGAACATTGCAATCATGCCATTGGAAAAATATGAATCATATCCACATCCCAAAATAGAATGTAAATTATATTTTAAATTAATCATCCAATGAGAGTCCAATTGGCATCAATAAGTAATCAACAAATATAAATCACAATATGCTCTCTTTAATATATTATAAATCACATTTATAATATATATGATTAATATGGATAGTGTTATCCACATTATTCATATCCATGGTAATTAAATCACATTTAATCATCTTAGATCTCTATTCTCATGTGCCCAAATAATATGAATCACATTCACATTATTCACATCTTTGATAATTAAATCACATTTAATTATCTCAGATAATTCTACTAATAATATGAATCAAATTCATATTATTCATGATAATTAAATCACATTTAATTATCCATTTTCTCATTGCTCGGATACATATATCAACAATGAAATTATCCATGAACTCTTTCAAGGATAATGTGCTTTCTCCATGGATACTTGGAGATAAGGACATGACGATTGTATTGTTACACGTATAGTGACTTGGATATGAGATCAAATCTCAAATCCAGATCTTTCGGACCTCCCACAGATGCTTGATTAAATCAAGATCGTAAATCTAATCTTCTCATTACATCTGACTTACAATCAAATTAATGCCCATCAGTTGGATAAGATCAGATTACTTCTCCATGAGAGGAGTCACTAAAATCCAGACCTGTTTCATCACTCCCTCGGAATGGAAGAGTCATGGTTATACAATCATTTATGATCACATCACCCTCAGGCATTCCTAATACCTATGCATCCTGCATACAGGAAGACCCAGAACAAACCTGGAGTTTTAGATCTCTTTTAGACTATCTCCTTCAGGGTTTTATCATTAGGTTCTCATTCGATCATTGGGAGTCGGTATCGATCATATACTTTCCAAAAGCATATATCATACCTAGGTGTTGATCATATACTTTCCAAAAGCATATATCAAACCTTACAAATTCAGTCAAGCTTCCAAAGCGAGACGACCATGCGTGGAATTTATTCTTCCCAATATCTCATGAGTGAGCTCATGTCTTCCGGTTCAGTAATGAACCTGTATGATCCCTTTGAGAGATTGTATTACTCATATTCCCTTGCATGCACACCAGTGCGCCGGTGTATAGACCATGGTTAGGTCATCAACCTATTGGTCTGTCAAATGTGCATACTCAAACATATAGTAACACATCTGTATCCGGTCAGAGGATGTGTGCCTATATCGTGACAACATATGACATAGGTATTTGGTTTTCTCGATCTCGTTAAGTCAACTCTTTGACCTAACTAATCTAACACATTCGAATCTCTATTCCTATGCAGAGGACCTGCATCAAGATGCCAATCAGATATCAACTAAATGAGAAAGGATTGCCATCTCCTACTCAGACTGGAGATCATCTCTTAACAATTATTGACGGTGCTTGATAAGTCCTCAATCTAACTCTTTAGATATTCATCCAAGCACCAGCCTCTATGATTCAATAATTGAATCAACAGTTGTATGATCGTTAAGATGGCCATAGTACAAAACCCTAATTGTACTTAGGGACCTATTATGCAAATTAGTTATTCTTCATTTCAGATCAGGGAATGATATTTGCAATAACATTTATTGCTTAATGGCTCGTCGTGGGCTTGCATGTCCAACAATCTCCCACTAGCCCAAAGAGGCATTAATGGGCTAATCATTTAAACCCGCACTTATGTGACAATCATAGGCTATTTAGAAAAATAGCTAGGTAAGCTGATTAGTCACTCTATCCCCAAGAGACTA
This sequence comes from Ottelia alismoides, assembly GCA_037367405.1. Classification (NCBI taxonomy): domain Eukaryota; kingdom Viridiplantae; phylum Streptophyta; class Magnoliopsida; order Alismatales; family Hydrocharitaceae; genus Ottelia; species Ottelia alismoides. The sequence goes on from JAZKJV010002032.1 coordinate 625,653, forward strand.
CGGCAAGTCCTTTTACGACACTTGCATATCTCATAGTAACAGTGCTCGCATCCAATGCGAATGTTGCATCTTATGCAACCAATACTCAATTTTGTCAGTTATAGTGTTCTTGACACTACAGCTCAATAATTATTATAACCAGCATGTAAATTTTATTATCCTTATCAGAATATCCTTATTCCCGGAGATCTCTATCCCATAAGGTATCCGCAATTAAGACCTTTTAGATATCCATCTATAAAGTCTTAATCTCTTGAAGATAAGACTTAGAGATCACTATCTCTAAAGTCTTGTCATCTATGAAGATATTGTTATTACTGCAATCAAGCATTTTATTTCCATAGTTGGATTAGTAACAGTTTACTACTCCCATTGCATGGCAGACGTCTGGCTTTTGTACACATCCAGCATACATGTGGCTTCTCATAACTGATGCACAAGGTAAAGCAGTTCTAGCATTCACTTCCTCAACTCTTTGAGGTGTTATCCCTTTAGATAGGTTAGTTCCACATCTTAAGGAAAAGAAGCCGTTCTTGGAATTTTCCAGAAAATAGAACATGTCCAAGGTGTACCCCTAATGTAACAGTCCCAATACCCTCTTCTATTTGCTTCTGAACATCTTCAGAACTAAGATCTTAAGAGGTTTCCTTGAGATTATATCTCAAGGTATGGAATAGCCAGTCTATAAAAACACTTATCACCATCCCTATATCATTCTAAATGATTAGGATATCATCTACATTAACATGATGAACACAATGGCACTCCCACTAAACTTCACATGGTTCATCAAGATTCTATCTGAAATCATAACATTTATGATTTCATTAAATCTGATGTTCTAACTACAAGAAGCTTATTCGAGTCCACAGATGGAGTTATTCGGCTTGCACAACTTGCTTTTCTCATCTATGAAACCCTGGGCTACTTCATATGAATAATCTCAGAGAGGTATTCATAGTGGAATGCAATATTGACTTACATCTTGAATATGTCATAGTCAACCTGTGTAGATATAGTTAGCAATATTCTGATGGGTTTAAGCATGGTCACTGAAGAGCAAGTCTCATCGCAAGCAATGTCTTCTCTTTGGTGTGTAGCTCATGGCTACAAGCCGTGCTTTGAAGGTTCCTACCTTCTCATCAGGTTCCCTCTTTCTCTTGAAGATCCATTTACACCTTAACAGGTCTTACCAATATAGGTGGATCCTCGAGGGTCCATATACAACACTTGTATACGAAGTCTACTTTAGACTTAATTGCTAATATCCATCTTTCCATGACATGATCTTGAGAAGCTTCATCACATGAAGTATGATCATTGTCAGATTTCTCTGATACATGGAATCCATCCTCAACTCATTTGAAGAGGTATTAGTGTTTCATCTTTAAATGTCCTTTTAGTTTCCAATTTCAGGAGCCTCATTATCTTCTCAAGATTAAATAAGTTCCTTCACTTCATTTTCATCTTTATTCTCAAGAGAGTCATCCTCTAAGAATCACATTCGTAGAGATGAGATCTTTTAAGAATCTCGAGGTCATAAAGTAGGTAACCAATACCATCCTTTATTTCCCCAATGAAGTAGCACTCTCTTGTGCTAGATTCCAGCTTACTGCAGGAAAAAGTATTAAGGATATATAATGCAGTCTCTACCACATATATAAACCTAGAAACTAAGAGATAATCATGCTAAGATTAATCATTGATCTAATCATGTCACATATGATCAATTGTATCTCCCTACAACTCTATTGAGTTTAGGTGTATTAGGAGGATTGAGATAAGATATTCCTTACTCTATAAGGTATTCTTTGAATTCATCTAATAGGTACAAGCTACTTTGATTAGATCAAATTCATTTCATCTTCCTTCAAACATTGATTTTAAACCAAAATTGTGAAATATTTGAACATTTCAAAGCATTCTAAGGTGAAGGGAAGAAATCTCATATCACTAATAATCATCAAATGATATCACATATCATCAATGTTTATTATGATATATATGATCCACATATATCAATATGTATGAGATCTTGAATACCTTGGCATCTAACACCATTCCCAGAGAAGGGTGTATTAGACATTTTACTTTGATTCTCTATCCATAAGTATGTTAGTTTTGAACCTTTAGACAATCTAAAGTTCAATATCTTACTAGTATATTCATTTCGTCAATAGACATATGTCCAAGATTTGATGCCAAATCATTGTCAAATGATCTCCGTCCTCCTATTGATCTTTTTAAGGTTCAATTTTCAGTATTAGAATTTTTAATGAACCATTCATTAATTTTCTAATTTAGTAAAGTCCACTAGATCTTAGATTACTATCTGAAATATGTCCATCATAACTCTTTATGATAGGTCTATTCCAGAATTTGTGTTTATTTCCAACATTTAGAAATAAACTATGAGTGTATTCTAGGTCACAGAGACATTCTCTAAGACTAAGGCCTTTCCCAATGAAAATATGGTCTATCTATCCATTAGAGATTGTTGCAACAATTGCATCAATATCAATGTGGATGACTATTAAACATTAAAATCAAATTTATTGAATTTCTAAAACATATGCAACCAATTGCAAGTGTTACTAGAAAAATAAGATACAATTATTAGACTTCTAATCTTATACAATAAGAAGGTTACTTTCAATGATTAAATGTAGAATATTCCGATGCACTATACGTGTCCTTCTCTAAGGATCTAGATAGACTTGATAGTCATACTATCTACACATCAGCACATTGCAGTATTGGCATTCATCCAAGTCTTTGGATGTCATATGTGTGGAAACCATAGAAGTACAGTCAACTCTTTGACTTTCCTTCTAACTTGGGTCCGATCTATGCTTCCATTGCGCTCCTTTCATCTCTAAACAAACATTTTTTAAGAAAAAAGGATATCTTATGTTGAATTCAAAAGATTTCAAAGAGTATTTCAACATTTATACATGCTTCATTTAATTCATACAATATGAAGCTTCAGAATGGCCATAGTATAAATATTAGGATGATGACACTCATCATATCTACAAACATCTTAACTCTTAAAGACTTAGGCGCAGGTAGGTATTCAAACATTTTGAATACACCATCTCTTATAGAGCCACCATTATGCATAATGCAGTGAACCATGTCGTTCATGATTAAATGTCAAGAGCACATATGTATGCCAGAAAATCTTCTTAGAATTTTATAAGGATTATTTGACAATTGAGATCATCATCGATATGTCACTTTCAAAGTACATTCGATGGGAGATCAAGATTATAGAGACATACAAACCCCACGTTGTTGTCTTGTTGTCTATTTAATTGTCATTCGTCACTATTATGAGGAATCTTGCACATTGCAACCACATACAATATGTGTCCAACTGCAAGTACAATATTTTGATCATGGATCCAATCCATGATATTTTAATGGTTATTATTGCTGTATAGTATTGAGTGGATTTAATGAAGAATTATCTAAAATAAGAAATTTGCATATACACACACACATATTTTACTTGGATTTAAGAATTTTATATCAAAGTTGTCTTGCCTTGTCAACACTGAAAGTTCATTCCCTTAATCACTTTCAATGTAAGAAATATACTTAGCATTATATCTCAAGCAAGATCTGCAATCTCCTTTCTTATCTTTGTCACATCCCAATAATATGAGAAACTGTAACTCAGATAAAAAGAAGCGGAAACACATTCCGCATTGCAAGTCCAACTTTAATCTCCCAATTCGTTCTTTAACACCTGGACCCACCACCCCTAAGGTGATGTTGACCCGTCATTAATTGAACCAACCGTCAAAAGGAATACAACTTGCTATGCGCAATCCAATATCGCCCCAATAATATGAGGATCCAATATTGGGATCACTACGCATACTTCCTTACTCTTTTGAGAAGTGAAGAGCTCGATCCAAATGGATTGTATGCAGGAGCTGTCACTTCGGACAGGCGTCTCCTACATACAATATCTGGCGACGGAACCCTTCACCTTGACAGGAGACCATGGATGTCACTTATGTGATCCTACACCTCCTATTCAAATTTCAATTATCTATAATGAATCATATTCATATAATTAATTCTTCCAAGGGAAATACAAATGTATTCATAATAGAGTGTTTTTTATTGTATATAATTAATTTAATCACATTAAATCAATTTTCAATCCAATTCAATCAACAAACTTGATTTTACTTAAATATATGATATTATCTCAAAGTACGTATTAATTCGAATTTTAATAATGGGAAAATACGCCATGATTTCTCCAGCATTATCGAGTCCCTACCCACTGTCATGGCCAGTACCGACGGGAGAGCGACAGACCGCACACGGTGCAACCTGCTACCCCAACGCTCCCCGACTAGACACCATATCCACCTCAGGAAAGGATAATGCCAAATTGATCATTGTGCATTTGAGATGTTCATCGGTTTTTCAACCGAAATTATACCTTATAGTAATAATCAAACCATTTTGATTATAAGGAAATTTGCTAGACAAATTCCCAAACTATTCAAGTAACATGTCTGTTGAAAGTGTATCAAGTAACCAATTGGTGATCTAGATCAAATCTAATCATTTATTGGTTGAGGCAATATCATTTAAGGGAACAATTATCATTCATATATTTTCCAAATATTATCCATAGTTATTCCAAATATTATCTCATAGTTATTCCACAAGGATCATGATTAGGATTGCAATTTTCAGCAGTGACCCACACTAACTAAAATTAGCATATCTCATTCATTTTAAATCCAAATTATGTAAAATAAGTTTTTAAAGTTTGCTAACCTAATTTAAAATAGAACCTAGATGATTAGAATATATTTCCAGGTGTGACAAAACAATAACCAACTCCTTAATTACGTCATTATTCGCCAACCCTGAAACAATGGATATATGGTCATATAAAAGATCATAACTCGCGTTATCGAATTCCAAATCACACAAACTCAAATCCCTCGATTTCCTTTATCCATAATAGATTCATGTTTAAATATTTTAAACAAGGCCAAAATTTATCACAAAATAGGGTGCAAAAACTGAAATGCGATAAAGCTTTCATAAACCCTAACGAGCCCAAATCTTCTTAGGTTTATGGATCCAATCCAAAACCTCCAACCTGGTTCTGATACCACTTGAAGGAAATGCGCATCACAGAAGCGTGATGATCGTATGGAATGCGATCGGGAGCGACTAGTCACTCTAGTTGCTCGATGCAACGGAATTTAAAAAAATTCAATGTGATGAAACCGCATGATCCAAGAACCTTTCCCAGATCATTTCATCTAAACCACAATTAGATATAAGGTTTACCTCTTGAAGCATGATTGTGATCGATTCTCTAAATGAAGAGATCTCCTATCTCAAGTCTGATCCAACGGAGGAGACGCTTGCGAGCGCGTTGATGAGACGCGTCCTTCCCGCAATCCATGTTGATGATCCAAGCGACGGATCTCCTGATCTCGACACACGAGATCCAACATCTTCTTCATGAGCGAGGTGCATCGAAGGGGATGGAGATCCATGAGTAGATGATCCGGCAGCATAACGACGATGCTGCGGTGATAGCAACTCTCTCTAAGGCTCCATGATGGATGATCACAAGAGAGAGAGAGAGAGAGAGGAAGAGAGTCTTGGCGTGTAGAGAGAGAGGGAGAGAGCACTAGTTTATGTAGTAAACTTTTCCCTCGAAGAGCAAGGGGTGCCTCTTCTTATATAGGGTTTTGGGATCCATGGATCGCAATCCATGGACAACACAAAATCAATGGTTAAGATTGATTTGTGTTTCTTTCAATGGCCATGATGTTGTTGTAAAAACACAACAACAAATGATTTATAAATTAATTTAAATTGATAAATCAACATAATAATCTCAAAATTAAATCACTTTGACTGGTCTTGGAGATAATGAGGAGATAGACCTCATCCCCTAAAAGGGGGGGGGATGGCTACTCTTCTCCTTTGGACAGTGGTAGCCGTCTATACCCTTGAGGTGGACTTGGTCTATTTTTTCAATATCTCACGAGATCTCCAAGATTTACAACAAAATTTGTTGTAAATTATTTCACAACATAATTCATAATTATATTCTGAACATTGCAATCATGCCATCCGAAAAATGTGAATCATATCCGCATCCCATAATAGAATGTAAATTATATTTCCAATTAATCATCCAATGTGAATCCAATTCACATCAATAATTAATCAACAAATATAAATAACAATATGCTCTTTCTAATATATTATAAATCACGTTTATAATATATATGATTAATATGGATAGTATTATCCACATTATTCATATTCATGGTAATTAAATCACATTTAATCATCTTGGATCTCTATTCTCATGTGCCCAAATAATATGAATTACATTCACAATATTCACATCATTGATAATTAAATCACATTTAATTATCTCAGATTATTCTTCTAATAATATGAATCAAATTCATATTACTCATGAAAATTAAATCACATTTAATTATCCATTTTCTCAATGCTCTGATTCATATATCAACAATGAAATTATCCATGAACTCTTTCAAGGATAATGAGATTTCTCCGCGGATACTTGGAGATAAGGACAGGGCGATTGTATTGTTCCACATATAGTGACTTGGATATTGAGATCAATTCTCAAATCCAGATCTTGCAGACCTCCCACAGATGCTTGATTAAATCAAGATCGCAAATCTAATCTTCTCATTACATCTGAATTACATTTAGATTAATGTCCATCTGTTGGACTAAGATCAGATTACTTCTCTATGAGAGGAATCACTAAGATCCAGACCTCTTTCATCATTCCTCGGAATGGAAGCGTCATGGTTATACAATCGTTTGTGATCACATCACCCTCAAGCATTCCTAATACCTGTACATCCTACATACTGGAAGACCCACAACAAACCCGAAGTTTTAGATCTCTTTTAGACTGTCTCCTTCATGATTTTATCATTAAGGTTCTCATTCAATCATTGGGAGTAGGTATCGATCATATACTTTCCAAAAGCATATATCATACCTAGGTGTTGATCATATACTTTCCAAAAGCAAATGTCAAATCTTACAAATTCAGTCAAGCTTCCAAAGCGAGATGACCATGCGTGGAATTTGATTATTCCCAATATCTCATGAGTGAGCTCATATCTTCCGGTTCAGTAATGAACCTGTATGATCCCTTTAAGAGATCGTATTACTCATATGTCCTTGCATGCACACCAGCATGCCGGTATATAGACCTTGGTTACATCATCAACCTATTGGTCTACCAAATGTGCATACTCAAACATATAGTAACACATCTGTCTCCTGTCAGAGGATGCGTGCCTATATCGTGAAGCATACGACATAGGTTTTGGTTATCTTGATCTCGTTACGTCAACTCTTTGACCTAACTTATCTATCACCTCTGAATCTCTATTCTTATGCAGAGGACCTGCATCAAGAGGTCGGTCAGATATCAACCAAATGAGAAAGGATTGCCATCTCCTACTCAGGCTGGAGATCATCTCTTAGCAATTATTTGACGGTGCTTGATGAGTCCCCAATCTAACTCTTTAGATATTCATCCAAGCACCGGCCTCTATGATTCAATAATTGAATCAACAGCTGTAGGATCATTAAGATGGCCATGGTACATAACCCTAATTGCACTAAGCGACCTATTATGCAAATTAGTTACTCTTCATTTCAGATTAGGGAATGATATTTGCAATAACATTTATTGCTTAATGGCTTACCGTGGGATCACATGTCCAACAGAGCGCGGTGCAAATAGTGCCATCATCGATGGGAATGATGGAGGAGAGTTCCTCGATGTATGAATTGGCATCCTTGGCAAGGAAGGTGTATACCTTGCCATCGGATCGGTTCAGGTTGGGGAGATTGACAGAGGGGATGTGGTCGCGGCACTTGGGCCAGGAGAAGGGGGAGAGGAAGTCGGGAGGAGGGGAGACGAGGCAACAGAGCGCGGCAGTGGGGAGGTGACGCTCGACGGAGGGGTGGTGGTGGGTGTAGCAGGGGTGGCAAGGGTGGAGCTCAGCGGTGGAGATGCGGATGGTGCTGTCGGGTTGGTGGCGATGGTGGGTCTAGAACTGGAGGATGATGCCCTGGCTGCAGGAGGAGAGCTTGTTGACGGCCTTGTGGATGAGGTCACTGCCCATTTGCCATGCCCCGAGCTCAAAGAAGAAGCAGCACACCAACACCTCGGCTATTGATCCAGGTGGTGATCATCGTGTTTCTGATGAATTGTGCTGTGCCAAATTCCAGCAGCCCCCGGTGCCCCGCCCCTCCTATGCTTGTTGATCTTGTTTTCTTAGATTTTTTATACGAATGGCATACTTTATAAATGTGATATGGTTTTAAGGGTAAAATTGTCAACATGTAACTTTTTCCGTGAGAGTTAACGGAGAAAATAGATGGCAACTAACATACGGTTACGCCATGTAAGAGTTAAACATTTGTCAGAGTCCTGGGTGTAATTCGCGATTTCATAGGGTTATAAATGTTATTGCGACCATACTCAGGGTTATGGGTGTAAAAATCCCTTATTTTATGGGTTTATTTATTACAAGTTACATTAAGGGTTTTATTTATAGGTATATTTATCTATATTATGTGTATTTTGTTTTTATTTTGTATTTTTGATTTTATTATTTTATTTTCATATTTTTATATTTATAACTTATTTTATATACATAAATAAAATTTTCTATAATTCTGATAGGGTTTTCATCAGTTATGCCCCTCTGAGATATTCCAATATTAGTTATGCCCCTATCTTTTTGGTAATATCAGTTGTGCCCCTGACTTTTTGTCGTTCTCTCACTTGTACCCCTCAGGTTAGTTTCCGTCCATCCCAAACGCAAACGGATGTTAACTTTAGGGACACATCAGGAATTAAATGAAAACAAATAAATGAAAAAATCCACGCACTGCTCATTTTCCTCCTCCCCCGCCCCTGCCTCCTTCCCCCGTCCCTGCGCCCCCAGGACCTGCGCCCCCTACACCTCCCCCTCCCTCTGTCTCTCGCCTCTCCCTCCCCCTACGCCGCCCCGTGTCGCCACCGCCCCCGCCCCCAAGTCTCCCCTCCACCCCCGCCCCGTGTCGCCCCTGCCCCCACCCTAGGTCGTCCCTCCGCCCCCGCCCCAGCCCCATATCTCCATTGCCCCCACCCCGTGTCACCCCCCGCCCCAGGTCGCCCCTCCGCCCCCACCCCCGCCCCGTGTCGCCACCGCCCCCAGGTCACCCCTCTGCCCCAAATCGTGTCGCCCCCGCCCCCTACGCCTCCCCCTCACCTGTACCTCCCCCTTATGCCCTCCCCATCCACATGTCTGGCTGAAATTGGAGAGCTTTCAATTTTTGTTAAATTAAGATAGATTTTTGATTAATTGATTCATAAAAATTCATCAAACAATTCAAAAAAATTCACCGTTTATCCGTAATGAGTGATATATCCGTGAAAATGCAAAAATTTTAGAGATTCGATGGATGCATGAAGGTGTCACTAAGAGAGAGAAATTATGAAGAGAAAGGAAGAAGAACAAATGGAGGAGGAAGAAGATGAAGAAGAAGTCTGGACAATAATACCCCTCTTAACTGCACCAAGGTTTGAAAAAATCATGGTGAAGTCAACTCATTGACGGTCAATCTGACGGAATGGCACAAGTGATAACGGAGAAAAAAGTGAGGGGCACAACTGATATTATAAAAAAGATAGGGACATAACTGAAATTGCGATATCTCAGAGGGACACAAGTGATAAAACCCTTTCTGATATCGTATGTACACTTAAATAAATAGAGGTATATATTATATAGATATAAGTATAAGTGTTTCATCTATGTAGTTTTGTATATTATTTTATTTTAATGTATTACTAATGGTTTTATTTTATTCTAAATAAAATTATAAAATTATAAAAATTATAAAGAATAAAAAAGAATATTTTATTCATGTATATTGTACAATATGTGTCCAAAACCTAACTTTTGCATCTTAACTCCAAATTAAATGAAACCACCTTCATTAAATAGATTAATAAAAGTTATATACAATTAAAGATGTGATTTTGATACAATTTGAGTTCATATGGAGAAGATATGGGTCTGAGAAGTATGGGTTTTAGCTTTTTATTTGGAGTGTAAAGTGTACATTGTATATTTTTTTGTGTGAAATCAATTTTGTATTTTTCTATATATTTCTATCTACAACTTTCATGTACAAAGTTTCTTTATATGATGTATAAATAATAAAGCACAAAATTGGTCCCAAAAATGAATTATTTGTCAAAATAAATTTGGAATTTTATTGTGTTTTTGTCCCTTAACTCCCCCTACTTTATTCCTTATCGACCTAGTCATTACGATGCATAGATGTCAGGGTTCAGGGTCATAAAATTCCTTTGGCATTTATTCTTTTTATTTTTTATCTTAATTTTATAATTTTGGCATTAAAAGCTATATTTTATATACAATAAATGAAATAAATAATGAATGTTAATTTGTACTTTTTAATGCTATTTACATGAATTTAGCTAGGGTTTTAAGATCAAAAGTATATAATAAAGGTAATGAAATGGAGATTCATCAGGGACATCTTTGAATATTCAATGAAATGGAGATTCATCAGGGACGTCTTTGAATATTCTTACTCTTCATAGTAGACGTCCTCTCTCTACCCTTAGAGGTAGATCAAAGGCCAGGATTAAATCCTTGTTCTTCAAGAAAGAGGACTTGAATTATCTCTTTTGATTACCATCTAAAATAAAGTAATAGCTTGTTGTTGAAGTTGGCCATTCATTATCTTCATGATAATCTAAATGTCATAATTGATAATTTATGAGAGAATCCTCATAACTTATGAATATTATTCATAAATCCAAAGAAATATGTAAATCCAATTTACTTTTAAATTCTAATATGAATCAGATATATGTAAATGCCTTGAAGTAATTATATGAATCAAATTCATATTAATGATTATTAATCAATATTCATATTAATTAATGAATATTATTTTTGAAAAATATTCACAAAAATACCCTTATTGAAAATCGAATATGATAATAATAGTTATTGTCTCAATACTGACATCACATGGTACGAATCCTAATCAAATCAAGACTCATGAGATATAAATATAGATATTTGAAGATAATGTCGAGGAGATCATACTATCCAAGTATAGTGACTTGAAATTTGGAAAACTATTTCTTTTATCAAGAAATTTCAAAGGATTAATTAATAGTTATAAGTGTCATCGTGATCCTGAATTTTCCCAAGTCGGAAAAAATTTATTCTTATTAATAAGGAAGTTAATCAAAGCAAGAAATGCAAAGAGGGAGAGAGAGAGAGAATTTTTTCTATTATTTACCTGTATATCGTACAAGATCGAACTCAAGGAGGCCACAAATCCTGAGAATTGTTTAAATCAGAAAAATCAATGAGATAAAAAAGAGTCTTTTATTAAACTATTCTTGGTCTTATTATGTATTTTTGTCTTTTTAGATTTTTTATGTAATTTTTTATTTTTATATATTTCTTATTGTTTCGAATTTTGTATTTTTATGAATTTTTGATTTTGCAATTTTTTTAATTTTTAAAATAAACAAATAAAAGAAAAGAATAAAGAAAAAGCTCTTTTTGGATTTTTAAAATAAAGGTAAAAAAGTACAGAAAAATCAAATAAATATATTTTATGTTTTTAGATTTTTGCCATTTTTATTATTTTTTATAAGTTTTTTAGATTTTTTAAGTTTTTAAAAAAATTTAAAACAAGGCATTACACAAATGGAAATTAATGTAGATATTTTTAGTTTTTAATAATAGTAAATAAAATCAAAAATATAAAAAATATATATAGCCAGAAATATTATTTTTCATATTTTCTAGAAAGGTAATTTATGCAATTTTTGGGATTTTTTGTGAATTTTTATGAAAATATATTTAGCATTTTGATATTTTTTGGTTTTTATAAGGAGTTTAAAATTGAATTTATAAAGAAGTTAAAACAATCTGGAACAAATAAACAGGAATTTTTGTATAAAATTTCAAAATATTTTTGTAATTTTTATTAATTAAGAACTGTAAAATAGGGGAAATAAAGGTTGTTTTTTATTTATTAAAAATAATAAAACTAACTAAAATGAAAAATAAAAATTAGGTGTAAAGTAGAGATTAACAAGAGGTAGAGGTTATGAGAATTACAAGGGGATTTATTGATGTAATTAGCTAATTAACAAACACAATTAATAAACAAATTAAAAATCTTCTTCGAAAGGACTTATTTGCAAGAAGTAGTTATTTTGCAGACTAAACAAGAACAGAATAAACAAATGCAAGGGCACTTATGAAATTTTCACCTCCAAAGTCACGTACCAACGCACGTGAATCACGTTGGCACGATCCTTTTGGTAATTATTTTAATTTCAGGAGTCAAACAATAACAAATAACATGGGCTCTTATTGCAATTAACCAAAAAACACATGTGTTGCACATTTTACAGCTCAAACAAGACCTCAACGCAAATAGTCAAAAGATCAAGGATCTCAAATGCAATTAACGAAGCATTATCAACATGTCCCAATGGGGGCTTATTTAAAAAACAAAAGAAACAAATGGGCTAAAGTGCAAGTTATTCACCAACTGGTACGAGGTGCTTGCAGCATGAATGCTTGCGATCTGAGTTGGAGTACTGGATCTACGGTACAATTTGGGGAGAATTGGACTGTTGTCATTGAATCTAGGTGAGAAGTTCTTAATCATATGGCCAAGAAGGGTATTGAATGAACTAGGAAGAAGGTCGATGTCGGTGAGTTTTGATCGAGTGGATCTCGATCGATCCTCCTCCTGGGCACATCCTAGCGATCGGTACATGTTCCGACAGTGCATCCTTGTCGATCTGATGGCTCAATGAAGCTCGATGATGACTGATAGCATATCTAGAGGTATGAAGGTCTGCAGTTGAGAAGTGACCTTCAGATTTCAATTCCACACCCAAGCAAGCTCCACAGATGTGCAGATGGATTTATTCTTGCTTGGAGAGGACTCTAGCCGAGTTATTATGCTGGAAAACAAAGAAAATGGGATTGGATGAGGATCTACAGTGGAGATGGTCGGAAAGGAGATCGAACCTCATATCTGGAATGATCTTGGGTTGATCAGGCTGTGAGGAAGGTGAAGGAAATATGGCGATGATTGTGGGGTTGAAGTTAAATATGGGTAATCGAAGAGCTCCAATCGAGAAGATTGTAGCTCGAATGAGGAGATGATCAAATCTAACTAAATAAGAAAATTAAATGTGAAATCGAAGAGTGTATTGAAAAAAAATACCTAGATCTACCTACGGTGGAAAGAAGACGGTGATAGCCTCGATCTATGGGGCAGAATAGAGAAGCGACAACGATCTCCGGTGATCATGATGGATCATGAAATCCTGTACCTCCCCACGCTCTCGAATGGGGTGGAACGAGCCTTGTCAATGTACTCTCCTCTCAGACTCAGCCTCAGACGAAGAAACTTCAGAAAATTGGATCAAATGGAAAGAAGGTGATATGGGGTTTTATAGAGTATGAGGCACAACAAAAATCAAATGGAAGGTGTGCGCATATAGAGGCAAGTTTATTAAAAATAACAATCAGGTGAGTGAGTTTATTAATCAGGTGAAAGAAACACGGAAGGAATCTTGAGCTGAAGGTGGATGGACCGGTCATGAAAAAAGGATGAAGTAAGTCCGATGAGACCTTATTCAGGTTCAGGCGGGGGAAGGGGAGGTTGACTCGGGTCAACCAATGAGGACTCAATTTAGAATAAGACAAAAGTCAGAAAATGATAAAAGTAGGAAAACTTGATAAATAAATTGAAAATAAAATGGTAAATGTAAAATAAATAACTTACATAAAAATAAAATGTTAACAATAAAATAACCTTAATTTATGTGACTTTTAATAAATTATATAAGTCAAATAAAAATGGTTAAAATAAATATTAACCTTTATTCATAGGTATTTTTACCTATCTATACAACACTTGTATTTTTAATTATTTATTTTTACAAATAAAGAAATAATTCAATATTTATTTATAGTATTTTCAAGGATTTTAGAGATATTTTTATTTTATTTTTATGAAATAAATTATTAGGCTAAATAAATAAGGGTATTTAAGACATACATAGTGGTACATGTAAAATATTCACAATGAATTTATTTTTGTAATTTTTTGATTTTTTCAATTTTTATTTGTATTTTATATGGATAAAGTATAATATATAAAAATATTTAAAAATATGATATGTGCAAATATATACATAAAATAAATAAAATAATATGTTCACACAATGTATAATACAAGCATAGTATACAGTACGCTCCAAAGAGCCAATTTTTACATCCAACTCTGATTTTAGTTAAAGCACATTCATTTTGAAGCTTATTTTATTTAGAGTAAAATAAAAGTGAGTTTTCTTTATTTAGAGTTTTTATGGAGAAGATATGGGTCTGACAAGTTGAACTTTACGGTTTTTTCAAAGTGTTGTTATTTTATCGGTGTACAATGAATCTTCTTGTAATTGTTTTTAATATTTACAGCTTATTTTTATATACAATTTCCAGGAAGAAACATTTTATTTGAGGTGATATGAGCGATAAATAAAGTAGTAGAAGAAGTATATACACATATACAACATGTCCAATGATTTATGTTTATGAATGAAGATCGAATTTCTTTTTTTATACAACATGCATTATCTCCCCCTACTTTATTCTTTATCGATCAGGTCAAGTCTTGACCTTCACTCAGGGTTAAAATCGATATGTTTTTATTGCATATATACAATATTCAATTTCTTTATTTTTCTTTTATTTATTTATTTATTTTAGGTTAAAAACAATGATAATTATACAATATTTACACAAGAATAGTAATCTAGAAAAACAAGGATTTATTAATATTTACATGTGTTTAAGAAAGGATTTTAAGATAAAATAACTTAATAAAGATGATGAATGCATATTCATCATCCCCCTATACTTTACCTTTGCTAGTCCCTTAGCAAACACTTATTAGAAGAATAAGTGACTAAAAAGCAATGGAAGAAAGGAAAAATAAAGAACTTAGAACAATTTTGATTTTTAAAATAATCATGACAAAACCAAAATATGGAGCTCGATCAGGCCTTTGGATTATTAGTTTGGTAGAACCTTATTGGGAATTGGAGTTAAAACCTAATAGCCTTCAAGTTCCACAAGAATCCTATTCAGGTCACCTCATATTTTATCAAAAAAAAAAAGAACAAGAACTCATAGTAAATTCTAATTTCTATATATCTACTTATTAAGTTTATTTTTAATTACATTTTGTCCTCCAAGGAACATTTTATAATTTCTTAAAGTTTCTTATTTTCTTCGTAATTTACCTATTAAATAATTAGATTTACAAAATTTTCACTTCTATCCAGACTCTTTATTTAATTACAATCACACTCTTAAATTTAGTTTTATTTACATTTAGGATTCTGAAGTTTCTTTAAAATTACACAAATGCCCCTAGCACTTCCAAAAATCACAAAAAAGTAGCAGAAAAATTCGAAAAAAAATCCTAGGAAATACTTGTGTGATCTCAAGATGTCTAGAACTTGGTGACATAGTTTTCAACACATTATAAAATATTAGAAATAAAAGTAAAATATGATTCAGTTTGAGTAAATAAAACAAAAAAATATTTTTGTAAATAGCATAGAAATTCACGTAAAATATCTGAGTCCATATGGATCGATCCTCTACTTGCCATATACATTATTTGATATATCTTGACTTGTAGTTGAATAAATTTTATTTGAAATTCTATGGTTTTCGCATGTGAGAAACAACACATACAAATCACTTTTTAACACACCAAAAATCACGATTTCATTTTAGCACCATTGCCAGGGACTCGACAACTTTACACAATTTATTTTGGCATTTTGATTTTTTTTATTTTAGTTTTTGTAAACTAATTTCATTTGTCCTTCATTTCAGATAAAATTTTCAAAAAAAAAGGTGGATCTCTCTTGCGCTCTCTTGTTCTCTCTTATTATCTCTAGCTCCAAGTCTGTATCTAGCAAACCACACAATGTAAAAATTTTCCAATCACTTGGACATTTTTAGGTATTTGCATTTGTGTGCAAATTTAGAAAATATTGAAATTCATAAAATCAACTTCTTTTTGTTGCATTCATCTCCATTATCTCTCTTCCTCTACCCATCAGTTAAACAAGATCATAAATTGTTGCTCACATAAATCAGTTAAGTTCGAAAAGTCATTGTGTGGCTCAAACAAAAGCGAATTGAAGTGATTGAAATTTTCCACTTTGAACAAAATTTCAAGAACACCAATATAATCCTAGGTTAGAGCCCAAGTGATCGTGAACTTTCTAGCTACCGAAATCTAAAAATGATCAGCTACTTCTCACTAAGGGAACTACGGTCTCCGTTAGCAGATTAGGTGGTAAGGGACAATGTATATGGCACCGTCCTCAAGCAAACATGGGTACCCTATTCCACAGTCCATACTTGCACCCATACTGGATGAAAGTAGAAGCAACTAGTCGTATGAATTCAGGACAGTCATTGCTCACATGTAGATCTATCTAAGATACATGTGTGCTTGATTTGTTGGACATTGAAATTAAAAATCGAAAAAATAACCACTTTGCGGCAACTTGTGTTATGTTATTGAATCAATATTTGTCTTGTGTTTGTGATGGATATAGATTTTGATATGTCAGCCCCTCTCGGGTCGTTAACTAAGTTTGTTTGTTCACATGACTTGGTCAATACTCCACATGAAAGTAGATTGCAATCTCTCATCTCCATAACTTCTGCAAAACAAGGGATCTTGGATATGATACTTAACCCTCCCCTATTGACCAAAGAAGGACCCAAGATACTATGTTCATTGAGGAATGACATTAAGGAAATAACAAGACTCTTGGAAGAGTAAGAAAAAATGAAAATGCCCACAAAATTTGCTAGTTTGTCAAAAGTCTATGACAACTCTCTCATGGATGAATTTTTACCTTTCACTAAATCCAACATACCCTTATCTTCTTCCACATCACTTGGTTTTTTTGGAACCCTTTGCTGATGAGAGGTGTCATTCCGAGGATTTCGATCGATCACATCTTCCTTGGACACCACCGAAATCTTCCTAAGAAACCCAAACTTCATTTATGACCAATAACATAACCTATGACACAACCACTCTAGGCCAACAAGATCTAAATTTGAAAACCATGCAGTTTTAGATAATTTTGATGATAAGCATGGGGGGATTTTCGAGGAAGTTGTGATAGAAAGAAAAGCTAAAGATTGTGATATAACCTCTCAGACTCAAAAGACAAAGTTGTACTTTGATGAGTTACATTTCAATACTATTAAGGAAGAATTTCTTGAAGAGACACTCCTGATACCCCAAATCTTCATTGATTAACTCTGGTGATTTTTGTGATTTTTATCAGTCACAATTGGAGCATGTTATTATCGAAATTCTCATTGATTTAGAGGATGAATATATTTATTCAGATGAAACTGTGATGTTTAAATGTTGGGACTCTGAAAGGCACGTTCTAGACAATAATTTTGGGGATGATCTCAAGATTGGATTAAATTTTAAAAAAGAAGAAAGTGAAATTATTTCAAGATTCTTTACTTGACTAAATCACAATGAACTTTACAAGTCAAGTAATGTACTTTCTGAACATGAGATAGTTGAGTTGATAGGTCAACTTGGGAGTGATTCTAATTTGGGATGAAAGGAAATGATGGAACATGATTTCGTGGTTGGACTAAAATTTAAATGCAGAGAAGATAATGAATATGCACCTGACAATTTTTTTCAAGAATAGATTGAAAAGAGATTGATAGAGCAGTTGCTGAGATCCTCTTCCAAAAAGCCCATGAGCAGGTGTCAGAAGTCTTCCTCGATGACTCTCTCGAGGACGAGAAAATCGTGTCTACCTTCATTTCCTTCCCAACATGGGAAGAAGAGATACATCACTCGGTGTACGATTCCCAATATATAATCTCTATCACTGAATTGGTTTCAGATCATGATGACCTTATGTCCCCTGATCCTTTCATGATCGAAAACAAGTAGTACATCCATGCACTTCAGAATTATCGACCTACCAATTCAGAGGATACACCTTTGTTGGACCCATCGTATGTGGTGATGTCCTCATTGGTAGTTAATATAGAGGAGGATCTCACTGATTACACACATACTTCCTTTAAGCCCTCCCTTCCTTCCGTACTCCAAATAATTTGATATGTTGAGGTTGAATCATGATGTCCTAATCTAAGATTTGATTTGGAATCAATAAATGATGACATCAAAGATAATTATAGATATATCATGGAGGGATATGAATATGAATCACTGTTGGTATTTGAGGATTTTATACTTAACTATGTCAACATTCCAACTAGATTTGCAGACTCTCCATAATCCCGCTATACCATCTCCAGCTACCTGTCTCATCCCAGTGTTTCAAACATGGATGACATGCACACAGGGTATTCCTAACCTTGGAGCCTGGCTGGAAGTGTTAAAACCCACAAACATCGCAGGATACCTCCAGTAGTTATCTTTCAAGTTTTTTCTCTAGCGTGCATTATTTTCTTCTTCATTTCTCATAATTACTGTTTAACATAAGGGAGAAATCGTAGAAAAGGGGAAAAATCAATTGGAAAATAATAAAAAACAAAAGCATCCTTCTCCACTTGCATTTGCACTCTCTTAAATCATGGTATCTCATATTTTTCTGCTCTACTATCACCATGGGGGCATGGCTCATGCTAAGCATGGGGGTGCATTACATTTCATGCATTCCATTTTTACATTATTTTTTTAATTTAAAAAAAAATACAATTTTTAGCATTATTTTTTCAAAAAATCATAAAATTATCAAAATTTTCGTACATCATTTTTTAAAATATGAAAAATGCTTATACTCAAAATCCCATAAAATGTGCAAATTTTCCAAAAAAACCATTTGTTCAAAAACAACATTTTAGAAAAAAATAAAAAATATATTTTTTCCTATTTTCTGCTAACATTTCGGTATTAGAAGTTTGGTTTTTACAAGTTTCGAACTTAGACTAAGAAGATCTTAATCCACTTAATTTCAGAGGACCTCTTTAGACTTGAGTATTATAGTTCTTCAGGTCTATGATAGACTTAATTCCTCGAGCTCCAATAATTTGTGTGGTGACCAAAAGTTGTCTCTAAATGGATCATCTTGACAACTATATCATTCTTTTACTCTTGGTTAATTTTTGAATAATCTGCAACTTACACATAAGTTCAACTTAGTTTGCTTGTACAAGAGACTGTTCAATCTCTACAAAAGGGAAGAGAGTGACTCTGAATCTTGGGTTAAGCAAAATTTAGTGATCTATGTTCAGGAACCACTTGTTATTTATAATTGGAGCATGTTAGCAAACTTACCTTGTACATGTATCTGAAAGTCACATTTTATACATTTACACTCTTGATACCCAATGCCACCAAATCCTATCAAAATGAGGGCACAATAAGGTATGTCTATTCAAAAATGCAAATGCAAACCAAAGATCTGCAAAGAAAATTCTACTCAAATATCTTGGTTCTACCAAATAAGACAAGTAGCAGACCAATGTTGCTACTAGTTTAAAAGAGACCTAGGGTTATGTTCTGCAAAAAGAAAAAAAACGAGTGAAACAAACCAAAGCGGTCTAAAACCCCCCCTAGAAAATCCAAGTTATTTACAATTTACACCCATCTTCTTTTTCTAACAATTCAGGTGAATTGAGAAAAGCATAGGCTTAGAGAGAATAGAGGATATAGATTTTGTGAATCTCCTGGTACCTTATCTAAAGTTGTATGGTTTATTTGTCTCGTAAATTGGGAAGAGTTATAACTTTCACTGCTAGTTCAAATTCAACTCAAGGTTAAAGAGAATATATGTTAATCAAATGAATGGACTTGACCTAAGGTGGAACCAACTAAAGTTTATAGAACTCGAGGGTTGTTTAATTAAATATTCGAATCTAAGAGGAGCCTGAACACATTATTAGACTAAAGGCCAACTCACTCTTTGTTTGTTATTTGTTCAAGAATGTCTTGAAAATCTCAAGACTTCATGAGTGTGTTTACTACAAATCCTCATAATGCATTCTTTAGTTATTTTCTATTTGTCTTTACATATCATTGTTTTCCTCGGGACTAGCAAAAGTTAAGTATGGGGGAATGATGAATCAATGATTGATCTTATTTTATACCTTTTTTTATGAAAAAAGAATGCACAATCCATTACATTTTTCTTGATTTAATTTATACTTCTCATTTCATAATTTTCATGCTCATTCCATTCAAAATCATCTAAAAATTGCGTAATACTTTCTTTGCAAAATAAATCTAAACAAATAGAAAAAATAAGAACGGTTAATGTTTCAATCAGTATGGGCTCCAAGCCCATATTAAAGTCTAACAATATTTCTTCTTATTTTTCAGGTTCGCTTTAGAGAGGCCCAATATGACCCTCCAATCCTCTTCCCTCTTCATATTCAAAAAAAGAACATAAGCTAAAATACAAAATAGCTGGTGCCATGCTGATGTCATCATCAAACAAATAAAAAATAAAAATTTTTAGGCATTGACATCGGTCCCCTCTCTTCTTCCTTACACACATGTCAACCACGATGCCTCCACTTCCCCTCTTTGCAGTCGTTGCGGAGGTGGTAGAACTTCTCCTCTTCATCAATGCCCGATGCTCCATCTCCTCCATGTGCCTCCTCATCTCATCAATATCCAGCTTTAAAAGAGGGAGGAGTTCGAGTGAGGAGAAATAACTAATCACCAAAACCCACCACGCATCACCGAACCCATCAGTGGGTTGACCACCACCACTGTCGTCGCTGCCTCGAGCTGTCGAACCTCCCCTCCTCCGTACACCATCGTCAAACAATTGTATCATTCACCCTCGTCATCCTCTCTGACCTCCTAGTGCCACCGCTCGCCATGGCTCAAGGAAGAAGAAGGGGTCCATGCAATTTCCATATTTCTTTTAGTTTTTTTCTATTTTGGACCTCAATGCAATTTTATAAAAATTTGGTTATTTTATATAATCTTTGCATTTTTTTTAAATTTTATATTTTATGATAATTTTTCCCTTTTTATTCAGTTTCTTTTTAATTACATTTTGATCCTCTAGGGATCATTCTACGATTTCGAAAAGTTTCTTATTTCCTCCATAAATTATCCATTAAATAATTAGATTTTAGTAAAATTTGGCTTCTATCCAGACTCTTTTGTTTAATTGTAATCACACCCTTAACTTTAGTTTTATTTACATTCAAGCTCCTGAATTTTCTTGAAAATTACACAAATACCCTTGGCACATCCAAAAATCACCAAAAATGGCAACAAAATCTCAAAAATTCCCAAAAAAATCATGTACAGTCCTTAACATGTCTAGAACCTAGTGATAGTGTTTCAACATAAAAAAGTCCGAGAAATAAAAGTAAAATAGGATTCAATTTGAGTCAATAAAGTCAAAAATGGCTTTGTAATTAGAATTAAAATTCACATAAAATGTCCGAGTCCTTGTGAATGGATCATCTACATGCCCTATATATTATTTGATATAGATTGGCTTGTAGTTGAATAAAATTTATATGAAATTCTATGGTTTTCACATGTGAGAAAGGGCATCATAAAATCACTTTTAACACATCGAAAATAGCATTTTCATCATATAAACTAACTAATATGTTTTTCAGAATTTTTAGATAACTATTTTATTTTTATAAATTTATAAATTAAAACAACGAAAATGACAAGTTTTTTTGTAATTTTTATAAATAGGAAAATCCAGTTAAATTCCAAATCAAAATAATATGTGATATGTTAAGGTTCTAGGCACTTGTCCTAATTTTCATACAATTTTCAGACTAATATAAGTCATTAATAAAATAGAACAAGTAAGATAGTTTAAATCAATAGAAAGAGGACTTATTAGCAATTTCTAGAAACTTTTCATGCATTTGCTAACATAAATCAATAACTCCAGGTACTCAATGTGCAATTTATATAATTAGAAATGTACCTTAATTCACACCCGGTAGCAACCTATTTGCAAATACATAAACATCTATTTAATTTAATTACTAGTGCAAATAGCACAAGGTAAAACTCACAAAAATAACCACAAAAGCGCATTATGCGGGATGGTACATGAGGCGTACTAGCAAGGACTAAACTATAAATAAACAAACTACGAGTTTCAGTATGAAAAATATTCAAAAATTAGTACATGTGATTTAATAGTCCAAGACTAAAGCAAAGAAGATATATACGAGGGGGATGTTGAGCAATATACCCTCGATGTACGGATCCAACGGTTGAGGCAAGCTCATTTAAGTGCTCAACGACTGAGATTAGATGAAGTTTTACCTCGATCTGACCGCTGAAATCAGATCAAGATGGATTTTATGGCTATTGTTATGGCTTAATAATGCGATGGAGTTTATAATTGGGGGCTCCTCTTCGATCAGATGGATGTTGCTCTTCGCAAAGAATAGGAAAGAGTAGTCATTTGGAGCTCCTTCCTCCGATTGTATATGGCTGCTCTAGAACCATATCGAGTTACTAATGGTATCGAGAGATAAATGTGATCCCTTTCATTGATTAGTGGTACCAAGGAGGTCCGTGCCTCGCTGGGGAGAGGCCTAGAACTCGAAGAAGCATGTCTAAGAGTTGAAGACCTGGTTCGAAGACCCCTCAGATGGGGCCCTCGTGGATTAGGACTAACACGATAAGTTTCGTGGCATGAAGGCAAAGATCCTCGACCTAATTAATAGGTGGAAACTAAGGTGGATGAGGGGGGCGATGGTCTTCGATGTACGACGAAGGAGGAAGACTTGATAGCTTGATATTTGCAAGATTGAGGTGATCTAGATGGCTCGAGAAATGGAGAAGCAAATAGGAAGCTGATGATGTGATCTTATGGTTGAAATGATGGATGATATATGATGAACATAGGACAGAGCCTCGAGCTCTAGTGTACTTGGATTTTTAGAATCTAAACTAAACTAACTAAAATCAACTAAAATAAAATGGTACCCTAAACTAGGGAATGGAATACGAAGTTAAAGAATGAAAAATGCGTAATCCTCGATGAGTTTGTGATGTGGAAGTGAACCCTTGTCGGAGTGAAGCTCCAAATATGGTGAATCACGCACTAATGACCTTCTCCTTGCATCGAACCATAGGGAACACCTCCCTGTAACAAAGGGCTCACTCCAGCAAAAGATTCTAAGGGATTACAACATTCTGGGGTGGATTAGGGTTCCATGAAGGCAGTTGGAGATGCTTTATAGCATAGATAGGATGGGATTTTCAATTTAGGGTTTCATTCAAGTCAAGGGGAATAAATCAGAGCTAATGAATCCGTGTGAATGCTAGAGCTCCGACATCAATTTCGGTGAAGGAATCAGGTGGATCCGAGGTCAGAAGCAAGACGAGAAAATTGGCGATGTGGGGTGGCCGACAACTTCTGACACGTGAAGAACATGTGAGGGCACTGTTTACCAGGGGTCAACAGTCCCTTGCCTTTGATCCACATATGACGCTACAAGATAAAATATCAATTAGAAAATAAATATAATACAAAATAAAATAGAAAATATTTTTTTAAAACTCAAAACATAAAAAATGTTACTTGTTTTCTAAGCTATATTCTAGTTAATTTTATTTATTTATATCAACTTATTTAATAAGACATATTATTTATATACTATTATTTACAAGTAATTATACATATATTTTATGTATTTACATTTTTATTTTGTTATTTTTATACATAATACCATATTTAAATAATTTATTTACAACATTTTTAATACATATTTACATATACATTTAGGTTTTTTTATTATTTTATTTCTATGTACAAATAAATACAATTATGTACAATATAGGTGTAGTATACCTATATATTAGGGTTTATTATTTCGTTTTGGTATTTTATGTGGTTTTTATTTTTATGTGTATTTTTTATAGATTTTATATAATATGTACAACAATTCAAACATATAAGGGACTAAGAATATACAGAATAAAATATAATATCTTATTGTATGGATAAACAAGTATCATAGTACCCTAATTTGCTGGCTTTTGCATCTTAACTCCATTTTAGATGAAAATATTTTCATTTTAAAGATAAATGAATATGGAAAACAATGAAGTTAAGTGATGAATCTCCATTTCATCACCATTATTCTATCATTTTGGCCTTAAAAATCCTAGTAAATGCATGTAAATACCCTTAATTTTCATAATATAAAATCCATGCATTGTTGTACAAACTGTATATAAAATACTATTTTTTATGCCAAAATTATAGAATAAAGAAAAGAAAAAAGAATAAAATATAGAAGATATTTTTTGACCCTAAACCTCAAGACCAAGGCATCTTGATGACTAGGTCGACAGGGAATAAAGTAGAGGGAGATAAGGCCATTTATACAATAAAATTCCCATTTATTTTTTCATTCTTTATTCGTTTTGGGACCTATTTTATTTTCTACTTTTTACACTTCAAATAAAAAACTTTGAACATGAAATTTATAGATAATAAAATAAAGAAAATTAAAAAAATGGAGTTTACAAAAAAATAATATACAGAATAAAAGTTATACTCAGAATAAGATTCCAAAATCCCAACTTCCAAGAGCCATATCTATCAAATAAAACTCAAAATGTATCAAAATCACATTTAATTGTATATAACTTTAATCACCTATTCAATGAAGGTGGTTTCATAATTTTTGGAGTTAAGGTGTAAAAGTTAGATTCTAGACCCCTATTGTATAGTTTACCCGATTAAAATATCCATTTTATTTATTATTTTTGTAACTTTATATTTTTATAATTTTGTAAATATTATTTATAGTATATGTAAATATTAAAACTGAAATAAAACACTAGAGAAAACATCAAACTAAATTAAAATACAATAATACATAGGTAAAATACCTATAACTATACCTATATAAATAATACACCTATTTATTTAAGTGTATATATTACATCAAAAAAATATAATAAAAATATATTCAAGTATATAAAATAAGTTATAATTTGATAAAATAATAAACCAAAGTAATAAAATCAAAAATACAAAATAAAAATAAAATACACAAAAACATAGATAAATATACCTATAATTTAACCTATAAACTAACTTATATACCTCTAAAAAATAAATACAAATCATCATAAAAGACTTTGAAAAATAGAAACATCTTTTATTTTATAACCTAAAATTATTAAAATCATTTGATAATTAATATCGATTTTATAAACCTTTTTCAGGCTACTTTTTCCTGGTTGGTCCATGTGGACTAACTAGATGGCAGAGAATATTGACTTCGGTCAACTCTTTGACTCGCCTGCAGCCTATGTCAGATGTAGCGTTTGACTCCACTTTCCTCGATTTTGCGGCTCAATCCTTTCACTATCTTTCGTCGATCCTTTAGCATATTTTCTTCCTCGATTACTTTACATACACGACCGCATGTATCCTCGATCCATGGATCACTGATTCGCCTGATTTTCGTCGATCTTCGGAACCATTCCATCCACTTTGTAGAAAAACCTCACCCGACCTCCTTTGAATTTTTGAACCCTCTTGGACAAGCCGTGGTACGCATCTTCTCGTGCTCAGGACCAGAGAGGTGACAACTCTCCTCCAACACCGGGTGGCGTATCAAGCGACGGCCAAGGCGCTTCCACCACCACCTCTGGCGGAGCTCTGTCGTCGAGGTCCTCCTTCGTGGTTCCAGGAAACTGAGATATCCTTTCGACCTTGCCTTCTCTTTCTTTTAATCCTAGGTTTAATTCCAGCATCTTAGGTTCGTGTTTCATCATGTAATTAGTTGTAGAATCGTTCGTCGAGGTTCATCGGAGTCCTGCTCCTTCCGTTGTCTCCCGATCATGATCAACCTACCAAACCATCCCAGCTTATTCCCCTTTCGCTTCCATACATCTCACCCCACTCCAGATCAACTCGATCCTCGCATGATCGAGTTTTGGGTGCTCCAATCACTCCATCACACCGGAGCACCTCCGCACCGACCCCCTTCACCTACATTCCCCTGTTGACAAGCCGAGGCATTTTACCCTCGGCCTTACATTCTTCCTGTGTAGGTTGTGACTTCACGGACCTAGCTGAAGAATATTTGGAACCTCATCGGAGGTTCCTGGAAACTCTAGATCCCCTCGGCCTCGCTAGCATGCTCCAGTGGTCTTCGACCCTACTTTGATCCTCCAATCAATAGAGGACCACCGTAGGAGGGTTTCTTGGTACTTAGGAGCAGCAGAGCACGTCAGAGAAGCCCAGGATCGACGGAGGAAGTTCACCCCCATTAATGTTCTTACTTGTTCGTCCACCAGGCCTCTCCGCCGTTGGATCATGAACGACGCCCAGTTTTGATCGTATCCATTCGTTCACGCATTGCAAACATCGTCCGATCTTCGACCACGATCTAATATGGGTCGTGCACCTGTGAAGCGTCATTGGCAAATGTGGACGTGACACGTGGCTAAGTGACCGCATCTCGATTGTCCGCCCGCGCACAGGAGTTGGGTATTTTACATCCCTCACCCATCTAGTTTTTGTATTTAGTAATTAATCTAGAAACGTTCCTCTGTTGTTTTAATGTTTTTTGCAATTTTGTAAAAAGGCCCCTAGACTTCTATTAATTGCAATTCAGTCCTTACCATGTAATCTCACGTGATGCTCCAAGTGAGGGGACATTTTATAGAGGACCCCCTGGGCTTTGGTGTATTTTTGTTTAGTCCTGAATTATTTTTATTACGTTAAATATTTTTGGTGAAATTACAGTTTGATCCCCGGAATTATTTTTATTTACAAAACACCCATGCTAGTATTGCATTTTCTCTTTGTTTCTTGTATTTTTTAAATAGCTATTAAACACCAAAAAATCCCCAAAAATTTGTATATGCTTCTGATTGCATCTAGTTTCACGCAGATATTTTAGTTTGCAATTTTAGGATTTTTTAATATTTTTTAAAAATAAAAAATATCCTAAAAAGTCCCTGTCTAGCTTATAAACCAATAAAAATATAAAACATTTTGAAAAATTCCCAATTAATATATTTTACCTACTTATTTATTTTTAACCTTAAACAAAAAATCACAGAAGTTATAAAAGAATACTCCTAAAAATTGAAAACACCTAAAAACCTTGATAAAAATTTATAAAATTCCCAAAAATTCCAAAAAATCTATTTTCTATTTATATATTTCTCCATATTATTATCTCTTTATTAAAATTAATTTGGAGATTTTTTCCTATTTTCTTGTTTCCATCTCCATTTTAATTTCGGGTAATTAAATAATCCCTGATTTAGGGTATTTTTACTTTAAAAATTTATAAAAATTAGCAAAATTTCTTAAAAAATCACAAATATAATAAAAAATATTCTAAAACCCAAAAATATTTTATTTCCTTTATTTTGGTTATTTTTATTAATATATATGTCTATATTAGTCCATATTGTATATATACTCTATATATAGTCTTATTATATATATTAAAAGAAAAAGAAAATTTAAAAATATAAAAAAAGAAAAAGAAAAATGTAAAAACAGAAAATTAAAATCAAAATACATAAATAAAAAATAACAAAATAAAAAAATAAAAATTAAAAACCCATAAAAAGTTGCATCTTGTCTACGCAGTTGAGTAATAATTTATGCTTTCATTTCATGTTTTGCCTGCTCTATTTCCTTGCTTCCTGAGTTCAACCCCTACTTGCTTGCCATTATACATTCTTAGTAGGGTATAATAAATTTCAACTCTTGCTCTTAATTGCTTAATTATCTGTGCGGGTTAATTGTTGAAATAACGAGAGGATTCGAGTAGTCCCCTCAGCGACGGTGAGCCTGATTTGTCGGGCCATTATTTAACGACTCCTATCTTATTGTTTTTTAGTATGTTTAGTTCATTTTGAGTTCATATAGAGAAGATATTAATCAATGAAGTTTTCATTGCGGCTTTTTCAACTGAGTGTGTTGAGGGGCATGTACATGATTTATTTTTGCCAATAACTTTATTATATTCTATACATTGTTATGTACTAGTTTTGTGTTGAACACATTTATTTGAAGTGTTTATAATGATAAAAAATACTACAATTTGAGATATTTACACACTACATTCTACTTAGAGTTTTAGAGTTTTCTTGATATTTTTGTATATTATTTCACCCTATCTCACCCTACTTCATCCTGGTTGACCTAGTCAATACTGGAGTTGGTCTCAATCATTAGGGTATCATATATAATTCCTTTAATTTTCTTTTCTTTCCTTTATTCTTTTATTTTAGGTTAAATACAAGTATTTATACACAATTTATAGATTAATGTTATGATGTTAATTCATGCAAGTTAGTGATATTTACTTGTATTTTACAAGAGATTTTGAGCCAATATGAAGGAATAAAGGTGATGGTATTGGAATTCATCACCCTCATACTTAGCTTTGCTAGTCCTAAGCAAACACTTATTAGAAGAATAAGTGCTGAAAATGAAAACAAAGAAAAGAAAAAAACTTAGAATGATTATGATTTTTAAAATTATCTTCATAAAAGAAAAATATGGAGCTTAGTCAGACCATTAGATTGTTAGTTGGCTGAGTGATTAATAGACATTAATCAACCATTACTCTTCTATTTTTTTCTTTAGATATCCATCAAAACCCATGTAAATATCAATAACTCGTACAAATTAACATGTATCAATCATTTGTAATTAATGTATAAACAAATGTATCTAAATCCAAAATAGAAGAATAAAGAAACGAAAAATAAATGAATTATCAAAGATACTAAATGAACCTAAACCTCTAGATTGAGTCAATATTGACTAAATTGACATGGAATAAAGTAGGGGAAGATAAGGGTCGAATACAATACATGAAACCCTAATTTTAAACTCCAAAAATATCCATTTCACACCATTTTATTCTTTATTTTACACACCTAAAATAATAAAGTTTTCAACATGAAACATGTACATAAATATATTTAAAAAATTATAAAAAAATTGCATATAGAAATAATGCACAGTGCAACTGAGACACACATATGAAAAAACCGTAAATTGAATTTCATAGATCGATATCTTCTCCATATGAACTCAAAATTAACTAAACTCATCTGTTATATTCTTAATTAAATTACCTATTTAATGAAAGTAGTTTCATTAAAATCGAGTTAAGATGCAAATGCCAGATTTTTGGGGCCCCATTGTAATATGTATCTGTATATTTTATTCACATATTTTATTCTTTATAATTTCACTCTTCTAATATTTTTAAATAATTTTAAATATTATTTAAAACATGTTAAAAATATAAGCATAAAATAAAATAATTAAAATACACTTGAATTAAATAATACATTAATATATATATATGTATACTATAACTATAATGAACATACATGTATTTATTTATTTATGTAAATAAAAGAAAAAATGTAAATACATATCTAGTTATATTATAAATATTGAAAATTTTTAAATACAATGATAACGGTTAAAAAATATAGAATAAAAATCAAATACACAAAATATAGGTGTATATACCTATAAATATACATGTCAATATTAATATCTCACAAATATGTAGTAAAATAAATAAAAATCAAAGAAAATAGAAAATATTATAAATATTTTCATGTTTCAAGTTAATAAAAAAAATAGTTACTTTTTAGTTTTGAATTTACATGCATTTTGTATTTTATGTTTTTTCTTATTGGTCCTAAGTGGGCCAATAATATTCATTCTTTTGTTGACCTCAATCAACTGTCCCCCTTGTACCCTCTGACTATGTCACAGTCATTTGTGGCCTCTCTTTTCCAGATTACTCATCTTCCTCCACTCCTCCACATACCTTGAGACACTCACTCTTCTACAACCACCATCTTCCTCTTCCACGCCTACCTTCTAGCCTTCACCAACCCTCCTCCTTCACACCTTCCTGTTCACGAGATGGCCGGTCTTTTGTGTATAAATAAGGACATTAGCCATCCCTTTTGATCTATGATTCCTCTCCATTTGTCATAACCCTGAGATCCATCTCCAGATGCGTGTACCTTGGTGACAAGAAGATGTCCATCAGATTTACGATGAGGTTAAGGCATTGGAGATCGATCCAAGCATCATCGGAGCTCGCTCTGATGGTCCTCTACTCCTTGGCTTCCCAACTAGGTTCGAGCTATTGTTCTTATATTTTTAGATAGATTTTCATTCCAACATTGTATTCTCGTATTTTATTTTATGTTTTTAATGTCATTTTAGAATAATCTAGCTTAATCATAGTTTATCAGAGTTAGGCTCCTACCACCATCATCCACTGTGATATACACCATGTTCCGACCCCGCTTCACACTCATCTCATTCCTTATCACTTTCTCCATCTTTTGGTCATCTCCTCTACCTCAATCCTGCAAGGAATTAGACCATTAGTCTTCTTCTCCTCCGCCTTCATTGGAGACGTCCGCTCCGTTCCACCTCGCCTCATTTTCACCCAATAGAGGGGTCAAATCCATCATCCTTATCTCCCCTTACTTCCCGTGTAGGTGCGAGCCTTCAAGATCCCTTTTGGCATGTATTTAGTCATGTATAAGAGCTCCAGGTGCACACCATTTTGTTGGAGCTCCAGGCCTCCATCGAAGACGCCTGGACCCAATGGAGCATCCTAGAAGCTACAGACCCCTGAAAGGAACATTTTGGGTCATCAACGAGCCCTTAGGTGGTCGAAGCACGAAGATACCTCAGATCGAAGGAGCCATGTATCGTACTTCTTCCCTATTATTCGAAGCCCCTTCAGAATAGTCCGATCAAGAGAGTTTTGTTAGGCATACATCTATCGTTGGATTGACTGCACTAGAGCCATCCGATCTAGGTTGGCTTCCGATCTCACTCGCTTATTTGAGAAGTGTCATCATCCATCCAGGAGGTGCCACGCAGATAGGTAGGGCGCTCATCACCATCAGATGGTGCATGGGTTTTGGTAATTTACACTAGACCCCTCTTATATTTAGATTTTTGTAGTTAGTTTTGTAAATATTTAATTACGTGTAATACTTTGTGAATATTTACAACTAGAACCCTACAATTCCTTATATTTACACTTAGGTCCAATCCAGCTCACCTCATGCGGTCCCTCACATGAGGCACTTTTCGAAAAAATGTGTATTGTACCCTAAATTTTCTAGGATTGGTTATGAAATGCATTTCAAGTTTTTACAAATTGCAATTAGTATCTCTAACCATGGCTTCTTATTTTGTGAATATTTATCATAATAAATATTTTTGTTGCTCTAAAATTGTAGGAAAATTACTTTAAGTGTCTGATATTGTGTTTATCCACAACCAATTTTTATTTGGCATTTTAGCTAGTTTTCCTATTTATTAAAAATACAAAAAGATGCTTATATCTTATCTAAATATTAAAACCCATAAAAATTAGAAAAACTTCTCTAAAAATTCCCTTATTAAGGTATTATTTGTATTATTATTTATTATCACATATCCAAAAGTCACTATAAAATACAAGTATTTAACCTAAAAATTGCATAACCCTAGAAACATTATAAATAGCAAAAATTAAAGAAAACCCAAAAAATATCTCTCTTTATTTGTGAATTTTCTCTATTATATATATTGTATATTGAAATAAGTTTTAGGCCAATTTTAGACCTATTTATATTTATCAAACCTAAAACAATCTAAGATATTTATTCTGTTCACTATTTTGATATATTTATTACTTTAAACATACAAAAAATTGGAAAAATACTATAAAAATTACGAAAATAGATAAAAATATTAAAATCATGAAAATACTTTATTTTTTCGAATTTTAACTACATTTTGATGTATTTAACAATATAATACCCTTTATATATTATATACCTTATATATTACTTATAATATACATAATACCATTATTATTACACATAGTTATATACTTTACTTAAAAATTTAAAAGAAATTAAGAATTTACAAAGTTATAAGAAAATACAAAAGTAAAAATTTAAAATAATAAAATTACAAAATAATTAAAAACCCATAAAAATTAAATATAAGAAAAAACTCACAAAAATATTCAAAATAAAAAGAAAAAAATAAAAAACAAGAAATTAATATTAGTTAGCAATAATTAATTATTAATTTCTCATTCTATCACATA
Source organism: Ottelia alismoides (assembly GCA_037367405.1). Taxonomy (NCBI): domain Eukaryota; kingdom Viridiplantae; phylum Streptophyta; class Magnoliopsida; order Alismatales; family Hydrocharitaceae; genus Ottelia; species Ottelia alismoides. The sequence goes on from JAZKJV010002032.1 coordinate 657,995, forward strand.
GCTCCTTGTGACTGATCTCTACACGTACTTATACCTATACACATATATAGTAGAGTTAAATAAAATGAAATTTAACTCAATTGCATTTATTGCTTAATTTTCATTAGTGGGTTATCTGTTGATTGGGAGACACTTGGTCATGTAGTGATTGCTAACTGTGTTTGATTATCAGACTAGTGCGAAACCCCCTCTCAAAAAATGGTGCCATTGACGAGGAGCAAGAGATTATATATTGATTGCTTAGTCTACTTTGTATTTAATCTCCTTTTCCACTTTATTTATTTTATATAGATTTTTTTAAATGTTGTGACCACTCTCTTGTTTGGCAATTTTGCGAAGGCCCGTGGAGTGAGGGCAGACTTCCTAGGAAGATCGGAGCTAAGACTTTGGACATTTGGACTTTACAGGTCTATTTTATCAAGAGATTTCTCCCTTGGGGACATGTTGATTTTTCTCGTGTTTTATTCACCTTATTCACTTTTGTTCTCCCTATTTTTCCATTTATTTTTATTTTTTTCGTGATTTGTGTTTTCTATCTTTTTTTCTATTTTATGTCTTGTGTGGATGAGCCCTTAGATATTTAGGATTTACTTGCTAGGTGATCTAGGTCCAAATTCTTAATATCTGCATGTTCCTATAGAGTATTCAACTTGAACTTAGTCAAAATAACTTGTGCTTCAAGCTAATAGCAATTCATGTACCTGGGGGGTATTTCATCGATGCATATTCATATAGCTCAGTTTTAATTTATGCAAGGATCATTTTGCATGTAGAGTGCTGGAGCAAGGTGCACCTTCTAGCCCATGCATGCGTTCATAGTTTTCTCGTGCATCGATTTTTCGACTTCTCTCCATGTTTTCTTGGAATTAGAATCATTAAGAATCGGAAATTTTTTAGGCATTTATTACTGAAAAATATTCAAAAAAGTGAAAACTCAAAAATTAAAACAAGGAGACTGCTAAAATAAACTTTGACCTTAATTAAAATCTATAATGGACTTCATTGGACTAGGTTTGCAAAGCCCATGTTGTTTTCGTGTACCTTACGGACAGAGTGAGACATGACCCTAAGATCTAGGGTCAAAATCCCAACCAAGGTACTACTATGTTTATTGACTGGATTCACGAAAAATTGATGTTTTTATAGATGCGTGGGAGAGTAAGGTTGAGTCTTCTTGCAGACTTAGTCTGAAGTACTGAGCATAGGGGAACAACGATGGTGGGTCCCTATGTCATCATGCCACGTCCGAGTACCCTACAAGGGGGAAGTGCTGGTTTTGCCAATCAGCTTCCTCATCTACTCTCTGGATGAGTAGTGGATCCATATCCAATAATAAGGTTCCTTAAGAAGTATAGGCTACATGTAACAAAGGAAGTGGGAAGTACATGAAACTTATCTGGTAGTACTCACTCTCCTATAGGGTTAGCCAATAAGGACTTGTTATAAGATTTCATGAATAACAAACAATAAATACCAAGATAACAACCTAAATAGTAGTTTATTATGGCAATGGAGAGACTACCTTTTGCCCCAGCAATGATAAGGTTTCGATTGAGACGATCCAAGTACCAAAGCCAGCAGAGTTCGTATTAGATAAGAGAGAGCCTATGCAGAACGAAATAAAAGACTATAATTTTCTAGCAGAGATCAGAGACACATCATTGTTCTTGGATGATCTATAGACCCTAGGAATTCCTCTCCATGGAGGAAGGATTGGAAAACACAGTCGAATTTCCTCTTGTCTATGAGGATGAGTTGTTTGATGATGAGCTAACTAAGTTATTTGAGATTCTTTCATCCCTATTAGAACATGATGAATTTATAGCAAATCTTTGTGAAACTTTATATTCTGAACCGGACGTAATCATGGTGGACACTATATAGTTGACAGATCAGACAACGACCACTAGTAGAGTTGCTGAAGTCATTATTGAGACAATTCAGACACCACCAAAGCTCAAACAATTACCATCTAATTTAAAGTACGCCTTCCTTAGGGTTTACTGAATGTGTTCATGATTACTATCAATTCGCATCTAGCAGAGAACCAAGAGTCTCATCTGCTTGAGGTTCTAGAAATAAATCTCAAGGCAATAAGCTGGAAAATTATGGATCTCCATAGGATAAATCTATCACTACACTCGCATCACATCTATCTGGACGAAGACAACAAACCATTCCGCAAATTCCAATGCAGACTAAATCCTAATCTCCTAGAGGTTGTGATGAAGGAGATAAATGGTGTGATGCTGGATTCATTTATCACATCTCCTATTTAAAATGGGTAAGTTCGTTATATATGGTTCCGAAGAAATCCAAGATTACCATCATAATGAAGGACAAGGGAGAGGATATTCCGATCAGTGTATCGACTTCTTAATGCATTTTGTATATTACAGATGCTTGAACTTAGCCACCAAGAAGGATCATTTTCATCTACCCTTCATCGACAATATAGTCAAAAGCCTGGTTGTAAAGGAATATTTCTATTTCTTGGATGTGTACTATGCATACATGTTATAGCTCCTGAAGATCAAGAGAAGACCACCTTCACATGTCTATTTGGGACTTACGCTTTCTGGCGGATTCCGTTTGGGTTGTGTAATGCCGCTGCTACATTCCAAAAATGTATGTTGGCCATATTCGCTAACATAATGGGTGGTTTCTTCGAGGCTTTCAAGGATTATTTTTGGTCTATGGAGATAGCTTTGATACATGTTTAACCTATCTGAACCGAGTACTTCAATGATGTGTGATGTAAATTTAGTACTCTTATGGGAGAAGAACCACTTCATGGTGGTCCAAGGAATTGTGCAGGGCCACATCGTCCCCAAGCATGACATGGAGGTCAACCTGGCAATGGTGGAAGTTATTTCCAAACTCGAGTCACCTACATCACTGAAGCAAGTCATGTCTTTTCTGGGGCATGTAGGATTTTATCGAAGATTCATTAAATACTTCAACAAGATTTCCTGACATTTGACTAAGCTTTTCAACAAGGAGACTGATTTTATTGTGGATGACAGAGTTCTCCATGTCTTCTATCAGTTGAAAGATTTGATTATACAAGCATCTAACTACACCCATCGGATTAGTCTCTTCCATTCGAGATCATGACGGATGCTTCTGATTTCACCATTGGGCCTCTCTTAGGATAAAGTTTCCCTATGCCATCCATAATGCCAGCAAAACACTTGACGATGCACAAAAATAATTATATAGTTATAGAGAAATAGCTGCTAGCAGTTGTATTCTCCCTTGAGAAGTTCAGATCTCATCTCTTTAGATCCAAAGTTATTATCTATACTGACCACTTTATTATTCGATGTCAACAATGGAAGAAGGATGCCAAGTAATGTCTACTTAGATGAATCTGTCACATCCAAGAATTTGATTTGGAAATCAGATACTCCCGTCAAGAATGTGGTAGCAGATGACCTCCAAAATCGAATGCACAGGTACTCCCATGAACACTGTGTTTATTACAGGGACATTTCCTGATGAATCTATTCTCAGTGTTGTTGCTCTCCATAGTATGGTGATATTGTAAACTATCTCGTTTATTTGAAGGTTACGCAAGATGAACAAGAGTAAAAAAGGACAATTTTTTGTTTGATATTTATTTCTACCAGTGGGAAAATACATACCATTTCAGGAAAGATGCGGATTGCATTTGGTGTCGGTGCATTCCTCAGGAGTACACTAGTATCCTCGAGAATTATCATAAGCTCGAATATGAAGGACACCATTTTGAAAGCATAACAACATCGAAAAGTATTGCAGTGTGGGCTCTAGTGGCCCAAACTATTCAAGGATGCCCCAGCTTACGTCAAAGATTGCATTGATTGTCAGAAAATGGGAGGAACCCTCAGTTCCAAAGATTCGATGCCCATTAAGTTTATTCAGATCTCAGACGCTTTTGATGCTTGGGTTATTGACTTTATGGGCTCATTTTCTAATAGTCAAGGATTTGAATATATCTTTCTTACCGTTGACTACGTGAGTTGTTGGGTGGAGGCTATTCCCTCCCGATCCGCTGATAGTCGTACCATTTGTCTCTCTCAAGGACAATATTATTTCATGGTTCAGGATTCCAAAGATTTTAATTTTAGACAATGGTAGCAATTTTGTAAAATAAAAAGTCAAAAAACTTGTAAAGGAGTACAACATTGATCATAGTGCCGCATCTCATTACCACCCACAATCGAATGGCTTGGTCAAGTTCTCCAATAGGGAGATCATGTCAATTTGCAGAAACTTGTTTGGCTGGATAAGAAGAATTGGTCTCAGTTGCTTGACTCAGTTCTATTTGCTCATCGGTCTGCCTAGAAGTCTCCTTTGGGTATGTCTCCCAATCATCTTGTCTTTGAATATCGTGCCATCTGCTAGTTGAACCCATGTGCAAATCTTTATGGGTAGTTAATATATGCAATTTTGACTCACATCAAGTGGTCAGAACCGAAAGACATATTTGAATAGACTCCTGGAACTGCAAGACTCTACATACGATAACATCCTTATATACAAGGAGAAAGTGAAATGTTGGCATGACAAGCATATTACACGAAAGACTTTCGAGCCTGGACAGAAGGTGTAATTAATTGATGCGAAGATGAAGATATTCCCCGGCAAACTAAAGAGAAAATGGACAATGCCCTTCATAATAAAAAATATGCATGACAATGAAAGCATTCTCATATAAAATTGGCATCTTATGCTCAACCATTTGTAATCAACGGATAGTTGTTGAAGTCATATTTAGAGCATGATACATTCTTGTCCATTGTCGATTCAATCTATGTTATGTTTGATGAAGATCTCCTAGCAGCAGCATAATAAGATTCAGACAATGCATCCAAAAATATTTTTGATTAATTCTATCTCTTTTCATTTTTTAATTATTTCATTATTTCGATTATTTCATTCATCTCATTCATCTGTGCTATACTTAGGATGACCAGATACTACGTATAAGGTTGAGTATAATTTAATGCTCTTCATTATTTTCTCTCTTGTCTTCTAACTTGTTGATAATTCTTTTTGTACTTAGGGATATTTTACCCTATGTATAGGGGGGACAAGCCGAGTCATTGATTTGTGTAAATTCCAATCTTCGATCATACCCACTTTGTATACAATCCGATATACTTATGATTAGTTGATCCTAAATATAGGGAGGATGATCAACTTCTCATTCTTTCATTCAATCATTGTAGTATAGGCTATTATATACTTAGCACGAGTTATATCTTCCTTTATTTCTCTTTGATGACCATGATGATATAGTTCAAGCTACGTATAGGTGGTTGTATATTTGTATATATACATTAGCCATAACTCATACTTTCATATTTTTAATAAGTATGGCTAATATACTACATTTGGTGAGGGTAGACAATAAATCATAGTAAAGAACAAACTCTTGTAAATAGGTATAAACATTTTTTTATAAAACCGTTTGTAAAATGAATTCAAAACTATTTTGCAAAATGATTAGGAAAATGGTTAATAAAAGTATTAAAAAATCTTTTGAAAACCTTTGAAAAAACTTTGTAAGATATTTTTAAACCATTTGAAAAATAAGCTCTTTGTAAATATTTGTAAAAGGTTATAAAAAATATTTCTAAACAAGTTTTTAAAAAATTCTTTGCAAAATTATTTACAAATTAAGTTTTTAAATGTTGACACATGTTTGCAAAAATATTTTCAAATTATTTTGAAAACCATGTAAATAACATCCTTGCAAAAAATTTTCAAATAAAGCATGCACATATGGTATAAAATCATGTAGAAACTTATATAAAATTCATTGTTAATATGTGAAAGACCCTGTGAATTCATTAACTCTTTTATTTTTTAAAAATCTCATAAAATTTACATAATTTCAAAAATCCTAAAAATTTGAAAAGATGTTTCCAAAACTCCAAAAAAAAGTCGCAAAACTTTTTGAAAATTCCACCAAAAGTTCAAAATCAGACAATTATTGCATAAAAATATTTTTCTTACATTGCATAAATATTTTTCGGTATGATTTTGGCAATTGAACACGTCTAAGTAATATCTGAAGTTTGGAACTTGGTCTAGACCTTAATCCACTTAATTCCACATGAACCTTATAGGAACTGGAAATAAGACTTTTGCATGTCAATGGGACTTAATTCTTTGAGTCAACAATACTTTGTTCACATGTAATCTTGATTAGCCTAAGTAGAGTATTTCCAAGTGCACGCACGACTCTTGCTAATAATGACCTAACTTGGACACCACACTATGCATTTATCTCAACTCTGACGAGGTGGTGAGCGTAGGATTCGTTAGAGTGTGGAAACACACGTAGACCCAATACGTGTCCAATGCCCCCCAAACCGATTTAGTGGAATGGATGACTAAAGATATGACGCTGTGGACTAATGGTCTCTTTGAATTGTGCATTAATGAATATATCATGAATGTTACTATCACTAATAAAAATTCTAAAATATCTAGAGAGTATGGAAATCTTTTAACTATGATTTGGCATCAAAGGCTTGATCATTTATCTGTTGATAGGATCAATAGATTGGTAAAAGATGGACTATTAGATTTTCTACTAGTCTAAAATTTTTCTACATGTGAACATTGCATTCGAGGTAAAATGACCAGAGCACCCTTCCGAAATAAGGATACATGATCTGAGGATATACTTGACCTAATATATACCAATGTATGTGGTCTTTTTAGTACCACGACTTACAATGATATCGATATTATTTGATATTTATTGATGGTCGTTTATGATACGTGTTTATCTTCCTATTATGTCATAAATTTGAAACATTTGAAAAGTTCAGAATTCTTATCTTTAGTTGAGAACCAAACCGATAAGAAGATTAAACGGATTCAATCTGACCAAGGTGGTGAGTACCTCTCATATGTACCTTAAAGAGAGGAATTATATCCAATCTCACTCCTCCTAGAACTCCCTAACTAAATGGTGTTGTTGAAAGACACAACAAGACCATCATCATGGACATGGACCAATCAATGATGAGTAAAGCACATTTATCTCTTAGTTTTTAGGGATATGTAGCAGACTGCAATATATATTCTTAATAAGATTACTAAACAAATATGTACCCAAAACCCATCATGAGCTTTGGTTTGGAACCGAGTCCAATGTTAGACACTTGAGGATTTGGGGTTGCTTAGTCCATGTCAAGAACGTGGATGCAAGTAAGCTAGAATCTCATACTAGCGGGTGTTATTTCATTGGGTATGTAAAGGGCGGTATTGGATACCAACTTTACAACCTTAAGACTCAAAAGGTATTCATATCTAGGGATGTGAAATTCTTAGAGGATGAATACCTTAAAAGTCAAGACAAGAATGTAGTAAATGAACTCACAAAATTTCCTAAGAATATTGAGCTTTCTGAACTAAAAACTGAAGAGATAATTGAAGATGAGACACATGTACCTCTTTAAAGGAGTTCAAGGCAGTTATACCATCTGAAAGGTATGGATTTCATATGTTAGGAGAGCCTAATAATGACCCAACTTCATTTGATGAAGCACACACGTATCATGACATGGATAGATGGATGCTAGCAATGAAGTCTGAAATATATTCCATGGACAAGAATGGTGTATGGATCCTAAAGGGTCCACCTAAAGGGGAAAATCCCATTAGGTGTAAATGGATCTTCAAGAGAAGTAAGGGGACTTTATGGGAATGTAGAGACCTTCAAGGCACGACTCTTACACACAGAGAGAAGGCATCGACTATGATGAGACATTCTCTCATGTGGTTATGCTCAAGTCCATCAGGATACTACTAGCTATAGCTGCAGATCTTGACTACAACATCTAGAAGATGAATGTCTACACCACTTTCATTAATGGATACCTAGAGGAGGTTATCTATATAGAGCATCCCTAGGGCTTCTTAGCTGAGGAAGACAATGTTTGCAAGCTGAAGAAATCCATCTATGGGCTCAGACAAGCTTCTCGTAGCTGGAACATCAAATTTGATGAAACCATAAGGAGTTATGATTCTATTCAGAATCTTGAAGAACCGTATGTGTACAAGAAGTTTAGTGGGAGCACCATTGTGTTCATCGTGCCTTACGTAGATGACATCCTTATCATTGGGAATGATACATGAATGATGACTAGTTTTAAGGTCTGGTTGTCCCATGCCTTTGAGATGAACGATCTTGACGAAGCTCTTACATCTTAGGATTGAAATTGTTCAGAAATAAAGAAAAGAGAATTTTGGGATTGTCTCAACATGGGTACATAAAGAAGATCTTGGAACGATTCTGTATGGAAAATCCAAGGAAGGATTCCATCCCTTAAGACACGGTATACACCTATCTAAAAGGATGGTTCTTCAAAGTATCGAGGATAATAAGGCCATGATTGGATGCACTTACGCTTTAGTTGTGGGAAGCCTAGAATGGAGTGAAGAAAATCTTCAAGTATCTAAGAAGGACATAAGATTACATCTTAGTCTATGGAGATGGAGATCTCCAAGTCTTAGGATAAATAGGTTCAAACTTCTAATTTGACATTGATGACATCAAGTCAACTTCAAGGTTCATATTCTTGTTGAACAATGATGCTGTGAGCTGGAGAAACAAGAGGTAGGGGATGAATCCACATTTCATCATCTTTATTCTATCATTTTGGCCTCAAAAACCCTAGCAAATGCATGTAGATACCATCAATTCCAACATTTTAGCATTCATGCATGTGCATGTAAATAATGTATAAAATACTGTATTTAAAGCTAAAATTATAGAATAAATAAAAGAAAAGAAATAGAATAAAATATTGTAAATATTTTATAAACCGAAACCCCGAGACCTATGCATCTAGATGACTAGGTTGATGAGGAATAAAGTAGGGGAAATAGGGCCAAAAATACAATAAAAATTCCTTTTGTTTAATTCATTCTTTAATTATTTTGGGACCTATTTTTAGTCCCACCTTTTCTACTTCAAATAAAGAAACTTTGTACATAAAAGTTGTATATAATTAAATAAATAAAAATACAAAATTGATTTCACTCAAAAATAATGCACAGATAAAAAGTTATGATCTGAATAAGATTCCAGAATCCTGATTTCCCAGATCCGTATCTCTCAAATAAAAACTCAAAATCTATCAAACTCACCTTTAATTGTTTATAATTTTCAATAATCTATTTAATGAAGGTGGTTTCATATTTTTTGGAGTTACGGTTTGAAAGTTGAGTTTTGGACCCCTATTGTATACTATACCGACTAAATTCATTTTATTTGTTATTCATTATTTTTATTATTTCATATTTTTATTATTTCATATATTATTATATATGTACATATTAAAACTGGAATAAAATGATAAATAAAATATTAAAAAAATAATAAAATTCTTGTATTAAATACATAGATGAATTACCAATATACTGTGTTAGAATCACATTTTTAGCCGTTTGTGCCAATGTTTGGAGGACGCATCGTGCATCTTTTCACGATGAATCCTTCTTGACTTTTTCTCCCCATATATCCATTATACACACCCATGACATATGTGGAGGAGTGGATTATGGATTCGTCCTATTATCGTCGATCTTAGGAGCACGTTAATCATGTTGTCTAACCCCCCTCTGTTGTGCGTAAGAACATTAGTTTTTGCCGAATTCTCGGATTTTTCAAGGCTGACCCTTTCATCCAATGGCTAAGATTCCTTCATGACTTTTTCTCCTTGATGTACCCTCATACACACCCAGAGGTTGCTTGAAGGATTGGATCCACGATACGCTCAATATTCATCGATCCATGGAATCTGTTCATCACATTGTACAAAAAAAACCCTCTGTTGCTGTCATAAAAACTTTTTCGCCTTGGTTCTCGTAATTTTGGGACTCGCACCTTTCATTTTTTAGCGTCAGCTTCTTCTTGGATTTTTCTCTTTGTACATCTGGGATACATGCCAGGTGCTTGGATTTTCCAAGATTGCCCTCGTTCGCCCGTGATCATTAATTGAAGGGCATGCCATCACCACCTGTACATAAACCACCTCCCTTCTTCCCTTTCGTTTTTGGAACTGCTTTTAGCCTAAGTTTAGACATCCAAGTTGCAACCATGGGTCTCCTGTGACAGAGGATAGATCCCAGCTCCTTGTTGAGGTACGGCGGTGGCTTGAGGCGCGTTCCACCACCATCTCTGGCTACCTTGGCCCTGAGGTCCATCTCGCCATTCTTGGCTTGAGGTTTCGCATTTTCTTTCATTTTTTTGCTTGTTTTCTTGCTCTTTATTCACTTGTAGATCATAGATTTATTATAGCATTTTGTTTACTTGCTTTTTAGTCACCTAATAACCTATTTCACCCCTCACCGGAGCAAGCTCCGGCGAGCTTCCATTCCACTTAACCTCACGGTACACCTCGCTTCATCCTCCTCGACGCGGCTCACATCTCACCGCCGCCATCCTCCGCTATTCTACGTATCCTCATACACAACCTCCTCCATCTTCGGCGACATACGGTGGTCGGAGCACATCCTTCTTCCCTCACCAAATCGAAGGAAAACCCATTCATATCCCATTTTTTGTGTACCTAACATCTTGGCCGAGTTTTGTACTCGAGCCCTTCTTCTAATTGCAGGTACATCGGAGCACCTTCATGCACATACCCTTATTGTCCAAGAGCAGCTTGACGCCACCTGGATTAGTGGGACATTTTACAATCACGTCCCTGCGTTTTTGGCATATTTCGGGAAGTTTTTGAGTACATTTTTGAACTGCAGTTTCGTATTTACTTTTTCATCTGTACCCCTGCACTCAAATGGCTATAACTCATTCGTCTGAACTTGATTTTTTGTGAGATGTTTTTGTTAGAAAGTTGTTTAAGAGTTCTACATCATATCAAAATTTCAGAATTTTCTAGTGTACGAACTATTTATTGAGAATTTATGAAGTCAGAGTACTGATTAGGTTTGTTTTGTTGACAACGCGTTGAATACTCAATATTACTTGCTTATTTTTGGATATGTTGTAGAAATTAGTGGGGCCGAATTTGTATGCAAATTTCAACAAAAGATATTGCGAATCCTATCCTGTAGAATTTGTACAATATTTCGAGTCATTGATTTATTTCTAGAGCACCGTTTATCTATTTGAAAATCTAATAATATGTCCGTGTGCCCCTGAGTTTGTTCTATAAACATGTATTTTTGTTGTATTTTTATCCTCTTGTTTGATTAATCAAAAAAAATAAAAAACGTCATTTCTACCTTCCCGTAGTATTTTATTTTTATTATATTCATTCTCTTTTGAAAATTTTCCAAAAAAATATATTTTATTTATTTTTATGTGTTTTAACTTTAGACCAAAAATCATTAAAAAATTCACAAGGAAATCCCTAAAATTAGCAAAACACCAAAAATATTCATAAAAATCTTAAAAATTCCACAAAAATCCTAAAAATACAATTTCAGTTTTTGAATTTTTCTATTTCGTTATCTTTATTTCAAAATTAATTTGAGGAAGTTTTGATTCTGTTTGATATTTTTCATCCTCATTTTAATTTCGTCCAACAGCTTATCTCACTGTTTACTAGTATTTTTGCCCTTAAAAATACCAAAAAAATAGGAAAAATCTTGAAAAATCACAAAAACATTAGAAAATATAAAAATCACAAAAACATTCCATTTACTATTTTTTGAGCATTGTCCCCTACTTTTATCCCTCTCTTATCTCTAGTGTACATATATATTCCTTATATATATTATATCTTTATCAAGAGAAAAAGAAAATATAAAAATACAAACTATAAAAAGAAAATAAAAAATCAGTATATTAAAAACCAAAATATAAAAATATAAAATCAAAAATTAAATAAAAAAATATAAAATTCAAAACCCACAAAAAATAGCACTTGTTGGCATTTAACCACTTTCACATTTCTGAGCATTATTGCCTTACTCTACCTGTTTGCTCCATGAGTTCGACACTCTATACATACTTGCACTATACACATTTTTGTAGAGTTAATAATAAATTTTAACTCCACTTCTTTTTTCATTGCTTGATTTATATTGTCGTGGGTTAATTGTTGATTTAATCGGGATTTACCGAGGATCGCCGCAGCGACTTTGTCTCCGCCTTGTGTGAGACATTTAGTCCCTTGTATCTTGCGGTGTAATCAAATGGCGCCGTTGCCGGGGAGAAACAGCGTATAGAGCATTCTTTGTGATTGATTGTGGATATTTGCCTGTCTTTTTAGTTATTTGTTTGATTATATTGCTTGATTGGTCTAATCACCTTTTTGTTGGATTTTGTGCGAGGTACCGCCGAGCGAGGGAAGCGCTCCATCCTAGGCGCTTAAGCACCCACGTGAAGGCTCCCTTAGCACCAAAGAGAACTTGGAGGCTTGAGAGGACTAGTACTTTTTGTATAATTTTTGTAGCCAAAAATATTTGTAATTTGAAGTGAGAGAGAAATACTTAATTTGTAATAACTTAGACTCTCCAGGACACTCGGGCCTAATTTCCAAGTGTTTGTTCACTTGGAGGCTCACTGTGGTTTTGTGTTTTTCGCAGCTTTCTCATTTTTATTTCTATTTGTTTTTCAGGGATTTAGCCCCTAAACTTAGGAATTTTGTTGATTGTGACGAACTAAGAAGCTAAGGCCCAATCCCTAATATCTTGACTGCACCTATAGATCGTAATTGGACTTGTCTAAAAATCAACTGAAAAAAAGCTATTGACTTGGATTAGAGACCACGTGCCGAGAGGAGTCGTATTCAGTGCTGGCAGGATCCACTGTGGAGGACACCGATCGGCTCCCGAGACAGGACCCCAGACTCTCTTCCTAGTCATAGCTACTTGTTCTTCACGTTAATAGAAGTTACTCATCTTAGGGTGATTTCCTCGTGCATGCATTTAGGTAGTTTTATTTATTGTCTTTAATTTATGCGTGGATCACCTTGCATGTAGAGTGCTGGCGAAATGGTACGCATTTCTATCCCTGCATGCATCATAGATTTTGACCGTGCATCGGCTTTTCCTCTTTCCTCCCTCAGTTTTATTGGACTTTAAATAACAGAAATTGGAAAATTCGTTAGACGATGATTGCTCAGAAAAATACATAAAAAGTGAAAACAATCAAAATTGGGATTGCTAATGCAAACTTGACCTCAAAACTCATCCCACCAAAAACTTTATCTTGGGGAGAGTAACCCCCTCCTTGTTTGATTTATCTGCTGCGAGAGAGTGACCCGACACTAGGATAGAGCCACGCCTAAAATTCTGGTTGACTACTGATCGTTGTTAGTCGTTTTCCGATGACGATCTCTCCGGTAACCGGTACAGCGGACCGTCACGTCCTTAGCAGATTGAATTTGCGGGAACAACCGGGTTACGGTCCGCAATTCATACTGGCTGGGAAAGATCTAACGTGGATTGGGGCAGTCGGCTAGGAAAGTAGGGTACCTAATAGCTCGCTCTAACGCTCTGATAAATTGACTGATCACCTAATAAAATTTGACAAGATAACTGACCGAACTTTCACGGTCATCAGCTCAAGAGTTGTGTAGGTGAATTGGGGGTTTGTATTTCACATCTTGTTTGCATTCCAGATCTCATCTGCCCTTATCTCAAGATCAAGAAGATGGGAAGGAGATCCCTTTGGCCACGTCTGGTGGCACCGCTATCGATCACTCCTCCTTTTTCATCTAGGTCGGCTTTGGGGAGTCCAGACCCACTCTTCGAGCCCGAGTTTACATCCACTCTGTTCCCCCTCGACCACCCTTCTTCTTCTATCAGTTCAGTGGTGTCAGACTTTAGCGCAGAACAAAGTTCAGAACATTTGACGACACCTGAGATGGATTCTTTTGACTTTGTAGAAACACCAGATATCGAAGGCAGAGAGGAACACCCAGATGAGAAGAGACCGCCCCCATACATATATGATCAGGCTGTCATCAACAATTCACTGCTAGCCTCCCTAGAAACCATGCAGCGACAGATCAGAGACCAGGGGGTGGTCATGGGTGAAATCATGAGGGAAATGCGTGATGGAAGAGAAGACCTAAATGGGCACGATGATATACCAGATGAAGAACCCAACCAGGAGAGGCCGCCACCGACAACCATGAGGCAGTTGCATAACCCAGCTGCAACACTCACTCACTAATGGATCAGACTCCCTCCCATATATGGAGACTTCGAGCTTCGCCCACATATTATTCAACTACTGCCTAAGTTTCACGGGCTGGCTACCGAAGAACCGCATCTCCATCTGTAAGAATTTGAGATGATATGCAGTACTATCCATGATAGGTTTGTGACTGAGGACACTATCAAAATGATTGCCTTCCTGTTCTCCTTGGTTGATAGAGCTGCCTATTGGTTAAAACATTTGGGAAGATACATCGACACTTGGGAGCAACTCCGGACCGCATACTTAAACAAATATTACCCACTCGGCCAGACAAACGTAGCGAGAGCTATGATCAGCAATTTCACGATGATCCCTAATGAACAATTCCTTGAAGCTTGGGATCGTCGTAGAGAGCTCATTGACCGGTGTCCGCATCATGATATATCAAATCCAAATTTGGTTCAAAGTTTCTTTTGTGGGCTGACACCGGAGCTGCAGGGGCTTGTTAATGTCTCTTGTGGAGGATCATACTTTTTAAAGGGTGAAGATGATGTTTGGGCCATCTATTAAGGAATGGCAGAAAACTCTACAGTTATGGCCCAAGCCAGAGTCTACACACAGAAGAAACCCCCTCAATGAGCAGGATCATACCAAAGGATCGCCCGCATCGATGCTGGTCCCTATACTTCGTCAGCAGCAGCATCACAAGATGATTTCTCAACAGCTGATATGGGAATAATCAACGAGAAGTTGGACCGCATTGAGATTTTGGAGAAGGAGCAGGGCCAAGGTCTGGTACAAATAGACCAGTTGGCTAAGTGCATGAGTGACCTGAAGACTCACATCTTGAGTATTCAGGAGGCACAATCATATTCACATCACCCTCCTAGGTCACTGGCTGACTCTAGAGGTAGCCGTTCTACGCCACCACCTCCCACATACCGTCAAGTTCACCATGTTCAGGAGGTGCCGGTTCAGCAGTTGCCGCATTATTCACAGCAGCCACCATCTCAGGACACTCATATGGTGGTCTATCAGCCGGATCAACCATTGGCAGCATTACCACCTCCACCCTTTGAGCAGGAGCTGTTGATGGAAGTCAACGGGATATGGTACGACCGGTACCCCCAACAGCCTGGGATTCGTTGTGATCACCCAGGGTTCCGTTGGTCCCCCGGAGGTTCCTCATCCCAGCAGCAGCCTCCAGCTCAGGGCAATCAGAGTAGCCAACACCAGCAACCCCAATATTCCCACCAACAGCAGCAACAATACCAGCATAATCCTCGTAACACCTATCAAGGTCAGCAGTGGAGACAACGACAACAACCGTACCAACACTAGTACCCTCAATCTCACCTGCAACCTCAGTTCCAGCAAGGGAACACTCTCGGTTCTCCCGCACCTGCCTTGGAGTACCCAGCACTTGATGATCTCGCCCGCCTGCTCTCCGAACAGCAGGCATCCTTTCGGCGAGAAATGGATTAGTTCCGCCTGGAAATGAGGGATATTATCAAAGGGAAAGCCGCCATACCTGCACAGAGCGAGCCAAATCTGAATAACTTGAAGAGAAAGTCTGAGCAGGTACAGTTTACAGAGGATACCACTCCTAGTGCTTATTTGAATGACATGCATTCTATGTTTGATACTCACTTCGTGTCACTTAGGAGCGGTAGGGAACAGCCGGCGGTGGCTCATCTGAGGGACAACACTATGGAGATTCCAAAGCCCCAGATGAGGAGAGAAGCGGTGCTGATGCCGCTAACAACAATGATGATGATGACGGTGGTGTTGATGCCACCAAGGATGACCTTCCAGACGACGGTGATGAGGCCGTCATAGAACTAGATGCAGACGGTGGTGTTGAGGCCACCATTTTTTATGTTGAACCAGAACGCGGTGCTGAGGCCGCAAAGGAGAATCTTTTGGGTGGTGCTGATGCCCTCATTCTGAGTCCATCTGTATTCCAACCTTTTGTACTACCATTTTCTGTATCTCTGGACACTAGGAAAAAGACCAAAAAATGAATAAAGGAAAGGTTTCTCCATCAATTCCGAGTCCATGTGTGTTGAATGATGATGTTTGCATGGATTCCAGTCCTTCACAGGCCCAGGAACCTTCTCCTAACCCTCTGTCTGAGGAGGGCCCATCCGTCCCCTTCCCTCAAGCACTCCGCTCGACGAAAGGGAATAAAACAGAAAATCCCAAAAAGAAGGAACAATTAGAGTTCAACCAGCAGACGATAGACAGATTCCATGTACAACTGACTCTATAGGAGGCACTAGAGCACATCCCCCTCTTCCAAAAGAACCTGAGAGAAAAGACACTGTACGTAGGAGGAGGCGGAACAACAGAGGAGACATCCATGTGCTCACCCGTGTCACATGTTGTGCCATTCAGAACCAGTTGCCAGCCAAACGACCAGATGCAGGAGCTCCATATGTCAGATGCCAGATTAGTGAGCAACCATTCGATCGTACTCTATTAGACAGCGGCTCTTCTATCAACCTCCTTCCGGCAGCCTTACTTGACCGTTTCGAGTTTGGCCCGCTCCTTCGGATTCGGACAGTCCTTCAGTTTGCTGATAGGTCTATCAAGATGCCGAAGGGGTTGTTGAGAGACGTGGTCGTCACCATTCAGAGCCTGAAATTCCCCATGGACTTTGTTGTATTGGACATGGAGATCCCTGAGTCAATGACCGATGCCCCCATCATACTAGGATGCCCATTCTTGGCCACAGCCAAGGCGGTGACCGACCATGATAGTGGGAAGGTGTACTTTCGCATAGAGGACGAGAGTATACAAATAGAGACGGTCGACGAAACCCAAGCGAGAGATTCCGCCTGCTCAGAGCCATGTAGTGACGCAGTGCAGCTGACAGATGCAGAGTTTGACGTCCACCAAGAGTGCGATTTTGTGATGACCGATGATGAAGCAGTCTGGGAAGATCCAGAAGCACGAGCCCTCGCCTTGTCTACAGACTTAGAGTACCCACCTTTTGAAACAGACGAGAGCTTGGAGAGCACACCCTTGGCAGAGGATACTATAGAGGCTGACAGTTGTGTGATGATTGGAGACACTGATGATTGTTCAGATTCATATCCCTCAGAGGCAGACTTTGATTGGAAGGACTTCAATGCATATTTGCCATGTCTGTTTCCTGATGAGCCGACAGAGAGGATGCAGAGCGAGCCCCCGCAGATGATAGACACACCAACAGGGTTCCCTTCGTCAGAATCACAGGAACAACGAGAGTTTTCACATGCAGACCTGGTTGCTTTCACACAGACATATCATAAGCCAGATCTACCAGCTCCCACCAAGCCAGAATTGAAGCCTTTACCGCAGCCTCTCAAGTATAGATTCCTTGCAGGAGAACCAGATATGCACTCAGTCATTATCTCAGCGGATTTGACTGGAGAGCAAGAATCTCGTTTGATGGAGGTTCTTGAACGCAACCGCAAGGCAATAGGATGGAGTATGGCTGATCTCAAGGGGATAAGTCCGGCCCTGTGCTCCCACTGTATCTACCCCTTAGAGGACGCTAAGCCATCACGTGAGTTCCAGCAACGGCTGAACCCGAATCTTCGAGATGTAGTAATGAAGGAGATATCTAAATGGTGGAGCGTCGATTTTATATACCCCATCTCAGACTCTAAATGGGTTAGTCCTTTACATGTGGTGCCCAAGAAGACGGGTATCACTACAATTATGAATGAGTCTGGAGAAGAGATCGCCACCCGGGTACCCACTTTTTGGAGGGTCTGTATGGACTATAGACGATTGAATGACGCCACCAAGAAGGATCATTTCCCGCTACCATTTATTGATCAGATATCGAGAGGCTACCTGGGAAAAGTCATTACTGTTTTCTTGACGGGTACTCCGGATACAATCAAGTGGCCATTGCGCTCGAAGACCAGGATAAAACGACGTTCACTTGTCCATTTGGGACTTATGCTTTCAGGTGGATGCCCTTTGGTCTATGTAACGCTCCGGCGACATTCCAGAGGTGCATGTTGTCCATCTTTTCGGACATGATAGGTGATTTCTTAGAGGTCTTCATGGATAATTTCTCGATCTACGGCAATGGGTTTGATGCTTGTCTTGACTGCCTAGACCGAGTACTTCAGCTTTGTGTAAAGGTAAACCTTGTACTATCTTGGGAGAATAGTCACTTTATGGTGACGCGGGAGACGGTCCTTGGTCACATCATCTCCAACAAGGGAATGGAGGTTGATCCGGCCAAGGTAGATATCATTAGAAAACTCAATCCACCGTCTAATTTGAGACAGTTGCGGTCTTTTCTGGGGCATGTCGGTTTCTACCGACGGTTCATTCAGGACTTCAGTTGAATTACCCGATCGCTTACAGATTTGTTGACTAAATACACCGAGTTCCTTGTAGATGATAAGTGTCTTAAGTCCTTCGAGACTCTCAAGAATTTAGTTGTCGAGGCTCCTGTCCTTCAGCCACCCGATTGGTCTCTTCCCTTTGAGATCATGACAGATGCGTCTGATTATGCCATCGGGGCTGTGCTTGGACAGAGGAGGGATGGATTACCCTATGCCATACACTACGCTAGCCGGACATTGGATGCAGCTCAGAGGAACTACACAGTGACTGAGAAAGAGATGCTAGTGGTAGTCTTTGCTTTAGATAAGTACATATCTTACATTCTTGGATCTAGAGTGACAATATTTACAGATCACACTGCCATTCGGTATTTGATGTCGAAGAAGGATACCAAAGCTAGGTTGACCAGATGGATCCTTCTTCTCCAGGAATTTGATATTGAGATTAAGGATAAACCTGGAGTTAAGAATGTTGTGGCAGATCACCTCTCCCGCTTAGAGAACCTTGAGGAATCTGAGCCCATAGCACCTATTACTGAGACTTTTCCAGATGAGGCGATCCTTGCTATCACATCTCTTCCATGGTATGCTGACATTGTGAATTACCTTGTTACCAAATCTATTCCACAACGTTGGCCCAGACAGCGGCTTGAGACCTTCCTTGCGAAGGCAAAGTCGTACCATTGGAAGGACCCCGTCCTTTATCATGAAGGAGGGGATAGTATCTGGAGACGGTGCATTCCTCAAGATGAGCAACATAGCATCCTCACATACTGCCACAAGCTTGAGGCAGGAGGACATCATTCTGGGAGACGGACATCACAGAAGGTGCTCCAATCCAGCCTTTGGTGGCCTACCCTTTTCAAGGATTCTAATGAGTTCGTGAGAATGTGTACTGACTGTCAGAAGATGGGCACTTGCAGATAGAGAGACATGATGCCCATGCATCCCATTCACTTTTGTGAGGTTTTTGACGCATGGGGGATTGATTTCATGGGCCCATTTTCTAAGAGTCAGGGGTTTGAGTACATTCTGCTCGATGTGGATTATGTGAGTCGTTGGGTTGAGGCCATCCCCTCCCGAGCCGCAGATGCTAAAACCCTATGTCGTTTCTTGAGGAAAAATATTATTTCACGGTTCGGGGTACCTAGAGTCTTGATTTCAGATGGGGGGTCTCACTTTATTAACGACAAGGTAAAGGCCCTTGCAGACGAGTTCAGTATTGTCCATCGTGTTACCACGCCGTATCACCCTCAGACTAATGGTCTTGCTGAAGTTTCGAATAGAGAGATTAAGACAATTTTACAGAAGGTAGTCCACCCAGACCGAAAGGATTGGTCACAGCTTTTGGACTCGGTCTTGTGGGCTTACCGGACTTCCTTCAAGGCACCATTAGGGACATCTCCCTTTCGTCTCGTCTATGGCAAGCCATGCCATTTACCAGTGGAGATAAAGCATAAGTCACTTTGGGCAGTTACAGAGCTATTATTGGATCCCAAGAGTGTAGGAGAGCAGAGGAAAGCAGAGTTGGCAGCCCTGGAAGAACTAAGAGATACAGCCTTCTCAAGTAGCTTGCAGTATAAGGAGAAAGTGAAAGTATGGCACAATTCCGGAATCAGCCATAAACAATTTGAGCCAGATCAGCAAGTATGGTTATTTGATGCTAGGTTAAAATTATTCCCAGGGAAATTACAAAGTAAATGGAAAGGACCATATGTGGTCCGTAAGGTGCATCATAATGGTAGCATTGATATATCCAAACCTTCATCATCTTCCACTTTTCGAGTCAATGGTCAGAGCTTGAAACCATATCTAGATCATGATCTGCCGACCGTTGATGTTGCCCCGATTCATCTGGTATGAGACGTGCTCTTTGACTCACAACTTATGCATCTCGTACATGATTATCACTTCTACATTCCTCTGTACAGATCCATTTGTCTATATCATTCAGTCTTCCATAATGTCTGTCTCCCCATCTTCATCCTATGATTTTGCTATACTTAGGGCGTGCCTTGTCCTAAGTATAGGGGGGTGCACACGCTGAGTTGTGATATATTCCTTTTCTATCTTCTTTATTCTTTGGTCCTCTCCATTGTCTCCTCTTCTTGTCTATACTTAGGGATACCTTACCCTGAGTATAGGGGGAGACAATCCGAGTATGATCTGTTCATTCCCACCCTTGACCCTCCCTGCTTTGTGTACAGTCTGCTATATTTAGGATTATTTGATCCTAAGAATAGGGGGACGGTCAACTTCTTATTCGTTCATTCATTCATGGATTCATTTATTTATTCTTTAGGCTTGCCTATACTTAGTACGAGTTATTTCTTCTCTTTTCTCTCCAATCTATGAGGACATAGCTCAAGCTAAGTATTGGGGGGTCGTATATACTCCGTATATACTTTAACCATAACTCGTACTTTCGTATTCATAGCTAATTATACGTGTTAAAATTCATTAAAAACCCTAATAAAAAGATGATTGATTATTCCGTAAATTCTTATTTGTATTCAATGATTAATAAATCAGGTGAAAATATTCTCCGCAAAATGTTTGAAAAATAGTTTGAAAATCTTTGTGAAAAAAATCTTTTGAAGACTATTTGGAAAATATTTTGTATATGTTTTCAACCTTTGTAAAAATATTATGGTTTGAAAATTTTATTTTCTCTGTGTGAAATAAAATGTTTGAAAAATGATTTGCAAATGGTTTGAAAAATGGTTGCAAAAATATTTTGAAAAATCTATCTATATTGTTTGAAAACCTTTGCAAAATGATTTTCAAATGCGTGTAGATGTTGAAAAAATGTTTGCAAAATTATTTTGGACTATAGTTTTTCAAAATTGTGTGTAAAAACCTTTTCAAATAAGTTTGAGGAATACATACATCACACCTAAAACCCTCTATATATACACTTATAAAATTTATCACTTACCCTTCTTAAAATCCACTTCTTGTAAATATAAAGAAGCACTCCCGTGTAAATATTTTAACCTTGTTGTTAGCCAAAAACTCTTTGTTTTCAAAAATCCCAAAACATTTGCAAAATTTAAATCCAAAAAACATTTGATAAATCTCTTTGAAAAATACAAAAAATGCATATGCACCATCTTTCCAAAAATCCATAAAAAGTTCAAAATCTTGAAAAATTGCATCACAAAAATATTTTATGCATCACATTTGCATAGCATTCGCATTTTTTGGATTGAGTTTGAAAGTTGAACGAGTCTAAATAAAATCCGAAGATAGGAGCTTGATTGGACCTTAAAATCTACCTAGTTAACAGGAACCTTATAGGAACTGGAATTGAGGTACTTCAGGTCTAGTTGACTTAATTCTTTGAGGATTACAGGACTTGGTTCAATGGATTCTTGACTGTCTAAGTAGAGTATTTCGGAACACACACACAACTCTTGTTGATAATGACCTAACTTGGACACCTACACCTTTCACATGGCTCGACTCAGTTGGAGTGGTGAGGGGATTGGATTTGCTGGTATGAGACGTACACAAGTGGAAACATGTGTCCTCCTCTAGGGAGGGAAGTGCACCCCAACCCGTACAGTGATGAGTAATTCTAAAGACAAGAGAGTGTGGGTTGCAATAAAGTTTCAAAAGAGGGATAGTCTACTGGCTCAAGAGGAAAAACTCCATATATAAATGATGTTGTGAATAGTATTCCAAAAAAAAGAGAGAAAGAAAGAAAATGGACAGGCCTGCATAAAAATAAAATGCCTGCAAAGTATATGAATATGTTGTAAAGTCAATAAGCAAGCTTGAGTTCCAAAGTCAAATCATGTGAGCCTGCAGCTGGTGACTTGAATACACTGGTCTTGCATCCTAGGATAGGTAGCTACACTGGCTACTGTCCATTCTTCTCTTCACCCCCTCCTCTTGAGCTGGTTGCCACTTGAACTTAGAAGGGAATACCCCGATCCTCGAGGAAGAAGTTATTGGATTGGGGAATCATTGGGTTGTCGTACTGGAGAAGTTAGTCTCTTTGTCATTCTAGTTGCGGAGAGCCACCATCACTTACACTGTACGAGTCAGATCCATAGTCGTAAGGGTTTGCGTATGAGTTGAAATATTTCTGACCTGGCTATTGAGGAGATTTGAGCAGAGTTTTGGGATTCTCAGAGGCTATTGAATTTCAAATCCGATTCTCATTAAGGCTTCGCCGCACTTAAATTCCAAAAGTCCGACTTAAGCTCCAAACATTGATTTTGTGAAGACCAGTTTAATAATTAAATTCAATCCTTCTTTCTTCTTTTTCTTTTCTTTGTTTTTCTTTCTTCACTTATTGCATAAGTGTTTGTTAGGTACTAGCAAAGGTAAAGTATAGGGGGATGATGAATCCACATTTCATCATCTTTATTCTATCATTTTGGCCTCAAAACCCTAGCAAATGCGTGTAAATACCATTAATTCCAGCATTTTAGCATTCATGCATATGCATGTAAATAATGTATAAAATACTGTATTTAAAGCCAAAATTATAGAATAAATAAAAGAAAAGAAAAAGAATAAAATATTGTAAATATTTTATGACCGGAAACCCCGAGACCTAGGCATCTAGATGACTAGGTCGATAAGGAATAAAGTAGGGGGAGATAAGGGTCAAAAATACAATAAAAATTCCTTTTGTTTAATTCATTCTTTACTTATTTTGGGACCTATTTTTAGTCCCACCTTTTATACTTCAAATAAAGAAACTTCGTACATAAAAGTTGTATATAATTAAATAAAGAAAAATACAAAATTGATTTCACTCAAAAATAATGCACAGATAAAAAGTTATGATCTGAATAAGATTCCAGAATCCCAATTTCCCAGACCCGTATCTCTCAAATAAAACTCAAAATCTATCAAACTCACCTTTAATTGTATATAATTTTCAATAATCTATTTAATGAAGGTGGTTTCATATTTTTCGGAGTTACGGTTTGAAAGTTGAGTTTTGGACCCCTATTGTATACTATACCGATTAAAATATTCATTTTATTTGTTATTCATTATTTTTATTATTTCATATTTTTATTATTTCATATATTATTATAAATGTATATATTAAAACTGGAATAAATGATAAATAAAACATAAAAAATAATAAAATTCTTGTATAAAATACATAGATGAATTACCAATGTACTATGTTAGAATCACATTTTTGGCCGTTTTCGTCGATTTTTGGAGGACGCATCATGCATCTTTTCACAATGAATCCTCTTGAGCTTTTCTCCCCATATATCCATTATACACGCCTAGTGTATATATGGAGGAATGGATTATGGATTCGTCCTATTATCGTCGATCTTTGGAGCATGTTCATCATGTTGTCTGACCCCCCTCTGTTGTGCGTCAGAACATTAATTTGTACCGAATTCTCGGATTTTTCAAGGCCGACTCTTTCACGTAATGGCTAATCTTCCTTCATGACTTTTTCTCCTTGATGTACCCTCATACACGCCCAGAGGTTACTTGAAGGATTGAATCCACGATACGCTCATTATTCATCGATCCATGGAGCCTGTTCATCACATTGTACAAAAAAAACCCTCTGCTGCTGTCAGAACAGCTTTTTCGCCTTGGTTCTCCTAATTTTGGAGCTCTCACCTTTCATTTTTTGGCGTCGGCTTCTTCTTGGATTTTTCTCTTTGTACATATGGGATACACACCAGGTGCTTCAATTTACTAAGGTTGCCCTCATTCACCCGTGATCATTTATTGAAGGGCACACCATCACCACCTGTACATAAACCACCTCCATTCTTCCCTCTCGTTTTTGGAACTGATTTTAGCCTAAGTTTAGACATCCAAGGTGCAACCATGGGTCTCCTGTGACAGAGGATAGATCCCAGCTCCTTGTTGAGGTACGGCGGTGGCTTGAGGCGCGTTCCACCACCATCTCCGGCTACCTTGGTCGTGAGGTCCATCTCGCCATTCTTGGCTTGAGGTTTCGCATTTTCTTTCATTTTTTTGCTTGTTTTCTTGCTCTTTATTCACTTGTAGATCATAGATTTATTATAGCATTTTGTTTACTTGCTTTTTAGTCACCTAGTCACCCATTTCACCCCTCGCCGGAGCAAGCTCCGACGAGCTTCCATTCCACTTATCCCCATGGTACACCCCGCTTCATCCTCCTCGACGCGACTCACATCTCACCGCCGCCATCCTCCGCTATTCTACGTATCCTCATACACAACCTCCTCCATCTTCAGCCACATACGGTAGTCGGAGCATATCCTTCTTCCCTCACCAAATCGAAGGAAAACCCATTCATATCCCATTTTTTGTGTACCTAACATCTTGGCTGAGTTTTGTACTCGAGCCTTCTTCTAATTGCAGGTACATCGGAGCACCTTCACGCACATACCCTTATTATCCAAGAGTAGCTTGACGCCATCTAGATTAGTGGGACATTTTGCAATCACGTCCCTGCGTTTTTGGCATATTTCGGAAAGTTTTCAAGTACATTTTTGAACTGCAGTTTCGTATTTACTTTTTTATCTGTACCCCTGCACTCAAGTGGCTATAACTCATTCGTCTGAACTCGGTTTTTTGTGAGATTTTTTTTGTTAGAAAGCTGATTAAGAGTTCTACATCATATCCAAATTTTAGAATTTTCTAGTATACAAACTATTTATGGTGAATTTATGAAGTCAGAGTACTGATTGGGTTTGTTTTGTTGATAACACGTTGAATACTCAATATTACTTGCTTATTTTTGGATATGTTGTAGAAATTAGAGGGGCCGAATTTGTGTGCAAATTTCAACAAAAGATATTATGATTTGTATACTGTAGAATTTCTACAATATTTCGAATCATTGATTTATTTCTTGAGCACCGTTTATCTATTTGAAAATCCAAAAATATGTCCGTGTGCCCCTGAATTTGTTCTACAACCAGGGATTTTTGTTGTATTTTTATCCTCTTGTTTGATTAATCAAAAAATAAAAACTTTCATTTCTACCTTCCTGCAATACTTTATTTTTAATATATTCATTCTCTTTTGAAAAATTCCCAAAAAAAATATTTTGTTTATTTTATGTGTTTTAACTTCAGACCAAAAATAATTAAAAAATTCAAAAGGAATCCCCTAAAAATAGCAAAACACCAAAAATCTTCATAAAAAGCTTAAAAATTCCACAAAAATCCTAAAAAAACAATTTCAGTTTCTGATTTTTTCCTATTTTGTTATCTTTGTTTTAAAATTAATTTGAGGAAGTTTTTATTCTGATTGATATTTTTCATCCTCATTTTAATTTCGGCCAGCAGCTTATCTCACTGTTTACTAGTATTGTTCCCTTAAAAATACCAAAAAAATTAGGAAAAATCTTGAAAAATCACAAAAATATTAGAAAAATATAAAAAATCACAAAAACATTCCATTTACTGTATTTTGAGCATTGTCCCCTATTTTTATCCCTCTCTTATCTCTAGTGTACATATATATTCCTTATATACATTATATCTTTATTAAGAGAAAAAGAAAATATAAAAATAAAAATTATAAAAAGAAAATAAAAAATCACTAAATTAAAAACCAAAATATAAAAATATAAATCAAAAATTAAATGAAAAATATAAAATTCAAAACCCACAAAAAATAGCACTTGTAGGCATTTAACCACTTTCACATTTCTGAGCATTATTGCCTTACTCTACCTGTTTGCTCCCTAAGTTCGACACTCTACGCATACTTGCACTATACACATTTTTGTAGAGTTAATAATAAATTTTAACTCCACTTCTATTTTCATTGCTTGATTTATATTGTCGCGGGTTAATTGTTGATTTAATCAGGATTTACCGAGGGTCGCCGCAGTGACTTTGTCTCCGCCTTGTGTGGGACATTTAGACCCTCGTATCTCGTGGTGTAATCAGTAGGACACCATGGTTGATTCATCGATAGAAGCTGGGTACATTGCCACATTAGATCCTGCAAAGGAGGTAGTGTGGTTGTGTAAGTTTATCTTGGAATTTGGCGTAGTCTCCTCTGATACTCCCATCCTGTTGCTCTATTATAACACAAGAGCCATATGGCATCAAAAGAGCAAATACATGGAAAAGGGAAATACCACATTATTCGAGAGATACGGAAGAGTGGTGACATCATTATCACCAAGGTGGCCTCTCCGATAATGTTGTTGATCCCCTTACCAAACCTTTATCTCAAGAGGCTTTTGACCAGCGTGTAATGAGCATGGGTTTAAAGATTGTACTTGAATTGTTCTGAGATCTAGTAGAAGATTATTAGATATGTAGGCCATGTGCAAACCATTTCTATAATAAACATTATTGTAGATTTTTTATATGTCAATAAAAGTTAATGAGTTGTACTCCTTATCTGAGGTTAAATGAGGGAATGCGCTTATAAAGTCCCTTAGTACATATAGGATTATGTACCATGACCATCTTGATAATCATATAGTTTTTTATTCAATAATTGAATCATATAGGTCGGTGCTTGGATGATATCTAAAGGGTTAGATTGAGAACTCATCTAACACTATCAAATGATTATCAAGAAAGGATCTCTAGCATGAGAATGAGATGACAATCCTTACTCCAAAGGCCGATATCTGACCGGCCTCTTGATTCAGGTCCTCCGCATAGGAACAGAGATTCAGAGGTGTGGGATAAGTTAACCCAAAGAGTTGACTTCTCAAAATAACTAAGACCTATGTCATATGTTGGCACGATATAATCATGCATCATCTGATAAGAGACAAACATATTACTATATGTTTGAATATGTACATTAGGCAGACTATTAGGTGGATGAACTAATCAAGGGCTATACACCAGTGAGCTGGTGTACATACAATGACATATGAGTAATAACATCTCCCATAGGGATCGCACATGTTAACTACTGAATCGGAAGACATGAGCTTACTCATGAGGTATTGTGATCAAGGAAATTTCATTAATAGTCATCTTGCTTTGTAAACATGATAGGATTTGTAGATATGATATATACTTTTGGAAAGCATATAAGATACCAATACCCAATGATCGAATAAGAAACATAATGATAAAATCCTGAAAAAGATAATTCAAGTGTGATTGGAACTTTATTGTAGGTCTTCCAGTATATAGGATGTATGGGTATTGGAAATACTCCAGGGTGATGTGATCTTAATCGATTCTATGACCATGACACTTCCATTCCAAGGGAGTGATGAGACAGGTTTTTATTTTAGCGACTCCACTCAGTAGACTAATTATAATCTTAATCCAAATGTTTGACATTGACCTGAATATGATTCAGATGTAATGAAAAGATTCGATATTATGTCTGACTTGATCAGACATCTTTGATAGGTCCTTTAGATCTTGATACGAGACTAGACCTCATTATCCAAATTACTATACATGTATTATACAGTCTCACTATCTTTATCTCCAATTATCCGCTGAGAAGGCACATTGTTCTTGAAAGAGATCGAGAATACTTCTATATTGACAATATCTGAGCATTGAAAAATTGATGATTAAATATGATTTAATAATCACTAATAATGTGGATATGGTTCACATTATTTGGACATATGTAGAGAGGCATATAACATAAATCTATAACACTACCCACAATAATAATAAATATTGTGTATATGTGATGCACAATATCATCGAGAGATTTACTTCTAAATAGGATTTACATTATATAAGCTAACGTGAATTGGGCTCACATTATACAATTAAATGTGCATTGGATTCACAATATATAATTAAATGTAACTCTGGTTTATATTTAATATTTAATGGTTGAATATGATTCATAAAATGCAAATGGTCTATTTGCCATTGTCATAAATAATTTGAAATTATTTTGATGATATTCTGTAGAAATAAATCTATGAATAACGATTGAATGTAATTAGATTACATTAAAATTGAGAGTGGAGAGAGAAAATCTCTCTCCAATTCAATGGGAATGTCCACCCTCATAATGAGGAAAGAGGCTATCTCCTTTCCTCATTCTTATAAAGTGGGTCTCTTCTTTCTTTTTATTCATGAGAATGATAATGATTTTAATTGAAATAAATTTGCTGAATAATGTATTCAACTTATTTTTCTTTGAAAATTAATTATATAGTTGCAAATTATTGCAACAAAATCTTGACCATTGATTTCAAATAGGAGTGCATCTCCACCACCCAATTCACCATAATGGAAAGATTAACCATAGCTTTATTTTACACAATTAAGTTTAAGCAAAAGCTTGCAATAACTCTTTCTATCTATCTACATGACATCTCTCTCTCTCTCAAATCTTGGTGACCATCCACCCTAGGGTTTGTTGAGAGCTCCATCGTCGTTACGTTGCCATTGTGCTGCTGAGCTGACTACTCGTGGATCTTCGTCTTCTTCGATGCCTCATGCTCGTGAAGGAGACATCAGTTCATGAGACAAAACCAGGAGTTTCACCTCTTTAATCGTTGACTCAGATTGTGGGAAGCATGTTTTTTATCCACGCCTCCATAAGTACTTACTTCGTTTAATCAGACTTGAGACAAGAGGTCTCTTCATTTAGAGACGTGGATTTCGATCACGCTTTAAGAAGTTTCCCTAATACTCATGTGTAATCTTGATGAAACGACATGAGAATGCTTCTCATGTCATGTGGTTTCATCGGAAAATATAATTTATACCGCCCTTTACAACTAGTGACCTAAATCACATACAATGCGATCACCCTACTTTCGTTATGCGCGAGGTGTAAACCCTGGCCTTCAAAGGCATATATGCAAATGCTTTGATTTTAATGGAAGATGTGCAAATACGGAAATGTTAAGGTATATGTGCTAATGTTATGAAAAGTTATGCAAGAAAATGGTTTAAAGAAGGAATAAACCATTACAAGTTATTGCAAGAAATAGTTTAAGAAAGTAAACCATCACAAGTCATGCAAAGTCATTTTAAAGGGGTTAACATGCAACAAAGTGATTTATATGGTAAAAGAATATGTACATGCTATGAATCTTATGAAATATGCCACACAAGATGAAAGAACTATATATTATATACATATATATATATGAGGATGGGGAGCTTACACCAAGGTGCATGTAACTTTACATGCACCAGCGCTTATATCTTCCACGTTATTTTACTTTTTTGAAAAATACCACCATGTATATTCATCCATATATCCCTCCAATATGTCATTCGAATTTCGTCAGAAACAGAGACTCCTATGACCTCCATCCAGTACAGGTAATTTTAACGGTCTTAGAATTGTTGTAATCGACCTGTTCTGGATGGAGGTCATATGAGTCTCTGTTTCTGACGAAATTTGAATAACATATTGGAGGGATATATGGATGAATATGCATGGTGGTATTTTTCAAAAAAGTAAAAAAATGTGGAAGATATAAGCACCGGTGCATGTAAAGTTACATGCACCTTGGTGCAAGCTCCCCATCCTCTCTCTCTCTCTCTCTCTCTCTCTCTCTCTATATATATATATATATCTATATACATACATACATACATTCTTATACATATTACATATGTATACCTATGTTTATGAAAGAGATCAAAATCCATATTTTAAGGAATGAACTTAGACATGCATGAGAATAATTAGGCATGTAATGATATTTTTCCATGAAAACTCAAGTACGTGCAATATAACGGGTTGAAAAACTGTTAGAATTCTCATGCATGGACCCCGATGCATATTGGCATTAGGCTCAAGAATAATTATGTTTTGATAATTTCAGAAGAACAAGTTTGACCAATCATTCAAGTTCGTGTGGA